>CAWVOI010000093.1:1201332-2402664 GCA_963930915.1 Forcipomyia taiwana | reverse complement strand
TAGAAGAGGGCGAATTGTATAAGCGCAGTGTTTTGCTTCTTTTCCGATCAGATATTGAGTGCAAACTGAATGGTGGTGCCTTACTCAAAGGTACACAAGAGCTGACTCGCGGTATTGTACGTCTCGCTTGTGGGAGCGTGGCTTGAGTGTGTGCGTGAGTCATATGTCGGACCTCTGTGGGGGCTCAGAGTTGAGTCCCAATGCTAGGGAGTCTTTTTACGCATTAGTTATTCTAATAAGATTTCGGCCCGTCAGCTGATTCATTTATGTGTTCTATACATACACGCACGTGGGTACGCTCTGGTCCAAGAAATTTTAACCAATTTTCTACCATATTTCAGCTTGATTACTGGCTGGTTTTTTGCTCATAAAAATCTTTAGGAAGTAAGTTAGTTTTTCAAAATTTTAGTACACCACTGGAAAGAAATGCGTTCAATAAAATTTAATTTTAGGGAGTTTTCAGGTGGTTTCAGGTTCATAAAAATTCTTCGGATAAAAATCACGTATACTTTAGATTTTTTTTAATTTTTATAACAACACTGAGAAGAAATAGGTTGATTAAAATTTTTTTAAAAGAATTTTCAGGTGGTTTCAGGTTCATAAAAAAGCCTTAGGAAAAAATCATAAAATTTAAATACACCAATGGGAAGAAATGGGTTAAATAAAAACTAACTGAAGAGAGTTTTTAGACTGATTTCACGTTATAAAAATCTTTGAGACGAAATCATGTGAAATTTAATTATTTTCAAATTTTACTTAGATAAAATTAAATTTAATGTTATTTTTAGGCTGGTCTAAAATCCATAAAAATTCTTCGGAAAAAAATCACTTATAATTTTAGGTTTTTTAAAAATTTTAATACACTAATGGGAAGAAATAGGCTAGATAAAAATTTGTTCAATGGAGTTTAAAAAATCTTTGTAATTTAATTTTTTCCAAATCTGAATTCGCCACTGGGACGAAATGGGTTAAACAAGCGGAGTTTTTTTCCAAAATTTTCCTATCATCTTTTTTCTCACTCAATTTCATGGAGATCTCACTGGGGTAGGAAATGGGTTAAGCTGTTTTTTATCAGGGCTTTATGAAGACACACTGCACAGACCGTGTGGAGTCAGAATTTCCTAACAAAGAACTTGACTATCTCTGCTCGCTCTTATTTCAAGTACGAGTCTCACGTTTGGGTGTCGAAACTCACCTTGGCCCCGATTCTGGGTCTTTTGCGGTTCCGACGTTCCGAGGTGCTAGAGGAAGAGGATCGCATTCGATGGCCACTGGGTCAAAACGCAATTTGCGCGCTCAAATACGTTTCAATGTTAATCAAGTATGAGTTTGGCCAAGGCGTTATCATAGTCCAAACATATTACACAATTACGTACTGCAAAAAGCGCGCGAACGGCTTCCGATATTAGATTCATGGTTAATGGATCTGCTGGGTGATTTTGTTGCGAAAAAGAGTGTGCGTTTGATTGCTCCAATGTTAGATAAGAGGCCCGATAGCACTGCTCTGCTAGTCAACCGAGAGAGCTGTGATAAAAGGGGGACTTTTTCACCGGCTTGGCATGCGCACTTTCCGCCCCTCGTGCGCCACAGAACCTTCGATTCTTGGGGGAAAAAAATCTTTCGAATGGGAGGAAAAAAGCCAAGACAAAGGTCTGCACGAATCTTTTGTTGTTCAATAAAGCGTGAAGTGGCAATGCAGCGGCATGCAATCGGATCCGTCGTCAACGTGTGCCTGAGAGAGACCTTGTGCGCTAACACTCCACACCATTAGAGGAATTGGAGTCGCCATTATTGTTCAATTCGCGTAATGAGCGGCTCGATGTCGTGTCATTAGTCTCCGAGGTGGGCTCCAACCCAGATCTGCCTCGCCGCCCTTCCCTTCGAGACGGTCATTGGCTTCTCCTAGGAAGCTCGGGTTCGGCGCCAGTTTCTCTCGCAGGCGAGTTACCTCGAAAGAAAGCTAATGATGGACTTATAAGAGAAAGAAGCCTCTCTCTTTAAAAGGAAGTGGCTATCGATTTATGGATGAGGATTTCTTTCTTTTTCAAACAGTCGAAGACGCGGATAAAATGCTTGCAGACCTCAGACTCAAAATATTTCCTAGACGGAGCACTCACTAAAAAGGGAATGAGTTGAGTTTCATGTTAACAAATTTTAATCCTATTTTGGGAAAAAATCACACTTTTACGATGTAATTTTTTTTTTAATTTTTTGTGAGCTTATTTAACTATTGAGATGTTTTTTTTTAATTCCATTTTTCTGGGCAAAAACAATTTTTTTCAAAGAACTCTCTCTCTCTCTCTTCAGAAAAAAACAAAACAGAATTGTTTTTGAAAATTTTTTGCACATTTTTAGCACAATTTCCCAAGGAATGAGACATCAGGGTTCAATTCTAGAGTTTAATAAATTATTTTCAAAATTCTATGATCGGTAAAATTCATAAATTTTGGCCCAAAAAGTCACTAAAACACAATAAAATTTATTAGTCTCCCAAACTTCGGATTCTCGGTCTATGAAGCACTTTGGCCTGATCTGCAGACTCAAAGAAATGCACCTCGGTGTGTAGATGGAGTGGGCAGATATGGGCATAACCGTTTACCGACCACCAACTTCTAGTTTCCTTTTTAGGCATCTTGCATATCTGCGGACGCGTAGCACTGCAGGCTACTTGAAGCATGGAGCATATGCACAAAGAAATGAATTATACTCGATTGTCTTTGTGCATGCGAGCCATAAATCAGCAATCTGACGGGGCTTCGGGGAGCTTCAGACTGCCGAGTTGGCCTCTAACTTTTGAAAGGGAGGTGCTGATTTTGCGCCAATTAATTCATATCATTTGATTGATTTCGCGATAGAGCTAATTAATGGAAACCAGCGACCTTGAGCAAGTTCAGTAGTAAAATCCCAAGGCCGTCCGTCGAAATTAAGTGAAATCAAATAAAACACAGCACGTTCCAATTAGAGTAGCCCGTACACATGAATCACAGAGTACGAGAAGGTCAAGTAAGAAGAGCCGCAAGTTAAAATTAGAACCGCGACCCACATCGGCAGGTTGCAGAGCATAGTTTAAATATAGAGCCCTGAGGGACAAGCATTCCCGTCGTCAAATGCAATTCAGCGAATTGCGTCTTTGTTCTCTTTGGACTCTAGCACTTTTTTGGGCGCGTGCCAAGCGACGACGACGACGATTTCATTAAAATGCCAAACAAATGTGATGTAATGGCGGGAGTCTGGCGATAAGATCAAGTGGAAATAGTTGTCATTGAAAATTGTGTCGAGTGGAAATGTTTGTGGGGGAAAAGCTGCGCAGGAATTCGAGGGACTCGGAGGAAAACTCCAGAATCTGGGTTCCTACTTACGGTTTTAGCGGGCTTTTGACGGAATCCTGTCGTTGTTCAGTTCCTGTGGTTTTTTGAGGGATTTCGAAAGCTGTGTCTGATAAGAAACTCGTTCAATTTGGGGGACAATTCAATTTGGATTTGCGCAAGTAGCGACATTCATTGTTTACTAACGAATAAATGAGCAGGGCCGCCAACAGAGGGGCGGGCTGACAGCTATTTGAAAACGTCGCTCAAGACAGCCGCCACGAGGACCGGCAATTTTGAAAAGTTATTCACCACACTGCTTTTTTAAATCAAACCAGTAATTTTTGAGTAAAATTTATTAGTAATTCAATACAGACTAGAGATCCGTCGTTTCAATCGTGGCCGTGCTCTCGTTCAGAGCGCTCTTGCTGGCCTGAATGATCTTGGAAATATCAAAGTGGTACACGGGGTACCTGGGCAGGTAGTTGCTGCCGTCAAGCACGTCCTCGTGCTCCTCTGGGGTTAGCTGCAGCCGAGTCTGGACGTTTAGAGATTCCTCAAAAGTGGGAGGCTCTGAAAAGGTCCGTCTGAGACCTGGGATTCGGGAGTCTGAAGTGTTCTCACCTTGAACGTTTTCGATCGTCGAGACTGGCACGACCTCGCTGTAGGCCGGAGGCATACTTTCGGTCCTGGCTCGGGCATTCTCGTGCTCCGGGAGGCGCGAGAGCACGTTAAGGCTGAAGATGTTCTCGGCTGCCAGGGGAACGGTGCCGATGGTGAGGGGCAGCTTGACCTTGAAGTCCCTGTAGTACTTGGGGGCGATGACCTTCACCTCGAGCAGGTACGCAATTTCGATGGCTTTGGAGTACCCTGCGTTGGAGGGAGGCACAGCAGGAATCGCGATGTGATGCTGGAACCATCGTTTTTCATGTGCCGGAACTCCGCCTGATTCCTTGCCTACGACCACGCACTTTTCCCGCCTGACTCGACTTTCCGGGTGCTCGGCGTGATAAGTGATTATCTGTGGGAAGTAATAAAGCAGTGCGTTTGATTTATTAGGAGGGTGGCGGGGGCGTATCAGGAGAGCTTTTTAAGGGGTTGTGTCGTTTTAAAGCTGCAATTTAAAAACAGACGATCTTTGAACGCAAGAAGTCAAGGTTGGCTTTTTTAGTTCAAAAAGTAGCATGTTTGGATGTTAAAATATTTGTCCGAATTTTAATAATTTTTAACAAGAAGTATTTTAGCCATTTTGTATCTAAATCTGACCTTTTACATAACCTGAAGGAAAATCTTGAAAATTAGGTCATACAAAAAATCGCAAGATTTTCCTTAATAATTTTTTGAAATTTATAAAAATTTATTGAGAGAAAATATCCCAGAAGAAAATCAAATAGTTTGACTACAAACTACCTTTTTTCATTTTTCCAGAAACACTAAATTTTTTTTCATATAAAATTGAAAAAAAATTGCACCCCCAAAAGCATATTTTTTAATATTTTTTTTCAGTTTTCCTTCCAGAAATTGGCTTTCTAGAAAGTTGCTAGAATAAACCCACGTGGTTGAAGCACCATGAGACAAACAGACAAGCCACAGGAAAGAGTCACCTACCATCTTCAGACTGAACACGAGCCCCCTGATGTCATGGGCCAGGTTGTTGTCAGCCACGACAGAAACGGGGATCATCTGTCCCGAGACGAAGCCCGAAATGGGGACTGTAACGCTGATGTTCAAGGGAGCGGTCCTGCAAGGCCAGATCTGGAATTGCTTGACGGTGTCCAGTCGCAGGGGCAGCCTCAAGTCTGGGCTGTCGTAGTTTAGGTCGAGCTGCTTGAGGACCGTGAAGGTCTTCTTGTACTTCAGGTCGTACTTCCAAGGCCGTTCCAGCAGCACCTGGAGCGTGTAGCGAATGTACCCGTGAGAGCCTGGAATCCAAGGGAGCCCGTGATTGCGAGTCACCATGTCTGCTCTTACCCTCAAAGGACGTCGGGAGGTTGTCCGTGAGCTCGAAGCTGAAGTCAAAAGTGTGTATTCCGGGCGCTAGCTGTCTCTCTGCCTCCCCCTCGAAGGGTCCCGCGATGTACTTCTGCTTCGTAATGTACTCCTCCGATCCGTTGAACTCCTTCTTGTCGCCCAAGAACGAGCTCTCCTGCCAGGTTACCTTTGCTCCACCACGAAGCGTAACTGCGACACCTGAGCCTCAGAGTCAGCAAAGTCGTTCCGAAATTACGTAAAGCAGTCTCACCTTGAACGGCCTTGGGCTTTTCCAGCTCCAGCTCGACGACTCCCTGGACCTCCTGGCCCGCATAGAACGTGCCGTGGGGGTTGTCTCGGAAGCTAATGTTGCACTTAATTGGCATCTTGGGGTCGGAAGCATGCAAGGGGCAGCGAGTTGAATGAATGTCACTAGTAAACTGAAAAATTGAGCCGTGTTTCGTTGTTTGATTGATAAGATTGGCGGAGATAAGGAGCTGGGTGACGTCATGGAACTTGGCAAATGTTTTGTTTAGCGTTTTGAGAGATTCGTGACGAGAAGAGGCCATTGATTACACAACGATAGCAGATAAGGGGGTTTTATTTAGCTTCTCAATCGATTTCCTTTAAACTTTGCTGGCTTTCGAGGAAGTTGTGGTTTTGCGGAGGCGCCGAGGGGCTGAAAACGGGGTAGCGTGGGACAAAGTAGGGTCCTTCTGAGCTCTCAACCTCGCCTCCTTCGAAGAAAATCGCCTCCTCGTACTTCGGAGGAGCTGCAAGGAAAAATGCTTTCTAAACTTAAAAAAACTCGCATGAATGCGACCAACAATACCAATCAATACCGAGCATTACCAATACATGCCGGGTAAAAATATCACAAACCCTTTTTCTTCAATTATTTGACAAAAAAACTGGTATTGGTCAGTATTGATCGGTATTGAAGCCCTTTATATCAAAAGAGAAGATTTTTTGAACAGGAAACCCTACTGAAATTTTTTTCAAGAGCAGAAAATAACGTTATTGCCCTTATTTCATATTCGAGACAACCAATACCTATCAATACTGACCAATACCAATTTAATTTTGATGAAAAAAATTTGTTTGCTAGAATTGGTGTCATTCTATTTAATATTTTATGACAGTAAATTGGTATTGATCAGTAACGATTGGTAATGACAAGAAGGCCAGAAACTTACGCAAGTCAAACAAGCTTTCGTTGGTCTGATCGAGGTCTGAAGGGGCAGACGGGGCTGGTCTCGGTGCTCTGTCAGTGATCGGGACTGTGCCAATGGTGATGGGGATCTCTAGTGTCAGGTCCTTAGACTTGATTCCGGATACTTTGGGCCTCACAACGAGGAGATACGAGATCTGTATGACGGAGCACAGAACCACGTTCGTGGGTGGGACCGACAGGATCACCAGCTCGTGCGTGTCCGTGCGGTTCTCCTTCTTACCCGTTCCCAGACCCTTGAGCCTCGCCACCACCCTCTCCTCCGTCCGGAAAGCCTGGTAGGGGATCTGGCTGATGTACCGTATTTTCTGCTGCACCTTCAGAGAGACCTCGTCGATGGTGTAGGACGTCTCGTTGTTGAGTGAGACGGTGATGGGAATGGTCTCTCCGGGGACGAAGCCGGTGCGGGGGAGGGTCACTGTGATTGCCAAGGGACCCGTCTTGCAGGGCCAGCAGCAGAACTGTCGCATGGCTTCAGAACGCACGGGGATGCTGAGAAGCGACCTCGAGGCATTGAGGTCGGTGTCTTTGATGACCGTGAAGGCGCTCGAGAACTCCTCAGGCTCGTTCTTGCCCTGCTTGTCCACCAGCACCTTCACCAGGTAGCGGATGTGTCCAATTCCACCTGCAGGGGAGTGGCATTTAGGGCCTGTTCAAATATTGAGCCACGGTCTAAGAGGGGGGCCAGCTGCTCCGTGACAGCTAGTACAGAGTCAAGTACTATATTTGAACGATCCCTGGAACTGTCCTTACCTTCAAACGACGAGGGAACGCACTGTGGAAGGACGCAGGAGAAGTCAAAGGTCTGAATCCCGGCGTTGACCTTGAAGACACTGCCGCTGGTGTATCCCAGGAGGTTCGTGTTTGACTCCAGGTACTCCTCGCGGCCCTTGAATGTGACCGCCCTGCTCACCTTCTTGCGTCCCATCTGGTACTTTTCGGTCTCTTTCCACTCGCACGTCGCAAAACCCACCACCTGAAGTCGCACTCCAACAATCTTCCTCGACCTGTCAAAGTTCACGAGGGCAACGCCGCTCACAGCACTGCCGGCATGGAATATTTTGAGCGGGTTCTGGTGGAACTTGATGTCGCATTTGATGCCCATTCTGTTGATCGCTTTTACTGACTGCCCACAAATTCGCTCCAAATGCCATTGCTTTGTTTGTTATCAGCGGGCATCGATACATCACACTCAAGAGTTGAGATAAGAGGTGTATATCCTATGAGTCACTTGATATGGTTGATAAGCTCGCAAATCTACTGATAACGCAATCAGCTGCATAGTAATTAGTTCAGACTCTGATGTCCTTGATTCTAAGAAATTCCCTTTTAGTCTAGATTTCCAGGATGTAACCCAATCTCCCATCTGGACTTTTCCCATCTGCTGGAGCACAGTAAGTATTCAGATTTTCCAGAGCAATCACAGGTTCCTTAGTCACAAGCCCAATGTCAATCTGGTCACCTTCAAACGACCTTCACTGCTCAAACGTTTAGCTCAACCCATTTGGGTAAATATTAGGTGTCTGAACAATAGGTCCTGTGTCTCGTATCTCAAAGCCGTTGACGCACTTTCCAGATCATTTGATCAAACTTTTAGTTTCCCCGTATTATTTTGTTTTCGAGACAATTGACGCAAATGAGTCGCGCGAGAGCTTGCTCAGTTTGAAGTATAAATCACAAGTTTCGGACCAGCCGAGTCAGTACTAATTCTGATTCAGGATGAAGAAAGTTGCTTTGTGTCTTGTTCTCATGGCCCTCGGCTGCTCCGCCGACAACATCGATAATGCCTCGACCGCCGTGAACAGCTCTGCGAGCACTCAATCCCAGGCCGTTCAAACCATCATCAAGAGCATGAATAGCACGATAGTTACGGCCCAGGCAGCCCTCCCGGTTGTAGCAAGTGACATAGCCCTCACCAGATGCTCCTTCACGATCTCATCTTTGTGGTTCTGGAACAGAGAGAAGTGGCTCGTGATCGATGGGTTCGAGAGCCAGTGGAAAATCGACTTTTCTGGCTACGGACAGAATATTACGAAAATCCTCCAAGCAATCAGGGACGGCAACACAGTTGATATCAATAACCTCTCGGCTCCAGTCTTCCAGAACAGCACGGACCAAGGAAACGCCGAGATTGCCCGCCACAGGAACGCCTCCGACACCTGCTTGACCCAGTGGCAGCTCGATCTGATCCTTAAGTACGAGACCAACCTGCACGAGAGCGTCGTCAGGTGCGTCGAGCTGGTCAGGTTCCAGGTGGAGAGAGACTTGATTGAAATCGGAAAACTGTTCCTCGAAATGAAGTCTCGCAACTGCGTAGAGCTCGAAAACTGCGCCAAGTTGGACGGTGACGAGTTGAAGAAGTGTCTCGAGGGAATCGACCTCAAGAGCGACTGGCTCAGGACTCGAGTTTCCCAAATCATCTACGCTTGGGGCGGCCGTCTTCGTCTTCCAGCCCTCAAGAGCTGCATCAACTGCGCCTACGAGCAGTTCCAGACCTTGCTGGGATCTGTTACCAAGACCTTCGACAACTTTTGCGTCAAGCAGTAGAGCTTGGGGCAGAGGAAATTCGAGAAGCTGTGACTAGAAATAGTACAATAAAACGTTTCTCTTGAGTTCTAATTAACCACATTTGCACATTATCGCGTGTGGAATGTTGCCGGAGACTCTTAAAGTGAAACGTGAACTCTCGAGCTAACGACAGTGTTGACATCATCAAAAGTGAGTGCAGTTCCTTCATGAGACGGAACTAGACTTGATTTTGACTGGGCAATTTATTTCTGTTTCCTAAAAAGGGGTTTTTGACAGGCTGACACATTCATCGGCTCTCATTTCTAAACTAATTGACGTAGAGCCCTGAAAACTTGCACACATCTTTTTTGACTCAAAATGAACATAGTTGTGATAGGATTGACTTTTAACGCCCCCTGGAGGGAAGTTATTAACCAAAAGGTCCATTTTCCCAAATTAAATGGACCTAAAACTTTGAATTTCGGTATAAAAAAAACTACTTATGAAACCACACACGAGTGTTGAATCTGACAAGGTCTTAAAGCTCCTTGAAGGAAACTTAGATAGCAATTTTTCGATATGTTTTGTGAGAGGTGAGTTATGGGGGTAAAACCGAAAATCACCTGTTTTCGGCCACATAAGGTCCATTAGTAATCCCCAAAATTAAGATGTCCCTAAAAACTTTTCATGATCTTACTTGAGAGTAAATGAGTGTGATTTGTGCCAAGTTTCAGCTTCCTAAGTCAGCCTCCTAAGTCAGAATTAGCCAAAGGCAAAATGAGGGGGTCTCACCCTAGTTCAAGGTTACTTCTCTGACTTCAAACGTAAAAACTCAGTTGCAGTTTTCATCAAGCTTGAGGACAAGTACGTGTTGCAGCTCTGCAATTCTCAAATTACCGCTCGAGCAGGTGTCTGCTCCTTGAACACATTTTTAAACACTAAAAAGGAAACTTGAACATCGAGTTTTTCCGTTGCAGAAAGAAATGCATTTTTAATAGCTCCGATGACTGTTCCGGTGTTCTCCAAAGGGCAGCTCTGCCCACTTAGCTGACGAGTTATGGGCCCAATTGCCCACACAATTGGCACTCTGAAAATATTGGCGAGGCAAATGAGATGAAAATTGAAAATCGCCAATTTTCCTCGTTGCACTGCTTGGCTCTCACGAGCTCCTTTATGATTTATGAACATTTTCCTAATTGGTTCTGCTCCATCCAAGCATCGGTAGCGCATATTTCCGTCGTAATTCGATTTTTGTTTGTTCAAAGTGCACTTTCTGTCTGTCCGTCAGTTTTGAGGCTTCTTCTCTTGCGTCATTGGGCTCCTTTAGAGACAATAAAGAATTTCTGGAGCGAAATAAGTAAGTGAATTGCACCCAGGTCAGGCTTTTGTGCAGCAAAATGGTCAAAGGAGCAAGTGGAGCGTCCAAATTGGCAAAATAATGAGCGAAGTTGACCATCGGAACTCCGATTCAAGTATCCTTGCCGAACAGGAGCGAAACAAAGGGCGAATTCGAGTCGAGAGGAATCTAAATTTTGAAAAGTTAAATGATCCGTGATTTCACATGCTAATTTAACAAACAGGCCTCAGAGTATTAATTTCAAATTATTATGTGAGCTGCATTATTGAAAGGCGAGTGCTTCAGTTGCCCGAACTGCATGCTAATTTGCAAATTCCTGCAGCCTGGCACCGCACCCCGAAAGAGCGACTGAAAATTTTGCACATTCATGAGAATTCACACATGGCATGTATCGTTTGCCAAGTGCCCGATAAACTATTGAATGGAATTGAAATTGGAAGGAGGGTGGCCCGAGGACATCGGTCGGTACTCGGTATCTAGCTTAAACTAATTAAATGTAACAATAATGGCGAGCACTCCTCCTGACCGGGCCCGTTAATATTAAAGAGTCACAGAAAGTGGATTATGATTATAATCAATTATGCAGGGAAGGAGGAGCCTGGGGTGTCGTCAAATTGGACCTCAATTGCTTTGTTAATGGTGCTAATTTATTTATGCGGGTCCTCCGGGCATCTGGGAGATGTGAGGGAAGAAGAGCACCGCCTAATGGCTCTCCAACGGCTCGAGCAGATGAACTCGTGCATCTTTGATGCGTGATATAAATTCATGGGGCATCAAATTTGATGACTTTCGACTTTTATTCCAGAGCTGGCCTATAAATAAAGTATCCTATCACAGAATCGTGTACACTCAGTTACTTAGAACGCGCCCTAATCATAATCAACACCATGGCAAGGAAGATCCCGATCCACATCGTGAGGTGCAGGAAGCCGTGCAGGACCTCGGGGCTCCAGAAGCTGCTCCCCTTGTACAGAATGGCCCGCATGGCCTCGATGGCACGCAGGAAGGGGAACCAGTAGAACACCGTCCGCATGAGAGGGGGCAGGCCCAGGGAGGTCCACATGATGTCGGAGGTCACGGTCACGGTGACGAAGCTGCCCGCAGTGATGTAGTAGGCCGACCTCTCGTTGGTGCAGTAGTAGGCTATGAAGGCGCCTGCAAGGAATTAAATTTCAGTTCATGAGAAACTGTTCTCAAAAAGTCAAAAATTGTTCTTAAATTATGCTAAAAATGGTCAAAAATTGTTTCAAGTTTCCAAGCTTTATTTCAAGGAGCCGATTTCTCGATTGATTCCTGAAGGCTCCTGCTTCCAAAAACATGGTTTTGGGGGCGGAGCTAAATTGTCGTCAGTGTCGCCAATAGTGCTATTTGCCAATTTAAGGCTTCCTGAGGACTGAATATTACTCTCAACCGTTCTTTTGCTCCCCAAAACACGTTTTTAGTACTTCAAATGACTCAAATCGGTTCAGAAGCTATTCTGGCTTAGACGAACAGACAGACGGACAAAAATGTCACCACCTGACTTACCAAAGGCGATGCCACAAAGTCCAGCCAGCAGCATCAGACATCCCGTGAGCCATAAAGACCCGAAGTGCGTCAACCCGAACACTTTAAAGCCGAACCATAAAATGGAGAGGGTTTGGATGGAGACGAGCAGCAGCTGGGGCACGAAGTGCGCCAAAAGGTTCTCCATTGCACTGATACCGTTCGCAAAGGACCGCTCCACGCAGTTTGTGGCTTTCTCCGAAATAAAGGCGCACGCTGTGGAGGCAACGGCGAAGAAGAAGACGTTTCTGGAATTCAGGCGTAATGAAGAATGATTCGTCCCACGCCCGGATCCTACTTACGTCAGAATAAATCCTGGGGCAGGATAATCCCGGAAATTGTGATTAAAGGAACCATAAACGGGCTCTTCGTAGTGCATGGGAATGCCTTCCACGCGTGTGCTGACGTCGCACTCCACCTTCATGTCGGTGAGGAATCTCTCGTACGCCTTGTACAGCTTCTTCCGGATCATGGCGTTCAGTGGAGCTCCTGGAATTAATTAAATTTTAGAATGTTTGTTTAGGGGCAACTAGGCTTTGACTCCAGGTAACGGTAGGTTATTAAATTTACGACTAAAGAATTTTTTTTCAGAGAGAAAAACTCACTTGTTCCATCCCACCGAATCTTCACTTCAGAGTTGGACAGCGTCCAGTCGTCGACGTACTGCTGGTCCTGCACCTTCGTCAGGTACGCCAGGGAGTAGTTGGAGGTGAACGTCATGGCCACCCACGCCCGTCCCGCCCGCACCTCATCCCACGCCTTCTCCTGTGAGTCAACGTAGTACTGCAAGAAAATTGGAAATTTATTTTAGGGCACTTTAATGAAGAACGTGAGCTCACCAGGTTGAACTCGGGCTTGAGGTACTGCAGGTACTTGCAACTCAGCATGTCGTATGAGCAGTTTACGGGATTCACGGGACACTCGCCCAGCATGCGGTAGGTTTCGTTGAGTTCCAGATTGGCGACAGCTAATCCTAAGTAATTTGGTATACCTCCGATGGCGATGCAGAAACAGAGGACTGTGGCTGTGTAACCTACTAAAATGAAGCCCATAACTCTGAAAACGAAAAGTTCATCATAAATTATTGATTCTTAGGAAATTCAAGTGTATCTCTTTGAAGGGGAATGCGTTGCTTATCTAGATGGAGGGTAGGAGAGGCAGATGAGTGAGCTTTGCATAAATCAAATTTAAAAATAGTGAAAATCCTTTGATAGGCCTTTATTGAAAATTTTATTTCTAAGCTCACAAAGTACATAGAAGATTGGAACAACTTTTAATCTCTGGTCCTAGAATTATGTTTTAATCCAAAAAACGTTTCTTAAAAGTGCTCACTCATCTAAATTGGGCTCGTAGGTCAAGAGAAACATTTCAAAACGTGAGGACCATTTTTCCAAAATCTTGAATTTTAAAGGTGACCTCTATGGTGGCCATGTTAGAATTTCAAAAAACTTAAAACGCCAAAAAATTTAGATTCAATAAATAAACAAATTTGCCCAGTTTCATCAAAATAAAAAAAAATCGCTGTCAAAAATGTTCCCTTAATTTTGGAAATAAATAAAATTAAATAACTTCTTCCTGGTAGGCCCCGCCCCAATCGTGACCCTGAGGTTGACTTCTTCCCACCATTCCATTTCCTCCGACTAAGGAAGGTCTGCAGCTCCCAATTGATCTCCCGAAAGGGTCTTAGAATATAGAATAAAGCTCACCCTAAACTCCGCAGAATAAATAGAAAGTTCCTCCGCAGAAGCACTTCGATATGGCGTCGACTGACGAGGGGTCTCCGCTTGGGCGGCCTGGCAGGTGGCTCCTCGTTGTACTGCTGATAAGTCATACTCTTTGGTTCGTATTTCTCGTGGTTGGCTATCGCTAGGGTGTTGGAGATGAGCTTCAGCTCGCGATCCTGGTCCTTGGACAAGTTTAGGAATATCTTCTCGAGACTCGTCTCGGCGTGCTTCCCCTGCAAGTAGCTCCTGTCGGCCTCCGCAATGAGCACCCCCTTGCGCATCATGGCAATGTAGTCAGCCTTCTGAGCCTCCTCGATGTAGTGCGTGGAGATGATGATGGTCTTCTGGCCCGACATGCACACGTCCCGGAGGTAGTCCCATATCCGTTCCCGCACCAGCGGGTCAATGCCGACCGTGGGCTCGTCCAGGATGATGAGCTCGGGGTCGTGGATGAGCGTGGCAGCGAGACTGAGACGTCTCTGCTGGCCCCCACTGAGGGTCTTGGCGTACTGACTGGAGTCCCGGAGCTCGAGCAGGGCCAGCAGATGCCGGATCTTGTCGTCCAGGACGTCCCTGTCGACGCCATTGAGGGCTCCGTAGTAGCGCAGGGTCTCGCGGGCCGTGAACTGGTTGAAGAGGGACACGTCCTGCGGCATAAAGCCGACCCGGGGGCCGGGGATGTTGGAGTGCCGGGTGCCCGGGGTCTCGCCCAGGACACTCACGGAGCCCGAGTCGAGTCTCCGCCGACCGATGATGCACGAGAACAAGGTCGTTTTGCCGCATCCTGAGGCCCCAATGAGAGTGTAGCTGCGCAAATAAATGCAAATTAGGCGATGTGGGTCGCGAGTGCTCGTGCGAAGGACACTTACATTACACCTTTTGGGACATTCATATTCAAACCATTCAACACCGGTTCTGCATTTTGACCCTGGCCGTACTGTTTGTAGGCACTTTTGATTTCAACCACGCATTCTGCACTTTCAAATTTCAATCTCCACTCGGGCGACGTGATGGTGGTGCATCCAGAAGGAGCTCGGTCTGCAAGGCAAGTTTCAAATATCGCGTTAATTAAAAGTCAATCAAGTGTTTTTCGAGCTCGGCCTCCGAATTTAAATGCGCAGGTCGAAAGCTTTTTTTTCCCAGCGGCCAAACAACTTGTCAGCTCATCGGCATTGAACTCGAACTAATGAATGCCGATTGCCCTTTCGGAGAGTAATAAACACCTCACTCCTCAGCCGCAATTTCCCATAAATTATCACCCTTCAAATGTACTGTAAACAGTGGGGAGAACCCGGAAACCGGGCTTTGCTTTTCAATTAGAACTTGAGGGAAGTGCCGACTCACTGTTTTGTCTGTAACTGTCATCGATGTCTCGTCAAATTTATCTTCGTTCCAGAAGAATTTTTATGGGAAAAATTTACTTGAAAAACGTCTAGTTTGTCACTAAAAATGTCCCAAAGAAATTTTTTGCCCAATTTCGACTTAGTAAGTTTATCCTTTTTATTTTCTTTAACCCATTGGCTATCTAGATGTCGCTGGGGTTAACTTTTAAACATTTATTCCGGGCATACGAAAGGTGAAAGAAAAGTTTTGAACGCATTTTCAATTAATTTCATCCTTGTACATTTTTTGCCAGTTAGTCCTTGAATTTTTCGGTTTGGCCGCCATATTGGATTTTAAATTTTACCTCTCAAAAAATGGTTAAAAATATTTAACGTGATAATTACAAATATATTTCTTCTACAATATTTAGAGTTAAGTCCGAAATATTTTTTTAATGAAAAATTTAACCCATTTCCGAACTATGGAAATATTTATTTTACATTTTTCGTGTATAACTTTCCCAAAAATTTTTTAAAAAATTTAATTTTTATGAATTACTTAAATGAATCATTTAGTGCAACCAAAACAATCTATTTCAGGTAGCTTGGTAGCAAATGGGTTAATTTGCTGTTTATCAATTTCTTGATATTTTTGGTGAACATCTAATTTTAAAAGAGTATACCGGTCTGAAATGGGTTCAAGCAGTTAACCCACCAGATGACAAGGGTTCGCAAATGATAATAAAAGAGCAATCAAAACTTGTTTATCAGCGCAGATTTGGGTAAGAAAAAAAAATCCCCAAAAAGTTGCTTGGGGAAACTTTTGATGAAAAATTGAGCTCTAAGGCCAAAGCTTACTCAGGATTGTTTTTTATTCATTTTTTCAGCTCCAAAAAGATCATTAAATTTGAACAGAAACGTGATTGTAACAAATTTTTTAAGGTCTTCGAATTTTCTGGTAACAAGGAAATGCGACTGAGTCGGTTGTTTTTCGGCAAACGAGTTCCGTTCGTGACTTGATGAACGCAACGATAAGAAAGTAGCGCCTCGTTAACCAGAGTGGGTTTCCCGCTGTTTTTTGCCGGCACCTCGTCCACGGAAAACGGCTTTTTTCGATGGCAACCAGAGGAGGTGACTTCCGACCGAAACACCAATTAATGTAAATCTGGTACTAAATCTGGATCAGCGTCGGACGTGGGAGCTGGAACCTTCAGCGTTGCCCAAATTGCAGACTTTCGGAGGGCCCTGAATTTCGGTTGGACGTGATCCACGTCGTTAATCACCAGGCCAGCTGGTGTGAGCGCCAAATGGCTCAATTTTCGCACGAGTCTCGCAAGCGAGATGCGGCCTTGGCAGAAGCGGAGACTCACGAGGCAAACTTATGCGCAACGCAGGCAAAAATGCGTAATTTCGAGGTATCAACTTACCGTCGATGATGAGCTTCATGATTGTCTAAGTGTCAATATTTGCGTTAACTCGTATTTCTCCCTCGGAGTATCACCTCAATTAAACGACGGAGGCAGGCAGATGGATGATAATTTTGGCGCTCGAATGATCTTGAACTCAATTCAATTTTTCGCTGCAGAGTCGACATTCATGATGCTGCTCTTGCTACCGTTAGCATGTACTCATATCGTCTCGAGTTGATTGCCTAAGGTGAGTTATATTTTTTTTCAGTTTTGGAGCCTCATTTGCATGAGAGCGAGCGCGTATGTACGAGATGCATATGGAAGATTTGGTTCGAAACGAGTCGAAGACCGGTGCCGACCTTGAATGCTTAATCGTCATTTCATTACATCACGTCTTGCAATGAAATGTGAAATTCATTTGGTAAATTTGCCACCTCAACGAGCATCTTCGACGCTGGCTGGATGCGATAATGATTCACGCAAGTGTGGTTGCCTCATAGTTTAGCGCCTTTTGCTCGAGCCGGGCTACTTATGCTTTGTTTTCATCGACGCGCGCAATTAAAAGATAATTGATCGCGCTTTGTGGGTCAGTAAGGCGCGAATTTGCAGTGGTAGAAGCCATTGATCTCCCAAATTGTTTTTTTTTAATTGAAAACGGCACTTTTGAGAAACACTCTGAATAAGGTATTTTCGCCTTGAAAAACTCTTTTTGGCTGGTTTTTGGACGGGACAAATATTTTCTTTCACTTTAGTTTGCCACAAATAAAAATTAACCGTTTTTCTGCCTTCGAGAGCCCCAAAAACAGCTGTCATGCTTTTGAACTCATTTTCCTTTTTTAGAAAGACGGATCTAAGAACATTTAATGGCCACAATTTTAATGGCCCATAATCAGAACTCGAAAAAATTTGCCGATTCGCCATGTTTCGTTTGCTTGCATCTTTGTCCAGTCCAATTTGCAGTCCGGAAGTAAAATTTGGAAAATGAAAAAACTTTTCTGTCTTAAAATTTTTACTTCCGGGCCAAAAATTAACCCAGCCTTTTCCCAGTCTGTCCGCGCAGACAGACTTGCGAACAAACATTCTCGCCTCGCGGACAGTCTTGTTCACTCTGAGTCTTCTCATTCGGCAACTTCCAGATAGACTTTCATGGAAGTCCGGGGAAAGAGGAAAGTAAACATGACACCACTTATATCCAACCCAACAACCTCTTCTTGGGTCTCAAATATGCCAATTGTCTTATCGTATGTTTATCAAAAAAAGAAACCTATCGAAAACAATGGCTTGTAAGTTCATCCAGAACCATTTTACACTGTATTGAGGCCTTAGAATTTTCTATTCTGGAATTTGATGGCAGTTTCAATTTTCCAGGAATTTTTTGACTCCATGAAGATGCTTCTAAGACAAAAACTAGCTCTTTTCTGAAAGCTTTATGACTTCAAGAGAGCTGATATTGCTTCAAAGCTTAATTTAAAATAAACTTTCAGGGCGTAAAGCAGTTTCGCAAGCCGGATTCGGAAGGTACTTTTTTTGTGTGCAAAAAAACGAAGAGACACAGTCACTGTAATCTCCAGATCACACAGATAAAGTCTCTTTCCGCCTACGTGCGAACTTGAAAGCGCCGCAAATCTCTTCAATTTCCGGGGTGAGTCAGCTTCCACCTCCCAGGCACCCGCGAATGTAGGTCCCATTTTAATTGCAATTGAATCATAATCTGGTCGTTTTAATTACGTGAAAATTTGTTATTCAAATGCCTGAATGAAGCCAAAAAAATGTACCCGACATTGTATAAATTGGCTCCGAAACTGCCCTACTTAATACGTAATATGCATCAAAAAGCACCACCTTCCGCGAGTGCCGACTCCTCTCGCAAGCTCGCGTACCTGTGCTTGAGCCGAACGGGAAAGTAAACAGAGAGAAAAAAAATCGATTAAGGCACTTCTCTTTCTCCCAGCCCAAGAGCACGTCAGCTTGGTCAGACGTTGGCCCAAATTCTTTCCGACTCCGATTCACGCACTGGAAGCCCAGTGCGTGGTGATCGCAGCTAATTACGACACCTGATCTCTTGATCTACGACTCCGTCTGAGTGTCTGTGGCTCGACATCAAAGTTGGATGCGTGGCCGAGTTTGAGTCCATTGCTTTTTCTTACATAAACTTTCGCTGCGGCGCGTTGCCGTACCGAGTCGTGCCTTGTCGTGCCGCGATATGTGGGTTGGCTGCTTATTATTTACACTCCGCTCTGACTCATTAGTTCAAGTTTAAATGTGACATAAGTGCGTCGATAAGGAGCTCATTGGCGGTGCGTTTTTGCGGATCGGGAGAGGTGTGCAGAATATCTAAGGGCAATTTATCTTGCTCAGACCCTGCGGCGCGGAATTGCGGGCGGGTTGACAGAGAAAACATGTTTAAAGCTTAGTCGGGGACGAACGCATTTGAGTGCATTTTCAATTCGCTTTGTTGCAAAATTTGAGTCCAAGTGAAAATATGTTGTCGAGAATTCCGTCACAGCAGAAACTTATTGGACCCCTGACTTTGATCCCACAGGCCATAGAGCCCTAATGTAGAAGGATATTTTACTAAATTTAGTGTCATTTAACATTTGCCCAAGTTTCAGTTCGATTAGAGTTACAAAATTTTTGCCTCGTACAAACTTTGGGAGCTCACAGCTCCTCACTCTTAGGTCATAGAGACTTACTGTAGAACATTTTTTTGCTGGATTTAATACCATCTAACAGTTGCCAAAGTTTTAGCTCAATCGGTTGAATTTGAAATTTTGCCCTACTGTTCGCCAAGGGGAAGTCTTGGGTGGCCACTTATTGACCCCCAGAGTCCGTTATTTTACATTTTTGAGACCATGACCCGAAACAAAAGTTGCTTATTTTGTCATTTTACATGACCATTCTGAATTTCAGCTCAATCGGAGCAACTAAATTTTTCCCCCCTTCGGAGGCCTCTCACCCCACCCCCTTAAGTGATAGGGACAAACATGTGTTCTATGATTTGCTAGATTTGATGCAATATATAACATATCCAAAATTCAGCTCAATCGGACGAAGTATATGGAACTTTCATACAACGGGAAAACCCCCATAATTACCCCCCAGGCAGTTTTTCGGAAAAACCAAAACCTTTCGCCCCCCCTCCAGACCACACCTGACATCATGCAAAAAACCGCAGGTCTCTAGCTCTTGTAGTTTCGGAGCCTTTGCGACTCGGACGGACGGACGGACGGACGGACGGACGGACGGACGGACGGACGGACGGACGGACGGACGGACGGACGGACATATCGGACACATAAGTGCATTTTTTTCAAAATTGATGAAAATGCACTAAAAAGCGTTACGTGTCTTATCGAGAGGCGGAATATTGGGGGTAATGAGGGAGGGGGTCCCGGTGAGCCCGTCGATAAGCGCTTATGTAAAACGAGTCGTGGCTCGTGAGGTGGAACGAAGGCTTTGGTGGGTCTTTGTTCTAGAGTTATGAGGGCAGGTATTCTAGTTGCGAGTCCACACATGGATGAGAACTAGACTGTTGGACTTTAGAGCTGAACTTTTTGACTTTTGGCTTGAAAAATGAAATTTTTCGACGCTCTGAGAGTGGATTTTGAGGCTTCTTTGATGGAAAACGAGTCAGGAAATATTCTTAGCTCAAAGGTTTTTTAGTCTTCAGGCACCCAAAAGCCTCCCTTAAACCTAAAATTGTCAATTAAAAGCCCTAAGAGCTTAAGAACTAGCAAAAATTCGGTCTCTTTGGGAAAAATCAGGCTTTTGTTTGAAAATTAAAGAAACTTCAGGCTCCAAGGGATCTTCTTCAATCTTCCAATTATCCCTTTAAAGCCTTAAAAGTTCAGAGTTAAGAGCTTGTAGGCCTCAGGACCGAAAAACGTGCCTTTGGTTGTAAACTATGGGACGCACTAGAGCCTTCCCTGAGTACGAAAACAATTTTTTCCAGCCTTCAAAGTTCAAGTGTATAAAAGTTTCAAGTCTCTTGTTGATAAAAAAGAACTTAAGAACAACTACCATTATTTCGTAAGGACGAATCTCGAAACAAAGCAGAACCACAAGTGAATGCCAGAAACCGCGAAATTCCTCCCATTTCCACCTTGAGCCACCTGCAACTTTGCTTCCTCCCTTCTCGCGCACACCGAGTCCGAATTCCAGCGAGAGAAAGTTCAAGTTCAGAGCCATTAAAATTCGTCTTTCGCAGAAATCCATCCCGCTTTTTGCAGCTCATGAAGGCTCTATGCTCTCTGCAAATCAGCTCACATATATATGAGGCCAAACCGGTACACGTATGAGCTGCTGGACTTATGTAAGCTCGCGTCATAATTGCTATCTTTGCACATACGAGAGAGTAGTGCAGTCTTTCCCACAATTACCGTCTTCGGGCGCGCAATATGGGGCCTCGCTCTTCGCGGAATTCCTCACACGTAACTCTCCACTATTAGAGGTGCGCCTAAATTGCCATTGCACCAAGTTGCATCGCCTATTGCAACAACAATATTCGTTATTGGCAAAATTCGAGATTTTCATGGCCTGCACTGCATGCAACTCACTAAATGAACCTTCCATATGCCTCGACACTTTGCAACCGCGCGCGCAAACGTTGCACAACTCTCGTGCACTGCAGCAAAACTAGTTTCTGCACTCTTCGGTTCTCAGATGTGGCCACTAATTTTTTACCATTTGCACTAAAAAAACACTGAAATTCCAAGAGTCCTGCCGACTTGCCGTTTTCCGTCCGCTCCGACAAAGAGTTAAAACTGAACTGCGCGCCAAACGCAAAACATTTCAACGCTACCTCGACGCTACTGAGCTACCTCGGGTCTTGTGTAACTTTACCACGACCACCGAGCGACAACCGCAGCGCGACTCGCGATCATTAGGGTGCCATAAAAGTTGACTTAAAAATAATAAAGTTGGTCTGAAAATTTTGAAATGACCTTTTAAACAAAAATTGACCTATAAAATGTTTACTTAACAAACAAAAAATTACTTCAAAAATTTAAAAAGTTGACTTAACCTTGTTAACCTCACTGTACCAGAACCTTCATTCTTTGGCAAACGTTAGGATTCGACTGGAAAACCTAGAGCATGGAATTTTTTTTTTTCATGCTCTAGGCTAGAAAATCATGAATTAAAACGCCATTTTTGAGTATCTAATTTAGCAATTTAAGACCTTAATTAAATTTAGATTTTGTTCCTAAAACTACTTCAGTCAAAATAATTTTCTAGAAAATATTCAAAATGTTCAATTTTTTGTCAAAATCTCTATGTGTTATTCAACATTTTTCTTGCCAAAATTTTTCAAAAATTGACTAATTAACCTTGAAAATTTACATTATTGCCAAAAGTTGCCTTTAAAGACCTAAAACCCAAAAGTTGACCTTTCGTGTCCAAATTGATTTTAACTGATGGAGGAGGAGATCCTAAATTTTAAAAAATAACCTTTTAACCACAAGTTGAATTTTTGGCGCCCTAGCGATCATATGCAGGTCGATCAGGTGTTTTCGCATGAGATCTCTTGCATTCCAACTCGCCCGTGAGATGTGAGTTGCTCCGTTTTGTTGTGATAATCGCGTTATCCAACGCGTGCAAACATTTGACACGTTCGGGTTCAAGAAGAATTTCGAGCCACTTGAGAGTGAGTGGCATGTTGCATAACAATGGTCGCGTTTATCAATGGCCCGGGTCACTCGCGACGCTCTTGCAGAGTCGTGCTGACGCAAATCGAGCTGATGTTTGGATGGGAGGCGCGCCCATCGGGTGGGAATTCAGTGCAAGTCACTGGAGCTCGCGACCTTGGACTCTTCTGACTGAACATTCCGATGATGGGCAACATTTTTGGAATGTACAAGATTTTTTTTGCCATAAAAATGCTAGATGAGAACATGCTAGAAACTGAACTGACGTTACTTGAAGCCTGAAGGCTCTGAAGTGGACTTTTAAAATTCAGACTTATATTCTGAAGTCGATTGGAAGTCTGAATTTGGCCTTCATACTTCGGGCCGTCTTTTAAGTGAATTTTAGGGGACTTAAGACATTATTGAAAGCTTTTTAAAAATTCCAGTGACTTTTAAAAATTTTTAGAAGGCTTTAAAAAATTTAAATTCGAGTGTCTTTATATAAGAGACACCTCTCAAAAGTTTAATTTGGAAGCCATAAAATTTCAGAAGTTTTTAAAAATTCTGTAAAAATTACACTGGCTTCTAAAAATTTAAAGGAACTTCAAAAAATTTAAAGGATCCCTAAAAATTCGAGGGACCTCTTCAAAGCTCAATATGGCTTCAGAGTAACTTTAAAATTCTAAAAAGGCCTAAAAAATAAGCTACAATTTTTTTAAAGGGAGCGTAGAGCCTCCTGAGGTGTAATTGTGACCCTGGCAAGAGCTTTCTATTTTTAAAACCCCAAAAGAACAGAGAGATGTACGAAATTTGAGGACCCAACCCCAGTCCAGTTTGAGAGGTGAGTCGTTTCGAGCGAATTAGAGCCGCGACATGACATGTCATCAACGTCTGAACCGAACGACCTTGAGTTACATACACATATCGCACATTTTCCGCTCTTATGCATGTTTTGCAACGTCTCTCACAACAACGCAGCTCACCGCGTTGTCACTCTCTCATAACACCCATCGCCTCGACAAAGACAATGTGATGTAGCGCAGGTTAATTGCCCCCTCAACAGTCTGACACCGGCGAGTGTCGAATTTTCGCAGACTCGACGGCATTAGAGGGTTGCAGAAGCAAAAGCGTGAATAATCCCCGTTGAGCGAAAATGAACTCTTCTCCGGTTCAGCGCTCCTAACGAGGTGATTAATCGGCGATCAGTTGGAACAGGCGATGGCCCCAACTGATAAATGCATGCGAGGTGCAGCGACGCTTCGCCGCAGCTAAAAGAGACTTGGACGGGCGAGAGACGAGGAACCGACCGAGCGACTTGTGCAGGAAAGCTGACCGGTTTTGGGTCTACTACACAGCGCTAAGGTCCATCTTTGAGTACACACGTTACTTATTAACAAACATTTTATTTAGCGATCAACAATTCAGTAGTCAGTCTTGATGAGAACTTTTCCGCGATCGGTCGCATTTTGAGCGCGGATCGTCTCGTGAATTGATTTGTTTTTTCTCGTTTCGCAAAACCTGTTTGTAGTTACTTCATTATTCAACAACATCAGCCGATTCTTACTTCAATTATTATTGTTTTTTTGCGCAAAAAGTAGCCCATTTTCGAGGTGCTCGGACGCGGAAAAATTCGCAAGCTCAGTAAAATCGGTCGCTGGCACACTGGAAGGATATGCAAATATAAATGTTTGCGAATTTCGTACATTAATCGACGATAACATGTGCTAATAGCTGCCTCAATTACCCGATGGAAACTTTGTGGATGCCAAATATAAATGGCGAGTGGTGTTAAAAAATTTAAAGGGTGGACATAATTGCAATTAATAACGATAAATGACAATTTGTCACCCAGAGAGCTGGAAGGTAGACGGCGGAGGTGAAAGTGCACCGATTCTGAAAAACATCATTATTATGCAAATATTTTGGATTGCATAACGTGAACCAGTCATCTGCCCATGTGAGTGTGGGAGAGAAAAATCGTTTTAAAAAAAATTAGCATCATCAGGTCGTCAGAGAGCGCGATTTCGGAGGTGTTTGAGCGACACACAGCGATTCCGAATCCGAAAAAATCCGAAAACAAACAGTAAAGGAAGTGAATTTGTGTGGCATTGTCCGACGACTTAGGCTGCTTCGACTAAAAAATTCATTCGCTGCCGAGGAACAGGTTTGTACACATTCTTTCTTCTCGCGCCGCTCGCTCCGGTTCATGCAGCTGTGGGCTGGCTGCAGAGATTCTTCGGACGTGTCTTATGCTAATCATCGGTCAATCTAGAGGGCATTGCCGCTGTTATCACGATAAAACACGTGTTGGGGGGAATTTCTTAAGCTGCTTTTCTGCCTCCCAGAGATTAGACCTGGGGCTGGAATTTATTTTTTTATTTCAAAGTGGCCATAAAAGTGAAATTAGTTACTCTGATTGGCACTTTGGTTCTTGGAATTTGCGACGAATCTTGATCTTCTTCCAGAACGGAATTTTAAAAAATTAAATAAACTTGCATAAATGCAAAGTTAAGCACATTTTTTTCAAAAATAATGCCTTAAGGGGGTCGAAAGTGGTATCATCAGATTTATTAGGCTCCAAGGATTCCTCAATGCTACGGCTTGCCAGGAAAAACCACCTAGGAGCCGCGAAATGTGCCTCCGAAGTTCGTGATTTTAAGTGATTTTCCCTCTGGAGGCACCTCGAATTTTCATTTTTTCCGGTTCTCCCCGGCCATGAAGGGAGTAAAATGTGGAATCAGCAGATTCTTTATGCTTCAAGGATTCTAAAATGCTATAACTTGCCAGAAACAACATTCTGAGAGCCTCGCAATCAGCTTCCAAAGTTAAAGATTTTGGGGTATTGTAAATGCTCCTCCGGGGGTCCTCCGGGAGCCAAAAACTTTTTTTTCGATTTCGAATCTTGTCACACTTTCCAGTTGACTGACTTGACAACTTGGGTCTTTTGAGCTTTAGTTTCGAAGCTATAAGCCTCCAAAGTGGGACATCATTGCTTAAATGGCAAACCGCGGACAAAAGCACATTTTTGAAAAAAATGTGCTAAAAACATTTAAAGAGACTATTATACTCTTTTGAAGCCAAAAGGTTGATTGGTGTGCCACAAGGATTCTCTGTGACCCTTATTCCCACCCCCAAATCTATCCAAAAACCTGCTGACGATTTTTAAGAAAAATTCCAGCTAATAAAATTGACTGGAGTTGAAGCCCAGAGAACCTTGCTCTGAGATACACTGCTTCCTAGAATTTCAGAAAATTGGCTCTTCCAAAAGTCCCGAACGAATCAATTTGTGGTATGATTGGCACAAGCAGAGGCCCCTTGAACCGAACATTCAGCTCACCCACTCGCAAATTGCAGCTATCCCTTGGTCGGTGCAATCATAGACAGCCAAGATGATATTGGAATCCACTTTTATTCGAATCGCAGAATGCAGCTGTGAGTGTAGTAAATCGCAATTACAATGTTTATCTTGCACGCACGATGATGACGAGGATGGACTTTGCATGCAAGTCTTCTCGGTATGCACAAACAGATAAATCATTTGGGAAATTAAGGTAGAGAGAACCAGTACTAATTTGTAGCATTTAATATGCCTATCATGAATACTGAATAAATTGCATATGTTGGGCAATGTCTGGCACACACGCTGGACGACGTTGCTGGGTGGAGGTGAGTTGGCAAATATTTGTGTAAAAGAGCCGAGATATAAACATTCATTGTGCCCGAGAATGTGGCCCAAGATATGTTGCATTTGCATGAGGTAAATAATTGAAGTGGAGTGCAATTCAGCAGTGGCAAGCAGGGCCATAACTTGCGCTCGTTTGAATAATTGCATTGTTTGAGTGATGGAAGTTATTGCCCCTCACCTGGAGACGGCGTTTGAGTCACTTCGAGGAAGTTCTGTGATGGGGTTTGCGGGCGGAACCAGAACTGCTGCTGTAATTGATTTCTATTGTTCCGAGCTGATGAGTTGGCCGGAGGCGGAGATCGCAATCGGGTTTCTTAATGGGCAGCCGCTTTTTTGCGCTCGCTGGCCCGGCAATTATGTCGATTTGGGCTTTCCAGCTGTTTTGCTATGGGTTTTGGAGTACTACGCTTCGGTCAAGTGTGGATTGTGGGTTGCTGTGATTTTTTTTCCCGCCTTTTTTCAATGATTTTCTTGCTCTTTCGGAAGTAAAAGCTCTTTTAGAGTCTACAGAAAATTTTGTCTGCTAGATTCATAGTTGAGGGATTTTTTTAGTCACTCCTAAATTTTTTTTCGCGCAAAACTGGGTTAATTTCAAGGTCAGAAAGTTTTTTTAAACCAACATTCTGTCTTTAAATTGGCTTTTTGTTTTATGAAAGTTGTCTAAGAACCTTCATCTTAATTTTGCGCTAAAAAAGAAAATTCAGAGACCTTTTCTTGTAATTTTTTATTCAATTAAGGAAGCAATTGAAGTTTTTGGACAAAATTAAAAAAGTCTTAAAGCTCTAAAAAAATTTTTAACATGGTTTTCTAGAGTAAAACACGGTTCTTAATTTTTTAAAACTCTTAAAGACACTCTCATCATTTAAACTGGCCCCAAAAATTTTTTTGCTTCAAAAAGTCTTTTTAAATCTATTTTCTGTCTTAAATTTGGCCTTTTGTGTTTAAAGAAGTTGTCTAAGAACCTTAATCCTATTTTTGTGCTAAAATAGAAAATTTAGAGACCCTTTCTTGTAAATTTTCTTTCTATTTAGGAAGTAAATGAAGTTTCTGGACGAAATAAAAAAAAGTTTTAAGGCTCTAAAAAATTTTTTAACGTGGTTTTCTGGAGTTAAACACGGCTCTTAAATTTTTTAAAACTCTAAAAGCCACCAAAAAAATTATTTGCTACGCTTCTGTCGGCTAAAACTAGCCCCAAACAATTTTCACGAGCGATAGGAGGCAACAAAGTTTGGGAGACGCCATCCCCCGACCCTCCAAAAGGAAAAATTAGCTCGCGTTTGCATCACGCCAGGTCGTAACTCCACAATCCCGTTGATCCATCAGCCTCAGAACATTCAGGCACGTAGCCAATCTCGCAACCTCTTGCGTAAAGTTTTTATGTCGCCTATAATTTATTAAGTTTGATGACCTTTCCTCGTCTCGCGTACACACAATTCTTTAGCCCCGTGTATTATTCATATCCTGTTCTCCGCACTAGACTTGTTGTCAGCTTCTTGCATTTTTAAAAGATGGCCCGGGTTTTGGCGGGGCAAGTGTGTCTACGTGAGATTTAAAAAGTTAGCTCGCCTTGGCGTGCGAACAAACCTTTTCATGAAAGTGAAATATACATTTTTCATCATTTAGTGGAGACTGGAGAGAATGTTTGCGAGGAGAGCCATGACCAACTTTCGTGACGCGGAGGAGACAATAAATTTCCACGCGCGGAGGCGAGATGATTTACAGAATGAGTGTTGTAACCGAGTGGTTTCAATGCCACACAAAAATTGCGAAATGCGTGTAAGCAGCAGCAAGGGAAGCAGGAAATCGGCGTGCGAGTGGAATAAAGGGGTATAACAGAGACCTGTTTCGGTGATTTCGAGCGAACCGGAAACGCCGAGTGAGCAAGAATTTTCGTGTTCCGCTACCTTGCCGGGGGCTGAGGTTTTTACGTAAGGGTCTCGTTCTCAAGGAGGTTCGGGACTTGAGACCCCATTTAATCTATCTAGAGTATCAATTACCCCCGAGTTATCCTCCTCGCGTTCAAGTGCTATAAATCAGCACCTCGTTCAGCCTCGTGCACACTCTAAATTTACATTTTAAACACACACTTTTTACGCAAATTGCGTAATTGAACGTTAGTGAGCATGCGAAATCGAATCAAAGACGGCAATAGCAGGTGCAGTCGTACAATGGAACTGGAAATTACGAATGTAAGTCGCAAATTGAGGGGATCAGAGGCACAATTAGATGTCTGACGGATCCAATTAGAGGAGAAGAGTTCATGGAAATATCGAGCATGTCCCTTATCGTCCGTCCGCTGGCCGCTTCCGACCCAGCCTGGCTGGAAATTTCAAGTCCCATTCAAGAGTGTGCGGTAAGCAAGCAGATTCAAGCAGCAAGGTGACCGCTGCGGGCAAACAGGTTTTTGAGTACGATTACAAGTCGGCAGTGCAGTCTGTCACCTCACTTTTCAAAATCATGTAATTATGAATATCTCGCCAGGGGTGGGATAGACGGGGCTGGGAGTCAATGGCTCTTCTTGGAAAAAATTGTTATTGAAACTGAGGCTCCTCAAAACTGACTGAAGTCTAGAGGAATCTTGAATATAGGACGGAAAAAGAAAGATCTTTGATGACTTCTTAGGAATCGATAGAGCTTCCCAAAATTTGTAAAACATTTTTTACATAATTTAGACGTTTTTTCTAAAATTAATATTTCACATTTTTAACGTTTAAATTCTTTTGATATTTCCTGCAGATATAATTTTTTCTCGAGACAAATTAATTGTGGTTTCAAATCGGCCTAGAAATTTTAAAATGTTTCTAAATAGAATTTTTTCTTCGACATTTAGACAGCCTCGTGGCTCCTACTTCTTAACAGTTGCTTTGATTTGAACGTGAGCGGTTTTAAGATTACTTCGTACTTTTAAAAATATTGTCTGATAGTTTTCGGTTTTGAAAATGTTTTGTAATTTAATTGAACATATTTTAATATTTTTTAAAAATTTTTGGCAGCTCTAGCAAATCGAAAAAGTGAAGTAAATTGTATATGTAATTCCTTTTATCTTCTTTATTGTTGGGTGGAAAGGTGTTTTGGAGCAAAGTGATCTGGTAAAACCAAATGACGAAAAAGGACCCAAAATTAATGTATTTTCAACGCTGAACACCTGTGATAATGTAAACTAGTCCTTAAAATGTATAACCAGTCGACAATCAAGACCTGATGATGGGCTCAGGAGCGTCCCGAAATATCGTCAAGATGAAGTGAATAAAACACGGATTAAAAAAACAAAAATTGCTCGGCGAATAATTCCTTGTCCCCCTAATTTTTTTGGCTTAAAAATTAAGTATTTAAAAAATATTTTTAGGAACTTACGACCAAACAAAAAATGTTAGGTCCAAGATTTCCGATTAGAGGGTTAAACAAGCCAATCAATCAGACCCAGTAGCTCTGCCCCTGACCCCGCTCCGGCCCTGTGTCGTTATGTTCGTCTGGCATGCAACACGAAGGAGAGTAACAAAGCATATTCGACGCCCTTGAAACCTCCGCTGCCCAAGACTTGCGTAACTGATTGAGACGTCCGTCAAACCTTTCAATTGCAGCGCAATCTTTTTCCGCGACCGCGGTAATTTTCAATTGAACCCCCTTTTTCGCACTCGGATGACTAGCACTTTGCTTCAAAGCACTCCGCTCATCTTCCCGGTGACTAGCGAATTCGCCTAAACCGCACAAGCTCGCGATCTTTGAACTGATCTTTGCCTCCATCCATCTCGGGCGCTCAATGGGACTAAACCGCACCACCAGTGACCGCGTTGACGTCAGCGAGAGCGACACTGGACGTCAGAACGTTCTTGTCCGTGAATCGAGAGGTGATCGAAATAAAACAAATCTCGTCCCGGACTCTCTCGCTCTGACGCAAAATGCTGAGTCGGTGAGTCACAGTTGATCGACCGAAGTCCCGCTTCAGCACTTGTTTGCACAATCGGCATCACCAGAAGTGTGAAGTCGCGAGAGAATCCCACCTCTTGCTTCATGGGAGTGAGTCGTGGATCCGGGGATGTGCAAGTCATTAGTGAACGATGTTTTTCTTCACCTTCGTCAGTTGATTGATTGCGAACAAATCGATTGTGTATCGATGTAAGAGCAAAGTGCGGGGATGAAAAGTGGGTACGTACTAAAGCAAGTCTTCTCATTGAGTACTTGAGTCGTTTCTGGTTTTTAAGAGGCCTTCTGGTTGTCTTACTGGACGTCTTAGAGTCTTCTGATTCTTTTCTGGTTACGTCACTGGCTTGGAGTGGGTCTCATATTTTTTTATAATTTGAGGAAGGAGCTTGGAGCCCTCTGGATAGCCTTTCTAAGGTTACCATGATTTTTTTTCGAAACCTTCAGGCCTTCTGGTTCGTTCTCTTTGAATAAATACCCCTATTTTGGGTACGTCACTGGTTTAGTTTGAGTCATATATTTATTAACGCTTCAAGAAACGGCCTTTTTTGACACCTTGAGAGCTTCTGGTTCATTCCTTGGGGCAAGTCACTTAAAAAAGCCCTTCTGAGGTTACGTCACTGATTAGATTTTGGTTATTTTATCCAAGCTTGAGACTGTTTTGGTTATTTTTGCTTACTCTAATGAGTTCACGTTGAAGTAGTTACGTCACTGACTGTCCTAATTTTGATGTTTTGGACCCCCACTCAAGAAAACCACCTCTCGTTACACCTCTGACCAGTTTAAGACTCTCAAGTCAGCAACACCTCGGGCGGAGAAAAGTGGCAGACTCGTGACAGACAGACAGATCATGAGCTGAATAGCACAGGTTTCCCCTAGATCAGGCGGTGCTGAACAAGCGATTACAATAAAATTATCTGCTCGGCTTACCGGAGATTCGGCGGTGCTGAGAAAAAGTCGTCAACATCGGATAACCTGATTTCACGCACGTCTTCGAATAAATTAAGACCTGCTCTTTCGATAGACAGGCGGCGACTGATTGAACGGGACTTAATCTGGGCTTTTCTGAACTCGTGCTTGGGCCGCCGTGCCGAAAGGGCTCTCTCTAAAGTGCATTTCGTTGCGTAATGCAACGATAATATTTATGCAAGCTGGATGTTTGTGCAAATTTGCGGCGTACGAGATTTCGGTAAGCGAGTGGAGGTTTTTTGAAGATGAGAGAGACACGAGAATGCAGTTTGGGGTCGGTTTTAGCGGTGTTTCAGGCTGTCTCATTAATGCCAGAAGAAAGGATTAATCCGGTTCTCGGGTAGAACGTGACTTTTTGCACTCTTGAGAGTCGCTTTTTTGCTGCTTCGCTTTCGGTATCTGTTGTGGAGATCCACGGTGTTTGTGCGGCTGATTCGGGGTGATTGATAGCGAGAGGAAGCTCGGAGGTAGACAAAGACTCGGTGGGAAGCTCTCCGAAGGCTGTTCAGAATGCGATTTTGTGTTCTGAGATTAGATTCAATCTTCTAGAAGGACAACTGGGTCTCCGGTTTCCAGGAAAATGGGAATTTAGGCTGAGAACTGAGAACAATTTTCTGGCCCATGATTTTCTTAAAAATTTTAAATATAAGCTGAGATATTAAAAAATCCAAATTCACCTTAAAAATTCACTGACATAGTTTTTGAATTGTTTCTCCTCAACTACACGTCCGATTTTGAAGACTGAATATTTTTTGGAGTCTGCACAAAATTCCTTAAAACTTTTAGAAAAATAATAAAATATATCAACTCCTAATAAAAAATTTCGAGCCTCCGAAATAGGCTATTTTCAAAATCAGAGTTCTGAAATTTTAGCCATCTCTATGTTCCTGGTACTCTCACATTTGGGCTTGTTTATCGCCCCACAAGTCGTTAAAAAACACACGTGCTTGACAGAAAGCAGCAGTGCGACTATTTGCCCCGCTAAAATATGTCCCAGCAGCCAGGTTGGGGGAATTTCCATAATATCATAATTTGAAATCAATAGGAACGCTGATACCCTCGCATACATCACATCAGTTTGGCGATAATCGGAAATGATAGCGAGCTGGCCAGGCCGTCTGTGGGATATGAATTTAATCTAATTAAAATTACACAAAATCATTAAACTGTCTTTTGTGCAGCCAGGCCCGAACCAGCTCGCAAATCGACTATTTTGCGCTATCGCAGCCCAGAGCTATCAATCGACATTTAGTATTCTCTAAATGAAGCATATATTGTAATTAACTGCAACTAATTTACATGTCCGGCAACAGCAGTAACCCCGCTCATATTTTAATTACGTTAGTGTTTAAGCCCAATTTGCAGTCAGGCGGCATGCCCTGGCGTGTCTCCGGTATCAAGATGCTCGGCATGCGCTCAAATGTCTTCATGTTACATGGAAGGAGGCCCTGTGCCGTCCAAGTCTCGGGAGAAAGGTGCATGGGAGACGGGGCATGCAAAACAGGCAAATCAGATACGATTTTATTAAATTGCTTGCGCTTTGCATGATAAATGAGGATCGCAATTTATTTGCAATTTTATTGCCATTATAATCGATAGTAGATTGATAGTGCGATAGGTGGGGTCGCGGGACATTATGAAGTAGTTTTTGCCAGCAGCACATTTTTCGATGTTGCCGCAGTCGCACTCCAAAAAGTGCATCATAAATTCATGTATTTGAAACGCGTGATGTTTTTGCGCTTATTATTTCCTGAAAATGCGCGGAAAGTTGTGTTTCACCGTGTGTGCGATATTTCACTCGCTGCATAAATTAAATAATTCGAAGATACAGAGAGGCAAATTGGCTGATTCAGCTAATAAACGGGTATTGCGATTCCGATCTTAGGAATATCCCCCACTATTTTGTTCTTCTGAAACTTCTCTAAGCCTGCTTTGTTGTTCAAAGAGACGTAATGCTCATTTTGACCGAAAAATAACCTCTGAATAATCGTAAACAATTATTTGCAGAAAAACAGACTTTTAATTGCTAAATTTGAAAGTGGATTTTGTTTTGAATTTGATGACAAAAAACAGATTCCTAGTCTGAAGTGTCTTTCTCTTAAATTTAGGAGCGGCTAAAACTCATATTGTCAATTGGATCCCATTTTGATGACCATCAGAGCCATAGAAGTTTCTTTCTACGACTAAAGGAACCCATTTTCGAAGACAAAGTAGTCTGAAGTCCATGTAGAAGGAGTAACTTTCACATGGAAAAAAAAGAAGTCGAGGGGACTGAAGCCCATACTGAAGCCTCTGAAAAAGGATAGGGATCTGATAGGAAAACCTTACTCTCAGTGACGGTTAATGCAACCAAAGACTCCTATAATTTTTTAGAATGAGTCGTAGGGTCATTCTCAAGTCCCAAGTTGCCTTCTTTACTTCATTTCCTTCCATTTACCTCAAGACAACAGAAAGAGCCAAAAATAGCTTCATCAAACCAGCTTAAAGGGTTTATTTCTGAGAAGAAGCTCAAAGACTCCAAAAGTCTGAGTTGACGATGGACCAAAAAACTACCAAAAATAATTTCAACGCTCCGCTTAGAGCTCTCAAATTCATCCTCGACTTCCTCTCTAAAACCGGGATTTTCCCATGAGCGGCAGAAGTGACTGGACTTAGGGGTTGTTCCCATATGACGTTGTAGTCTGGAGGGAGGGGAGGGGGAGATTGAAAGGAAGGTCTTCTGCTTCCTTTCCGGTAAAAAAACGCGATTTTTACCGTGACGAAATATGTGAACAAACCCGGTGATTCTCGAGATCGAGATCTCCGCTCCAAAAGCACACAAAAACGCTGGCAGCCGTTGACTTGATTCCGAAGAACCAAAACAATGAAAAAATTGGCACGTTAATGATGATAGAGGCATGACTAAACCACTGGTCATTTTTTCCTGAGCCGCGCGGGAAGCGCTGCGATCCGGTCGCTGTCTGAGTCGTCAGTCTTCCACATTTGCTTTTTTATCACCGCGATGTAAACCGGATTTTTTTGCCTGGCTTACTAGCAACGAGTCTTTTTTTTATTAAAACGATGGAGCTCGGCGTTTTCTGCGTCGCTAATTACCACTCTGTGTGTCAAGTCAGGTTCAAGATCGCGGCTCAGTCTTGGATTTCTCACACACCTATGTGACTTGAGCGAAAATCAATGACGGGAACAAAGGGGTCGCTCAAAGGGTCCACCTCTGGCCCGACTAGCGGGTGGGCCCCGTCATCTGTCACAACACCAGCTAACGACCGTGAATCGGCGATTATACGTGTGCGATATGGATACTCATCGGAATAAATCTTCCGATCCAAGAACCAGAAGAGTCCCTCTCATGCCCATCAAACATTCTCGAGTGTCGTGCTGGGCTCGTTTCCGCAGGTGAGCTCCAAAAGTGAAACTTACATCGAATCAATCGGCTGTAAATTGGTGGCCAAGGTCAAGGTGCTGGAGTGTGTGTGAGTGTGCGACGATTCGTCAGCAAGTTTGACTGTCGCTGTGTGAAATGTTGCGGGCATGAATCACTGGATGTTTACAAAAACAAACGCCGTCCCCAAGAGAGGGTGTTTTGAAACAAAGGTGCTTGAAAACCAGCTTTGTGCAAGTTTTGAGGCTTTTGAATGACGTTAATGACGAGTTTCTGGCTTATGGATGGGGAACTTTTGCTGAGATGTTTCCAAGTGAGTTACGTTCTTGACTCTAGAGATGCTAGGGGGTTTAATTTTGATGGTTTAAATTTTAAAGGCTTTGTTCTCTTTAAAAAATTTTTACTCCCAATTGGGATGATGAGAGACTCTTCTTATTATCTAATACTTCCGGCTTTCCAAAAGGTCACTTTAGCCTAAAATTTTATTTTTAAGGTTAGAAGCAATTTTTAAAAATTCTAACTAATTTTCAGAGCACGAAATGGAAATTGCTGCCACACTTTTAGAGAAAGAAAGAAATTAAAATAATTTTTAGCTCTTCAGTTGAGTGAATGAGTTGATTAAAAGTCTTAGCATTGGCCTTCTTTCCCCTTGTTAGTAAATACCGTGTCCCAAATAAGAAAACTGAAAGGCCAACCACTGCCGTCACTTCCTTAGGTCCTTCCGAGAGCCAACCCAGTTCCTCGTCACGTGTCACAAGTCAGTAATTTGAGCTAAATAGGCTAGCAGCATTGGTCCGTCCGTATAATTGTCACATTCGATCACGCATTAATATTCAATGTTCACTGGTTCTACTAGTTCAAGTTCAACCTTACACCTTACATTTTTTTTTTTAATTATTGCTGTGCAAACTCGTGCTCGTACATCTACAGACAGAGCTCGCAAGGCTGTTGCTGCAAATTACTTGCTTCAAGCTTGAACTCAACCTTTCGAACGACGCTCATTTGCAAACGCTCCCCTCCCACATTTGCTCTCCGTCTGTCAACCTTTCGATACCTCTCGCATTCTCCGATTTTGGGAAAAAAAACGAGTTCTGTCAGCAAGGTTTTTGACCTTCCTGCGGCAGGGTTTCCCTTGCAAAACCGCACCAACTTCCCATCGATCAGCGTGATGCAAGCGGCGTCGACCTTGGCAGCCCAAATTAGCACACAGAGCGTGTCGAGGGTGAAGTTTTCCGCTCATCAGGGGCTTCGTAGAATATGCAGATCTGGCGCGCCGCCAGAAAGGCTTTTTATCGCAGGCTTGCAGCTACCAGTGTTCTGTCTTGTCTTACAAAGTGTAAAACTGCAACCTTCCATTGTTTGCGCGACTTGCTCAGATCCCGTTGGAGGGAAAGAGGCACGAGGAGCAGTCGAGAAATTCTCGCATGGTAATTACTCATTTTGTATGTCGTTAGTAATTGCGGAAATCATGTCAGGGTACGAAGATAGCGCGGCAGCTGAGCGTAATTTTTACACCGCACTGCCGTCTCGCCATCTGCGGGGTTGAGTCTAATGATTAATGTAAATATAGCGATGGAAGTATGGCTGGAGGTCTTGCAATTTACATCAATTATGATGATTAGATGATGATAAAATTAGCCATGCAGGTCAGTGACTTCTGCGAGTCTGCTCGGGGTGCTGGGCTCGTTCTAACATCCAAAGCAGACCTGCAACAGAATGCAGCACTAAATAATGTTCGGTCTAACCAGCGAAAAATCGAGTTTAGGAGCAGGGTTGCCCGTCTAAATTTTAAGCCAACACTATTAAGTTACCACAAAAATTTGTTAGAGTCCTTTTAATTTTTTTTCTCTGTCTTCTCTGTTCTCTGTCCCATAAAAATAATTAACGGACACTTTAAAGAATTTTTAATGACTTTCAAATTTTTTTTTCGAAGGTTTAATATTTTGTTGTTCATTCAAAAATATATTTTGCTTTGAATTGAGATATTTAAATAGCTATTAACTGTTTTGGAGAAGTTTCAAATTTTTTCAATGCCAAAAACCACAAAACAGTTATCTAGCTCTTTCCTGAACCCACAAAAAAATTTTAAAACATTAAAACCATTTTTTTAAAATTTATACAGGGTTAAGTTATTTGTAAAAAAATTTCAAAAATAAATTTTGGTTAAAATTTAGAAATTTAAATTTCTATTTCAAATTTTTACTGAGGAATTTTAAATTTTTTGCAATGCCATACACCACAAATAAGTTAGTTATTTAGCTCTTTCCTGAGCTTCTTTTATATTTTTCATACGATAAAAAATTAAACAAAACCCTAAAAGCTTTTTTTTTATTTCCAAAAATTTTTTTCGAACGTTTATTATTTGTTGCTAATTTAAAGGAAAGAGCTTAGTAACGTCAAAAATTTTGTGGAAACATTTAGAAAGCCCTAGGGCTCCTAAGGCTTATGGTAGTCCCTCTCATGCTGTTCCCTTTCAAAAATTAGGTCAGTGATCACTCTTTCGGGTAAGCCTGCGACCTGAAACGAGCGAATTTCGCAACTCCCAAAACCACTGCCGCTAACATCGCATGCGGCGTTCGATGCAAGTGAAAAATTGCACACTCAGCCTCGACTTCCACTAATGCAATGAGTAATAACAGCAGCGTTATTTTCCATTTTTGTTCGGGGGCGGCGTTCTGTTTGTGCATATGTCAGTAAACACACATTACAAACTTTTATTACTTCAAATAAGCATATCGAGTAAATTGAAATATTTGCCCAGAGTTGCATTTGTGCGCATGCAGAAAACAAACAGACTGTGCCTCGGTTGCCTCCACCCCGACGATGACTTTGCGGGTTTTCGCGATTCGCGATGATAATTTAATAACCGCTGACTTCTCCCCGACAGCTCTCTGAGTCAGGCAGAAACGCTCTTGCAGATATTTGCAAGTTAATAAGCTGCCTCGGAAATGCCTGTTTTTGTGACATTTATTTGTCTAGCCCGAGATTCATGTGATTTGTTTTCGCTTCTTCGGACGTTTCCCGTGCCCCTGACCAGGTGCCGGAGGATTAGGACGTGTATGAAAGCGGAGCTTAATTAGTGCCACCGCCGTGAATAAACGCTGATTCCGTCATAATTGCTTTATCAACTTTATTAAAATATTTCAAAAGACGCTAAATTACTTCTGACACCGAAAATGTTTCAGTCTCTCTTTTGTACGTCGAGCGGGCCGGGCCCTGGTTGTGTACAGAAATAATAAAATGTGGATTATTCCGCTCGAGTAAGTTCCATCATTAATTGTAAAGTTGCTATCAAGATTGCCCATGGTCTTTTTCTCCTCGTCACACCGGCGGCCTTGGACGCTGCTGTTGATTTAATAACTGGTCGCGTTTTGTTCTACGAAGTGTCATTAAAATCTGGATTAGATTAGCAGGGCTTTCCGCGCCGGTGCGAGTGAGCAAGTGGGACGGGAAACTTACTTCTCTTGAAGTTGAGTCATTGAAAGGCTTGGAATCCCAGTGTCAACTTGATTCATTGGCTACTGGAATAATCAAAAGCTGGCCAGATTCACGTTTGAAACAAAAATAATAACGAAACAAATCGACCCTGTCCAAGGTTTTAAGTGGGTCCAGATTTTTAAAAGACGATGAGCCACTATCTACCTCTTGGTAGCCTATGGGTTAAGCCCCAAGTACAAGCTATTTTGAGTAAGAAGTCTCACCACTTTTAAGCCGGATGTCTTGACCATGAACCTTAGAATAACAAAAGGGGTCAGTGGGCTTTTGAGGGTCTCTCTTCTTCTACACAATTAATCTTTCCAGGAGCTTTTGGAGCGGAATAAAAAATCAAATCAAAATACAAAATCGAAGTTCAAGTATAAGAAGTGCATTTTCCCCCCATACAAACTTAGGAGGTCCCCCATAAGCGATGGGGGCATATATGTGTTCTATGATTTGCTAGATTTAATTTCAACTATAACATATCCAAAATTCAGCTCAAGCAGACGAAGCAGACGAAGGAACTTTCATAAAAGGGGTTTACCCCCCTTTCGCCCCCCCCCCCCCATAGGGAAAATGGGGGTCTAAGATGTCTTATTTTTTACCCCACGAATTATTTTCTACTCGATGTAGAAAACCGCAGGTCTCTATCTCTTCTGATTCTAGAGTTATAAAGTTTCAGACGGTCAAAAAGACAGACAGACGGACGGACATAGCACATATAATAGTGCATTTTTCTCTGTCAGAGAGAAAATTCACTAAAAATTGTAGGTTCTTTCTTTTCCAAATTGACAAAATTCCCTTATTTTCTTCTGTTTAGAAAGTACTAGAAAAATCCGTTTGAGAGCTCTTAGGAGAGACGTTTTCCCTGGAACCTTTTATCTCTTTTAAAATTCATAGTCTTGCTTTTTGATCAGAACTCGCAATAAAAAATTCTCGAGCAGTCCAACTCATTAAAAAGTAACCTATTACTTTTCCCGAGAACTCGATTAAGCAATTCCTCGGAACCAGAAGCGACCTCTCTGTCGCAAGAGCGTCCCAGAGCACAGTCACACTGCAGCATGATTAAATTAAATCGTTCTCTGGCATGGCATTCACACAATTAGAGCTCGGCACACAATAATAAAATAATATTTCTGCAACTGACTGCACTTTTGTTTCGATCGTCATCACCGTCATCGCATGTGTGACACGAAGTTTATAATTTTTTTGTGTCATCGCTCCTCTAATCTTGTTTCATCCGTATCGTAACACGACTCAATTAAAACTGCTCGGAACAGAAATAAAGCAAAACAAAGATATAATTATTATTTTCTGCAGCGTCCTCGGTGCTCCGGGCTCCTTCTCCCGGGACGACTAGCGTATTGGATGGCGTTCCAAGGACGGCCGAGAATCGTAGAAAGCTTCCACAATTATGAAACCGATGATTTAACGCGCTAATTGAAAAGAATGATGCGTTAATAATTATCATTTACGGTTAATAAAGAAGCGGGAAATTAACACGAAATAGCGGCTGTACGTAGACGTAATGAAAATGAAAGTGCTTTGCGTGACGCGGAAGCAATCTTCCGAGCGTTCTTAGAGCTGCCAATTACTCAGACAAAACAAAGGGGTGGGCGCTCGAAAAGGTGGCAACTTGTACTTTTTAATGAGCAGCGATGACTGGGGGCGTTGAGGCGATGAGGGGCTCAATTACTGACCTAGGAAGTGTTGGACTTCGTAGCCTCTTCGGAGGTTGAGTGAAATCAGGGTTATTTTTATTTGCTTTTCTGGGCTTTCTTCAAATCATTTGGGGAATTGGGATCCTCCCGGACTGGATTAAGGGTTTCTTTGGGCGCCTTTGGACCTCAATCGACTTTACTCAGAGCTGAAATGGAGCCCCAAAAGCCTCCATGTTGCTGTAAAAATCCCTTTAACTTCTTTAGAAGCTGAAATTAGGAATTATGAAAAATCTTAGCCACTGTCTAAATCTATGAATTTGGTATATGTCCGATATGTCCGTCTGTCCGTCCGTCTGAGTCTCAAAGACTCTGAAACTACAAGAGCTAGAGACCTGCGATTTTTTGCATGATGTCATGCATGGTTTGGAGGGTGGGTGAAACACTTTGGTTTTTCCGGAAAACTGCCTGAGGGGTAGTTAAGGGGGTTTTCCCGTTGTATGAAAGTTCCATATACTTCGTACGATTGAGCTGAATTTTGGATATGTTATACATCATGTAAAATATAGCAAATCATAGAGCACATGCTTGCCCCTTTCACCTAAGGGGTCGGGGTGAGAGACCCCCAAAGGGGGAAAAATTTTAGTTGCTCCGATTGACCTGAAATTCAGAATGGTCATATAAAATTACTAATAAAGCGATTTTAGTTTGGGACTACGGTCTCAAAAATGTAAAATAACGGACCTTGGGGGTCAATAAGTGGCAACTCAAGACTTCCCCTGGTGAACTAAAGAGCATAATTTCAAATTCAACCGCCTTCAAAGCCTACTTCACGAGGAGAAGAGGGACTCAGGCCACCATGCTTTCTTTCGACTTGTTCGGAAGCACAAAATTTCTCGCATTACAGGTTTGAAATCAATAAGCCTTTACACACAACATAACTGTGATTTCCCGAGAAAACGAATTTCCTTTCAAAGCTACCGAAGCGAAACGAAGTCTAGAGCCTGCTCATGTAACGAAAGCTCTTACTCACTCCCAAACGTCTTGGAAGCACCCTAAGCCTCCCCGGAACATTCTTCTTCGACTCGTGCTTCCGCCCCCAAGCGAAACGCCGAGACAAGGCAAATGAAATTCAATTAAGCCATCGACTCATGTTTCACGAGGGAGCAAGAGCATGTAGAAAAATCGTATCAAATATTTTATCGTGATAAACAGCGCGTGATAATGACTTATAATTGCCCCCTCGCATGGAATTAGGAAGTCAATTTGTGCTAATACTCACCATCATTCTTGCATTCCGACATTTCAGAGTCCCGCAGAACAATGGAAACACAGACAGAGGAGACGCCGCCGACGCCTCCACTGGACGAGGTCCGACCCCCGGTCCCCCAGCAGCAGCAGCCACATATCGGTGAGAAGAAGCGCAAGCTCATGACGCAACCCTCGACGGTGGCGGTCCGGAGACAGCAGGCCGTGTGCGTGAGACGCGCCCACAAGATGTACGGCACAAAGAAGAACCCAAACATAGTGCTCGATGGACTCAGTATGACGGTGCCGAAAGGGACCATGTAAGTAGCCACTGCGAACACATGTTCTGCTCCCTCCTCCCGCATATAATGAGACACACAATGATGATGCTAATTGATAGGAATGCGCGCGTTCTGGCCAATATTTGGTTTCTCATTAAACTTCGCGTTCTGCGGTCCGACATGCAAACACTCGTTGTTTGACGAGCTCTGAATGAGCAAACATCCTCGTAGCGAGAAAAAGCGTCTAGTTCATTGATGAGTGAATTAGCAGGAAATATTATTTCGGGGGTAGTTCTGTCTCTGTTTTAATCAGGAAATATTTTTGGACCCAAACTTTTCCCCCTGAGGTCCCTACGTCTACCTAGGACCGCGATTTCACCCCAAACAGTAGAAATTATTTTTAAAAAATTATATCTAGAATTTTTGGCAAAAATTTTTATCACGAAAATGGCCTCTTAACACTTCAATCGACTTAGAATCATGTTGACGAAGCGTTTTCTCCGAAAAAGTAGATTTTGAAGAAAAACAGATTTTTACCCAAATTTGAAAAATAACCAAACCTCCACTCGCTAAACAAATTTTGATTTCAGTATTTTTGGCCAAATATTTTTTGATGCCAAAACTAGGGTTTAAAGATTTTCGACTTTTTCAACTCTCGAGAATTTGATAATTTTTTTTTTGTTTTGAAAATTTTTCGAGAATTCTCTAAAATCTCAGACACAAATATTTTCAATCCTGAAACTACAAAAGATACATAGATTCGTAAGGAATAGGTTTTTTCAGAGACTATTTTCAAAAGCATATTTGAACAGTCTTGGTAAATCTGAAAATGGTAGGAATCTTGAGATTTTTACGTGATCCCAAACACTCCTTCCTCAGATCGTGTAAGTGATCAATGGTCACTAAGAATCTTCCTCAATATTTGTCAACTTTCTCTAAATTCATACATGACATGACAGAACAAGGTGCTTAAAATTGACACTTTAGAAACCGAATTTTTAACAAAATAAGTGTAAAATCATCAAATAAAAATTTGGGAATGATTTTCGAGAGTTGTGTTTTGAGAACGAGAAGTAAAAAATTCTCGATTCTCGACGTTAAGCCCTAGGCAAAAACGGTATCATAAGCTTTCAAAGTCACTGAAAAGCTTCAAGAGAGCCATTGAGAAGCAATTTAGCTCAATTTCGACGTCATTCTGAGACTCTTTCAGCTCTTAATTATTTTCTAAATAAGCTTCTTTTTTTTTTTTCTGTGTGTGGGGTGAAGAGAGACGCACAATAAGACATGTACCTCTCCCTTCTTCACTTCGACCTGGAAGATCTTTTGTGAAAAACCCATTCATTGTTTATGAGCAGATGGTTCCTAGACCAAGTCTCGCAAAGAAGTCCAAGATCAGGCGGAAGCTCATCTGTCTAATGTCAAACAAGGTGGGGAATCCCCTTCCCAACAAGTTCCATCTGGCCCTCATCTTCGGTTCACATTCACATAGAATGTGAACCGGGGTTTCCCCGCCCTTACCGCAAAACCTGCACATGGGGTCCCCGGGTCGGCCGATACGGCCGGTCTCATGGGCCCCCAATCCGCAGTGCCCGGTGAGAATGCCAACCAAGAGTCTAAGTTCGGATCTGTTCAGTCCGAGTGCCTCTCTAGCTCTCTTCTCACCTGCCCAGAGGAAGTTCCTCGAGTGGGAGTCGATTGACAGACCGTGGAAGTACTTCTCCATGCACTTCCCCTCCCATCTGTCCATCTCCCTCCTGAAACAACCCAGGCTGAAGCCACAGAAGGGTTCAGGGCCGACAAAGTCCTTCCCCGAACCCCCCTTTGCCAACATGTCGGCTGCTTCATTCCCAAGCACTCCCTCGTGTCCCGGCACCCACATCAGCGTCAGCCTGGACATCCCTCCTAGCGCATCCAGAGTCCTTCGGCATTCCAGAACGAGTCTGGACCTGATTGTCGAGGCATCTAGGGCTCTCAACGCTGCTTGGCTATCTGATGCTATCACCAAGTGCTTCCGCCTCAGGTCTCTTCTCACCAGGCACCTTCTTGCACATTCAAGTATTGCAAGTACCTCTGCCTGAAAGACAGTTGCCGTGGTCCCCATGGGGATTTGGAGTCTATATCCAGGGCCATACACGCCAGCTCCTGTCCTCCCGTCCTTCCTGGACCCATCGGTGAAGAAAAATATGTCCTCTCCATCCGGTGGTGATCCTCTAGTGCAAATTCCTTGCTGCCATTCTGCCCTCCCAGGAAAGACTGTGTCAAACTTCTTCTCGAACGTCAGTTCTCTGACGCCCACGTCTGACACTGCTTTCATGCCTGTCATGTTCGGAAACTTCTCGTATATCTTCAAATGACCTCTGAGGTCTCCAGGCCTCAGGTTCAAATGAGCGAGAAGTCTATACGCAGTAAGAGCTGCTTCTTTCACCACTTGGACGTGGAGAGGTGGCATCTCCAGCAGTGTGTCCAGGGCTATAGAAGGAGTGCTCCTTCGACATCCTGTGATGGCCAGGGATGCCATGCGCTGAACTTTTGACAGTGCGGTTTGGGCTATATCCACCTCGACCCTCGGCCACCACACAAAAGATGAATGAGTCATCTTCGGCCTAACGATCGATGTGAAAATCCACTTCATCATCTTGGGTTTCATGCCCCAATTCCTGCCCACCAACCTTGAGCACGCCATCAGTGCCCTAGTTGCGTTGGTTGTGAGGTTGTCAACATGGCTTCTCCACGTCAATTTGTCATCTAGGATAACTCCCAAATATCTAACCTCGGTGGAGAATCCCACTCGAACCCCATTCAAGAGGGGTTCTCTCAAGCCCCCTCTTTTCCTCCTCGTAAAAGGCACCAGAGTGGTCTTGGCCGGATTCACACCAAGTCCTTTGCCGCTGCACCAATCAGAGGTCAGATCCATAGCCAGTTGCATCCGATCCGATATCGTCTCTTCATGTTTGCCCCTGACCATGATCATCAGGTCGTCTGCGTATCCGACAACTTCCAGGTGGTTCTGGTCCAAAATCCGCAGGAGCCCATCAATGACTAGTGACCACATGAGAGGGGACAACACTCCCCCTTGCGGGCATCCCCTCGTGGCAACTATCGTCACCTCCTCGCCTCCCAAGTCGGAGGTAATTCTCCTGCACTCCAGCATCTTCGACATCCATTCGACCAATATCGGCTCTAGTCCTCTTTCTATTGAAGAGGTCCTTATTGAGCCAAAGTCGGCATTATCGAATGCGCCTTCGATGTCGATGAATGCTGCCAGAGCCACTTCCTTATGCTCCAAGGCATTCTCCACTCGTTTCACCACCTGATGTAGTGCATCGATTGTAGATTTACCTGGCTGGTAGGCAAATTGACCCCGATGAAATGGCCTCTCAACGAGGACTCCCGTCTTCACGTGCAGATCTATGAGCTTCTCCATTGCCTTCAGGATCACCGAAGTCAGACTGATAGGTCTGTAGGACTTCGGCAGCTCCTCATCCCTTCCTCCAGCCTTCGGGATGAAGACCACCCTCACCTTCCTCCACTCAGTTGGTAGGTAGCTCAAGGCGTAGCTCCACCTAAAGAGTCGAACCAGATGAGGTATCAACAGATCTTGTCCCTTCTGCAGGAAGACTGCCCTAATGCCATCCCTACCAGGAGATTTGTAGGGCTCCATCGAATCCAAAGCCCATTTCACCTTCTGGTAGTTGATCATCACACTGGATTGCTTCCACAGTTCTCTGTGCCTCCGTGTGACGCGAGTGTCTTCCACGCCCTCGGAGTCCGAACTGTCCAGGAGGAGGCTCTCTGGAAAATGAGTACACATTAGTAGCTCAAGAGTCTTACCTTGATCCTCTGTCCTGCTGCCGTCGGGTCTTCTCAGCGTCCCGATCCCATTCGTGTGGTCCTTGCTGAGGGCCTTCTTCAGTCTGGCAGCCATGGGAAGATCGTCGATCTCCCCCGCAAACCTCCTGAAACTGGCCCTCTTCGCCTTCCTGATCTCTTTATTGTATTCCGTCAGAGCGGCGAGGTACTTCCTCCGCTCCTCGTCGCTCCTCTTGGATTTGTTAAAGAGTCTCCGCGTCTCACTCTTCAACCTACTCAGCCTATCCGACCACCAAGGAACCCGTTTGGCCCCGGATCCCTTCCTGATCGGGCAAGCTGCGTGGTATGAATCCAATATCGCGCGATTCACCCGAAAACTGAGCTCTTCAAGATCCATAGCACTCTCCACCCTGATGTCGACTCCAGCCAGCCTCCCCTCGAGGCCTGCTCTGTATTGCTCCCAGTCCGTGCGTCTGGGGTCCCTGTGGTCGCCACCCACCCCTGTCTCTGAGTCAACATCAAAGCAGATGTATCTATGGTCCGATAGTGAAGGCTCCAAGGACACATGCCAGTCCCTCACCACGCCCCCCAGGCACAGGCTTGATATTGTGAGATCTATAATGCTCTCCCTATCAAGCCCCTCGTGCCTGTATGTCGGTACGCGCCCCCGGTTCTCAACCACAAGATCGTTCTTAATGACATATTCCAGAAGCCACTCACCTCGACCTCTCGAGTCTGCATTCCCCCACTGCTGATGCCTGGCATTCGCATCGCACCCGATGATCAGGGGGATTGACTTCTGTCTAGAGAATCGGATCAGTTTCTTGACCTCAGGAGGAGGTATGTTCCTCCCTTCGTCGGGGAAGTAAGCAGATGCCAAGATGACGTCCTTCTTCCCGTTGTCCGTTCCGATTCTTGTCATAACCGCAGCTAGATCGCATGTTAGAAATTCTGTAAGGGGCATACTTGTGATCTTGTTATCAAGTAAAAGGGCAGCTCTCGGCCTCCCTTTCCCCAAACAATAAACCAACTTACACGATCTCGTTTGAAGTCCTTTTATATGGTCTTCAACCGTCCACGGTTCCTGGATGAATCCCACTTGGAATCCATTGACGAATCTTCTTTGAAGGGCAAAAGACGCAGCTTTCGCCCTATGAAGATTTATCTGGATGCACTTCATGGTTTGGAGGGGATACCCACTCCCAGCTCGGCGTCGACTTCAGGAGTTTCTTCCACTCCATCCATCACTTCTGCTTTCCTAATTCTTTGGTGTAGTTTTACTTTCACACCAAATCCAAAGTCCAGCAAGAAGTCCTTTAGCCTGAGCTGCTCCATTGAAGAAGCATCCATCGCGATTGTGAGGGTGGCAAGTGATTTTGTGTCCCTGCGCTGGATCACTTGCCATTCTGAAGTCGAAATGCCAGCGTTCTGGCCTTGGATCATCTCCAGAATTTCCTCGCTCGTGTCGGTGGCTCCACCCTCAAAGTACCCAACAACCGAGTATTTGTTGGGGAAGTCCTCTTCCTTCGCAGCTTTGAGTTGGAGCCCTGACCAGGTCAATTTCATGACCCAGTCTGCCGTCTCCTCGTTCCTGCAGACCAGGACCAAGAGGCCGTCCTTGATGTAGGGCCTCTGAACGAAAGCAGGTTTGACCGTGCCCTCTTTCTGGTCTCTGATCTCCTTCTTGATCGCTGCGGAGATCTTGTCAAGGTCTTCTTGCTCGATCTTCCTTTTCGGGAAGTCCATATAGAACATTCCGACCTTGACTGCTCCAGCGACCTCGCTATAGGAGGGCCTCTTGTTAGAGGTGCGTGGCCTCTTTGCGCTCTCTCCCTTCTGGATGGCGGGTTCCCTCGCTCGCTTGCTGGACGAGGAAGCCAATGGAGCACTAGTCTCCTTTTTATGGGCTTCCTCAGGCTTTTGCGGTTTCGAAGGAGGCTTACTGGCTTGCTTGGAGCCAGGTTTTGTTGCCTCCTTCCTTTCCGCTTGAGCCTTGTCCTTGCTCCGAACGTACCGCCCAGGTTGAGGGCGTCTGGAGTTCGGCCTGGTGCCCGGAGGTACCTGCGCCGGGCCAAGAGGAGTCTCGGCCTTCTTCAGTGCCTCCTTCACTGACAGGCCCTGCTTCCTGAAGCGATAGAAGCGCTTCTTCATGGCACCTCCCATCTTTGGCAGCTCTGGCCTCTTGTATACCCGCTTGGAGGCCTCCTGCCTCCTAGGGGCCAATTTCTTGTCTCTGGCTCCCCTGGGATCCCGCTTGGCGCTGCTGACGCTGAGGCTTTTTAGGGCCGCAGAAGCCTCATCGACTGAGGATGAGGCCAATTCCTTCAGCTGCCCAGCTGTCCCTAGCGACGATCCCTGTCCCCCAGAAGAAGAGTCGGTGTAGGGAGTCTCTGCAGCCTCCTTACGTTGCCTCTGGTCTTTTGGGGGCAGGCTCTGGGATCGCCTGTTCGGAGCACGCTCCGAGTCGCGGGGGTCATGCCCGCGAAGTACCAGTACTGGTGCCTGGTTTGGTGTTGTTGGTTCCGTTTGCTTTTCTCCATCTTTCTTCATCTTGTTCCCACGAGTAGGGGGTTTGTGGTACCTCTCACCAGGCTTCCCCCGACCTGGTTTCGAGGGACTCGGGCCGCAGCCCTAATACTGATGGAGGCGCCAGGTTTCCATCAGGCTCCGTTAGAGACCAACTGACGCATGGCCATTCAGTCTTCGGCACGGGTCGCATGACACCTTGACTTGCGCACACCCTGACAATCAGCCCATCGGGGTTTCCCGCCAATGGTTACCAGGTTGCGCCACGTGGAGGCTTGTCAATGGGAGTTTGGGACTTCTTTCACCGGGAACCTCCCGGAAAGGAAACCCCCAGTTAACACAGAAGCCCCCTTTGCAACCCTTGCAAAAGCTATGAAAGAATGCACTTCTTCGGTTTTCTTCGGAACTGGGTAATTTTCTAAAACTTTATATTTTTCTGGATCTGGTTTAATACCTTTCTCGGTAATAAGATGCCCTAAGTAAGTTACTTCCGTTTTTAGGAATTTACACTTAGACGGTTGTAGTTTTAGATTGTACTGTCTACAACGCATAAAGACATTACTTAATTCTTGTAATGCATGGAACAAATCCTTTCCAAAAACGCAAATGTCATCGATATATACCATGCTATGTTTTAATCCAGCAATAGCAGCATTCATGGCCCTTTGGAAGGCATTAGGTGCAATTTTAAGCCCAAATGGTAACCTTAAAAACTGATAGTGCCCTTTGGGTCCACTAAAAGCTGTGTAGCTTTTAGATTCTTCATGCAAGGAAAGTTGAAAAAATCCCTCTGCTAAATCTAAAGCAGAAAAATATTTACATCCACTTAATTTATTAAGCATCTGATTAATATTGGGTATTGGAAATCTATCATTTTCTATATTATTATTTAATTTTCGATAGTCTACCACTAAGCGATATTTTGGTTTGCCATCGATTGCTTTTTTCTTTACTAGCAATATTGGTGCATTATATGGAGAAATAGAATTTTCTATGATTCCTTTTTCTAGCATTTTCTCAATTTGTCCATTGATTTCATCCAATTGAGAAATTGGATTTTTATATGGCCTGATAAATATTGGATTGTGTGAATTAATAGGTATTTTTATTTTCTCTAGTTTTGCTGGAGGGAGTGGATCCCCTTCCAAATAAAATATATCAATGAAATCTTCACACAGTTGATAAAGTGCCTTAATTGTATTATCATCAAGTCCATTTACATTAATGAAACTTCGCACCCTTTGTTAGCGGTTTTGTTGCAATTGTAGTGCAGATACAGTAAGTTGTCTTTTTCTAATATCGATCAGACAGTTAAACTTAGTGAGGAAATCCTGACCTATAATTCCATCATAATCGATTAATTCATCTACGATGTAGAAGCTGTGTTCTATGACCGTATTTTTATTGATTAAAATAGGAAATTCCTGAGCTATTCCTATTATATTTAATTTTCCTTCTCCTATTCCAGTAATTTGAACATCATCGTCCCATAGATCTTGATATACTTGAACAACCTGCTTTTTTAGCAAGCTTACTTCTGCTCCTGTGTCAATTAATAATTTAAGTTTTCCCGATTTGCAATAAAGTTTGCAAATATTTTTCTTATTGAATTCTATTTTTAAAACATTTATTTTAAATGGACTTTCAGGTTTTTTGAAATTAACCTTTTTCTTTATTTCCTTTTTTCCGAAGAAATCTGGATTTTTATTCATAAAATCGAATCTTCTTTCTCTATGAAGATACTGAGGTTTTTGCGGGAAATTAGTGGGATACGAGTTTCTACGGAAAGGTGGATTATAATTATTTGGTCTTGGAACATAATTATATTTTACTGGAAACTGAGTTTTTCCACTAAAATTATTTCGAAATTGGCCTCCTGCATAGTTTCTTGTCGTTCCCAGATTTACTTTGATCCTATTCAACTCAGGACCCAATTGAATTTCGAGATTAAGTGCTGCATCTTTAGCTTCCTTTAATGTTTTTAAATTTTTATGCATTAACTGATGCTTCATTTTGTGTATTGAGTTTTGGACGAACTCGAATGCACATAGTGAATCTATGAACTTAATAAGCGTATCTACCCCGGTCGTGCAATCTAGTACACAATGTTTCTCAATGTGTGACTCCTTTGCCGCATTTATTAGTTCTTCCCTAAGTTTATCAAACTTATTGATATACATCTTTAAGGGGAGCTCATTCTGCTTGAGATTATGCATCTCATGGAGAATTACTGGAGCAGCCTTCTGCTCTCCAAAATACCTCTCGAATTTAGCATAAAAAACTTCGAAAGTAGTAAATTTTTCGGCTGCGAAGTATTCAGCAGCGGCACCATCGAGTCTCGTTTCAACGAACTCGAGCAAATCCTTTAATGGTTTGAAACTATCCCCAAAATTTTGTCTTAGGTTATTTTCCGCCCATTTTACGTTCTTGATAAAATCTTTGATTTTATCCGTTTCGCCGGAAAATCTTTTAATTACTCGCTCGTAGAGCTTGTAATTAATTTCGTGGTTTATGAAAGATTTTTCTAACACTTCGTTAGCTTGGGGAGGGTCTAAATTTAGATTTTCTGGGGATTTTTGCACTTTGGTGAAAATTTCCCTTCCTCTTAGAACTTTTGAATGTGTTTTTAACATTTTCTCTATTTCTCTAATCTTTTCTTCGATTTCTGCGAGAAAAATTTTGTATAAAGTCACAAATTCGGAGTTCTTCTTAGATTTAAAAAAATCTAATTCACTGTCAACATTGGGTGATTGAACATACGCGTTAAAGCTGTCCAAAAATTTCTTATTTATCTCTTCCCCTTCATTTTTTAGCTCCTCTAAGGTTTCTAATGTGACACTTTCTAGTTTTTGACCTTTAAATTTGGAAATTAGCTTTTTTAGCGATTCAAACGCGTTCTCACAAATTTCGATTTCCATCTTATATTAATATTCGTTTAATCTATTTCCTTGCTAAAATGCACTAATACACTTAATTTGTGCACACTTACCCAATTTTGTAATCCATCGTTGTCTCTGCTTCTAATCCAAATTTGTTGATTTCTTTAATTCTTGCTTTTCACTTGTGATTTTTTTTTCTTTTTTATTTAATTTTTTTTTTTTTCACTTTCCACTTTTAAATTAATATGGGATAATTAATTTTCTTTCACTTTCCTGGATTTTGCATTCTATGTGCAAATAATTATTTTTCCACTTTTTACACTTTGTTGAATTTTTCAATTTTCCAAAATTTTCAAAATTTCAAATTTTTCGATTTTTCAATTTTAACTAAATTTCCGATTTTTCCGATTTTACCGATCTTTCCGATTTTACCGATTTTTCGAATTTTCAGGATTTTACTTGGTTGGGTCGCCAAATGTTAGAGTCGCCTTAGATGAATAAAAGACTTCTATTGAAGCTTTCTACATGCATTTATTTTACGAAGAGACTGAACTATTTCCTAATGTTACAATGATATTTATACTTAAAATAGCCTAGAATAATTCTACGCAAATAGCATGCGCGAATTATTCTTCAATTAAACTAAGTAAATCTAACAATAATCTTTTCCCTATTTTATGATAATATGATTGAATATGATTCAATCATATTATTTTATTACTATTCCTAAACTTTAGTTAATAGTAATGATTAACATTTACTTAGCACAAAGTGTGATAAGTAAAGTCTCATTACTATTTTCTTATTATTATAAGCGATGAGTCAGAGTGACTCATAACAAGCTATTAGGCCGCTAATTGACTCGACTTTCACACCTTTTTGCAGACTTGGACGACAAAATCCAGCAGCTGAACAACTTCGTAATTTTCAGTGGCTTCTTCCGGGACAAGACGGACCTGGAGAACGTCAATCGCCACATGAAGATCACAACGAGGTATGGATTTTTCCCGCTTTTCCCCCATTTTTCAGTTGAAGGCCGATGACAGTTAAACTCGCCTCGTTTCCAGCTTTTATTAGGAAACCTTTTTGTTTGTCTCTCCCCGCTTTCACTCCCGTTCTGGATCTCAACCGCAGTCCCAATACGAACCTATTCGGACCTCAGTTCACTAACGAGGACGCTTCATCCAATGTATCTCTTAACCGATCAAGTATTCAGAAGCATTTAAATAACACGAAAGTCGCTTTGGGCATGCAAAACGCTCCTTTGGGAAGATACGCCGCCCCCAAACCACAATGCAGTGTGGCTCATGTAAGCTCATGACCTTCTCAGTGTGTGGATTTTGACTTGATGTCTCTGTGATTTTGCTTCTAGATCATCCATAACACCCAAAACGCTGTTGCAATTGAACCTAGTTGGTACGTTTTAAATCAAGGCTTTAACCCACATTTAGCAGTAGAACTCTGAAATTCTAGTGAGATTTGTTTGCTTTTTAGTTGCTTAGTATTTATTGTTATACAAACCCTAAATTAGATAAAGTATTTTACGAAATATGATTTAGAGTATTGTTTTCGTTTTCACCTCCTCATTTGTCCCAACTTTTCTCAAGTCCGCCCTGGTACGGGTAAGTGGCTTCCTTGATTGGCTTCCAGGCACCTTCTTCCTTCACAAAATCCTTAACTTAAGGCTTAATGAATGTTTTTTCTGTGAAATGGACTGACAGACAATTACTCTTTTGACTATGCTGTAAGTCCACCCGGGTTGGTGAAGAAATTTTTTCGCATCATTAAGTTTCACACATAATTTTCCTTTCTGGCTATTTTTCAAGTTCACCCTGGTATAAGATAAAAGATTTTCTGTCGACTAAATTTTCCAAGAAACGAATGAAAATGTTTACGTTTGAGACTATATTTCAAGTTCACTATGGTATGATGGTATCAAAACTTTTTGTCTTAAGAAATGTTTCATTTGGAATCGATGTGACAGACAGACATGTATGCTTCCCGGCTATATTTTAAGTCAATCCTGATACAGCAAAAAACCTGTTCCTTGTTTAGCTTCCTAAGAAACGAACTGACAGACAGACACTTAAGCTTGTTCTTTTATGGTTTCAATTTGAACTCAAAAAGCCGAAAACCGTCAACCGCCCCACATTTCAGCGCGGACGTTGACGAGTCTATCCCGTCCACCCCGTGCGAGGACTTCCCAGACGAAGAAACAGAGCCAAATCTGGCGGAGGACCAGCTCGACTCCGCCTTCTCGCCATCCTCCCACGACCTGGAGCCCGTCCAGATCCTGCGGAGCCTGGAGAACCCCGACGAGTCGTACGAGAGCCACGGACCCATGATCTCCTGGGACATCCCGACCACGCCAAACTCTATTGAGACCCCGAGGATGCCGCCACCGAAGGAGGTCGCCCTCAACAAGATGCACATGGGACTCAAGAATATCTCCACGAATGTCAACCTGGCCGTGACCCCGTCGGCCAAAATGGAGTTCGACCAAGAGCGGAACGAGGGCTTTGGGCTCCTGAAGATCGGACGGCCCATCAAGAGCCTTACGTGCGAGAATCTGCGGGCCGAGCCGCGGGCTCTCTCGAACACGCGGAAGAGCGTGGACCTCAAGTTCTACCACAACCAGCTCTGGTGAAGCTGAGGACGCACGCTATTTTAACCTTTTAGAGCAGCACTCTTGGATGTCAAGTGCATTTGTCCGTCTGTCTCATCTCGTAGGCCTTAGCGCCGGTTATGAACCGGCCTCCAAGCTCAATTATCGCAGGGTAGTACTTCCTTCGTCCGTCTTCCCCTCCCTCAAGCCACCCAGGACCTCTCAGTCTCAGCTCTGGGGACTTATGATTTAGCGCACTTTTTGTAGGCTGCTTTTCAGTTCCACCCGTAGAGAATCATAGACTAGAGGGGGTACAAAAATAAACTCACAAGTTTACTCCTATTATTTTCAAAGAGAAAAGCCCTGAAGTATGGAGTTAATTTAAATCAGAAAATATCGTAAATTATCAGTGACAAAAATTAACTTCTTAAACCAGATGAAGTTTGATCTAAACTTACGTAAAATCCAAAATCTTTCCAAAAAATTCCAAAGAAGTTTTGGCTCTCTGAAACCCGAATCTTAAAAAAGCCACTCACTAGCCCATATTACCTTCAAAACGTCGCTTCAAATTCTCAAGCTCAGTTAAAAATATTTTTCGGCCCCCTCTAGTTAGAGATCTCTATGGATAAACTGCATTTTCCAAACCAAAACCCCTCGACCCCAGTAAGGTTGTCTAGTCTAAGTAGCAAGGAGGAGGGCCTATCACTATTCTTAATTGTTAAACGTTGATTGTTGACTTCTTTGGAAAATGCATCATTTTCTGTAGTTCGAGTTTGGTTTTTGCATGAATCTTTCCAGTAACGAGTACATTCCGACGTCTCTTGCAGCGCGCCGTACAAAAAAGATTTTCAGGATTTCCAAATTTAGGCATTCCGAACCTATTCTCCAAACACTAAGCAATACTATTTAACCGTTCAAGCCATTTTAATCAAGTTAATAAAGTGCATATTCGTAACTAAAACCTGCCTTTCTCTTCTCCGAGCGTCTTCCCCTCAAACGTCCAAATCTCAATTGTGTGAGAGCCTCTTGCCCACTCTTTTATTTGAATGCATATTGAGAATAGCAACACTTTTTAGTTCCGACGGTTGAAATTGGAAGTAGCTGGCTGCGTCAGCTGGAGCCCCGTGATGTTCTGGAAATCCAACAGGCGCAACATCTCCTTGGTCTCTGGGTCTACTTCAATAATGTCCTGTTCCAAAGCGGACACCTCGGGAACGTAGTTGTCACGACGCTCGCGCTCCTCTTCCTGCAGCTTGATGGAAATTCCTCGCACCTGGGAGTGACGGAGGCGCTTCATCAAATGGGTAACAAAACTGGAACGAAAAAAGCCAGAAATTACCACGAAATCCGGGATTCTTCGAGATTCAGAGCTTCCACTCCATGACAGTCAGCCTGTCTCCGAAGTTTTTACCTCCAGAGCGAGAAACGCGACATTCACTTACCCGGCGATTTTGTTACGAAGGGGTTTGGTTGGGATGATGGCCACTTCCTCCACAATGCGCTTGTTTGTGTGGAAATCCAAGGTCAATCGAGTGTAGTACTTCTCGATGATGACTTTCGAAGCCTTCTTCACTGTTTTGGTTCTGACACGACCCTAAAACATAATAAAATTCAGTACCAACACGTGGCTCCAGGTTTATTTCGTCTCCAGAACAGCTCAGCCTCCTTCCGGGCCTCGGTTTCCATGCAGCTCTCACAGACTGACACGGAAATTAGTCAGTGGAACACTTTGGGGCTCGTTGGGAGGCTTTTTCTGGACGAAAACGGCAGAATTTACTCCGACACCTACCATTTTGGCGATGCAAAAAGTCAAAAAGAACGACGGAAAATGAAACTCGCTTTTCCTCGACCTCCGCTTGGGGCGCTGACATCGCTCATCTGTTTTTGACGTTTAAAAGTGCCGTTTACATTTCAACTTTCTTTTGAATGCTACCATGCTGGAGCCACGAACAAAAATAAACTCATTTTTCAATTAACAGCTTTATTATTGACATTCTTAAACAAGTTATCACTTATGAAAGCTTATTGTTGAACTAAAACCTGAAAACTAAGGAGCGCAAGGTACTCAAAACTACCCTATCTGCTAGTCAAACTTGCTAAGTAGTTTCAACTGCTATTAGAACGAACGGGGAAACGATACTATCAACGTGAAATCATTCAACTCATTAATACTACTTCGTTATCTTTGGTTATTTTTAAATAAAACAGATACTCATGCTTAGCCTTGCTCTACCGCACAAAATATCTCCCAATTTCACTTCTCTCCTGCGTCCAAACTTCAAATGTGTTTACAAATTTTACAATCGGAATGTTTATTGCTAGAGATAAACTAAACATTCTCGTGAATGAGAGGCGAGAGGGCTTCCGACGGCGACTTCTTGGCCTCGTTGATCCGCCTCTCGTACTCCAGGAATCCCACATCGTCTGAAAATCGCCCGAAATGAAGGAAATTCTTGAAGAGGCCCCAAAATCCGTCCTTACCTCGCTTGTCGGCGAACACGCAGGGCTCCTCGGGCAAGAACAGCGCGGCGACTAGGGTGGCAAAGAGAACCATGATGGAGCCGAACAGGAACGGCGGACCCGGGAGCGAGTCGTAGGGCAGACCCTCCCCTATCTTATTGATGATCGTCTCGTTTCCGATCTCCAGGGTCTTGCTCTCAACCGGGAACTTGTCGACGTCCGTGTGGTCTTGGTTAAGGTCTACGTGAAAGAGATAGAAAACTATTCCAAACATGGCTGGCCCGAGTCCGTTGCAGAGACCTCTCATTCCCGTTACCATTCCCTGAACGACGCCTGAAAGGAAAATTCAGGATTATTTTTTTAGTAAGCGAAGTGTGTTCACGTACCTTGCTGGTTCGGATCCGTGTGGATGGAAACGAACGCACTTATTGCAGGGTAGGTTATCGAGGCCAAGGACGCCAGGATCCCAGCAGCCCACATCATCCTGGAATAATATAAGAATAATAATATAATATTCTGGAATAATATAAGAAAATCAATTTTGATATTTCGATTGATAAAATTTTTAAGTATAATTAGACAGAACTAACATTTACAAGTGGATCAAAAATTCCCTATTTTTTGGGAAACAGGCCCACCTTTAATGACTATATGGGCTCTATAGGGACTCTTTATCAAGACAAAATTGTTTGATTGGGTTATAGGAGACCAGAGATGTTGGGCCTTTTCAAGGAAAATACTAAGCACGACCTAGCTTATCCTGATCTTTCCTTGTAATATTTACGGAAAAACGGACTCAAAGAAAAAGTTTTTGTGAAAAAGCAAAGAAAATTAAACAGGACAATATACTCACCAAGTTTGGCTTCCCAAGCCGAACCAAGCCAGTTGAAGCATCTCAAAAAGAAGTCCCAAAATTATGGTCCTCTTGGCGCCAAGCAACCTGCAACGGGAAGTTAGAGCCGGCCATGAATGTGGACTCTAGTTAACTCACCTCATAAGATCACCAAGAATTATTTGAGCCAGAATACTAAGGATGCCAATGACGGCGATGAAGATGGAGACGTCAATCGAGCTGAAATGCATCTTGAGCTTGAGGTAAACGAATATGCAGGAATATTGGCCGGCTTCGGGGAGGTAGGAGAAGAATACAGTCACACATTGCATGAGGATTGTACGGTCGTTTCCCACGCGTCGCAGGGCCGAAAAGGGGTCTGCCTGCTCCCAGCTGATCGGAGTTCCCCACGGGCTTGCTCGGATCTTCTCAGGCAAGCTCTCGGGCACGGCGACCAGGATGAAGAATACGTCTAGTATGGCAATGGCAGTCGCGAGTGTCACAATCAGGGGCTCCGAGTAGATCTCGTTCAGGTAGGCTCCGAGGGCGGGTGAAATCACCATGCTGGCCGCAAAGGTCGCTGACACGAGCCCGTACGCCTTTGACCGCTCCTCGATGGCCGTCACGTCGGCCACGTAGGCGAACACCACGGAGAAGGTGACTGCGAACACGCCGCTTATTGAGATCATTGCGAAGAACCACCTTGGTTGGGAGAAAGCGTTGATGAGTCTCAATTGGACGTGATTCGTCGACATCAGATATGACAGTACGTAGACCAAGAATGCACATTTTTTTCGATTTATTTTTTCATTCTTATTCTGAGCCAAAATTTATTCTCTGAAGATTTTTTGTATTGCCAGACTTTTAGAATTTTTTTGGATTCATAGAATTGGAGCAAGAATGGGGTTTTGATCATTTGAAGGGTTTTAAGTAAATTTCACATTTAATGAACCATCCTAACAAGCCATTAAAGAAGCATTTCATCCTTCTAAGGACTCAGAAAACTAAACTAAAAATCACACTAAAAATTAGGGAGGCGAGAAGAGGGTTTTATTTAGAGTTAAAGGTTTTTAGAATGATACCTCAAAAATTTTTCAAAAACTTTCATTTTGCCTGATGCTATTTAACATATAATTCTCGATAAAAATCATCATGCTTGGTCTACGTTCTTTTGGACATATTCGTCTGAGTGAATGGGGTGACTTACCATGAATTAATAGACATCAAGGGGATTGGGACGCAAGTGAAAAAGACCGTCACCAGTAGAAAGAACTTCCGTCCCCACACGTCCGACAGCGCTCCCACCAATGGAGCACTCAAGAACGAGAGGATCCCCTTGACTCCCATCACAAGGCCGTTCATCAAAAATGTGTGGCTAGGAAATGTCTGGTTTAGAACCTGAAAACGAGCATATACTAGTTTACTTTATTCCACTTCGGCTTCCAGTACTCACATTTATAATTGGCATGGTCAAGAGTCCCCAAGCAAAAAACTCTAAAAATATCACAATTAGCGCATGGTAAACGCTCGGCTCGCCAATTCCAGAACTCTGAAAAAGTCAAGAAAATTTATCTTTGAATTGAGGTTTTGCAGGAAAGATTTTTTTACGGGTAAGAATGTCGTCTCAAATAAAGAAAAAACATTTCAAAGCTGTTCCAATAAAGTTTTTATTACAGCACGTGCATAATCTGATAAGTACTTGAAAAGGAGCTCATCTATGCATGAAGCAGTCATCTAGTTATATATTTATACATTTGTTAGACCACCACCTGGCGCCCTACTGTCAGGCGAACCCATTCCGAATTTTCCCGAATTTCCCCCATTTTCATGCAAGCGGAATCAGGTGACGTGCGAATTTTTATCTCTCTCGGTCAATTTAGCGAGAAGATTAGGCGGCAGAGCTAATCAAAGCCCGAAAAGATGAATCACTGCCACTCGTTCTGCGCAGGGTGATCGAATTTTCAGGGTCCCCCAAACCTCGGACCTCGCTCGAGTCTCAGTCTCTGCCAGTAAATCTCCTCCAATCAGCCAGACTCGCCGATTGATCGGAAATTTACTCCGCGCACCGACAATTGGAGCCAATTGCCCGTGTGTTCAGCTGTTTCTGTACAACAATACAGTAAATAACAGCGTTTGTCCTTGAAAATTTGAAATTGATTAATTTTCTTCCGAGACGAATCCGATCGCCCAATGCTCTCTGGCCGCAAAATAGAGCCCGCTGGAGTTCCCAGGACACTTACAATAACGATTCCATCCTTGACCTTCACTATTTGCTGCTTCCTCAGAAAATTCCTCGACGCAATGTGAGGGTTCAGAACCGAGGGTCTTTTGATTGATTTTATTCGTGTCATTATTGTATATACACATATGTCACTTCGTCCACTAACAAGGCCAACTTGCACATTATAGGACGCTCTTAGCCCGACATTTAGAAATCTCTGATTTTTAGAGTTTTTGGTGTTTCTAACTCGCGCACCCCAAGATTCTTTTGTCGCCTTCCGAGCTCCGATCAAACATTACGAGCGCAATTTTATTTCGATTGCGTTGAGCTCCCCCTTTTCAGCCAAACGCTCCAGCTTTGACGTCCGGAATGTCAACAACAAAGATATAAAGCCCAGATTCGCATCTCGAGCCTCGTGCCTGGTTTCCCCGCTCTCAAAGGCCCCATCTCTGCATGAATTTGAAGGACTCGAGGACTGCTGGTGCCGTTGCTACCATCCGTTTGGAGTCAGTGAGAAAAGGGCTCGAGAAAGTCACCTGCTGACTGACAGACATCTAGGGCGTGAACTTGATGACGTTTTCTGCAGTGTTTGTTAAAAGGGGCACCAACAATACGCGAAGAATCTCGACCAGCGCTGTTTCATTAGATAAAAACTCGCCAAACTGCAGCAACACACGAAAAATCAGGTGCCGTTTTTTCCATTAAAGTCTCTCGTAGTTTTTGGTGGTCGTGTCTGGGGGTTTCTGGCTCTCTGAGGGGTAGTTTGGAGGTGAAAAGTTTATTACTCCCAATCGCGATTCGCGACCTCACCGCAGTAGCGATTACATGCTATAATCTTAGACCTTTGATCGAGTCTAATATACTTTATTGTGTCTTCCATAGATTATTTATAGCTGTGCCAGTCGAGTTAAGTCTGAGAGTCCCGTCGACGAAAGGTGCGGAAAATGGCTGGACTAGCGTTTCTCAAGCGGAGCTCCATCGTTCACCTGTGTTTTGGAATATCCTTCTTCACAAGCGGATTAATTATAAACTTCGCACAATTTCTACTGTTCATCTTTGTAAAGCCCATCAATGTGTACTTCTACAGATACTTAATGTACTATCTGTGCTACTCCTTCTACAGCCGTAAGTACATCGCCGCGTGATGTAATGCTCAGAGTCCACGCGACTCGCGATTGTGACGAAATTTTTGGGGGGACTTTGGAGCCGCTTCTGGCGAAGCTCCATTTTTGGCGATTCGAGTCCGGTCAGGAATGCGGTCAGAAATGTTTTGCATTAATGCGTCAGAAATGCAGTGTGTTCTGGAGTAGGTCAGCTTTTTGTATAGAAGAGGTGATAAGGAAAGTGAGTCTTAGCTCCAAGGCGAGTCTCAAAAATAGTTTGTTTTACTAAATCAATTCCATTCAATTAATTAGTTTAAAACTTAACACCTCCTTATTCTTCTTATGAAGATCTAAAATTTTGCCCCTTTTTTCCGTCTGTAAGTTCGTTAAGCCCCATCAATCCAATTTGAGAATTTAATAGAAAGAAGAGAAAGCATTTTCATTCTAGAAATTCCCTTATTTGCTTCGAGAGAGGTCTGTAAAATGATTTTTCTTCTTCGGGCTTTCGTATTGTCCGTCAGTCAGTTCTTATTATTTAAAACCTTGAAAATGAAACAGGCCAGTAGCATAAAATTGTATACCAACGATAGAAAAGAAAGCCTGATTCAGTATTTTTTCCTTTCCATGTTCATTTTGTCCGTCTGTCCATTTTTCTGTCCTGATATTTTTCCAACGAGCCCAAGAGGAAAAGAAGGGCCAGAAATATTTCAAATCTTTTTTTATTAAAAAAAAGTTTTTTCCATTTGTTGTCAAAAGTTGTCCATTTCTATTTTGTCCATCTGTCAGTTTGTTTACTCTAAAATTAAAAGGTTGTTCATAGAAGAAGAATTGTTTCCCAAAGAAGGAAAGAAAGGAAAGGCTAAAGTCCCGTGTTGTTGTTTCTGGCAAGTCCCCGAACAATTAACTTTATCTCCATCGCATTTTATCGTAATTAGAGTCGCCGCAAATAGCCGGATTAGCGCGTATCAGTCGTTCTTGCACTTCAATTGGACTCTCAACCCGCTAATCTAATTTTAATTATTCTCCTTTCGCCCGCAGAACTTGTGTTCATCGCTGATTGGTGGGCCAACGTGAGGCTCCACGTGTACGCCAGTGAAGAGGACATGCGGAACGCCGGAAGCGCACACGGTCTCCTGCTCATGAACCACTACTACGAGGTGGACTGGCTCATCGGGTGGATGTTCTGCGAGAAGATCGGCGTGCTCGGGAACTGCAAGGCGTACGCGAAAAAGGCCATCCAGTACGTCCCCACGATCGGCTGGGCCTGGAAGCTGTCAGAGTTCGTTTTCCTGGAACGCAACTTCCAGAAAGACAAGGAGATCATCCGCGAGCAGCTGCACAAAATCATGGCATACCCGCATGCTGGCTGGCTTCTGCTCAACGCTGAGGGAACACGATTCACAAAGACGAAGCACGAGGCGTCCGTGAAGTTCGCGCTGGAGCGAAACATGGTGCCGCTCAAGTACCATCTGATCCCCCGCACAAAGGGCTTCACCGTGAGCCTGCCTTTCCTCAAGGAGACGAAGAAGTGCCCCTACGTCTACGACATCAACCTCGCCGTGGACGAGAAGGACGCCAAGCACGCCACCTTCATGGACCTGCTGAACGGCAGACCCATCGACGCACATCTCTTCGTCAAGTGTTACAAGCTGGATGACATCCCGGACGACGAGGACGCGGCGGCCGAGTGGCTCCAGGACCTGTTCCGACGCAAGGACCAGATGCAGGAGAGCTTCCATACGCACGGCGACTTCTTCACGGGCTGCGGCCTCGAGAAGATCCAGCCGATTAGGTTAAGACGAACGCTCGTGTGTGCCATCAACACCCTCACGTGGAGCGCCCTCACGCTCTGCTTCGTAGTCTACTACCTGGCCCGACTCCTGCTCAGCGGCGAGCTGATATACTTCTCCATCGGCGTCGGCATCCTGCTCTTCTTCTACATCCTCATGGTCAAGTCCATCGGCATGTCGAAGATCAGCAAGGGCTCTTCGTATGGGAGCAGTCCCACGAAGCAGAGTCCGGAGACCGAGCGGGCGACGGACTTCAAGTAGACGACACGAGACCAACCCTCCGGCCAGCACGAAGCGAGACAGTTATTTTCACTTTACGCAGAAATAGAGCCCTGTTGTTGAGCAAAACGGTGATTTTCGAATACATTTTGTAATAATTTATAAATGTTCTTAAAGTGGTCTAAATCTATACGACAACACAGTCTAACTAAAGTCTTTATCGTTTAATAAAGAATGTAACAACTATGGACCTCCTGGCTTTCAATTTGCTTCATTCAGAAATAAAAGGCCGTTCCAAATGCAAACTGAAATTTGAAGGTTATTCATTGTTTCGATGTTTTGGAGTCAATTTTTCTCGGTCTAGCTTCTACAAGCATTTTGAAAATTTAAATGGCCCTCTGAAAGTATAAAACGGAAAATCTTGCGTTTTTATTTGCTCAAGAAAAATACTCAGAACCTTTTCTCGGCTGTTTTTGCCAACAGCTTTTTGCTTTTACCTTCTTTCTTTTAAAGCTTAAGTTATAACCAGCCTTTGAATAATATTTAGATGCCTATGAAAAAGCATCTACATAATGTTTTTCTGCAAAAAGAAATTTTTGTGACCTCAGCAAAATTAAATATTCACAAACTGCATTTGATCGAGTTGAGTCCAAGATAGCTTGATATTGGCGTTCAAAAATTAAGTCAAAATAAATTTAAAAAAGTTTGAAATCTGGTTTCTATTTCATTCAATTAAATCATAAAGAAAGTTTTACCGTATAAAAATTTAATAATTGGAATGGTCTAAAGCCCACAAGGAATCTTTTTCGGTATTGCGGTAAAATACAACTTTTTTTTAAAGATATTATTTAATGCCTTAAAAACATTTTAATAAATTATAGGACAGTTAGCATTTGGAACGGCCTGAGTCTACAGGTACCTCTGCTTCTCAACTTGTGATATCACGACCCTCCCGTCGTAGCTGAGCGACGCGAAGATCCATGGGTCTGCCGAGCTCCAGTCCACGGCATAGACCGACTCCTCGTGGTGCTCGAAGACCTGCAATAGCCCGTCCTGCAGCTTGTTCTTCGTCTCGTCGGCCATTTCTGAGCTGACGCTCCGAGCACACGTGAGAATGACTTTGGTGTCGGAGGAACCCGAGAGAATCAGCGAGTCATGGAATGTGTTGTAGCGGACCGAGAAGACCCAGTGGTTGTGGTCCGTTCTGGAGAAAACCGCCTCCTTCGGACTCCTGATATCCCACACCCGGATCGAGTTGTCATCACCACCCGTAACAAAGTGGCCCTGCTGCAGCCGGTTGCAATCTATGTCGCGGATCGACTGCTGCCCGTGAGCCCCCTCGATGGTCCACACTTGACTCCTGGAGTCCCGCACATCGAAGCCCCTCACACTGCAGTCTTGCAGGCAGATGAACTGGTTACCATTGAAGTTCCACCTTCCACCTGTTAGTTTGGCGCTGCTTGGGACCTCAGAGACGGCCTTCGAAGTCTCCAGGTCGCGGATCTCCAGACCACTTTCCAGCACGACTGCCAGCGTCTTCGGGTCCGAGGGGCTGAACTCGGCTGTCTTGATTTCTGTCTCCTGGATAGTCACGATTTCGTGCGCTAGTACGGGGTTTTCGCGGTCGAGGTCCTCCGGAATGGTCAAAATAGCAGCCCCCATGCTGATCTGAGAGTTCTGGAACGTGCTGAAGACGCTCGCGAGGACATTCTGGTTGAAGGGGGACGCGCTTAGGCGCCAGACTTCACCCAGGTTGTGGTAGAAGTTGTGGGCCTTGTACTTCCCGGGCTTCTCGAGAACTTCTATCTGGTGAATCTGGTCGCTGTCGGGCTTGAGCGACTGAGTTGCCGCAAAGAACTTCACCGCCTCGCTCTCCGCTTGCAGGGAGCACAGAGCTCGGGCCTGAAATTGGACTGCTGTTTAATGTGCTTGTTATATTAGGAATTAAAAGGATTTACCTGCCCTTCCAGACCGTAGATTTGATAAGTTTCGTCCATCACTCGGTTGTTTGTTTACGTTCGAGCATTCGTAGTTTCATTGCTGACATTTGAAATTAATTCCGTTAAGAATGAATGGATTTCAAAACAGTATTTGATGTGTTTCAAAACAAGTTTTATATAATTTCAAAACAAATATTTGAATTTCAAAACAGTCGTTAAATTTCAAAACATGTTTGGGAATTTCAAAACAAGTTTTATATAATTTCAAAACAAGTATTTGAATTTCAAAATAGCCGTTAAATTTCAAAACAAGTATTTTAATTTAAAAAAGTCGTTAAATTTCAAAACAAGTTTTGGGATTTCAAAACAAATTTTACATAATTTCAAAACAAGTATTTAAATTTTAAAATAGTCGTTAAATTTCAAAACAAGTTTTGGGATTTCAAAACCAGTTCTTCTAATTTCAAAACAAGTTTTCATTTAAAAATTACCGTTATTCATCGAATCGCTACCAGCTTAACATGTTCGTTGTTCAATGTTCTTATTCTGACATTTTTGGCGCTCAAAGCAGCAGCCGTATATATTTTACAGTGCCTCAATTCAAAACAAACATCAACCTCTCACATTTTTCCCTCGACGTTTACTTCTTGAGGGCTTCGTTTTTCAAAAATTACCTCGATAAAAACGAGCTGCTTTGGAAATAGAAAGTACTTTAGAATTTACCGAATTGAAAAGAACATCCATTTTCTCGTTTAGTCCAAAATTATCGGTAACTAACGGTGAACGTATGAACCAATTGACTTAAATTATGGATTCAAAAATATAAATTTATTCATAATTTTTAGTCAAGAACTTTATTTTACTGCTAAGGTCCTTAAGTCGTTTAATTTCTCCTGCGACGAACCCGAGAAATACGCCACGAGTTGGGCTCCTCGTATTTGTTGTAGAGTGGCTCCAGACGCTGGTTCTTCTTGAACTTGCTCAGCTTCGTGGGGTCGCTGAACCGGAAGAAGGCGGGCGCAAACTCCACGAGCCATTTCGGGTCGATTGTGCAGACTTCTCTCATGTATTCCTTCGTTGTTTGGACGAGCTCGTGGTAAATCACCCACTCGGGCTGGCGATGAAACAGCGCACTGGAGGGGTGGATGTAGACGACCTGGGAGTCCACGAGAGTCCTGTAGCCCTCTTGGGGGTCTTTCTTCGCGGCGTTTCGGAAGAACCCAGAGCACACCGTCTTCTGTATCTTGACCGAGTTCTTGCCGCACGACACCACATCTAGCTTGTGTCGATCCATGATGCCTAGGAGCTGCTTACGGATGTCCTGAGCTCGCTTGAGGGTGCGGTTCTGGACAAAGTTTTCGTAGCACCACGGAGTCGAGAACTTGTTGTTCTTCCAGCTATTGAAAACCGCCAGGAGAGTGAGGTGGTCGCCCTCCATCTGGTTGAACTTGGCCTTCTTCTGGTCCGCCAGAGCCTGCTTGTCTTTCGGTCGATGGAAGACGTTCTGGACGCTGAGCATGGAGACGATCGTGAGCACCTTGAAGAAAATGAAACACGTTAGTAAAACCAATCTAAATAAATAACCAAAAAATCAGTCTCGAGTTGGTTGCTTCTCACTGTAAACTTTCGGAAGAATCTGCCAGGATTATAAAAGTTACTCTAGCGGTTTAAAAGCTTCCTGCTTTGAGCTTAACAAAATTTTCAATTTTTGGTCTCAGATTTTTTTTTTAAGCTCAGAGTTTAGAGTTCGATTGGTAGAGAGTCTGGTGATAATAGTTGACACGCCGAATCTACTATTGTGATCATGTTAAAGCTTGGAGACAAAAGAAGGTAGTAATAAAATCATTGAAAACGTGCTGGAATGCGGGAAAACCTACAATAAGGGAGGAAAAACCCTTGGGTCACCACTGATTTAGTCAATATCAACCACAATAAGGGAACCTGCTATAATTTTAACTCAAGTCTTCACATATAAATAAACAATCAACGCTGAGGGCCGCTAGTTAACTAATTCTCTGCTACGATATTAGCTCGTCGTGTATTTTCTTGATCAAGTTTGTTGTTCAATTCTCAAGTCTCAGAATCTTGAGGACCTAGAACCCTCAGGGGAACATTTTTTTTTTTGTGAATTGAACGATTTTGTAAATTTATGGAGAAGAACACTGAAGAATTAAGTTTCAATGAACATTATGCCAACATACCTCATCGGAGCAGTTGAGGGCCTCGGACATGATAAGCATCTTCGATAGGTTGGGCTCGAGTGGGAACTCTGCCATTCTTCGTCCCAGCCGCGTGAGGAGCCCTTCGTCGTCGAGGGCCGAGAGGGAGTGTAGCTGCTCGAGAGCCATCACGAGGGACTCCACGGGAGGCGCATCCATGAAGTCAAAGTGCAGCAGATCGTTGATCCCCATGGTCTTGAGCTGCAGCACCGTCGTGGCCAGGTTCGTGCGCTGGATCTCGGGCACGGGAGTCGGAAGCATCTCGTCCCGGTACGCTCGTTCGGTGTAGAGTCGGTAGCACTTCCCGGGCCCCGTCCTTCCAGCCCTACCAGCTCTCTGTTTGGCAGCTGCCTGGGAAATGGGGGTCACGAGAAGCGAGTCCATGCCCGTCTTGGAGTTGTAGACCTTCTGCTTCACGAACCCCGGGTCCACGACGTAGAAGATGCCGTCGATGGTGAGCGAGGTCTCGGCGATGTTGGTGGCGATCACGACTTTTCGGCTGCCAGCGGGAGCGGGGTCAAAGATGCGGGTCTGCATCTCGGAAGGAAGTGCCGAGTAGACTGGCAGGATGATGAGTTCGGGCACGTCCGGGCCCAGAGACTTCATGCGCTCGTAGAGGATTTCGCAGGCTGTGTCGATCTCCTCCTGACCCGTGAGGAACAGAAGGACGTCTCCGGGAGGTTCGCGAAGGTGGATCTGCATGACGGTGATGAGGGAGGCGTCCAGGTAGTCGGTCTCGGGCTCCTTCGTGTAGAGGATCTCCACCGGGAACGTGCGACCTGGGATCGTGAAGATGGGTGCCTCGAAGAAGTACTGCGAGAACTTGACTGCGTCTAGGGTGGCTGAAGTTACGATGAGCTTCAGCTCCGGTCTCTTTTGGACGGCCTGAAAGACATATTCTTGTTTAGTATTAAGGTTTCAAATCTTAAAATTTTTTAAAATCTAGAAACGTATTTCAATTCTCTTTTGAACATTTCTCATTCCTAAAAAAGCCTAAAAATATTTATCTCTCTAAAACACTCACCTGCTTCAGGAGTCCGAACAGGACGTCCGTGTGAATCGTGCGTTCGTGAGCCTCGTCCAACATGATGACTGAGTAGTTCTTCAGATCCAGGTCCATCAGACACTCTCGCAGCAGCATACCGTCCGTCATGTACTTCAAGATGGTCTCGGAGCACGTGCAGTCCTCGAAACGAATGGTGTATCCGACCTCCTGTCCCAGCCGACATCCAAACTCCTCTGCAACTCGCTTGGCCACCGACATGGCGGCCACTCGACGGGGCTGAGTGCATCCAATCTTGCCACGAGCCACGAATCCTGACTCGGCTAGGTATTGGGTGATCTGGGTAGTCTTTCCGGATCCCGTTTCTCCGATGACGATGAGGATTTGGTTGTCAGAGACGGCCTGAAATGACATTTTGGTCAATTTTTTGGTTCAAAAAATTATAAATTCTAAAATTATATGTTTCTAAATAGGATTTAACGAAACCAAGCTTTTACCTTCAAAAAACCCCGTGGTTATTATTGGAAAATTTTCAGGGAAAATTGTTTTTCTATAGATTTTTTGAGAAACTTTGGACCTTAAAAAATGAACGAAAAAGTAAAACAAACCCAAAAAGGTAGACAGACAGACAGACAAACTGTAAAAAAAACCATCATCAACTTACCTTGATGAGATCGTCTCGAAGCTTGAAGATGGGCAGCGACTGGCGCTGCTCGACGATACTGAGATCCGTTTTCCTGCCAAAAGACGTCTTCTTGCCCCCAATGATGGCCTTCTTCCACTCCGGCACGTCGGAGCTTGGCGCCGTGGACCTCATGGACTGCGCCGCCTCCTCCGCCGGCAACGGGTCCGTCCACTCCTTGCTGCCTCCCCTGTTCTCGGAGTTCTCCTCCTGCTCCCTCGCCAGCATCTTCACCTCCCGTCGCTCCTTAGCCAGCGCCGACTGCATCATGGCGGCCTGGGCGAGGGATCCATCAGGGTTTTTCATTATCCGCACCGGCGAAAGGTCGTGGAGAGCCCGTCCGTGGCCCCGCAGGAACGGCGGCTCATCCTCGACTATCTCTATCTCGATGTCAGCCTCGTCGTCCTCGTCCTTGGGAAGCAAACCCGATTCCTCGTCGAAATCCGGCATCTCACTGCGGTCGATGACCCCCGACGAGATCATCTGCTGGATCTCCCAGCGCTCCGGACTCGCGATCTTCGTCACTCTCTTGCGGTACGTGCTCTCGTCCTCGTCCGCGTTACCCTGGTACTTGAGCGTCACGGGACCCCCCATGGGCCTGTCCGGGTTGCGACTCGAGAGCTCCCTCGAGTCCGAGCCCGCGTACGTGTCAGGGTTCAGGTCCTCCCCCGTGAGCTGGTCCACCTCTTTCATGGTCAGGGACACCTTCGAGCCCGTCACCGACAGCACCTTGATCTTCACGGAGTCGCCTCGGGACACGACGTCCGACACGTTTGCCACCCTGCCCTCGGACCGGAGCTGCGAGATGTGCACGAGCCCCTCCCATCGTTTTCGGAGCCCGAAGATCTGCACGAAGCACCCGAAGGCCACGATGTTAGCGACCTTACCGTCGTAGATTTGGCCTACTTCCGGGTCGTCCTTTATCTCCTCGCGTCTTTTCCGTCCTGACTGCTCCCTCGACGGACTCTTGTCGTGATGCCTGCCCGACTTGGAGCGTCTCTCGGGGCTTCTGCGGCGTCTACTGGACCTATCACGGCTCCTGGACCTGCTTCTCGATCTGCTCCTTCTGCGGCCCTTTGACCTGCTCCGTCGTCTGTCCCTCGACCTGCTTCGCTTCCTGTCCTTGCGATGCTCCCTCGACCGACTCCGGCGCTTCTTGGTCTCGCTCTTTGCCACAGGTTCCTCCTTCTCGACCTCCTTGGACGGCGCCAGGGCTTCCAGTTCCGCAAACATGTCGTCCACGATGGAGCTCTTGGGCTCCTCCGCCTTCACCTCGTTCGGAATCGCGAGTCCTGGAAACTTCATCGCGAGCTCGTCCGACGCCCCCGGGTCTTCTTTGACTCCCTGACTAGCCGCGCTCTTCCCCACCGGCTTCATGAACTGGATTATCCGCAGCAGGTTGGAGATGAAGGAGTCAGAGAACTCGGCCCCATTCTCGATTAGGGCTTTCTTGAACAGCGGCAGTGACGGGTGCTTGGAGGCCAGGTCGATGATGAATTCGGCTAAAATGAGGTATTTTGGGCACCAGTTGGGCTTCTGGAGGTTTGGCTTACCCAGGTCCTTGTCGTTGAGGCCCAAGTGGTTCTCGAGCTCCGTGCAGATTTTCGAGACCAGAGAGAGGTGCTCCAAGTGCTCGAGCTCGTCCATGGTTGCGTTTGTCTTCTTATTTCTCTATATTTTGCTGTCTGAGAGAGTTAAACGTTGAATTTGTACGATTTTATTCGATTCGACTTTCTCGCGACCGACGTTTTGTTTACGTTTTTGACGAACTGCGCACAAACAGCCGACTGCGCGTTTGAACAGCTGATTAGGATTACTCATCGAGGCAGCAATTGAATTCCATCAAATCGACCCCTGTTTCAGTCCTTCTGTTTCCAATACTTCCAAATCATGTTTTCAAGCGGTCCCAACTACGTCAAGCTCAAGACCCATCTGAGGCTAACCCAGCAGAGGCTAAAACTGTGAGAAATTCCGCGACCAATTAGCGGAGGAATTTGACTTTATTATTCGGTAGGTTGGAGAAGAAGAAGACGGAATTGGCCCAGAAGGCCCGGAAGGAGATAGCAGACCTCATCGCGGCCGGGAAAGTTGAGCGGGCCAGAATCAGAGTGGAACACATCATCCGGGAAGATTATTTTGTTCGTAATTCGTAAATTTGGGCTATCTCTTCGTGACTCACCCGATTTGAATTTCAGATAGAGGCCTGCGAGCTTATCTTGGACTACACGGAGCTCATTCTGGCGCGATTCGGACTCGTGACGCAGCTCAAGGAGCTCGACGAGGGCATTTCGGAGGCTGTAGCCTCTCTCGTTTGGGTCGCCCCCCTCATCTTCACGGACTGCCAGGAGCTCAAGGTGGTCTCGGACATCTTTGCCATGAAACACGGCAAGCCATGGGCAGAGGCCATCCGGAACAACCAGGGGGACTTGCGGGCGTCGGAGAAGCTCCAACACAAGCTGGCCATTCACGCGCCCCCTAAGCTCCTTGTGGAGAAGTATCTGATCGAGATTGCGAAGGTCTTCAACGTCGAGTACGAGCCGGATCCGCAGGTCATGAATGAGGCCAAGGATGGTGTTCTGGTGGACCTGAGTGCTAGTGCCGACCATCCTGGACCCGCTCCTCCACCGCCCGGGTTCGTCACTCCCGTCACGTATCCCATTTTCCCGCTTCCTCCTGTCAACCAGCCTTTCAATTATCCGGTTAGTAAAATTTCATCTTTAGTTTTACCACTTTTAACTTAAATTTACATTCTTAACCCTCGTAAAATTTCGTTCAAAATGTTTTTCTTAAGTTTCAAAATTCAAGCGTATATTTAAAATTGGTCTTAAGTATCCATCTTTAAAGTTAACTTTATCCCAACAAAACATCTTTGACCCCAAAAAAAGAGAGCTGAATCTCAAGGAGAATAAAGGAGAATCTCAAGGAGAAAAGCTCTAGAAAGTTCAATTTGTGGTATTTTGGTCATTGAGCTTTCATAAATTTTTAAAAATCATTGAATTCCCCACAATAAAAAGTAAAATTTATTTTGATTTTATTTTTTACTGTAGCAAGGACCTTCAGGAGGAGGCAGTGCCCCTCCCTCGAACCCCGGAGGAAACAATGCATTCAACTATCCGGTAAGTGATTTCAGCTTCTTTTGAATGAAAATAGTAACTCTTCAATTGTAGCAAGGTCCATCGGGAGGCAACCACGCCCCTCCCCAGAATCCCGGAAACACGAGCGGGTTCACTCCGTACTTCGAGAAACAAGGTCCTCCAGAGGCATCAGGCTCGAGCCACAACATCGCTCAGGACTTCATAGACCACGAGAAGCCCCCGTCGTACGACGACTCTATCAATTTGCCAGTAAGTCCATCTCCTTCTCGGTCAAAATGAGCCAAAGTCTCGTTCCAGATGTTCAAACCCACTCCGCAGCCTCGAACTAACAGGGAGGAGCCCGGCGCTGGCTCGTATCCGGGTCTGCCCTCGATCCCCACGGACGAGCCCAAGACGGACGAGATCGACTTTGACGACCTGTCCCGCAGGTTCGAGGCCCTCAAGAAGAAACACTGAGCTGCTGTATTATCACTTGCTAAAATTATTTTATCTCAATATCCTTTATAAACTTTTTTAAATTAGGCGAAATTAAAGAGCCAAAACCGTTCCGAGAGCCTTTCACTGTTCCTTGTAGCTGACCAGCCCCTTCTCTATCAGGTCCGGCACCTCGACGGCCAGCCAGGGCGAGAGTCCGAGGGCCATGGCGTGCGCGATTCCGAACCTCGGGACGTTGCGAGACCAGAGAGGTTTGAAGTGATCTGTCAGGCAAATCTTCCCACCACGATACATCTTGGCTGTCTTCCCGTCCAGCTCTGGCAGTGCTATTTCCGGGGCAGTGCTAGGATACGTCACTGGAATCTGAAACGAACATTTCTTCAGTCAAGACTCGGAGTGAGTTAAAATGAACATCTCGGGCTTACGTCGAACTCCACATCGAACTCGTATTTCAGTAGGTTGTGGACGAACCAGCACTTCCCGAACCACTTTGTGCCCTCCTTGTTGGACTCCAGCCGGAACCAGTCCGAGTCTGTCTCCTTGTTGTTCTGCACGTACTGCAAAAACAATTTCTGATGGGTCGAGAAACTCCCAGGGGCTCGGAGGACTCACTTTGATCAGGGCCTGGTACTCCTCCTTCAGTCTGACGACCCACAGCTCCTTGTCTCGAGGTCCTGCCTTGGTTTGCAGCAGAGGAATGCCGCTCAGGGTCTTGCGAGTGCTCTCGTCTACCATTTTTCAGTCAGTTTGTTTACCAGACGTGGCATGTCGATTCTTTTTGCCATGAGAGGGCGCGCTCTGGGCAAACAATGACGTCATATGGATCCGCACTAAACTGACAAAATCGGTGTAAATATAAACATTCGGGGCACTTTTTGACTTTGTTGAGATTTCATGTCTAAACCTACTTCGCTTCCAACCTTTTCCCGAGAAATCAAACCAACCAGAGTGTGACAGAGTCCAAAATGGCGGAGAACAATCAGGAGTACGCGATTGAGACGCGGAGTCGCAGTAGGTCTAAAACCCCGATGCCCACGGCGATTTCGACGCGATGGGAGACCATAAACGTAGCCGAGTGAGAGAAAACGCCGGTCTTCAGCCGAATTGGTGGTCTAATTGGTTCTTTTTCAGGACAATTCTTGAGGAAAGTGTGAAAGTAACGAGAAAGTCAAGTCTCAAGAGCCGCACCCGAAGCCAGCTGACGGACTTCTCGGCGTCCACAGCCATCACATCGACCGCCAAGAAGTCCAAAGGGGCGCTGGAGATCTTCCAGAATGACAAGAATCAGCTACTTGAGACGAGCATCGAAGCCATACGAACGTCTGGGATCGACCACACAGACAACCGCGCCTACAAGGAGTACAAGGAGGCGGGAGACTACTGGAACAAGACGCCCAAGACGGACTACACGTACTCGGAGCTGTCACCCCATCGCCGCGAAATTGCCCCCAACACCGTCGCCATGCCCAACATGTCGAGGAACAGTCTCGACAAGCACACCTACCGCGTCTCCCAGATGATCCTCCAGAGCCCCGAGAACGAGGTCTTCATCCGCAACCGCTACCTGGCGGCCTCCAACGGCGCCACCCGCACACACCAGTCACAACACAATTTCAGCCAAAGTCATAGTCAATTACGAACCACTACCAGCCTCACCACCCGTATTAGGACCTTCATAAGCAGCATCTTCACCAAAATCACCCTCATCCACACCCTTTTTAGCCGCGACCGGGGAGAGTCGCTGTACATCACGCGCGACGAGGAGGAGAGCTCCATCGGGGTGTGGGTCAAGGACACCTTCCTGAATGCCATGAAAAGATTTTACTTGTTGAGCTCGGCCCTCATGACCTTGGATACCTACCTCCTGGTCAAGCGGTCCAGCGAGCCTAAGCATAAGCACAAACGGAGATATTTATTGTTGTTAGCCTTTTTAATACCACTTTTACTACTCGCAGGTGAGATTTTTAATATTCATCAATTTGTCCGTTTGTCTAAATGTGTTTAATTCATTCTATTTACAGGAAGCACAACGGACCTCCGAGTGCCAGAACGCCTGACTTCCTACGCCACACTGCCTTCGCTGACCCCGGTGTCAGACTTCCTCGGGAACCTCAGTTTCCCCGTTCCCCTGCCTTCCTTTTCCTTCAAGGACGTCCAGCTTCCAAAAATATCAGTATGGAACATGTTTTCCTCGCGACCCGACAGCGATCTCAAGCGCTCCGGGGCTCTGAGCCAAGAAGACATCGACAACATCCTCAAGTCCGTCAATGCGTACACTGAAAAGACCATTTCCGAGAAGTTTCGCCAGCTCCAAGATCAAACGAGTGAAAATTTTGTCCAAAAGTCGCAGCTCTCGGCCATCATCGCTGAGGTCTTCCGGAGGGAAATCGAGCCCGAGTTGCGAAAGTCCAACGAGGAGCAGTTCCGAGCAATCTTAGAGAAGCATCTTGAGGGCTACTTCACAGAGGAGTGGAAGGAGAAGCACCTCTTCAGCCAGAAGAGCCTCACTGAGCTGATAATCGCCGTATTAGAGGTTCGTCTTGTTGAAAAGGGGATCTCTCGAGCCGAAGTAGAAGAGTACGTTGGCAAGATTAAGCTTGAACTGGAGGCTATCAAGAGCAAGCTGGGAGACCTGGAAGGACACACAGAAGAGCTGGAGCAGCTCAGGAGAGCCATGGAAGGTCTAAAGAAGGAGGAAAACAACGAAAACGTCCTCAGGTTGATCTCAGAGAAGTCAGAAAAAATCCTCGCTGAGCTGACCCAGAGCTTCGCAACCAAACTGGACCTCGAGAGACACAGGGAAAGCGTCGATATCGACCAGGAGCTGCAGCGCCAGAAGGCCTTCGACTCCTGGAGCGAGAAACTCGTGGCTGAGATCCTCGTGAAGCTCAAGTCGGAACGAGTGGAACGGACGGTCGAGGTTTCGGACGAGACCCTGATCCGGAAAATCGTGAAGGAGCTTCTGGGCGTCTACGATGCCGACAAGACGGCCCTTCCCGACTTTGCTCTCGAGACTGGGGGCGGTCAGGTCATCAGTACTCGCTGCACCAAGACCTACCAGCTCTCGGCAGCTCAGGTCTCGCTGTTTGGCATCCCGCTTTGGTACCAGTCCAACACGCCTCGCATAGTTCTGAGTCCCTCCGTGCATCCAGGACAGTGCTGGGCGTTCGCGGGCTTCCCGGGGTATGTCGTTATCCAGCTGAGTCACGTCATCAACGTTACTGGTTTTACTGTCGAGCACATCCCCAGGTCTCTGGCGCCCAACGGGAACATTGACTCGGCCCCCAAGAGCTTCGTGGTCATGGTGAGTATTTAATTGCTTATTTTGTCCGTTAGTTTGAGTCATTGGAGGGAGTATGAAATGCGAACTTAAAAATTTAATTTGGTTGAATCAGCCAGAGATGGAATTGATTTAATATGCGTTCAAATTAACAATTCTACTTCCTCAAAAGATGAAATTTAGGTGAAATTGACCTTATCACCTCTTCCTGAATTAAGTTTAATGACATAGCACCCTAAATGTCCCAACAGAAGACTAACCAAGCTACTGGCAATTTCAGGGCCTCCTGGACGAAAACGACAAAGAGCCAGCCATCTTCGGGACCTACGAGTACTCCAACATCGGCGAGCCCCTACAATACTTCCCCGTCCAGAACACAAGCATCACGAGACCCCACAACTTTGTGGAGTTGCGAGTCGACTCCAACCACGGCCATCCCAACTACACATGCCTCTACAGATTCCGCGTTCACGGAGAGATTTCAGCGTAAACATTTTCTCTCCTGAAAGCTTGATTGGGTACAAAATTTCTTTTAAGTTTAGCTTCTATGATATTTCGATGTATGTCTCCTGTGTTTGATTGATTTCGTATAAAATGTACTTATAGGTTAACTGAATGTCCAATAAACTCGACTCCAATTCCAGAGCTCGTGTTTGCTTCCCTCGTTACGGGATCAGAGCACTGAGCAGGCAAGTGACACTCAATTGCCTGCAAACGTACAATTTTCCATGAAGAAGCTTATCACCGGGGGGAGATAAAACCGCTGAATCACACAGCAAAGCAAATTACGTAAGCTGGATCTCCAGTGATAGTGCTATTTGTGACTTTTGACATTCACGAGACGGCCCCCGGGAAGCACCTCTCACAATTCCAGACTCGTTCAAGCGCTTTTTCCGACTTCGGAGAGATTGCTGAGCAAACATTTTCACGTCGTCCCAAAAAAATAAAACCAGTTCTGCCCGAAATCTCGACAATTACGTGAGGAGTCTGAACAGAGTGAGTCATTTAAATTTAACGTGTTTGATCCCACTGGTTTTATTAAAATAGTCGTACTAAAGGGCTCTCGTACGTGCTTCTGCATCATTAAACAACTTTAGTGTGCGTCTCTCGAATTTAAATGGCGGGATTACACGTCGCGCTGTCTGTTAGTCTGGAGTTTTCCGGCGCTTCAAACTTGAAAACAGTAATTTAGAACTTTCTTGCATGACAAGAGAACTTTTTGCATTTTCTAGACAGGTCAGGGATGTATCAAGGATGGGGTCCAAGTGGGGACTAAAAGAGCCACTTGGTACTTTGTAACAAATTTTTAACCAACTGACTGTATTTTTGGGAAAAAAAATCATCTAGAACTTTGTAGAGAACTCTTGATAACTCCTATGAATATCAGGGATGTAACCAAAGAGGGTCTGAAATTGAGGGACCAACTACTGCGGGCTGTGAAAAGGATACTTTAACCAAGGAAGAACTTGGATTTCAGTTTCAGGAAAACACACAGAGACGTAACCAGACACAAAAGCCCTCTGGAAAAATTCCCTTTTAAAGCTCAAGACTCATCTATTGAGAAATAATATTTGCCATCCACTAATCACTTACTAAGTAATGAAGCTGTGAAAGTGACGTAACCAAAAACATTATAACTGCGTCGGACTTCAAAAATCTAAGGATTGAACTCACCCAGTTACGCTACATACCCTCCAGGTTGACTGCACGCGCTCTGTAAAAAAAACTCTCACAGACAGGCGTTCGTACATATGTCGATTGATACGGATTATTTGCCGCAAACAAACATGACGCTTCAAAACCTGTCAGAGTCTCGCGAGCTCCCACCTTTATCAGCAGTCTATTGGTATTCCAATCAGTTAGTATCGCCGACTCGCAAAGAAAAGACGCACATCTTCGCGGAATGCTGAACCTAGCTCTGTATCTCGTTCTGGGGCTCACGACCCTGTGGCTCTTCCTACGGCACGTCTACTCGTACTGGCGGCGTCAGGGGTTCCCCGAAATCACTCCCACGATCCCCTGGGGCAACATGCTGCCCACCGTGAACGGCCAGAAGTCCATCGGGATGACCCTCGCCGGGCTCTACAACGACACCAAGGAGGCGTTCGCTGGCATCTACGTCTTCTTCCAGCCCCAGCTCGTGATCCGGGACCTAGAGCTCGCACGACGCATCATGACGACGGACTTTGAGTTCTTCCACGACCACGACGTCTTCTCCAACGAGCAGAACGACCCGCTCTCGGTCAACCTGTTCTCCGAAAAGGGCCAGAAGTGGAAGAAGCTGCGTCAGATCATGACCCCGCTCTTCACCACGGGCAAGCTCAAGACCATGTTCCCGACCCTGCTCGCAGAAATCGACAAGCTGGACACCCATCTGGAAAAGAGCGCTCGACTCGCGACACCCATCAACCTGCGGGAGAACGTGGTAGGGTACGTGCTGAACGTGGTGGCTTCCGTCCTCTTCGGGATCGACGTGGACATTATCCGGGACCCGGACCACGTCTTCAAGAAGAACTACGACCGCGTCAGCGTGCCCGTGAACCTCAAGGAGGTGATTCGCCAGTCGCTTGTCTTCTTCTTACCCAAGTAGGTCGACTCAAAACCCTGTGAGTGTCTCATTCCGATTCTTTTTAGAGTCATCAAGCTCTTCAAGATACCCTCGCTTCCTCGGGAGATCCGCGAGTACTTCATAGACCTCGTCACGGTTACCGTCAACCACCGGGAGACCAACCAAGTGACCCGAAATGACCTCCTGCAGCTCATGATTGACCTCCGAAGGAGCCCAGACGTCGAGAGCCGGCCCTCGATTGAGGTGATTGCCGGGAACGCGTTTGTTTTCTTCATTGCGGGCTCTGATACCTCCGCCAGCACGGCAACTTACTGCCTGTACGAGCTCATGAGGGCTCCAGAGGCCATGGAGAAGCTCCAGAGCGAGGTTGTGGAGGCTCTGGAGAAAAGCAAGGGAGAGCTGAGCTACGACGTGATCCAGGAGATGAAGTACCTGGACCTCTGCGTCAAAGGTAAATGAAGATTACTCTGAGAAGTTTCTGAAAAAGCCTAATTTCAGGTTTAAAATATTCTAGGAAATGTAACTTTTTACTTCTGAACCAAGAGTCGAATTTAGGCGTATACAAGCTTATATAATTAGACTTAAAAGCTTTTATTCTTACCCAAAAAAATTGGCTTTTTTAATGAATTTAAATCGCTAAAGATATTAGTTTTTCTAGAGCCAATTTTTGTCTCCTACAATTTAACCAGTTTCTTTTCATTTGAACTTCAGAAAAAATAAAAAGAAGGATCCCATTTTAAGGGATTTCGGGAGAGGCTTTTTTCATTGAAACTAAAACTGCCCATATTTCAGAAACTCTTCGAAAGTACCCGGGTCTTCCCACCACGAACCGATTAGCAGCCAAGGACTACAAGGTTCCGGGTCACAAGCAGGTCATCCCGAAGGGAACCGCCATCGTCATCCCCACCATGGCCATCCAGATGGACGAGAAATACTTTCCCGACCCAGACCAGTTCATCCCGGAGCGCTTCGAGAAGGATTCCGGCCTCTGCAACGAGAACGCCTACTTTCCTTTCGGTCTCGGTCCCCGCCAGTGCATCGCTTTCCGGATGGGCTTCATCGTAGCCAAGGCTGTGATTGTCAAGATGCTCTACAAGTACACTCTGGAGCTCACGAGCGACAAGGAGCTTAGCTTCGACACCAAGACCTTCACGGTGCTCCCAGAGGGCGCCATCGATGTCCAACTCAGGCTTCGTCAGTAGACTCCATATGTTATGTAGGTAGTACTTTAATTCATAATATTGATTTCAAAATTACATCTAGAAGTGTTGGAGGTGCGTGTAAACGATATCAAACACTTATAAAACTCTTAAAAATTACATAAAATAGATCTTTTGTGTGATAAACTTTTCATTTTAAAGTGGTCGTTTGAAACTCTGCTGAACTTCCTCCGAGTCCTTGATTCACTGGCACGCCGGAGTGGTGAGGGTGAGCCTGAAATACGCAAACGGCATTCAATTAGTCCTGGTGGGCTTCCAGTGGGGCGGAAAAGCTTGCATGACACGAATTTCTACAAAAAATAGGACTATTTACACAGAGAGGCCTCTTAGTTCTGCTACAACTACCAATGAGAGCTAACTGATGTGCGGAAAGAGTCGTTAAACTCTGAAACAAATTGACAAGAGTGAAAAGGTGCGTAAAAGGTTGATTGGAGGGATGAAAGGGATTCATCAGGGTCGAGGGTGTAAGAGTGTTTGACAACGTCTGTAATGTCCCACATTATAACGCCAAATTGATTTCCACGAAACAGATGTTGCCTTAAACGAGCGTAAAATTGCCTTGAGTGGGTTCTTGACGGTCTTAGATCGCGGTTTTCGGGCTTCGTGAGACTTGAGGAGTTCATGACTTTTCACCTGAGGGCTCCAAAGTTTATCTGCACGCCTTTTAAGTAAGGCTCAGGGGGACGAAGACATAGCCAGGTTTTTGCAGATTTGTGGTTTCCAACATTTTGGAAGTTTCAACCGACTTCAACTTCAACAGCAGAGCGAACCAAAAACATTTATGACTTCTACTGTACGATTTATGAGGCTCAAAGCCTATCGAATATTCAAACTTGCCTAACTGAACCTGAATCAGAGAAAGTGAGGATTTAATATTGATGACTTCAACAGCCCCAATAATTTGTCGTTCAAAAGATTTGAACTTAGAGACTCTTTTTGCATTACGAAGAAGCTTTCTATCAGAGGATGGGGGAGTCATATTTACATGAAGTTTTTAGAAGGCTTAGAAATAAACTTTGTTCATATGTGGAGACATTCAAGGTTCCTCATTTATGCTCTTATGGAGTTAGAAATTGGTTACGCATCAAATTAGAGCTGAAAGCATTTAAATTAGCGACTCCACCGCATCAAGGTCGGCGAGAGATGAGTCAGTGAGCCAGCCACTGTCGATGATTTAATTATGAGATCAAAGCCTAATTAAGATGCTCAGGCTAATTATGCGCTCGATTGCCCCCAGAAGCGGGACGCAGGAGAAAGTTGGAATGGAGATGAGGTAAAATGAGAAATAGTTGCTGTGTTTAGTTACCGTATTGATTCTGTTCGAGAGCGGCCCGGAGAATAGTCTCTAGTGATAGTGCATCTGCAGAAGTACTCTTAATATGGGTTAATCGAGCTAGCAGCCTCTTACCTTCGGTTCTGCGTGATGTTCCGCTCCTCCCTCCACCGCACAAACTTGTGGTGGAGCGCGCGCTGGACTTCCGTGTTCAAGAAGCAGAAGAACAGGGAAACGGAGAACCCCTGTGGGGAAAACGTTTTTCATTAGGAGCACTTTAAATTCACGCTCGAGCGTCTCACTTGAGTGCTCAGGAGCAAAGCACGGAATATATCGAAGACGCTCCTCATGATTCCCTCGGACGGCCCGGACAAGACGACGAGGTAGGTGATCCCGAGGAGGGGCAGGAGCACCAGCAGAGCCTTGCTTGCCTTCCTGTACTGTTTCGTTTCAGCTGTGTTAGCTGACCTTAGCTTCGTGATTAACACCTTGTAAACAACCTTTGTAGTGTTATAGGAGGTTTCAAATCGTAAACACCCAGAATCGCACACACTTACCCACATAATCCGGATCAGGAATACGCAGTTGATGAGTAAAACCACGAGGGTGGGACCGATTAAGATCCAATCAATATGCTTTTCGCGCATCCACGAGCATTCGATTTCGAGCTGTAACAACAAACAGCCAGGCATGAGCTTCTGCTGTTTACTCACGAGGTATTATCATAATCAAGTGCTCCCATAAATTTAACTGACTGGTGAACTTCGTGTCTCATTAACCCCTTTCTTTTGTAAACATGGGGCGTTTAAAGGATCTAAATCGGTCAATTACACTCTGATTTATCGGGAAACGGACCGAGCGTTTAATTAATATTTACTCTTCTGTTCTTTCAGCTCAATCATATTAATTGGAAATTGTAATTGCCTGTAACGATTTTTTCTATACCTACTTTAATTAATTAACATGAAAATTATACAGTTCAACCCTTTTTGACTTCTGAATCTTTACAAACTTAACCTTCATTAGAGGTGAGACTGTTTTTTGAATCTATTTTTTACGGTATTTACGGTAAAAATAATTTTAACAGAATTTCAGCTCGTTTTTTGACAAAAACCCTAAATTTTTCGACTACTCAAAACTTAAGTTTTCATTCATTTTCGACTTTATAAAGTTGGATATTAAGGGTTAAAAATTACTTTCAAACTCTCAGAGTTTTTTAAAATTAAATTTTAACTTAAGAAGAATACAAATTTACGCTTTTTTGAAGAACTGCATAATGAATCAGTTTCAACGAGGCTGTAGGACATTCCACAAGGACACTGCATGACCTTGACCTACATCTGAGCTGTTTTCGAAACAGGAATCAACATTGCCAATACAAAGAAATTCGCTCTCCGACGAGATATTTCCTACGGCTGTTGAGCGAAAAACCGCCAAGCGGCGAAGGAAAGAAAATTGCCTTCATTTACCTTATTGCTTTGGAGTTTACTCGAGGCCGGCTCGTCGTCGGACGATAGGGCCCGCGCAATTGACCAGCAGAACACAAATATGGCCGGACATCCCCATCCAATGAAGGCGTAGAGCCCGAATCTCAGGTTCTCCCCGGTGAACGTTTCGACGACCAACATGTACAAGTAGAGTCCTGGAAGAGACAGGGGTGAGTTTCGGTTCGGCCGCAGTAGTCACATCTTTACCTTCGACTAACATCCAGTAGAAGTTGGTGAGAGAGAAGTATTGGAAGAGAATAGCCAAAAACGTGCAAATTACGGGTCCAGAGTGGGACAAAACCTGAAACTGGAGGGTTAGTTCGGAACTCAAGGGAGTTTGAGACCTACTTGGAGAATCAGGGTCAAGATCCACAGGAAACTAGTCATAATGTAAGTCACGAATAAATTGGCGTGAATCGTGTTCCTCAAGCACCGGAGATCCCTGCATGAGTAGAACCTGACTATTAGTTGGGAGCGGGACTTTCGGGGGGACTCACTTGAATTTTATAAACACCACGACCGCCATGAGCAGCGCGAGGAAGCTGACGGTGTATCCGAGCAAGTAAATGATGGTCGGCAGCTCGATGTACTCGGCCTCCTCCGGCCCCAAGTCCAAGTGCGTGCACTGGCTGTAATTCGCAACGTCGGCCCATTTCTCGTCCAAGCACAGACGGGTTGCGTTCTCTGGCAAATTAATTGTGTTCGTGTCATTGGCAGAGCAAACGTCAAATATTGAATGTGCAATCGTTAGTTTATGGGGAATTAAGTCGTCCTTTGATTGGATCACAGACTATGGACGTATTATGTTACTTCTGATAACTCCCGATTGAGAGACTCGATATTGTAGTGGCAATCATCAGCCACAAGTTCGAGTTACCGATTTTAATCTCTATTTCCGAAAGAGACCTTAGATAGACCGGAATAGGTTTTCTGGCGATTCGTGTTTGGGATGAAAATTTTACATTTTTCTTTTTATATTTATGTCGGAGTTCAAGAGTTGTAGGGCGTAAATTATTACCCAGTTTGTGTGAGAATCTACACTCACGAGAATAAAATTTTCTAAAATCAGACCGTTAACTATGAAAATCAAGCCAAACTTACGAACTACACAAGTCAAGGTCTGAATTTTCCTGAGTCCCAGGAAACTCAAAAACGACTAACAAAAATTCCGAAGGTCCCACAAAACATATTTCTACCAAATTCCATCTACAAATAAGACCTCTGAGAATCAGAAAATCTTTTTTCTATCAAAGATAACCTTCGGTGTATTTTAAGGAAAAAATCGGGTATCAAATCAATTTGAGGCTTTAAAGTTCAGCTTGACGAAAAAGAACTCTGCTATTTCTATATTGAATAAAAACATGTGCAAAAAACACGAAACTATGGTGAGATTTCTAAATTTTCGGCTTAAAACAAAATTATTCAATGAGATATGTTCTTTCCACTATCCTTCTAGTCCATGATTCTGATCTTGCAATAGTTAACTCTACAATTACAGTTTTAGAGTTGAAGTGCTCTCATAATGGCGCGTTTGCGGGAAAATTGCTAAACGTATCTTCAAAGCAGCCACAAAGCACCTCTCACTTGGAGCCCGCAGAAACGGCACTCAAACACGTTCCCATATTTTGTCAATAACATGCTCGATGGAGGGGAAATTAAGGCGTTAGGCTCCGGCATTATGCGATTTCCCGCACCATGGAAACTGGCTGGCACCGCCGATTAAAATGGGAGTTTCAGTCCACTGGCTTCGCCGCCAAAATATTTGTTTTCATCAATATTCTGACAGCCAATTTCGCGAAACTCTCCAAGGCCAATGGGAAACCCACACGCTATTAATCTTGTATTCTTTATCCGACAGGCCTACATATGTGCTGTGACTTGATGCCGCTGTGGGCCCAACTTTTAATCAAACTTAGAGATCTAGAAACTTACTGGTGGTGTCATAATGAATTCCATGGACCTCGTCTGGACACGACAAGATAGCGATGGCATTGTTCCTCGATGGGGGCCAGCACAACAAAGAGTCGAAAAACGCCTTGCAGCCTCCCGGCTAGAGGAGAAAATATTCCCACAATTACGTTTCCTCGCGCGCAAAAGATCGCATTAATTGGATTTCCTCTTACCTCCACTTCGTTATACTTGTATTTTTCGTAGCAGTCGGTGTAAAACTTTAGAGTTGTTTCATCGAGGTGGATAGTCGGCACCGCTTCCTCGTTTTCAGCCCATTCCGGTGGTTTTGTTCGGTCTTGCGGGCTCTGGTCCACTGCAAAGGGGGAGGAGGGAGAGGGGCGGAGTGAATAATTAATGAGCGGCGGGTAATTGAATGCGATCCTAATTAACTTGTACGCAAAAACAGACGAGTTGTTGACGAAAATTGAATTATACCAGGCCGATTATTGGGCTTTTATTCCGCTCCGAATGCAGCCAGCGGACTGAATCGCGTCTCTCTGCAAGGTTACACGGGATATTAAGGTTGCCGGAGTGACGCAGTGAAGCATTTCCTCCGGAGCATTGGGACGTTGTGGCTGACATTGCGCACCAGGACGATTTTTCCGCGAGGCAATCATTCTGAGATGTCGAGATTGGAAATGTGAGCAGTCTCGCTTCAACTGGCCCAAGTTCCGCAATGTGAACTTGGGTAACGTGAGCCAGGTATTAAAAGTTCACAACTTTTGAGCAGGTCGATTCAGAACTTCTCCTGCTAACCAAACTTTGGGCGCCCCTGGACGAAAACGATACCCCTCCTGTAACCCATCAGCTGTCGGATAATACGTTGCAGAGGCTCTAAGAAATGTATGAATAAGGAAAACAGATGCGGATTCAAAAAGAAAGAAAGAAATTTGAATAAATTAAACTTTAATGTAACTTTTTCAATAAAATTTTAGTCAAACGGTGGCTAATTTTTCCGGTTGACATTTTTACTTAGATCATGGAAAAGTTTTTTCCACTTTTATTTGGACTTCTTGGTGTTCCAACTTCATTAAACCAATGGTTTGCTCCCTACTTTGATTGAATTCAAAAACTGCAAATTCGCATTCTCCCTGACCTACTGGGGTCGACAGTGGTTTGTATCGATTCTGTAGACTCCAAGGATTCTAAAATAGGAACAACAGCCTGGGAGACTCGGAACTTTGCAGGCTGACTCCGAGGATCACGGAGTTTTGTACGAAAAAATCGGAATTCGCCCACTCCATATAAAAGTGGAAAAAAAATCTATACTCTAAGCATTTTTAACAGCTAAAATCGTAACCCTTTCAGACTCTTGTCGGCAATTTTAGAAAACTCGGGAAATAATTGCATGGAAAGAACCTTGAAATTCAGAATTTCAGAAATTTTATCGAACTATTTTCTAACTTATTTTGATCATTTTCCGCCTCTTACCACTTTGAGACCTTGAGGGTGAGGCCAGATATAAAATGTCTGTTGCAAAAAATAATTCCGAAAGGTCATGGGTAGAAAACGGGTCAACTCCGCTCGAGAGAGTCCGAGACAAACTTCTCTAGTAACTCGCAAGTCGTAAAAAGCATCGATTTTTTCGCTCTGCAGGGGGAAACATCCGCCAGCAATTCAATCTGCATCATCTTCAGTAGCGAAAGACCTGATAAAGAATTATGTTATGCTATTGCTGGCACATAAAAGCTCTTTATCTCGCAGTGTTTGATTTAGTCGGGCGCTTATCTATTTGCAGACCAAATATTCCTCACTGAGGTACTTGGGTTTTATATTTTATCCAAACAAAAGGCTTTCTCAGATTCTTTTACCCACACACCAAAGTGCGTTACATTTAACGCACAAATAATGAGCGATTTCATCCTTCTGCCATTAAAAAACAATAACCCTCCCCTTTCCGATGCCCCCGCAGAAGAGTATTCAAAGTTATGGGATTACACTCCTTCTCAAACAAATTGATATCGCCGTGTGCTCTGCCACCGGAGTGCCAAAGTGTTGCGAACTTGAGAGAAAGTTTGCAAGAAACTCTGACACGGGTGTTTGGAAGCAGGTAAGAGCCTTTGAGAGATAGTGGAGTGCGGGAGCACTTTTAATAAGCCTTGCCAACATTGTTTTTAAGTGAAAATGAAAGTCTCGGGCTGTTGCCGCGAATTCCGCTGTCAAGGACGCATTTCTTGAGGGGATTCCGGAGAGCTTATTATTACCTAGTTGTTTATCTCCTGCTTTCTGTAATATTGAGGGTTTTCTCGGAAACCAAAGATCAGGTTGTTTTCCAAGCTTTGTAATTTCTCGACTTTTCTAAGAAATTTGATTGAGCTTTCCGTTTTCTCTCCAAGTTCCACCTTTTATCAGGAAACTATGCAGTTTTGTTTTAGAAGTTCTTAATTTCTCCTTTCTTGGGAAGGTCTCTCCTAAACTTTGTTCTCATAATATTTAGAATTCGAACCCAAACTTTAAGCTCTGATCTGTTGTTATGTTCTTTCGATGAAAATATTCCATGATAAGCCCTTTTAGAGAGCTTTATATTAATATTTATTTTCATCTGAGTTGTTGAAACTGGAAATCAAATATTTGATTTAGTTATTGCCCCAGGTGCCTCAATTATACACTCAATTTTTCCACCCTGTCAAACACTAACGAAACTGAAAAATTCCATCGAGTTTACCCAGGTATCATTTTTCGGAAATCTCCTCATACGATTGCATGAATTTTATCATTCCTGGAAACGAAACTCAGTCAAAATTTTCTCTCTCAAAACGTGCTTATCAGGTGGTTTCAGATAGCTGTAGTTTTTTGTCCCTTTGACACTCATGGAATTGAAAAATTCCAACGAGTCCACAAAAGTGTCACATTTCGGAAATCTCCCTTGATGGTGATGGAAATTACAGACAAACGTCCAACCGAGCCCGATTACAGGCCAGAAACCACCAAAGCCCAGACGTGCGAAACTCGAGACGGTCTACGTCCAACCTCATCTCATCAGCAACCCTTTGTTTCGCAAAAGTTTCGCTCCCTTGCCCGATTCCTGGGCCATCCACCCACCTCTCCGGCACCCGCATAATCCCTCTCATGCTGAGTAATCCTTGATTCATCAAGGTGAGCCACAATCAGATCCAAATATTTTATGTTTGTATTTCAGCCTATTTATGGCGTAATTGATTGCCAACACCTCTGCTCTGGGTGGCATAGGCTTGGTCGCGCTTCATCCTATCGCTCACAATTAAATTTGAAAGCCCGCTTTGATGCTCTACCCGCGCCCAGCCTGTCATGCATTACGCGCTCTCATCTTGGTGAGACGTGTACATCTTCATCATGTTCATAAGCGATCAATAAATCACTCGTATGTGATGAAGTGGATGTCATAAAAACGGACATAAAAATCTCGTAATTCTCCAGATTTTCCGGGGCACGCGAGGAAGACGGGCGTGGGCGCCCTTCCGCCTCCCAAGCAATTAATTCATTAAACTTGCAAGGCGCTCTCAAGCCGAGAATTGAGATCCCCGTTTCGCGGAACGGGAACTAAGCGGGGCGCAGTGCAGTAATTAAGTTGGATTTCCTCATTGTTCCTTCAACGACAATGCATTTTATTGATTTTCCTTTTGTGTGCGCGATGCCAGAATGTAGCCGGGAGTCGGATCGAAAGGGAATCGGGAATCCTTGGGAGATTCCTTGATGGATATCTTTTATGCTCCATTTGGCGTTGATAATAAAATTACAGCGTCTTTTGAGTGTCTCCCCCGCGGATTGCCACTTGAACTCGTCAATGTCACGAGATTTCAAAAGACTCGCCCATCGTTGTTTCCCGAAACTCAATTAACGGCGTCTTTAATTAACACCTCTCTTACGCAGGTGACTCAATTAAAATTTACTACACGGGAACTTACTTGCTCCAGGTGGGAAAATTAAAGCTGCTCCAAATTAAAATTCGGGACTGGCTGGCGAGAACGAGAGCGCTCTTTAAGCTGCGATACTGAGAGCTCGAAACCTGCTCATTTGTGTCAAAACATCGCATTAATAAAAATTTGAATTTCTTATTTACTTTAATCAAAACAGAATATGCTGGTTCTTTCTTTATTAACACTTTAAAATGAACCCAACTGATTTCGTGGGAGTCCAGCAGCGCTCGTTTTCTTCACAAATCGCCACCACTTCACTGCCTCTGGGCATTCTCGATTTTAAGAGATTTTTTGCGTGCCTCTTTTCGGTGGATTTCAAGGCGAAAGTGCCACTTTTGGGTCACCCAGAGCTTCTAGTTCTCCAGATAACTCGTCATTCTTGAGATAGTGAAATTCGACTGGTCGCTTTTTGCAGGTCTCGCATTTTCATGTACATACATTTGTATCTTTACCGCACTGAGAGCACATTTCAGTAGTGATAAGAGGGAGAACGCCGAGCTGCTCTCTCGGCAATACACACGAAATCAGCTTTGTGTGCGCCGACGAGTGCTCCCGCAAGTAGCTGCCGCTGTCACGGCAGATGTAGCTGAATCGGCGGAGGGGACGGAACGCGCCTATTCCAGCTCCTCGCTTGTCATGGACTCATGGAAAACCACCTGTAGCGCTTGCTCCGAAAATATATGTGTTCATGTGAGCTCGTTAAAGAAACCTAATTCCTAGAAGCTAATTGATGTCGGGAATGCGGAAGGCATGGAAACACATCAATGCTAGCCCGTAGCACGTGAAAACGAAGGCTCCTACTTTTTAATGACTTTTTTCCGGGAAGAGGGAGAATGCGAAAACTCGGGTGTCGGGTGTCTCCGCTTATCTCTGCGCTTTTGGTGGAACGTTTACTCAAAAATTAATTATAGGCAAGGTGTCGCCTTTCAAAGATTTTAAGGCGTAATCGGAGAAAAGTTTATTCAACCTTCAAATTTTTATTTCAAATTTTTATTTTATTAATTTCCAGAAGTAGTTTCGAGACTTTCACTAGTTCTGGTATTAAGTTTTTAAGGCTTTTACTTAAGTTACAATATTCACACATGGAAATACTCTTGAGTTATTTTTTTTTAAAAACCCCTGATTTGAACAAGGGAAAGTTGATGAGTCAAGAAATGCACTTCATTATAAAAGAAGTCCTAAATACCTTAATCAAATTGTAGTCAATGTTTATTGTTGTATTTGTTTTATAAAGATGGTAGGAGCGAAAACAATCAAGGAAGAACTGCATGGATTCCAAATATTTCTTTCGTGAGTTTTAAAATTTTTAAGTATGACTTAAATTATGGTTTTTGAAGTTACAATTAAAATTTCACTTTATTCTTTTCAGGAATTTGTCTCCTATTGTCAATCAACTTTTACTGATTTACAATAGTACATTGTGCACTAAGGGAGTCGTGGAGCAAATTGAGTCCCGCGAATTGGGTTTCATTCAAGGGTGCAATCGGCGGAATCGGCTCCCGTGGTGCACATAACTTTTTGTTCAATATTTGAGTCGCTCTATCCGCTGATTTTAGAAAAATTAAAATTAAATTCTAGTCATTTTCATAGATTTGATCAGAGTGCCAAGGAATTGAGTGCAACTAATTCACTTGAAACTCGCAAATTTGAAGCTCAGGAAGGTTAGAGGTTCCCAGTCATCCCCAGTCCCTCAGTAGTGCAAATTGGAAGGAAATTTAAGTAAATGTTTAGTAAAAATTAGTAACACACTTTCTGTTGAACTGTCTTTCCAGACATCGCTTTTGAAGATTCAACCATCGTGGAGTTCACTGGTTTAATTTTTAAAAAAATTTTTTTCTATTCTAATTAGCATTCCTTTTACTAAAATTCTCTTCAGGGTCATCGCCAATTTTATTTCCCAAATGGTTTCTTAAATTTTGGTGTTAATTTTTGCTCCCATCGGGATTAACAGATTGTCATTTTGACATCAAAATCCGAGTCGATTTGTATGAAACGTTGAACAAAAATTTTTGTTGCATGTTTTATTTGATTTCCAGTAAAAAAATATTTTCAAAATCTCCGTATGTTTGTACAATTAAGCCAAGAGAAAGTCAAAAGAAAGCTTAATAATGTAAACGGAGAACATCAAGTTAAATAATTTCATTTCGATGAATTTTCTTAGAGAGCTTAGAGTCTTACCAACCACGCAAATTTGACCGCAAAATACAGCACAAGTCCCGAAGGAAATCCCGCATCGATTCGCCATGAAACAAGGAAACACAGAAAAGCTCCTTCTATCCAATTAATATTTTATTTAATGGTGTTTTTATGGTCCAGTTTTATTGCCTACTCGCTAAAATTGGCTTCAATCTGAGCAATCTCACACTACTAATTCGAATCCTTATCTGGAATTTTTTACAATTGACTTTGTCAACTTTGGTCCTATAAATAGCGTTACATCTTTGACTCCGTACGTACATTCCTAGGTATTTAATAGAAAAATATATTATTTTTCTACATACAAACTTGTATATGTATATAAAACTAAACTCATAAAAAGTAGTAAGTAAATTTATTGGAAAAGTAACACATGTATGCCAATTATACGTTGCTCAAATTTAGACGCTCAATGGCCTCCTCCACTCTGGCCAGCAAGTCAGCCTTCTTCAGCTTCGACAGACCCTGTTCGCCGTTTGCCTGTAGAAATGCCTTCAGCTGGTCAACCGAGCACTTGTCGAGCCTGTGTTCGTTGAACGCCTCTACAACATTTATTGGGGCATTCGCTTTGGGAACCTTTGGGCGAGGAGCTCCCTCGGCTGAATTTTTCGCCTTCCGCTTCTCAGCGACGGCCACATCTTCCCCGAAGACTGCCGTTAGGTTGTCCAAAAAGTCCTTCATCCGAGCGTCCTGTAGCTCGAGATCAGGGACCGTAAAGTCGTCGATCTTTTCCGGCTCCAGGTCTAGCAGGGTCTCCTCGCACCTAGCGTACTTGAGGTTGATCGAGGGGTTCAGGAAGTCGGAGGGGTTGAACTTCATCTTGAGAGACTTGACGAGCTTTTTCATCACAGCCAGCTCTTCTTCAGGTGAAGCGACAACTTCCAGGTCACTTAAGAAGCTCAAATCTCGCAGCCACTCACGATGAGGCACGAACTCTACTCGGAAGCCCGCGGATCTCGCGAAACTCCCGACCGCAAACTCGCTCTGAGGCACCAGCGCCACCAGTTTAGGCCGCGAGTTGCTCTGCTGTTGCATGATGGCGTACGCTATCTTGTCTTTGGCCATGCACTGATACCACAAGGCCGTGAAAACTGGGGCGGAACCCGCGATCCAGCTCTCGTTGGGGTACAAAAAGAGCGGTTTTCTGCAGTGGAGGTGAGGTTTGAGGGACTCCGAGGGCTGGAAACCGAGAACTTTGATGATCGGGGGCATCAAGCGAAGTATTTGGGAGTGCTCGTGGCGACTAAACTCGATACTCCTGTCGCCGCGTGACACAAATTTGATCAAGTCACTTGAGTGGACGTGTTTCTTCACCAACCCATTTCCGTCGTGTTCCTCATCGGGCTCCTCTTCGGCGCGAACTTCGACGAAATGGACGATTTTCTTCGAGATTTCTTCGTTTGTGTCCTTCTGAAGAATGCTTTTCTGTGGCGGCTTCAAGGTCCTGGAGGTCGGGAAAATGGACACACTTATCTCGAGGCCGTCTCCTAGCTGCAGCTTCACCGACCCCAGTGTCCGGCGACGGAAGTTGGGGCAGAAGTTGCGGCTCTTGAGCTTTTCCCGGATCACTTCGGGAGTTACTTCCTCGTTCCATTCCAGCTCATCATGCGTGGCGATGACGCAGAACGAGCTGTAGAATGGGCCCAAGTCAAACTCATTGGCTAGCGGCACGAGAGTGAGGTCTATCTCGGACTCCTGCATGTCTGTGGCCTTCTTAAAAGCCGCCTTTTCTTCGTCGGAGCCATGCTGGAAGGGCGTGGGGTTGGCCGTGAGGAGATACACCACCTTCTCCTGTAGCTTTGGGGACGCAGACTGGAACATTTTGGAACAGAGGCTCAGAGCTTCCACGAGACAACGCGGGTTGGAGTCGTTGTGGCCGTACTTCCCGGCAAAGTTGTGGAAGTCTGCACTCTCGTTGAAACCGTAGATGAACTTGACCATGTGGGCGTTCGTCTTCTTGAGCCTCATGAAGACACTTACGTTTTGTGCGACGTTTCCCTCCACTTCGTCGGGGTCCTCCTTTTCTTCCACCGGAGCATGAGTTCTCTCGACGTTGTATAGGACGATTCCTATCTACAAATCGAATTTTAGTTCTTAAATCTCAACAAGCCTCCTGAAGGAAATCGTACCTGGTCTTTCTGATTAGCGATCACGCTATTCATCAGCATGGACAGAACGATTTTCATAGCTTCTCCAAACATTTCAGCCTCATCCTCGAACACTTTTTCCGAGCAGTCGATCAGGAAAATCGCCCCACTCCGAATAGCGTAGTCCTCAAACTCGCCGGAGCCCTCCTCCTCTGTCTCAGGCTCGTAGTACATGTTATGGCAGCTTTACTCCAAACAATCTCGATGAGAATGTTCCTCGTTCGAACGAAAACAACGAACTGCTTCTTGCGCACCGCGTTATTGTGAAATTCAGCTGTTTGATTGTCAATTCGCCGGACCCACGGCCAATTCAAATTGGCGGTATAGTGAACTTAATTTAAAAGGAGTCGATTCTGGCACATTCATTATTTCTGGCACTGGCACTATAGTTGTGATAGGTTCTTGTGAGTCACCCAAAAGCGAAATTTTACTCCATGATAATTGAAAATATTTTCCAAGGAACTTTCTTCCCGGGCTGAGAGTAGAGAAAGTTACTAATACGTAGCTCTTCTTGTTTTTCACGCCAATGCCAGAGCCAAAAAACCTGCAACATACGCCAATTTGACAGCAAGAAACAAACCAAGTCCCGAAGGAAATCCCGCATCGATTTGCCATGAAACAAGGAAACACAGAAAGGCTCCTTCTATTCAATTAATATTTTATTTAATGGTGTTTTTATGGTCCAGTTTTATTACCTACTCGCTAATATTGGCTCCAATCTCACACTTCTAATTCGAATCCTTATCTGGAATTTTTTACACTTGACTTTGTTAACTTTGGTTCTATAAATAGCGTTACATCTTTCAAATTTAGTCTTGGCTTCGTAAGTATAACTGCGTGTATAATTCAAATCTATCTTTCGGGGAACAGATCATCGTAGGATGGTGGAGGGTCGTCCTCCTTTGTGCTCGGCTTGGGCTCAGGGAAGCTCCTTGGCGGCGGATTCTCCCTCAGGTCACTCAGAGAAAGCTCCACGTGGGAAGTTTGTGCGGACTGCTGCGCTGCCGATGGCCTGTATGGGCCAGCGATATCCTGGTTTATGGGACCAAAAGTGTACTTAAAATATTTCAGGAATAGCCATATAAGGCTGCCGAAGACGATAAGAGCTATGAGGAATGACGATACCATGGAGAGGACCACACTGTAGGTCTCCACGTCCGTAAGTTTTGAGCCTTTTGCAGAAACTTCATCTAGGCCGGGGTGCGGGCAATTCTGGATGTCATCGTTGAAGAACCCCCGGTAAATGCAGCTGCTTGGGTCTTCCGGGAAGCACGGGTAGTGGTTCTCGTCACAGCCTGAAAATAAAGGTTCCTCAATCATCCGACTTTCAAACAAATATTTATTTGGTAAGTATTTGGTGACTGGTTGATTTGAAAATCAAACATTTTAGAATTTTAGATTTCCCATTATGTTTTTAATTTCCTTTTTCTATCAAAAGTATTACTCTTTAGTCGTGTTTGTTTGAAGTTGACTAAAAATCCTAAACTTGACTAAACTTGTTAAATTAGTTGTGATTAAAGTTGTGTAAAATGCTAAATTTCGAAAAAAAAATCTTTTGAATTTTTGTAGATTTCTAGTGTTTTGGGCCTTTTTCGAAATTTAGGCTGGCAAGCATAAAAACTCATAAAATGTAGTTGAAAGTTGATAACTGCTTAGAAAACAAACAAAGTCTCACCATTGAAACCCGTGAAGACGATCGAGAACTCAACCACGTCTGTAAGTTTCTCGAGAGGCGTTCGCATGTCGATGCTGACGTGCACTTTGACCTGCCCGTCTGCCTCCCGTATTCCCACGGTGTTGTCGGCCGTTATCTCACCGCAGATCTTTTCCGATTCCGTGCCATTGCTGAACTCGAACTTGACGAAGTCTCTGCACCCCTTCGACCCATCGGAGCTCTTTCGGAACGAGAGCTTCCGAATCACTGCAAAAACGCCCTTGCTGAAGCGCCGAGCGTCGATCTTGAACACGCAACTGACGGAGTACGAGCTGGTTTTCTTGAACTGCTGCGACGTAAATGTCTGCTCCACCACAACCGCTCCTTCCCCTGCCTCATCCAGCTTGACCTTGCGGTTGCTCGTGCTGCTGAGAAGCTTGTCGATGGGCTTCAGAAAGTCATGTTGTCCCACGTTCGGACACACATCTTTGTCGTATAGCTTCACTACACGGGGGAGAAATTTCGCAGTGAGTCAGTCAGCTTGCTAGAAAGTCTCGGGGCCAACTTACGAAATCTGTAGGACTCTGCTTGCTTGCTGTTGCACACGTAAAAACTAATGATAAGGTAGATTTTCAGATTCATCTTGTCACTTGAAGGTTCCTAGACTCTCAAACACTGGCCATTGCAGCCTCAGAGATTCACATCCTCGAGTTTCAGGTGTATTTCTTAGAAATTGTTTTGTTTATTGTTCTCAATTCTTCCCAGACTGCGACGCAAGCTCATGCGGAACGCAAGAATTTCAAAATCGAGATAGCCGTTTATACCTTTTACGACGTGGCGAAAACTTCAGGAGCGAGGGACGAAAATTTATGTTTTCAGAGTTTGGAATATTGACATTGAAACGCTTACTTTGGACTTTTTTAGCTAACTTGGAAATTACTTTGAGTTTTTCTGAACAAAAGATTTTTTCTTGGGATAATTTGTGGGCCTAAACTATTTCATTTAAATATTTTTAAGGAACACAAAAGTTTTTTGAAAATCCAGTTTTAGTTAAAAAGTTAATTTATTGCGTATTTATTTGTATTTGTTCAGTATAAGTTATGTTGAAGACCAAAAGCGGTAATTACATTATTGCACATAGTAGGGATGAATCTTCTGCTTGTTCTTCTGGTTGAGAAACAGCGTTGGGCTTGGCTATTGTTTCTAGTTGTTCGTGCTGAGTTTTCTTCTTCTCTTGCTGCTCCTGGAAGCGCATCTCCATCTCCTTCGAGCTCGCACTCATCGAACCCTGCATCAGCTTCCGCACCGTCTTGGCCTCGTTCGTGAACACCTTGAGAGTCTGCTGCGCCCCCAAGTCCGGAATCGACTCCTGCGTCGCCACAAACTTGTCCAGGGCCCGCAAATCCTCGCTGCAGCTGAGCATAAAAGAGCGGTACCCGAGGCACTCGTTGAAGCTCCATCTCGTGAGGTCCGTGAGGCCGTGCTTGAGCTGGCGACAGACGCTTAGGGAGGCGGACTTCATGGCGGCCGTGCAAACGCGGTTGACGGAGGGCGAGTCGAGCAGCAGCACCGAGAGGAGGAGGGAGAAGTCGAGGCAGTTGGCCTCCGTGAAGATCTGGAGCAGGTAGCGCATCTTCACCTCCAGCTTGGAGTTGCGCTGCGCGGACGGCAGGTAGATGATGGGCTGACTCTCCTCGGGCTCCTCCCAAATTGACGTAATCTCCGATATGATGCTAGCCGTGTCCTCGTTGCCACTGAGAGGCACCACCATGGGGTTCATGACGCTGCTATACCTGAAATTTTAAGAAGGTCATTGAAATATGTTCTTATAGTTTCAGCGCTAGAAGAGCAAGAGAGCTGGAGTTTGTTACGTGGTATTAAGCGTTGTGAGGTATTTGTCTCAAAATGTTTTTAGACACCCCCCTCCTAGCCTCAGGAGGGGTTTGGGAGGCGTTTTCTGTCTATATTAAAATTCATTATATTACACCCGATGAAGGGGAAATTTAATAGCGTTGTAGTTTGTACAAAATCTAGCAATCCTTGGAAACACATGCGGCCCCTATTATCCCCTATCAGGGATGGAGCTAGGTGCGGCCACAGCTGTTTGGAAGAAAAAGACAAGTTTAAGCGCCTCTTCAAATCAACTTGGTGATTCTTAAATGCATTAAAACTTAAGTCAAACAAATCAAAGCTCATTTGTCCGAGACACTAACATAGAGTCTCCGAGTGTCTCGGTCATGGTTGCATTTTGAAAATTTTAAAAACAGCTGATGCTGTAAATATTTTTGTCAAAAAAAATTAAAATAATTGCCTGAGCACTTCAAATATCAGCGATTTCCTAAATTTAATTTGATTAGATTTAATGTCATCTTTTCAAACTTCTAGATAATTTCTATGATTCAATCAAAAATTTAATGACACTGAACAACTCAGAAACCAACACTTTTTCGAACCAAAAAATTATAAGGGCATCCCCAAACCAGTTGTCGACCAGTTGCCCAATTTCGCTGCTCTGTGTAATAAAGAAATAAAAATAGAACTCACCCCGAGTCCTTGCTCTCCTTATTCGAGCGCACCGTGGTCATGAGCGGTGACGACGAGTCCGTGCCCTGCAGCTCCTGGTGTAGATCCAGGTCTGCCCTCGGTTTCGCCCACTCCAGGACTTCGTGGAGCTTCTTGAGGGCCGTCACAAAATCGTCTATGCGGGGCAGCTTCTCCTTATCCTTCTCCCGCGACAGCCACGCCACGAGCCCGATGTCCAGAGCCGCCGACATGTGGCCCAGGGAGAGGAAGTCCAGCTGCTCCAGGTGGCTCTTAAGGTGCTTGAACAGAATCGGGTCGATAAACTGGTCCTCCTGCGACGCCTTGCCAGCTGCCTTGGACACCTTGGGGGAGGCTGAGCGTCCGGGTTTCTCGGGCAGCGTCTCCGTGATGGAGGGGCGGGAGTCCATGCGCTTGTAGTTCTTGCCCCCAAAGCTGTTCCGAGGCGTCCGAGGGCCCATGTGGCTCAGGATGAGACTCAGATCCTCGGCATCGGGAAGCACGGGGAGCGAAGTTACGTTGCTCGAGAACTTGCCGCCTCCCAGGATGAAGGAGTTTCGCGGGGAGTCGTTGTCGTTGGGGTCGATGGCCTTCAGGAAGCGCACGAGGTCGTGCGAGAGACCCCAGTTCTTGTCCTCGAGCGCGGCGTCGAGCAGGAGAGTGGCGTACTGCTTGGAGATGGCGGAGGACTCGAGGTTCTGGAGGATAATCAGGTAGTTGGTGGCGGTCTGAAGTTGTCGCGTCGCCATACACTGCTGGAAGAGGTCCTTGGGCTTGCCGGCCGTCGTGAAGAGGTACGGCCAGAGCGCGATTTCGGTCTTGCGGGCGCACTGGACGATGGTCTGAAGGTATACGGGAAACTCCTGAATGAACTCGATGACGCTCGGAAGCAGCGCGTCCGGGATGGGGTCCTTGCTCGTGGCCTCCTGCTCCAGCACCTCGTGCAGGAGGAGCTCCAGGGAGTGCGGGAAGTACGGTAGCGAGGCACAACTCCTGGCGATCTCCCACGCGTTGTACCTAAAATTAGTATTAAAATTATAAGCTCTTAGAATATCAATTAATTTCATGTCAACTTCCAAAATTTTTTTAATCGAAAATTTTTTTAATGAATAGAGCAACTTTTCTAATAAATTTTCTCCCAAAAAGCTCTTCTCATTCAACTTGTTGCGTTCTTAAATAAAAATTTCTGAACCCCATAATTTATTAAGATTCTTTCTACATGGATATCTTATTCCGGGTCTGCAATCTTTCAGGAAAAGTAGTCTTTTTAAGTTCCCCTATATTTCTATATTAATCTACTCAATCACCTACAATGAACATTTCTGTTTCCAACCGAGTTTCTCCCAAAATCTTCCCTGACAAATCGATGTAAAAAAAGCTGGATTTCGAACTTTAAACCCAGGTTCCTGTTCTTTAACGTCCCAAAAGCTTGACGAGTCCGAAAAAATTTCAGGCTTTGAAAAGTTTAAATTCTCTAGTCATTTACCCTAGGTTCCTCTTGATGAGCTGCTTCAGGATCTGATGTAGGTAGACCTGGCTGGTACGCTTGAGGGTGCAGAAGGGGAACGCAAAGTGGGACTGCGGGTCATTCATGTACATCACGGTGTCTGTCTCGGTGCCAAAGATGATGGCGTCCTCGAAGGAGACTGCCAGCGGGTAGATCTTGAGGTCGAAGCTGAGCATGATCCTGCGGGCCATGAAGGTATGACGCACCTTCTCTCCATTGTCCTCTCCACTTCTAGGGAAGACTGGGAGCCAGACTCGCATCCCGTGGCAGCCGCAGTAGAGCCACATGGACTCCTGGAGGTGCAGCTTTCGCGTGACAGAGGAAGGAATGTTGGCGAAGAACCAGACGCACTCGACACAGGAAGCCAGGCACGTTGGCATGAGCTCGGCTCCATTGTTGCTTTCACGCTGCAGCATCAGGATGCGACCCGCCACGTTCACGACCACCGTCTCAGCGGGCTGTGACAGGGCCGACGGGTTGAAGCGTTGTGAGACGCTATCGTGCTTCAGATTCGTGAGGAAGATGGACACCACGAAGGCGGGGTGCAAGCAGATGTTCTGGATGTTGTAGACCTGAAACCCCCATACAAAAATTAGCTTATTTCTATAAACTCAAAGAAAAAGCAACTAAAATTGAGTTAAAATCTAAATGGAGATTTTCATCGACTTTTGGGGATTCACAAACTTCACTTAAGTACCAAAGACTTTTTTGCCTAGGATGAAAATTTGTTTTGAAATATTCACGAGTGAGACAAAGAGTCACGGAGGTTCCCAGGATCCTACTGTGACCCACTTTGTTTTAAAAATTGTTCATGATTAAGGTCTTGAAACTACTAAGCTCAAAATGGAAGTCAAAAATTGTGCATTTTTAAAGTCTCTAAAAAATAAAATTTTTCAAGCTGTCTAGAGACAATCAAGTGATTTATGGAAAGGAATATTTTCCATCAACCAACTTTGCATCCAAGGGCAATTCAGTTCTCCAGCAGTGTTGAAAAGTTTGGAAATCTCTCTTGGTAGGTAGCTTTTGATTCAAAATCTGAAATTGTTCAAAACTTCTTTTTGAAGTTGAAAATCCGACATTGACTGATATTCAAAATCATGGGAATGTTTCCAAACAAAATTCAGTTTTGGAAAAAAAAAGTCATAAATCCATGAATGATGAAAAATCGATGAAATTCTCTCATTGACTCTAAATTGGTATATGTAGAAGAGAATCCTCACCTGAACCCTTGCTAGTTCCAAGTTCTTCTCCTCTCCGACTTCCTCAACCCTCAGGTAGTAGATCGCGATCATGCCGTCCGCCGTGAAGGCGATTAGCTGGTTCTCACACATGCTCATGAGCATCACGGGAGCGCTGATCTCAAAGGTCCTCCCGAACTTGTTGTCCAGCTTCTGGTCGCGCGAGTAGACCCTGATCTCGTCCGTGAGCTGCGTGAGGTTGTAGGTGCCGCAAACGACAAACTCGTTCCACCAAACAAGGCCACCCGTCACCACAAAGTCCTTCTCTTGCGACTCGTTCCCGAAGAGCTTCCACTTGCGGTTCGGGAGCGAGTAGATCGCGATGCCGGTGCGTCCCGAGACCACCAGGTTGCTCCCAGTAGCGTCGAGGCTGCTGAAGCGCACGGGCCAGTTGGCGTTCGTGTAGGCCGTGGGGATGGGAATGGTGACCCAGAGCTTGGAGGCGGACAGGAAACTCTTGCTCTGGATCGACTTGACCTCAAGGTCGTCGATCGCCGTGGGCACCTCCTGGTTCTCGTTCTGGATGTAGTACGTCTCGAGGGTTTCGTTGTAGTTGATGAAGATCTTGTCGTCCCCCTGCAGCAGCAGGAACGGGTTGAGGCTCGTGCACGGGTTGATGGTGAGGGCCGATTTTACAAAGTCTAGCTGCAGCAGCTCCGTGGCCGACTCCTCGCTCGTCTGGCGGATAAAAATGAGCTGGTAGCCCTCGCAGGACCAGTCCATGTTGAGGATGTTCATGTGGAGGGCGGAGGACGTGAGGCCGTAGTCCCAGCCGAGGGAGCAGGTGAGCAGGGAGCCGAAGGTGCTCCAGACGGAGAAGCCACCGTTGTTCCAGGAGCACACCATTGCGGCACCCTCTGGTGTCCACTTGATCTGCCGTACGGGGCCCGGGTTTGAAGGGAAATCCCGGCTGCTGAGGACGTTGGAATGGGACAGCTCGAGGCCCCCAGTGAGCTCGTCGATGGAGAAGACTGAGACCTGATTGGGGGGAGGAAAACAAGAGGTTTAGGAATTTTGACCTTATGGAACTCTGAAGGCTATGACGAGGTGCAATTTCAAGGCCCTTTAAATTTTAAAAACTTCAAAGATTGCTTGTGGGACTCAAATTAATTCTGAATCATGGTAACATTTCCCAGATCATTTTTTGGGTTTTTTGAACAAGCTTAACGAGCTCACCAATAGCATTTCTTGAGGAATTTGGCCACTTTCGTAGGCTTTAGAGAGGTACAACTCACAGTCTAAAAGCCCTTTTTGAATTCTTGAGAGCCAAAATCAAATATGTATTTCGCACTTCAAAAGTGCGAAATCAATTTAGGGCTTGTTCACATATTACGTAACGGTGAAAATCGAGATTTTCGACCCCCACCCCCCCCTCTGTCACGGTTTGTCCTATACAAAAGTACTTGAGTTTGTACTGACTGTCACGGAGCGGCCGACCCCCCCCCCCCCCCCCTTGGACCGTGACGTAATATGTGAACAGCTCCTTACTGTTGAAACAAACATAAACAAGAAAGATAGATACACTTGAAAAACTCAACTAGAAAATCTCAAAAATTAGCGTTATAGAAATCCCACAAAGTCTCACCTGAGAGTCTCGCCTCCCAACCGCGATGAGACGGTACTTGTGGTTGATGGAGACCGTGGTGGCGTCGTCGATGGTGGGGGCCCAGATCCCCTGCACCTGGTTGGGGTCGAACTTGAGGTTCGGGGCCGTCAGAAAGGCGGCCCGTCCGTCGTTCAGGGCGATCGCGAAGCCCCCAATGAGCGGGCTGTAGTCCATTTTGGTCACATGCACGCCGTTGTCGAAGATCGGAGACGCCGTGTTGACCTGCTGGTTGACGCTGAACGGTACCCGGTTCAGCTCCAGGTGGTAGTCACGCTCCTCAGCGCCGCTCCAGTTGTACCGCTTGATCTTCCCGTCGCGCGTCGCGATCATCATCTGAGAGATGGTGACGCAGACAATAGACGTGATTGGCACAAAGAGTTGAATTTCCATCGCCAGCTGCAGCGCCAGGGACGGGAGCTTCTCCTTGACAAAAAGCTCGGCGCTGTCTCGACGTAGGTTCGCCTGGGGGGAGTCCATTTGGTTGTAGACGCCTGCAAGATGAGACTCTTTTGGAGCTTTTAGTTCTACATTCCGTCGGTCTTGTCTGTCAGGGAGCTGGAGCTTCTTAGCTACGCCACTGTCCCGCAGAAAAATGAGTTACCTGCAGCTGTATCGATGAACTTCAGATCGTAAATCAGCAAGGTCCCGCCCTCGGTGACGACCCCCAGTTTCGTGCTGTCGGGCTTCCACTCAACAAACTTGTTCTGCCCATTTCTCGTGAGGCAGTTGGGGTTCCTCTTGGCAGCCACAATCGGGACGCAGGGTTTGTTCGAGTACCAAATCGCCAACGATTCGGTTCCGAGGACGGCAAACAGAATCTTCACTCTGTCGCAACTCACTTGCAAGAGGTCGTTGTCGGACAAGAGCTTTCGAGGCCACCCGTTTGGAAAATACATCTTGGAGAAACTGGAGCATAATAGAAGATGATGAAAAGTAGAGCAAGACTCTCAGATCTCGCAATCGCATCTCTCCGTACCTGTCTTATTTCCCGGATCAGAAACAGTTTATTCACTAAATTTAACTATAAGTAACACATTTTAAGCTTAGAGCTGACTTGAATCTACGTAATTATCACCACAAATCGCATGCTAATTTGGCAAATAATTAAATCGTGAACTCTCGAGAGTGTATATCAAAGTACTGTAAAATGCTTAGAGCCAGCAACATAGAGGGATAGTCGAATGGAAATCGCGACCTCACGTCACAGGCCACACATATTGAAGTTCATGATATTTTATGTTGACGTAACCAATATTTTCTGCTGTTGAAAATTAGCAGCAGAAGCCTGTTCACAGCGCCAGCACATACATTGTGGTTGGTTGTTAAATTTAGTTGTCCCTCTAGATGATCGGTTCTAAGGTAAAATTACAACGTAAACAATTCTTTGTATGTCACGGGAGCTTCTTCTCTGGCTTCTAACAAGTCTTGATTTTACTCAAAAGTGCCAGTTCGGGAAGTTTTAAGGATGAGGTAGCTCTAGGGCGTCTCGTGGGCTCAAATGTAGGGCCAGAATCAGAACAAAAATTTTCCTTAACGGCCAGTGTATAAAAAGACGTTTGAATTTTCGTATACGCTCTGGATCAGCTGGAGTAGAGGAAAGGGGTTTTATATACGGCAACAAGAACACGTGAAAGAGAATCAGTTTCGAGTTTAAGGCACCAATTTCCATCAGAATGACCAAAACAGTAACGAAAAAGAAGATCAAGACCAAGAAGACCAAGTCCAAGAGTCCAAAAGCAGTGAAAGCTCCAAAGAAAGTCGAAACAGTGGCAGAAGCTGTCGAAACAGAGCAGGGGAAGAGCGCCGACAGCAGGGTTCAGAAAACCATAACAAAATGGAAAAACAGGACGCGGATACTGGTCGTGAGTGCACGCGGCATCAGCTTCCGGGACCGACACCTGCTGAAGGACATCAAGACCCTCATGCCGCACCACAAGGCCGAGCCGAAGATGGAGCGCTGGAAGACCCTCTCGATCATCAACGAGATGGGCGAAATGAAGCACTGCAGCAAGGCCCTGCTGTTTGAGGGCCGACACAAGCGGGACCTCTACATGTGGCTCTCGAACCTTGGGACCGGCCCGTCAGCCAAGTTCCTCATCGAGAGTCTCAGCACGATGGGGGAGCTCAGACTCACGGGCAACTGCCTCCGCGGGTCTAGACCCCTCCTGTCGTTCAGCGAGGAGTTCTCGAAGGAGCCCTACCTGAAGCTCATCAAGGAACTGCTGACGCAGGCGTTCGGGGTGCCCAACCACCACCCTAAGAGCCAGCCCTTCGTGGACCGGGTCTACACGTTCTCCTTCCTGGACAAGCGCATCTGGTTCCGGCACTTCCAGATCCTGTCGGAGGACGGCGCTCTGGCGGAAATTGGCCCCCGCTTCGTCATGAATCCCGTGAAGATCTTCGAGCAGTCCTTCAGTGGCGCGACCCTGTGGGAGAACCCCGACTACGTAAGTCCGGCCAAGTACCGGCAGTCTCTCAAGAAGAGCACCAAGTACCGGTACGAGAACAGGACGGAGCAGAAGGTGGCGAAGGCGCTCACGAAACCCGGCAAGGTGCTGGCTCTGGACGAGTACAACAACATCTTCCAGGGTGACGAGGCGCGGGAGCAGGCGAAGAACTTCCTGGCCACTGAGCTTCTGGGCCCGGTGGTGAAGAAGGCGAAGAAAGCCAAGGGGGGAGTCTAACTTTTGGTATTCAAATATCCAATAAAATTATTTTCTAAACAAGTTCTTTATGAAAATTCGGTTTATTGAAAAAAGCAAAAAGTTTTCTGACAAACAGACTACAAACTATAGTTTCTTGGAAATTTTTAGCGATTTTGGAATTTAATTAATTCTATAATTAGGCTATTTAATGGATTCTAGAAACACATGGAAAGAAAATTCACCTGCATATTTCAGTGTTTTTGCTTAGCTTAGTCTAATTTCGACTTAGGAAAGGAGAAGCAAGAATAGACTCTAGAAAATTTTGTTGATGTTTGGCTCAACAATTTTTAGTAGTTTTAAAATTTCCATATTCTAAACTCAAACACCACAAGAAAATAAATGCTTCGATACGAGAGTCGATATCTTACATTATGGTGAGTTTTCCCAGTTTTTCAGCCATAAAGGCCCATGATCTATTGTCGAGATAGGCATTCTAAGAACTTGAGACATATGTAAATAAGTTTAAGAACTATTTTTCCAAAATATTTTTCGATGCAATTTTCGGTATGAGACGTAACAATCTAATGGAACAATTTGAAAATAGTTTTTGTCGAGTTGGAAAGGAATTGTAACTCAAAATCAGTGCCGTAGCTGACCAATTCTTATTTAAAATTAAGATCTTTGTTGGACTCGACTAAAGTAAGTTCTCTTAAAGTTGAATACTATTAGTTTTTCCAAAGCTGAGAAATCAAATTTGCATCCTTTTAGTTTACAATTCTTCTCGAAAACGTGAATTTCCGACAATGCTTCAAAATTCAGGAGAGACTTAGACCACAGAAATACTTCTTTAAAAATGACAAAACTAAATCTTAGCAAAACGTCGAGATTGTGCTTTCAAAAGGTATAAAAATGTCTACAAATTTTTATGTTGGACAAACGGACATAACCAGTGAAAAGCAACAAGTGGGGAGAAGCAGTCAAGAATAGACACAACTGGGGAGCCACGAACGAGACAAAAGGGACACAAAAGGACGAGTAAAACGAGAGCTTGCGTAATTTTCCATATCTTTGTTTTCCAACTACTTCAATGACATAAAGTTTAGGGTATAATCATAATTGTTTAGAGCATATGCAAAATACATGGGGGAAGAGACGTGGGGAGACGGGCTTGTGAATACAGCGGGGGCTAGGAAATTAAAGTAAGAAGAACCGGTAAAGTAAAATGTCAGTGTTTTCTCTAGCAGCATCCCGATTTGCCAGTCTCTACATTCTGGCCCTGCGTAATGTTGACACTTGGTGTGGTTCCTTGCCCTCCAGTCGTGGTCGGTCCAACGCGATTCTTGATCTCAGCCGCCATCGTCATGAACGCCTGCTCCACGTTCGTCGCGCTCTTCGCTGACGTCTCGAGGAACGGAATGCCCAGCTGGTTGGCGTACTCCATCGCGGTCGCCGTGTCCACCACCTTCTTCGCCTGCAAATCACATTTGTTGCCCACGAGCAGCTTATTCACGTTCTCAGCAGCATAGCGTTCGATCTCCTCGAGCCACTGCTTGACGTTGTTGAATGATTCCTGATCCGTGCAGTCGTAGACGACAATGATTCCGTGAGCACCGCGGTAGTATGATGAAGTGATGGTACGGAATCTCTCCTGGCCAGCTGTGTCCCTGCGATTAAATTAAACTTTTTAAAATTTCTGTCTGATTCGAGACTAAAAAAACATAATGCATGTTCATTTTTAATTAGAGAATGTAAAAACCCCGGTCTGATTATATAATCTACATCTAAAAATAGACCTACTGTGGGGTCCTTTGGCGGTAAAATTTGTTTTCTCGCACATTTTCACGTTAAAACATTATTTTATCCCAAGTTAGCATTAGTCCAAATTATTCAAAGAGAGATTTTTTATCCCTGCCTCCCCTTCTCCCTCTTAGTTGCGATTTTTCCATTAGCCTTTAGAGCAAAATAATTGACTTGATAACGTGTTTACAAAAGGGATTATTATATTTTAATTTTAAAAAATATCAACGATTTTGATAGAACGAAACAAGGATTCCCTAAGCCCAATTAAGGAGGGCTAATGAAAGAGCTAAAATTGCACTAACATGCACCTTTTTAACATTTTTTTCTTTATTCTATTTGGCTGTTTTCTCAGCCCTTGGGACTCGGTTTAAAACAGATAAACTAGCTACATAATTAACGTTACCCAAAACATGCAATTAATTTCTTCTTTGAATTTAAAAACTTTATTCAATGAAGAAGTAGGATTGAGGATCCCTGCAGCTTCAGTATTTCGCAAGTATATGTGGGAATTATTTTGAGGATTAGAAATTTTGTCAGTGAATTTGGTGAGAAATCTGGCTTTTGAAGTTTTATACTTAGCTCCAGAGAGGTGGGAAAAAGGAACTAAAGCAAGGCTGATATTCGAACGGGCTAACATGCTTTAATCTCCTTAGGAAGAAACCCTTTGTTTGTATGAGGAAGAAAATTTGACTAATACGTTAAAGCTGAAATTCAAACAGTCTTGTATAAAATGACGAAATATGAAGACTCCGGAGCCAAATTTGAAATTTCAAGACAAAACCTTGGAAATTGCTCGGCCCGATTCCGTGCTCGTTCGCGTTTGCAATTCAAACCGTAACGGCCCCCAGAATCCCATTAAAACACCCCATTCAGTCGCGCCTATGTGAAATCGATGAATAATCACGAGAAGATCAGCTTCGAGACGCAATTATCGGAAGATCCGAGCTCCTATCTGTCCCCGAAATCTCGTGCTGCGCTCTGACTCACGCGGCCAGACGGACAAAGTGCGCACATATCAGCCCACCCGTGCAAAAAATTTTGGTTTTCCAGAGCACCGAGAGCGACTCCATTAACTCCAATATGACGACGACTAAATAGGTCAGAGGCGAATTCGCGAAAGTCGAGGCGAGTCTTACCAAATTTGAAGTTTTATGGTCTTGCCATCCAGCTCGATGGTCCTTATTTTGAAGTCGACACCGATCGTACTAATATAACTTTCAGTGTACGTGTCGTCTGCAAAACGAAGTAGTAGACATGATTTGCCAACCCCGCTATCGCCAATGAGTAAAAGCTTGAACAGAAAGTCGTACTCTGGAGACATTGCAGACATTTTCACTTGCACACAATCGCAGTCTACTTCTCAAAGTATATAATGTGGTTACAGTGGAAGTTTTACGGGGGTTTTAGAGCAAGAAAACTATTTTATACTGTCTCTGGTTTCGCCCTTTGTTTGCGTATTAAATGACGAATCTGTCACTCGGCAAAATGGCGGCAAGTCACCCACCAGCTCGTTTGGACTTACTCCGTTTGCGAATTTGCGATTGTCTCGATGTCATAACGAAAATTTCTGTCGTAAAACGCTCTTGTCTGTCGGTCCACCCGAATTTCATGACCTCAAATTTGCTTTCTTTTCGACTGAAAACTTCTGAATTCCCTTTATTTTACAAGTTTTGTATTTGAATGCTATGAAAATGGCAGTTTCTAGTCAAAACGAGGCTGAACAACATGGATTGGGTCGAGATTAGGTCCTTTTTAGTACACCGACTTCGATCCGTGGGTCTAGGGAAAAGAGCCGATTTGACGTTTGGCGAGTCCGTGAGTCTAGGGAGCATAAACCTGCAAATCATCTTGGAGGAACAAAATAGAGACCGCTTTTCAATAAAAAGAAGCACTTTAAACACAGTAATGGGAATGGAGGACCACGTCATGATGGACACCAGCAACTTCAAGCAGGACAACGACTTCAGCAAAGAGGTGGACGAGAAGCTGGCCCAGTTCAAGAACCTCGACCCCATCCAGCACTTCAACAACATTCTGGACGGTCTGTACGCCCTCGAGAAGACCACTCGTCTCGGAGGAGATGCCATTTCCACGGGCCGGGTTCTGGTGGCCCTCGTCCAGCTCTGCTTCAACACGGAGAACTGGAACGCCCTCAACGAAAACGTCCTGGTGTTCGTGAAGAAGCGGAGCCAGCTGAAGCAGAGCATCGTTGAGATGATCAAGGAGTGCATGACCTTCATTGACCGAGTGCCAAACAAGGAGCAGAAGATGCGACTCATCGACACCTTGAGGGTCGCCACGGAGGGCAAGATCTACGTGGAGAACGAGAGAGCCCGCATCAGCAAGATCTTGGCGGAGATCAAGGAGAACGACGGCGACATTGCGTCGGCAGCGAAGATCCTGGAGGAGGTGCAGGTCGACACCTTCGGCACTATGGATAAGAAAGAGAAGGTGAGGCTAAAAGGGGTTTCAGAAAGACATCTTTCTTCCGAAGCGAAAACCTCGGAAATTCTCTCTTGTCTTGTGAACACCGCTTAACCCTTCAAAACTTTATTGAGCCTCAGCGTAATCAATCTTCAAAATATCGCTCTCAGAATGGATCTTGTTAGTTTTTCACACATTACATAAGTAAGACCCTTTTCCCGAGCCCTTTCAATTTCAAAGAAGGGTAATGCTTCTCTGGGATTAAAAAGGATAGGGTATACGTCTAGTTAATTCAGCATTTGGTTTACTCAGTATTTGGTAAATTATTTTTTGGAGACTTTGGGTCTGATTTCAAAACTCTTTAGAGGGCATCTGAACATCTTAAAAAACTATAAAGTTGATTTCCAATTTCGTAATCAACTTATTTGAGAATTTGGTCTGAGAAAATGTCCTTAAACATTTTGGGAAAACTCTTAGAATTTTACCAAAATGTATTTGAAATTCTGAACTAATGCTGACCCCTATCACAGGTTGAGTTCATCCTCGAGCAGATGCGCCTCCTGATCGAGAACGAGGATCTCATAAAGGCCCAGATCGTGGCGAAGAAGATCAACGTCAAGTTCTTCGCCGACAACCAGCACATCGACCTGAAGTTCAAGTACTACGAGCTGATGATCCGCATGGACCAGGACTCGTCCTTCATCCGCACATCCAAGCACTACCAGGCCATCGTGGACACGGACGCCGAGCTGCTCACCGAGGAGCGACGAAACCGCATGTTGATTTGCGCCATCCTCTACTGCATCCTCAGTCCCTACGACAACGAGCAGAACGACATGCTGGTTCGTCTGTCGAAGAACAAGACGGTCGAGAACCTGCCCCTCTACAAGCACCTTCTGCAGCTCTTCCTCAGCAAGGAGCTCATCGACTGGAACGCCCTCATGGCGCAGTACAAGGCTGAGCTGCTGCTGCTGCCGGTCTTTGACACCAACTCCAAGCACGGCATCAAGTGCTGGAAGGAACTCAGGACTCGAGCCATCGAGTACAATATCCGGATCATCTCAGACTACTACACTAGGATCCACCTGAGCCGTCTGTCGGAGCTGCTGCTCCTCAATGAGAGCGAGAGCGAAAAGCACCTTAGCAACCTGATCGTGGCGGGAACCATCAAGGCAAAAATAGACCGACCTTCGGGGACTGTGAACTTCATCGTGCACAAGGACGCCAACGAGAAGCTCAACTTGTGGTCGACGGGACTCAAGAACCTCATGTGTCTGATCGATAAGACGTCGCACTTGATCGAGAAGGAGGACTGCATCCAGAAAGCCCTTTCGATTGCCGACAATTAGCCCTTGAATTTGTATTTCTGATCACTTAATGCTTCAATTGAAATAAATTTCGTAAAAAAGTCATGACCGTTATTTTTTGTAGACTCTCCCTGACCATTTTTCTGAGCTACTAACCAAGATTCGAATACAAAAGCAAATGTTTTAAAGTCAAAAGAACCGAGCTTTAAGTGCAACATAAACATTTCAAATTAATACCGGTCAACTCTTAATGGATAGGCCCAATCAATTTTGAATACTCTGCCAAAGTGCCAAATTTAATACCCAGGCACATTTTAAGGGAGACTGCTATCACTACCTAATCAATATCTATATATTAATTGTTAATAATCGGAATTTGAAATTTTTTGGGAAGTTTTGATTCTAACTTTTCAAGCAAGATATAGAAAATCAAAATAAAGTCTTTTTACAATTTACGCATATCGTTACAGAACTGTTCAAATGGGCTTCAAGAATCCTTCAATGAACAGCCCAAAAATGGGAGGTTTGACAAATTTTTTACCAGATAAAAGGCCTAAATTGAAAACAAAGCGATCGGAGGCTATGTTAGCCCGTTCCAAGAAGTGGGAGTTGAGCAATTAATTGTCGGAAGAAATTCATTTTTACTAAAAGACGAGGTGTTCACCCTAACATTTTTCAAAACCAATATTTATTTTTTAAAAGCTTCAATTAATTGACAATATTCAAACATTTAAATGTTTTGTTCTGTTTCGGTTGTGGATGAATTATACTCTGATGACGAATATTCTTCATCAATATTTGAATCATCACTATAATACTCCTCATCCAGCTCTGGATGTTTGATTGACTTAAGGTTCTTGCAAATGATTTTGGCTTCATCCTTCGAGAACTTAAGATTTCCAGAAACTCTCAAATGCGTTAGGTACGGCCAGCCTACCGCCATAGCTCTTATGTCTTCCTCGTCAATATAAACGCTGCAGCATACAAACTCCCGAATTGATGGAGTGGCCGAAATAATTTTCGCAAGGTTACCGTGGAACAGGGTCTTAGATTCGTAACTAAATCTTAGTTCAAGACTTTGGAGGCGCGGCATCGGGGCCCAATCATAGTCCTCTAAGATGTCATACTCCAAATCACCAATGTGCAGCTTCTCAAGTTTTTGAAACAGGCGATCTCTGTCATTTTTTAACTTCTCTAAAACTCCAAAAAAGTCAGAGGAAGTCACATTGAGATACGTGATGTTGCAAAACATTTCTTCCACTAAGTCCACATCCGATGAGTTAAGAAAGGTGATAGTCCACTTATCAGCTTTTGGAAAGCTGGAAACTAGAGCCTTCAAACATTTGTGACACTCAATGCATCCAAGGTTGACTTCTCTGACTGAGGGCATAGGAACCTTAAGACCTTTTTGGACGTGGGCGCAAATATCATCTATATCGACCACATGCAACTTTTCGAGAGAGTCAAACTTTTCCAACGGGAGATGGAACCAATCTATTGGCATCTGATCGATCGCCTTTACATCGCTGAGCTTGACTGTTTGATGTTTTGCTAAATTTAAGTCTCCAAAGCTGAAAAAACACTCTCCAGAGTCTCCATAGTACAAGTTAAACTCCTCTTCCAAAATAAAAATTGGAGAATCATCAAGGGAATAAGAGTATCTTTGTTCATAGATACACACCAATACGGAATCTGCGGTCACCTTTTTCATATCTCTTAGGAGGACTAAAGCTTGTTGGTTCCAAATATGTTCAATTCGTGGCACGTGAACATGCTTGAGAGATTTGCGTGGAAATTTTGGGCAATGAAGGAGTATTTTTTCAAGGTGTTCGAAGTCGATTATCAGAGTTTCAAGTTTGGGGAAGCATTTGATAAACTCTTCGAAATCAAATTCCTTCAAGTAGGAATCGTCTTCAATTTCGACGATCTCCAGTACTTTAGTTTTATCACCGATAAAACTGTAAAATTTCGAGTGTTCTGGAAACCAGCCAAATTTCAATGTAATTTTGTGGAATGGTCTGCTTTCACCAATCATGTCCCAGGTGATTAGTTCATGGTTCAATATCACTTCCAGCACTTTACCAGTTCTATCATAGGACTTATGGAACTTATACTGCAATGTAAGAACCTCATTTTTCGTGAACTTATGTGAGGAGAGTATTTCGTTCCAATTTTTGCAAACCAATCTGCTATTTCTGCGATCTTCGAAGCAGAGGTACTCGAATATTGTTATTATAACCTGAAAGGTTATTTGGTTTCTGATTTGCCTCCAAAATCTTAAATTGCTCACCTCCTCAGGAAGGGTTCCAAGTTCTCGATGTGATTTTGCCGATTCCATGGTTTCTTTAAGTAGGTATCTAAGGAGTTTTTTAGTAAGGAATTTACAATAGTTTATGAAGTTTTAGAAATGCAGAACCGACTTTTATGCTGCCGACCACTTAAGAACCGTTGCTTTGCGAAGATAAGCACACTGTCAAATAATTGATATTTTTTAGAGGAGAAGGACAGCATAAGAACCTCATTTTGACTTTGGTATATTTTTAAGAATTTTTTTTTCTAATTGTGTAGATTTTAAATAAACCATTCAGAAAATTTTTACCATAAAATACCTATTGGACTATCCCAGATAATAAATAAGCATTGATTTATTTTTATTAGGCTTTAAACTACATAGGCTTCTTGGATTGAAAATAATTCCAAAACCATACACAAGCCTGAAATTTCACAAAATTTGGTGAAAAGTCATGTTTAGAAGGTTTTTGGGAGTAGAAACTTCAAATAAGGTTTTTTTAGGTTTGCATAAAATTTCGCAGTCATAGTTGTTCTACAGTATTAATTGAAACCCAACAGGGAACCCGAAATAATTTTCCAAAGTTGACCTTAGAACAATATTGGCTATATTTACCAACTTTGGACCCTCCCAGAGTCGATATCTAGGAAGAAAAATATATTCATGGTAGGTATAGTTGACGGAAAGAAAATTCAATAATTAATAAAAATATTTGAACCAGAGGTCAATCAGATGAACCTCAAGCTCACACGGCCTCATAGAGTGAAAAAAGTTCGAAAAAGAACTTTTAGCTCTATACCTCCCAAACCCTACATTAGCCTTCCCCAATAATCAAACAGTATTGTTTTCCCTCAAGACCCTATCGAAAAAATATAACCAGCTCCGAAAAAATTTTGAGCTAAAAATTTAATAACGCAAAAAAATGTTTAGGGACGTATGAGTTTTTAAAAATTTTTACCATAAATTGTCTCCATCTTTTAAATGGCCCTTAGGAAGCAAAGAGGTGTAGAAAAAATTTTTGTCCATGTATACGTGATCAAAATGGAGTAGAATTATTTTTTAACCCAATTTTAGATTCAGTATGGGGGCTAGAGCTCCCATCTTTGGTGACAATCACTATTGGGACCCCTAGAAATAGCCACCGGAGCCTCCGGATTTAAGTACTTTGGGAGATTTTTTTTCGATCCAAGTAGGTATCAAACCCCTACTTCCAAGAAAATTGGCTGAAAATGTTGCTCTGTTTGTCCACTCCATGAGAAGAGCGACCGACCAAAAAAATTTCGATGCTCGAAAGGTGAAAAGCTTTCCCATTACTAAGTTTACATTTATTAACCAGTTTCAAAGATTACAGCTTAACGAGTCCATCCGCGCTCGCCCTCAGGAGTGAAGGTAAAGTCGTGTCTCATGGTGCGGAAGTTCCCGAAGCCCTGGATGTTGTCCTGGGGGAAAATGGCCCAGCCCTCCTTAATCGACGTCCTTCTCACGTGGCAGCCAATAACTAAAAATCCCCTCATCAATTTTTCTCACTCCTCCAAGAAGCTCTATACTTACAGATACAAAGCACGGAGAAGAGACCCAGCTGCGGCCTCTTGAGAGTGCTGCCCAGAGCTCCTCCAGCCAGGGCCGAACCTACAAAGTAGTTGAACAGGTCGTCCTTCTCCCGAACGCGGGTCATCACGAACGTGCCAACGGTGAAGGCGGATGTGATCCCCACAGCGGGTCCGAGCCATTTAGCGTATCTGGTGGCAGTGGCCAAGTAGCCCTTGGTACGGGACCACATCAAAACATCCGCGGTTGCTGCAGCAAAAGCCATTGCGGCAGTCCATTTGTTGGTCGCCACCAGCTTTCCGGGCAGATCCTGGCCATCGGGGAAGTCGTAGTACTCCCGCTGGAGAAGACCCTTATCTGCCATCGTTCTTCTCTGTGTTTGGGGACTCGGAAACGAAATTCGGGCAGAAAATTTACGTAATAAATGGAATCTTTTGAACTGTCAAACTCAGCTGGCCGTGACGCGCCAATACCGACCATTACGATATTTGAATATTTATGGCAGTTGAAAATTTGATATATTTTTTTAAATTTGAGCGCGGGACCTGTAGAATTTGTCGAACAAAGTTCCGAAATGCTGCTTTGTAAATATTGAGTTCGAGTTTTGATGAGGAAATTTTTATTTCGATGACTTAACAATCAAGATTTCACTGAAAAACTTTGCATTTCAGGTCTCACTTCGACACCTTTTGAAATTCGAGCACTTCCAAATGCGAAAAGTTGCTCGAGAGGCCTTATTTGAGGTAAAAGCGTGAAACTCAGAGCATGTCTAAAAGCTAATGCAGATCAGTCAGCTTGTCTGTGATCGAACTTTTGCCAGTCCGGGAGAAGCTTTCGGTGATTGCTGACCGCGAGGTGAACCTTGTAGTCACTTTTGACTCATTAGTCAGCGGGTTTTGGGCCAAAGTCGCGCGAACGAAGAGACACGCTCGAAACCAGATTTATTGATTTTTCTCATTCCGTTCCTCTGGTGGCTCGCGTACGTAACTTTTCACGCTACGTGCATGGAACATATCAACGCATGAATCTGACCTGCGCCCATAGCAGCGATAGCAAAGCTCTGTGAGGAGATTCAATTGAGCAAATGTGACATCATATCTAAAGATATTGTTATTTGTGTTCGTTCGCAAATTTGCACCTCGGACTGAAGTCGAACTCTGTGAGTGAAAAAGCAGGAACTCTTGTGACTCCGCGACCTCAAAATATGGCAGAAGAGAAGGCAAGTGTGGAGGCTGTGGCCCAAAGCGTCGCAGATAATTTGAAAATAGAGCAGGGGGGTGAGGAGAAGACGGTGGACAAAGAAAAGCTGAAGGAAATTTTCGAGGCGTTTGCGAAATTCGGGGCTCCGAAGGGGACTCAGGAGAAGCAGGTGACTATCACGCTCTCCGCCATCGACAAGTGGATGAAGCAGGCGAAGGTAGCTATGGCAATATAGTGCAAACGACTGGTTAAAACTTGAGAATTGCAGATCTTCGACGGAAAGACCATCTCGACCGTGGACACGGGAATCTGCTTCAAAAAGCTTAGGTGAGTAAAAACGGGGGACCGTGTAATGAAGTGCTTCCGTCGTGATCTCATGGCCACGCAAAGTGTCGCCAAATCAAATATCGCGCCACACCCAAATGGGCTAGTTCGGTGTCAAGTTGCTGATAAAAGTTTTATTGCTTTCGCAGAACGAAAGCCATCGATTTCAAGACCTTCAACGCGTTTCTCGAGGACCTGGCGAAGACCAAGAGCGTCCCGGTGGTCGATATCAAGGAGAAGCTGGTGGCTGGTGGGCCACCAGTTGCTAACGCCACCAAACCCATCGCTGACGCCACCGTAGCGCGCCTAACTGACACTAGCAAATGTGAGTAGAGTGATTGATGGCTCCGTCAAGGTCATTGACGGTCGGGAATTTATTTTCACAGCTTTCATTGTTTCATATGTAGATCTATTCTTAGGCCCTCCAAGCACTCAACTTGAAGTTTAATGGGCCTTTGTTAAAACAGTCCCCTCACAGTTTGTAAAGAGCTCTTGCAGAGGCTATTGAACTTGACATTTTAAGTATGTGCTGTTATACTTGAGGTTTTTGAAGTGAAATTGGGCTCTTGAAGATTTTTGGAAGGCTTTATATGAATTTTTACTGACATAAATATAGCTACCAAGTTCAAGGTTTTGATTGAAATTTTATTATCGTGTGGTTTCGTCAAGGACCTCAATGGCATTTTAGGCCTTGGAATCTTACAGTTTTTCTCACAGCCCCGTTGCATATTAGAGAACTTATTTAATAGGGGAGATAGAAGCAAAAACCCATCCCCCCATAGCCTACAATTTTACTTTATTTGAAAGTTAGAAGCAGTTTTAAAAACTTGATCACCGATTTTAATAGATTCTAACCACCCAAACAAAATTTATTTCCGAGATTCAAAATCGAGAGGCCACTTTTTGGAAATCTCTGTTTACCGCTACACCTCTAAAAGATATGATTTTAAGTAGCCTCCATATCCCACATTACGGTTTTATGAAAGCTGCTCCCAGTTTTGCCCCTTTGTGACCCTGGGTATTTTTTCTTCCAGATACCGGGGCCCACAAGCTTCGCTTCGACTCTTCGGGCAAGGGAAAGGGCAAGGAGGGACGCGAGGACCTCCCTTCAAAAGACGGCTACGTCGCTGGATACAAGAACAAGAATACCTTCGACAAGACCCACTAAGTCCAATCATGTCCACCTTTATCTACACTTTTACCTTCAGAGACGCTTACTGCCATCGTTGAAAGGCCTCAGAAGTCTCCCGGAAGCCCGCGAACTTTTTTTCTTCCCGACTTTTTTCTTCCGCCAGGGTCTCTGAGCCACTTACCTACTTAAGAAAAGGCACAACTTCAGCACGAGGAAGATTTCCAGTTTATCCTCTCATTTATTTATTAACGTAAGAAAGATAAATGTATATAGAAGATATATATTGAGATAAGTAATGTTATAATTATTTCACAATGAATATGCTATTGTATAATAATCATATCGTGTGACAACTTCAGAAGTACTCCACTAAAATTGGATATTATAAAAATAAAATGGGGGAAATTGGAACAAACAAGACTCACGTTTTGAGCACTTTGGGTTTTTGATTTGACTTTTACCGAACTTTACAGAAACACATAGAAGTGAAGGGAAGGAGGAATGTAATGATAACTTGTTCTTCATGTTTTATTTTGGTTATTTGAAGTAATATCTCGAAATCTGGCATAAAACTTCTGTGACCCTACTTTATATAACAATTTCGTGTATTCATAGAAATAAATGTATATTGTATGTGTTTTGTAGCTTGAATTAAGAAAACGTAACACTTTACACTTCCCTACAAAATCGCAGCTCTTTCATATTACATAGGACCTAAGGAAGACAAGAAAAGATTGTTGTTATGTTGTGTTAAGTTTAAGAGGGGAGGGTGGTGTGGCATTTTTTTGGCTCAATGAAACGTAGACTTTTTTCCAAAAATATATTTTCGTTGTTTTTTCCCCAATTCAAGCTAAATTCAAACGTTGACATACATAATCAAACAATTTTTGGCTGTAAATTAATTCTTACAATTCTTTAAAAAAGAGAAACTATTTTTGAGAAGCTTCCAAGTACAAAAGTCTCATCCTAAGGTACAATCAGTAGAAAATAAAGGAGAACCAAACATAAAGTTTTGGATTTAAATAGTATAAAAATTCAAATTACTGAATATATTGGAATTTCTAAAATTAAACTTCATTGACAGCTAAAATGCCACCATGCCAGCCCTCATCGTTACTAATTTAAGTACTCACCTTCTATTTCGGAGACTTTAAGAGTAGCGTAGTAAACCATCCTTGCAAGAAGCACGAAAGCAACGAAAAACAGTCCAACGTGGGCGACATACATTGCGGGGTGAGTCGTGGCATACGATAACGTGAAGTATGTTATGCCGATAGCGGCGAGAAGCAGAACTATGAAGCCGCCAAGGTAGATGCGGCATCGCAATCGGGCATAATCCTCGCCAACGGAAGACACCTTCCTGCAATGGGGACAGCGAGCAAGGGCGTTTGTGAGGGTGTTGAACTAGAAATAGAGACAATTGGTTGTGTTTTGTTTCATTATTTACGTTTGGAAATAAACAATATTTTGAAGCTCCAGAGGTCGTTTCAAGGACTCACCACAAACGTGTCACGGCAGTGACCACATGTAATACGACACATTCCAGGCATGGACACCGGCGGAGTGACGGGCGATGGAGCTAGGTTGATAATTCGTTTGCAGTTGGGTCTGGGACAGGCCACCCTCTGGGATGAGCTCTTGCAGATCAGCAAGCAGTTGCAGGGACATCGGACGTACTTCTTGCCGGGGGGAGCATTCCGGATTGGCTGAAACGAGGTGGAGTTTTGGGAGAGTGGAAAATGGGGAGTTTTTTGGGCGGCCAACTCGCTGGTTTTACTTGAGCTTTGATATTCTTTTCAAACATTTGAATTTTCATCTTTTATAGACTTTTTTTAGAGTTACTCAATTCTTAAAATCAATTAAAAATTTTCCCAGCTTTCTACCAGTAGCAAAAATTCAATTCAACTCGACTAAAATCGAATCAGCAAGAATAATTCAGGCATCTAGTTTTGCAAGTTTTAACTGCCTAAAATGGAGTCAAAAAAACTTCAAGAAAATGTGTCATGTGATCCAAGAGGTTTTTTCCAAGGATTTTTTCTAAGTCGACCTAAGTCATTAAACCCTCATACTAAGACAGATCATTTAGTTTCATGCTTAGAGAATAATTCAGGAAGAGAATATTGAAAAGGACAAGCGGGACAAAGGATCTTAAATAATTATTTCAATAATCAGGGTAAAATTAAGATTTGCAACCCCCTGTTCCTTAACCGTTTCAGCATTTGAGTGCCCCCTTAAAAAGGGGCTACAACAGTCAGAAAAATAGGAGTTTTTGGTCATGAAAAATAGGTCCCTTTTAGTAAAGGAAATAGAACCTATCTTCAAAGGAAGAGTACTAAATTGAATACTAAGAGGATGTCTTTATGTAATGACGAAGAGACTCCTAAGCATAATACATATTGGCCCATCATCAAAATATCTGAGGAGGTTAGCGTTATTCATGACTTCAGACACCCAACTTCAATTGCCCCAAGACCCCAAAAAATCCTCCATTGATTCCTGGTCTCAGAGCCCCAGTAGAGTTGGCAACCCTATGTTCTATTATTTAGCACTTACAGTAGCCTCATTGCATTGGAGACACTTGACGACATGCTGCTCCCTCTTCCAAGAGATGTCTATCATCGCTTGGCATACGCGGCACGTAACGACGGGCCCGCCGCTCAGAGAGTCCTGCTGATACGGAGGAGGCAGCTCGTCCGGCCCAATGTAGGATCCCACGGCCACGGGAGGCTGCTCGCGACCCTCTCTCGTCCTGCTCCGAGCCTCGTTCGTGTACGAGCCTCCTCCATCGTTGTTGCCCGCAGAGTCCGCCAGAAGACTTTGTTTTTCCGAGTCATCCATTTTGCTTTGCGCACTTAACTATTATCTGCTCGAGAAAAGAGTTTAAGAATCGATGAGTCACCCAATCAGTTTGGCGATCTAAAGGCCGCAAATCGGCTCAACTGGTCGCAGGGAAAAGGTCGCGAGTTTCTGCAAGCGCAGCAGAGATTTTCAGTTTGGGTGTCATCAAAACAGTTTCATTAATATTCTCTAATTATTTTCTCTCTGGCTCGGACAAAAGGGTCATTTTAATCGCAATTTACCAACGGATGCTCTGATAAGGGTTTCGCCCGGTTACACTCGGCCTAAGCACTATATTGGGGGTTCAGAGTGGGTGGTTAGGAGCTAAAATGTCTCATAATTAGGGAGAAACAAAGCACTTGAGAAGATTGTACCTTTTCCTATCGAAAAGTTTTACACTTTTGCGGAGTCGATCCTTGTGGCCCCTCTGGCGAATTCGGCGTAGCAAACTCACCAGCTGCTCGACTGTCAAACTTCAATGAAGGAAAAACTATAGCCCTCGAATTTCCTTTTTCACTTTAATGAACTTGTCGAAAGCAGATATTTGCAACACTTTTTGTGCAACAAATTGGAAGTTTGAAGTGGCCCTAAGGGTTGGTTCTGCGTTGGAGGCTGGGACTTTCATTTTGCCTCGCCAAAAGGTATAAAACTCAGTCTGATGGTGTGCGTGTCACAATAAAAATATTCTCCAATTTTTTGACGCAAAAAACAATTCAATTTCGCTCCCAAGATGACTATGAGACCAGACGACCATCGCAAGAAATGGGACAAGAAGGAGTACGTGAGGAAGGCCCTGGACCGGATCTACCAGGAAAAGGACGACGAGCCCGATAAGCCCGGACCCCGAGAAAACCTCCGGAGGCGAGATTTCAAGGTTTGTTGTGTATTTTCGAGCCCAAGTGCCAATCTCACGAGTGTCATTTAGGTCGATCTTGATAGCAAGCTCGGGAAGAGCATCGTCATCAGCAAAACTACCCCGTCCTCGCAGTCCGGAGGATACTACTGCAATGTCTGCGATTGCGTTGTTAAGGACTCGATCAACTTCCTGGACCACATCAATGGCAAGAAGCACCAGAGGAACCTGGGAATGTCCATGAAGGTCGAGAGGAGCTCGCTGGAGCAGGTGAAGGAGAGGTTTCAGCAGAACAAGAAGAAGATGGACGCGAAGCCAAGAGTCTACGATCTCGAGTCGAGGGTGAAGGACCTCAACGAAGCACACGATAAGTACAAGGAGGACCAGCGGGAGAAGAGGAAGCGGAAACGCGACAAGTCCTCTGACAGAGTCTCCATCGACCCCGACATGGCTTCCGTCATGGGCTTCTCGGGCTTCGGCGGAGGCAAGAAAAACAACTGAAGAATTACAACTTTTTGAATAAATGGAATTTTCATTGTACATACGCATTTTGACTTTGTAGGCTGGGACCAGACGCTCACGTACAGCCACAGAGCGTGTGGGAATTTGTAAACAAACCGCGAAATGTGTCGACGAAGTTGCTTCGAAGTCCGGTAAAAGTACGAGAAGCAGCCATGGTTCGAGCTAAATATCGCTATATTGTGGCGGAACTGATAAGCCAGAGCCCACATGGCGGCAAGTTACCCGAGATCGACCCTCAGAAGTTGTATTGGCTGATCAAGGAGCAGGTCTGAGAGTGACAATTTTCTTGAGAGCTATTTCTGATAAAATTAATTTCCTCTGCAGGTCCAGAAGTTCTGGGGCGACTTTGGAAGCGGCTCGATGACGAAACTCCAGATCAAGCACAGCGACACCAAGACGAGCTGCTACATAATTCAGGTGAACATGCAGGCCTACAAGCTCGTCTCTGCCATCCTGCCTCTCGTCCGACTGGTGAGCTGAAATTTCTTACTAGAGAGAGACATTTATTTTAACCATTTCTTTTTTTCAAGGTCGAGAAAAGGGCTGTCAAGTTCCAGATCGTGTACATCGGGGCCACAATGAAGCACTCCAGTAAGCGCATCATTGAGAATAGCAAGAGAATCATAAACAAGTCGGCAATGAAACTAAAGTCCCTTGGAATTTCGTAGCAGTAAATGAGCTTTTAAAATTCAAGATTTTGGGTTTAATAATTTAAGGCTTCAAGATATTGAAATATGGCTCCGACAGTTTAGAAGACGTCTACTTTTAAGACTGACATTCAAGATGAACATACAAAAGAATGTCTTAAAAATAGGGGTTAAACAGAAAGATAAATAGAACCAACCGAAAAGTGAGTGCTTAAATACCTCGTATACATTTTGTAACAAAATCTCAGGTATTCGACATTGAACAACAATGAAATTTGCTCTGTTTTGGAGTTGATTTCCTCAGCTGCCCTTGAGATATTTCCTTCCCATATTAGATTTTAATTTATTTACGATTAAAAACCAGTTAAAAATCTTAAAAAAAGAAGAGAAAGAGGTTTTGAAAATTTGGATCCAAATCCAACTTTCAGCTAGTAGCTTCTTAAGCCAGAAAAAAGTCAGAAAACGCCACCAAAAGAGGGTTCTGAACTGGAAATCTCTTGTGTGAAGTCAAAAGCTTCCATCAGAGTCACTGCAGCGAGATAAAAAGAGACTAAACTTTGTTCATACTTTTATTCCTTTTATATTTTCATCTCTTATAATATTAAAATCTTTGTAGTTTATGCATAAGGGTCAGTAAATAAATGAATATCAAATTCTCGTCACGTCGCGTCCTCGGGGGGCGGCCGCGATTGTATAAATTTGCGACTATTGAAGAAAGTATAATGGAAGTAGATGTAAAAGGTATAAAAATGATATGTTTCCGAACATATGTGTCTCATTTTAGTATTTTTACAAGTTCTTTAGAAGTAGGTAGTAGGAAGCAACTTTTTACACGTCCTTTTTCAATCATGAATATGCGCCTTCAACGGAAAAAGGGAAATAGGAAAACTAAACAACAGTTGGCTCATGTCCTTAAACCTAGAATGCGGATCGCGAACTCATCTCAAACACTGAGTTACAACTAAAAATATCACTATAAAATGTTCCCTAATCTCTACGTGTATCAATTAAATTTGGCACACAAGTGTCAGATAAAGCAACAACACTAATTTGCGATCGGTGACATCCGAAGTCTTTTCTCTGATGGCGACTCCAGGTCGGCCTCGGAGGCCGCCGGAGACATGCGCTGCATGCTCTGGAGCGGTGATATTTTGGGGGAGGAGAGGAGGAAGTCGGGGGCCTTGGGGTGCTCCTCCCCGTTCAGCGGCGAGTGGCCCAGGCTGTTCTCGATCTCGCTCAGCTTCCTCTTGAGCCCGTTGTCCGGCTCGTTCTGGATGTTCTCGAGCGTCTCCTCGTCCTCCGAGTCGCCCTCCTCCGTGTCCCCCACGTCCGCGTCCCCGCCCCCGTCCGACTCCTTGTACGGCAGCGCGCCCAACTTCGTGGGATCCTTGGCATGCAGGTCTCTCGCCAGCGCCTGCAGACTCGCCAAACTGCTCTCGCAGTCGCTCGTCTCGATGCTCGTGAGACTGATGTTGTTCCTCTCGATCTCGGCATACGTTCCGAACGGCAGCTTCTGCAGACACTCGAGCTTCAGGACGTGCAGCTTGGACCGCAGGTGCTTGGCGAGGTGTCCGTGGATGCGGAAGGCCGACTTGCATTCCTTGCACTTGAAGGGACGGGGATTGGTCTGGTTGGGGACCCCGAACGTGAGCGTCTTGCTGACTTTGTCGCGATGCGCCGCCGACCGCTCGTGCTTCTGGAGCAGGCCGGCGGAGCGGAAGGACACGAGACACGTCTCGCACTTGAACTTGCGCTCCATGTAGTGGATGTTGACGTGGATGCGGCAGAGGGCCTCGGTCTGGAAGGTCTGCTTGCACACCCGACAGGTGGGTCGGCCGCTCTCCTGGGCGTAGATCTCGGCGGAGGGGAGACGCTTGCCCACCACGACGCTGCGCTGGAGCTTGGCCTCCTGGTCCGAGCTGCTCTCCTCGCCGTCCTGCATCTTGGAGGCCAGCTTCAGGTACTCCGAGGCCACGTTCTTGGCGCCCTCCGTGGCCTTCTCTTCGCTCTGCAGCTTCCCGACCTCCAGTTTCCCGATGTCGAGCTTGAGCGAGCTAGCTGCCACCTCCGCCAGGGTGTCCATCATGGAGGTCCCGGACTCCTTGGGCTGGATCTCGGGGAGGTACTGCGGGTACTCGGGCTCCACGACCTCGAGCACGCGCTTCACCTGGCTCTGCTTCATCTTCGAGTCCTGCATTGCGAGGTCGGTGATGTACTTCTTGGGGAACAGGGCCTCGTCGATGGGCATGGGGATGAAGTCCCCGTTGTAGTGGGGGGCCGGAACACGGTCGGCATTGGACACGAGACTCGCCAGGAGACCCGCTTCCGTCACGGGGACCACGACGTCCGAGATGACGGGGTCCGGCTTCTTCGTGAGGTCGATGGGGGCGTCGTCGGTGTCGGAGTGCGTCTTAGAGGACTTCGAGGAGCGCACGTGGGGGTCCGAGTAGTACTGCCCGCGCAGGTCAAAGCTCTCCTTGGGCGTGGTGTTCGAGAAGGTGATGATGCGTCGGCTCTCCAGCTCGCTGAGGGTCGGTGGTCTCTCGGAGGCCAGCTTTTCCTTCGGCATCACGATCGAGGCCGTCTTCACGTACATGCTCGGGGCAGGTGGGGTCATGGAGAGCGACAGGAGACACCGAGCGGCCTCGTGCTCTGGCAGGAGGGTCTTGATGTTGTCCTCCACTGAAAGGGTGTCTTGAGATTAGAAAAAAAAAACTAGTTAGAATCATTCAAATACTTGTAAGAGGCCAAATTCCAACTTTTTCGAGCTTTCTTGAGATTTAAATGCGAGTGATGAGATGTGCTGTGGGGGGCTTAGGTAAGTCTAATCTGAACAAATATTAAATCCATATGATCCTGGGAATCCCTTGACCAAAGGTTATCAGCAACGTGAATCCTCTAGAGACGAATAATAATTCAAAACCGAGTGGACCCCTTTTGCGTTGTAATTTAAGAATTTCGAATTGAAAAAGTTCCCAAACGTAAGATTTAAATGATTCACCAAGCTTTGCCAGCTTGATATTGAAAAACAACTTTCCTCAGAACCTTATCATTGCTACTTTCTGGAGAACTCAATTTTGAATGATACCTAATGTACATAGGAGTCCATTTCAATAGGCACTAACAACGAAAAGTAGTTTTTATGACGATTGATGTATTTTACAGTCGTGTCTCAAAAAAGCGAAAAAGATAGTCTTTGGGTGTCAAATAAATTTTTTAAAAAGTTCTATCTTACCGTCACTCTCGGTCTCTTCTCCGTCGTTATCACTGTCGTTATCGGAGTCGTCGTTCTCCTCGATGTTCACCGAGTGCCTCTCGCTTCCCGAAACGGACAGCTGGTCCCCCTCGGGGTCATAGTCGCCTCCCGTGTACTCCTCGACTGGGATTCCGAGCTCGATGCACTTCTTGTAGTGCGCCTTGGACTTCATGTGCTTCGTCAGGTTGCCCTTCGTCTTGAAGCTGAAATTAAAAAGACGTCGGTTAGGGCTGCTTCCAGGCTTGCGCTCTTATCGGGCGGACACAAAAACTAAAATAATGACCTTGTCGATGGGTCTCTGGATGCTCTCGCCTGATGAGAGCTAAACGATAAAAATGGTGGGAAAAACTTTGAAATTTTTATGCTTTTTAGGCCTTTAGAGTTCAAGGAAGCGTGAGAGAAAAGAGCATGAAGAATGGAAGAAAGGAAAAGGACTGGAGGGGACGAGGAAAAACAATTAAAAAGCTACTTCGACGGACTAAAAAGAAATGCACTTACCTGAAGTTGCAGTTGATGCAGGTGTAGGGCCGAACGTCGGTGTGGGTGCGAATGTGCTTCTTGAGCATCGAGGGCTTCTTGCACCGGATCCCGCACTCCTCACACACGTACTTGCCCCGCCCACGTCCTCTCACGTAGACCTCCTCGTCATGCGTCATACCCTCCTCGGACATGGGCAGCGGCCTGGGCTTCACGACGGAGGGCTGTTCCACTGCCGAAACCCGCACGGAGGTGAATGAACACTCGGCAACTGAGGGAGCTCGCGTGGGCGCTACCGAATACTTGCTGCTGCGCTGCCGGCTGTCGTAGAGCGAAATGAGGGAGGCGGGCTTGAGACTGAGGGGATGGGGGTTGTTCTCGGGGTAGATCTGCCAGTTGGAGTACATCGAGAGTCGGTCCTTGGTGACGATGTACGCGGGCTGGGGCTTGCTGACAGTGCAGTAGAAGGGCTTGGTGCTGCACTTGAGACCCAGGAAGGTGTAGGCGTGGCCGTTGAGGTAGAGCTGCACGCAGCTCTTGGAAATGCGGGGTGTCTCGGGCGAGATGAGGGGCAGGGTGTTGGCGTTCGGCGTGATGCCGTGGTGCTGCTTGGGTGTGAAGGTGCCGGGCTTGAGGGGCAGACTCGTGGGTCGTAGGAACCTGAACAAATATTCATTAATATTTCTCAAAATGTTTAGGGAAATTGTCGCGAACTGTTAGCCTACCTGTTGGGCTTCTTCTCGGGCGTCTCCACCTTCACCTTGCTCTCAACCGGCCGAATGATGATCTCGTTCTTGGCGATGAGGTTTTCAAAGTTGAAGATCCGCACGTCCTCGGGAGCTGCGGGGGCGTCTTGCTGCTTCGCCGGTGACCAGATCCGGTCCTTGGGCTCCTTGATGGGCGTTCCCGAGAGCGCCTTTTTCGTATTCTCGAGTTTGAGGTTGATGAGCGTGTTGGGTCCCGGAATACCAGGCACGTAGGGGATGCTCTTGCCACCGTGCATGATGGAGCTGGGCTGGTCTGGGACCGCCGCTGACGCGAGTCCCAGCGTGAGTGGGTTGAAACCCGTTATGGCGTTGATTGGTGGGAACTGAAAGTGGCTCTTGTGGCTGCTCATGAGGGCGGCCTGCGAATAGTTCAAAATTATAGCTTAGTATTTTGCCAGAGTACAGTCTGAATCATAATGATAGGAGCACCCGTTTTTTTGGGATATTTTCAAAACGGCTCAACTCTCAACTCTGGTGAGTAGCATTTTTTAATGACTCGAGGCGAGGCAACTTTTAAAAAGAATACTAAGTATTTGGGTTTGAGTTTGGAAAAATTTTTAGACTAAAACACTTTTAGGACCGTTTCAAAATGATAGGAGCAGTCTGATTATCAGACCGTAATACTCAGAGATAAAATCTTTCGTGGTGCTAAGCACGTTTCTGGTTTAAATAAGTTTTAATCTTCAACATGGGTAGAGGAAAAAGCCTTTCAGAAGTCGAGAAGGGCCAAATCTTGGCCTACAAGGAACAAAACTTGAGTAAGCGGAAAATAGTCAGAAAAATCGGGCGAAGTGCACATGCTGTAAGCAATTTCTTGCAAAATCCAGCAAATTACGGGCAAAAAAAGAGTACTGGCCGAAAACCCATTCTTTCTGAACGCTCCAGAGCTAGAATTCAGCGTCTAGCTAGCAATTCGACCTTGAGTATTCACCAAATAAAGGGTACTTTGGGTCTAAACGTTTCCAAATCCACTGTTTATCGGGTCATTAACTCTAGCCCGCATCTTGTACGCCAAGTGAAACAAAAAGTGCCCAATTTGCTCGCTCGACATAAGGCTGCAAGACTCACATTTGCACTTGAAAATATGGCCCGAAATTGGAGTCAAGTAAGAATTTTTTTAAAAACTATATAAGCACTACTAACTCACAAAATCCATTCAGGTTGTTTTTTCGGACGAGAAAAAATTTAATTTGGACGGTCCAGACGGGTTTCATGGATATTGGAGGGATTTACGCAAGGAATCTAAGATTTTTTTCAAAGCGTAATTTTGGTGGCGGCAGTGTTATGGTCTGGGGTGCCTTCCATGAGCGTGGAACTCTTGAAATTCAATTTACTTCAAGTAAAATGAACAGCGAAGAGTATATAAAGGTGCTTCAAATGAGTTTACTACCTTTTATGAGAAAGCCACAGCACAAGAACTTCGTATTCCAACAAGACAACGCCAGTATCCATATTAGCAGAACGACGAAGGGTTGGTTGGAGGGCAAAACCGATGTCAGACGGGGAAAGAAAATCAAAAGTATGGACTGGCCAGCTTGTTCCCCAAACCTTAACCCGATCGAGAATATTTGGGGCCTCATGGCCAGGCGTGTCTATAAGAATAATCGTAATTTTGATTCTGTTGGAGCTTTGAAGGAACAAATAATCCTAGAGTGGAGTAATTTGGAACCTGATTACCTCAAAAAATTAGTTGCAAGTATGAAAAACCGTATATTTGAGTTAATTTCTAAAAAAGGAGGCCAAATAAACTATTAAACCTGACTGCTCCTATCATTTTGAAACGGTCCTAAAAGTGTTTTAGTCTAAAAATTTTTCCAAACTCAAACCCAAATACTTAGTATTCTTTTTAAAAGTTGCCTCGCCTCGAGTCATTAAAAAAATGCTACTCACAAGAGTTGAGAGTTGAGCCGTTTTAAAAATATCCCAAAAAACGGGTGCTCCTATCATTATGATTCAGACTGTATCAATAGTCCGATCCATAGACCTCTTAACTGATAGACACAAATACTTGAAATAATTGAACATTTAATCTGGGCTCTCAAGTCAAATTGTTTTTACTGTTTTTCACAAACAGCGGGAAAGCCAGATAAGAAGGGAACACAGCCAGAAGGTTCAGAACTTATTAATAATTTGAGCGTTAAAATCAAACTTGAAAACTCAGGAAATAAAATATGTGTGGTCTTCGAAAACCACTAAATTTTAAGCCTGATTTAAGGCTTTAAGATTGAGTTTAAAACTGATAAAGGTAGGTTTTGGCGAGTTTTCGTACTAGAGTTTTTAAAGCTTCCCTGAGAAACTTCCCACAATCTTTTGTGGTCACTTATTTTTGGCCTTTTTGTAAAAGTTCAAAATTGTATTAAAATAAATTAATATATAAGAAAAGGGCAAATCAGCTTGACTTGAGAATCCTAAATCTTTGGACGTTGGATCGAATTTTCAGTGAGTTCCTACCTGCGTGGGTTGCGTGATAGTGAGCGTGGGCGTGATCGTGAGTACGAGCTTGGGCGTGTTTGGGAGCGACGTCATGGGGGGCTTTTCGTTCTTGTCCTTCTCTATCTGCACTGCCACGCCCCCCGAGTGCAGTCCCGTTCGGATCACCACCGTGTTCTCGCCTTCCTGGTCCTCCCTCGATATCGTCGACATCGTTCCTCCCGAGCTGTACCTGCTGATCTTCTCCTCGCCCTTGTCCAGGATCTTCACCTCGCCCCCGAACATCTGGAGCTTGTCGGGCGGCGTCCGCTGCAGATCCACGTTCTTGAAGGAGCTCCTCTTGATCTCGGGATCCGGCAGACTGTGCGTGCTGAGCTTCCTCTCCATCCGGAGTCCCTCGTCCATGGGTCGCACGTCCACGAGTCTCGTCTTGCCCAGCAAGGGGCCCGGCGAGGGCAGTGGCGTCTCCACGAACGTCTTCCACTCAAACTGGTGGCTGGCAGCCTCGATGACGGGGGACGTCATGGAGGGCGAGTGGTTGATCACGATGTTGTCCGGCTTGGCCTTGCCCGGCTTGAATGGCGTCCTCACCATCTTCTTCTCGCCCGCGTAGTGCGAGTTGGGGCGCAGGTAGGCCTTCGGGGAGGCCAAGGGGGAGGCCGTCTGCTTGTCACCGCAGTGAACCACGATGTGGTACTTGAGGAGGTCCATGTTCTGGAAGCCCAGGTTGCAGAACTTGCAGACGTAGAGTCGCTCCACCTCCCCGTTCTCCTCCACGACCCCAAACTGCTTCGAGTTGAGGAGCAGGTCCTTGATGATGGACCGCTCCGGGTTCTGGGGGTGATTCAGGACCGTCACGAGGTCGGCGTTGGGGATCTCGTGGGTCGAAAGCTTCTTCTGCTTGGAAGGGGGCGGCTCGTCTCCTGGCACATCCGCCGACTTGGTCAGGTTAAGGGGCTGCGACGATGGCGGGGTCACCACCAGCTGCGCCGGCACTGAAATCAGGTGCGGGGGTGGCTGTGAAGGCGTTCGTGGGGCCACGATCACGACGTTGCTGTTCGGAAGGAACTGGGGCGTTGCACTGCTCTGCGCGACCTCCCGCGTGCTCCCTCGTCTCGACGTGGACACCGTGGGGGTCGTCAGGGTGGCGGACGAGCTGTCCAGCGAGAGCTGCCGGCTCAGCCCGCATATCTTGTGGTACTTTTTCTGCAGAGGGGGCTCCACTCCCTCGATTATGGCGCTGTTCTGTGAGATGAGGTCTTGGATGCGCTTCTCCAGGCTCTCTGCTGCCGTCTGTTTCAGCTGAAAAGGACAAATAATATCATATTATCAAATTTGTAGCACATGGATAGGCTCACATAGTCCTCGACTCACTTTCTAAACCACAAACATTAGACGTCTGAAATTTAAACTTTTGACTAAGAAGCGGTTTTGTAATTTTTTTAGACAGCCTAACTTATGGAATCCTGTTTTTGCCATTACAAAATCAAATACTTACGAAAGGGGCGGGGTTACTGGGGGAGGCCGACGTCGAGCAAATCGGAAGGATGCTCAAGTGGCTCGTCTTGCCGCCGTTGTGAAAGTTCTGCACGATCTTGCGACCTTGCAACTCCTTCTCGGACTGGGCCAGGTTGAAGACGCTGGAGGGTGGGGCCGAGGAGAGCGTTATTGTAGTTTGGTGCTGGTTGCTCACGATCGGAACCGGCTCGTTCTTCACGATCAGGTGGAACTTTGGTTTATACGGCCGCTCCAGCGACTGGATCGACGATGGCGAAGAGGTGGGGTCATCGAATGGCGATATTCTTCGGGTCTGAAAAGGCAGATTGTGAGTTTAATGACCAGAACGTATTTTAGGTCTAGTAAAAATGTTAATAAAATTTGCGAGAGTAAATAGATTGGAAGAAAAATTAGATTCTACTCGGTACCCAAAGGAAGAAATTTTAAATCAATATTAGGGGAAGCCCTATGAGTTTATTTCTTTGAAAATTGAAAATAACTAAAATTCCAAAATAAATAAAAAGTATTTTGGGAACATCATTCCTTACCGTGTCGAACCCGCTGTTGCTCGCGTCCTTGTCCGTGGTCTCGCTGTCCGACTCTATGATGCTTCCTTCGTCGTCTCCCTGGGGCTCCTCCCCGCGCTCCCGAGACAGATGAGCTCGAGACCTGCAACGGAAACCCCTCATTAGCCTTCTCTACATAAACCCACCTGAGAACCCGGACTCACTTGAAGTGCTTGTGGAGGTTGCTCTTGGTCTTGAACGCGAACCCGCAGAGCGTGCAGGGGTACGGTCTCTCGTTGGTGTGGGCCCTGATGTGCTTCTCCAGAACTGAGGGCTTCGTGCAGGCCAGCTTGCAGTACGGGCAGATGTACTTCCCGGGAGCAGCCTGACCGTCGTAGTCGCGCTCCGACATGCCCGAGTAGCCCCCTCCCAGCACCTCCTGGTGCGTCTGGTGGAACTGGGGCTGCGAGAGAATGAGCTGCGGGTGCTTCTCTGAGCCTCGCTGCTGCTGGAAGACGTACGGCAGGTCCAGCTGCGTCAGTTTGTTCGGGTTTATTGCACCGTTGAAGGTCAGCTCGCGGCTCTCGGAGCCAAAGCTGCTGCCCTGCCGGTCCCTGGACTTGGCCCCGATCACGTTGTTGTTGTCGTACAGCACGGGCTTGGGGTCATTGGCACTCGATCGATGGAAAACTTGGGTGGTGACGAACGTCTTGGGGGAGGACGAGGAGGAGGGCAGGCTCGAGAGGAGCGGCGACTCCTCCGGCGGCCTCGACGTCGTGCTGTGTTTTTTGAACTTTTTGTGCAGGTACTGAAGGTCGCTGCTGCTGGAAGCGGCGTTCTCCGACGACGACGTGGACTGGTTGGCGGAAGACAGGTAAGGGTCCTCGGGGTCGGCATTCTGGCTGTCCGTGGACTTGCCTCGAAGGGCGGGGTGCGAGCTGGTCTGGTCACTGGGGGGCTTTCGCTGCTTTACGGCTTCCATAACAGGCGAGGTGGTGGCTGAATCATCTGCAAGTGCGAAGGAAACGAGGGTCAAAAAGGCAGATTCCGAGCCGACTTCCGGCTCGTCTAGGTGCGCTGCGCTAGAAGGCGAGCTGAGAAACTCGAGAGCAAGTAAATGATTCAATATTTGAATAATCCGAGCCGAGACCGCATTACGACATGCCTACAGAACCTGCCAGCGAGACGTCCACTTAATTTGTTTAGCAAACACCCAAAGATAGAGAATACGTGTTTTACAGATGTCGCGAGCTCATTTCGCGTTTGCCAATGCATGACAAATCCGTGATTCATCCGTAAAAGTGCTGCTCTCATCTTTATAATTTATACCCACTTGTCTGTCCGTCGATTCGTGGAATTTCTGCTCAAAAACGGGTAAAATCAATAAAACGCTTTGCCAGCGATATTGGAGCCAAGTGTTGGGCGCAGTGACGGAACTCGCGTGCCTTTTCACTGAGCAAATCTGTCAGACCCACTTTCCACGCCTTTCCTGAAATAAATCATTTTACGGCTTCAAGCCTTGGACATTACATTTTTCTTCCACTCAGAGACGGAACTCGGGACTTTTTCTGCTACAAGCAGTTTTCTCTTCATAGACGGAACTTGGGATCTTTTCAGAAAGCTCAATAAGCACATTAAAATATTTTACATAAATTATCCATTCCCTCAAAATTATCCATTAAAATTCTTAAAAGTTTTTAAAATAGTTTAAAATTTCCCCCCAAGCAACCGGAGAAAATCCGGCACCACGTGACCCCCAAAGCTACGACGCTGACCCGGAGCTCCCCATTATTTTGACTTGTTTTGCGAATTATCCAAACATTCTTGAGCGGGTTTTATGATTCAGCCAAACATTCATGAAACAGTGCCAACGAAGTAGCGCGAGGCGAAATATATATCGGAGCCCGTCATAAAATCGTTGTTTATGATGACGACGACACGGCGACTACACTCGAAATTTTGCACTTTGCTCTCCTATTTGCGAGAGATTAATATATTGTGTGTATAAAAAACACGGGTTTCAAATAAAACTAGCAAACAATCACATGTTGCGCCCGTTTTGCCCACCACGTCTAGTAGTCTCTCCGCAGCGCACCGAGATTCGCCTCAGCACACACTGAAACCCGCTTATATCACTTGAGTGTCCAATAAGAATGACGTCAATATCAATTTATCAGCTAGCTGAGAGGCCGAGGCTGATCTCCAAAAATCCACTCGCCACCGACCTTGGGGCAAACTAGAATTTTATGGCTTTTTACCACAAGCGGACCCGTGCGATACTCCTCTGCTTCGATCCCCTTTTCTTTGCGAAATTTTTCGAACTACAAACTCGCGCGATCACTCAAATAAAGACGTCTATCAACTAACTCTGTGTGCTAGTGTGTCTCCCTGTCTGTCTTCGACGTTACGTCCGTGTTCGCCGTTCGCGATGCGATAATATTCGTTCAGCTGTACATACATATAATTGGTGTATCAACAAGTTTCGTTCCGTCTACACTCGCGCTCACTGCGGCGGCCGTTTTCTTGGTCTTTCGCGCTCGCCAGCTCGTCTCTCTGTCCGTCGGTCTCCTTCCCCCCTCCCTCTACTCTGAGTACAGCCGGAACCCCCTTGACCCAAGCTCAGCTATTCTCTTGACAATTTTTTTTACAAATTAGCAGAAATAGACAAGGGTTAATTTTTTGAGTCATTTTCTTTTTATTTTTACCCGCTGCAATTTTTTAGACGAAAGGTTTTTGACTTAACACAAATTTGAGGCACTGAGTTTACGCAAAGTCTTGACACTTATTGACTTTGCCGGTTTAACAGTAAGGTAAAATTAATACATAAAATAAAATTACAAGTAAGCGTTATTTTATGTTTTAATTTTACCTTACTGCTAAACCGGCAAATTCAAGAAGGTGTCCGCAACTCATCCTTTATTGATTTTGACTTAGTTGAATATGTTTAACATTAAAAATCCAATATGGCGGCCCAGCTAATATTTTCTAAAATTATTTAATTGGTTAAAAGTCTACTTAGTCACTCATCTGATTTTTTCAAAAATCTGGGAAAAGCAGTCCTATCAGTTCCACCCCACCCCTGGGCTTTGCGTGGACTTTGCTCTGCACTGATAGCGCTTGACTTTTCTGCTCGCGGGGAAAAAAGTCACTTCTCCGGCCGCAAGACATAATTGCAATCGCCTTTAATCATCATCGCCGCTCAAATGTGGTTTCTTGCCCTTTAAACTCGACACTTTTTTAGATTTGTTTGTATATTTGTGTACCAGCAGATGATAAACGTGGACTCATGACGTACTGACGTACTTCGGGCGGCAGACAAAGTTTCTTTTGTGAACATAGCGTGTCTTTCACGAACGTATTGATACGTTCGCCTATCTCCCGCTATTCGCGACTGTGTTCAGGCTTATTTATTTTGGTATTGCCTTCCTGATAAGTGAGACTGGAAAAAACTGCTCTGATTAAAGGCGTCCTTTCACACACACACACACACACCCGCGTCCCAGAAACAGCTCTTACACTTTTCAAGTGGAGTGTTTGCTCATGAAAAATTCTCTGAAAAAATAGGCGAGTGAAGAGCTCACCTCCCTGGAAGCCCGACTTACCCCAGCTCCACTTGAACGCCACCACCGCCTTGTTCTCGTTAATCAAGTACTCTAATCCCATTTGTGCCTCTGCCGCCGAACACGTCCAATTAAACTGAATCAGTCGGATTCCGTGACGCGCGCATAGGAGCGAAGTTTATGACTTTACAAACATTCTGGAACTGATCAGTCGAGGTGGAGCAAAGTCTTATCTGGGAATCCACTCATTTATTGCCGTAGCGCTCGCTGCGGAGGCAGATAAAATTTTCGGGTAAGCTCCTGCGATAAGATTTAACGAGTTATCAGCGCTGATTTGGGGGAATTTTCGACAACGAGGTGCCAAACACCTCGCCTTTATCTACAACGGAATTGCAGACGTCGCGTGAAAGGGGTTGCGATAATTAACGCGAATTGGGCGGACGTCAGCGAAATTTGGGCCGCAGAGCGGGGAGAAATCCGGGACGCACAGCCCACTTCAGACACGACAAATTGTAGCACCGCTTCGGAGAAAAGCCTCGCCGTTCAGGTGGAATGAGAGACGTGCACGAGGGAATACCTAGCTGTTGAAGAATGTAAATCCTAACCTTATATCACACCAATCGGTGCGGCGTGTTATATAAGGGAGATTCCATATTCAGGCCCCTGTACGAGTCTGTAGACACGTACCGTGATATCACCGCTCTCTCGTTCTGTCTCTCTTTTGGCTTCCTCTTCTGCGCCGCGCCGTCCGTCGTGTTCCCATTGTGTAATTATTATATTGTGCGGTGGAACTACGTCACTTTGATGTATTATGTGCTCGACGTACACACAGTCTCTTTCTTATATTTCATTCGAATTCACTTACACACATTTCGACTTGCGCTCATGATTCTCGTGAATCGAGAATTGGTCCGCTCGAAATAGTTCTGGTCGTTATCAGGAATGTCTCGAGCTCGGGCTGCTCCAATTTCGAAAGTTGAACCCAGAACTGATACTGCATTTTCTACAACTTTTTAAAGGACTTTCCGGTTCTGGTCTTTTCTTTCTTCGAGCATGACACATTTTTCCAAAATCAAATTTTTAATCCTCTTTTATAGGATATTTCAGATAGAATACAACCAAAGATTGGCTGAAAATTAAGGTGCAAGGTTTTGAAATCATTCGATTATTTCCTTTGTTATCTCTTGTGGAAGTAATATGACTCACTTACCCATGGAAGCTGGAAATTCCATTCGTATGGAAAACCATCATTCGATTTGTTAAAAGTACTTTCAAATTTAATATTTTTACTGATGACAACTTGACCTCATTAACCAAAATGTTATATTGACCTTCGCAATTCCTAAACTCTCTAGGACCGACTTTATTGACTTTTGGTCACCCTTGTCTTATAAAACTTGTGAAGTTATAAAAAAACTAGCAGGTGTGTCAGGCTACATACACTTACTTTAGTTTTCAATATGTACAATAAATGAACAGCTATTTTCAGTCCATCTGTCAAGAGCTGGAGGCTAAAAAGTCTTACTCAGACTTGCGAGAAATCCAGGGCAGAACCAAAGGGGGTTTTTCTGCATTTTTTTCGAGGTTCATTAAACGCAAAACAGAGGATAAAAAGTGCCCGTGAAAACACACCCGGCGTTCTAATTTTGGGAGAGCACTGGCATTGAAACTTGGGACCTCCCGAGCACTGTCAAGAGCAGAAAATCCAATTAATCAAATTCCTACGTACCAATCTTCGCTTTCGGAAACTCTGGGATCCGCGCAGAAAACGTCAAAACACCATCGTGTCACCCTCATCATGTGTGTGCGTCGACTTCTTTATCAACTCGAGGCGAGAGGCGAGAAGCGAGGAGAAACTTGTTTGTGTCGACCGATGACGAGATAATGAGAAGTCGGGAACGAAGTCAAATTGTCTTTCTTGGCTCCCAGCGCTAGTGCTGGTTCTGGTGGAAAGCCAGGAAAAACGAACACAGACTACGTGGGACTTTCGGAGGAGATGCGAGCTGAGCTGAGTAGAAGAACGTGCGAAAGCAAATAACCTCAGAATGGGAAGCGACTACGAGAAGAGGCAAGGCAGTACACAGAATTTGTTGAGAGTTCATTTGGTTGGCGCCAATTTGACGGTTGTGCACAATATCTCGCCGCTGTTTATTTCTGATCCATGTGCCGTGTACTCATGCTCCTATGCTGCGCTATGCGTGACTGTGGAATAACGTGTTTGAAGAGGAATCTCCACTTTTCCGTCGACATTTATGCCAACTCTGCTTGATAAATAAACATATGTGTGAGCAACAGGCTTTGCCTTCCCTCGCTCCGCATCGCCTTGCCTTTTGAGTTTGAATGACTGTCGCCTAGTCGTGCCGCCAGTGCACAAATGTGCCTTCCTCTTCAAAACAATATGCGAGACGGGGTTTCACAAAAGGTCGTCTGCTCGAGCTCGGGTCGGCCAAGAGCGGACTCAGGGGTCGCATTTCCAGTGTCTGTTCGAGATTTCCGGGATTCTCTGGTAGATAACGGAAGAATTCCAGGAATGACTGTCGGAACAAGTGTTACAGAACTTTATATTTTTATGAATCCTTTTTAATTTTTATTTTATTTTGAGATTGACCAAACAGAGTTAGCAAAATTAGCCATTGACTTTTAAATTTTCTACTCCATTGCCTCCAGATTTTTGTTTAAAATATTTTATAATTTTGAATTTCTAGATTTTTGACGAGAAAAGAGAATTTCATAAAACAGGCACCCAAACAGTTCTGGCTTAGAGTACCCCTGCCAGGTCCAGCAGAACCGACCGCTGACCCAGAAAACAACGAGAAACCGACCAGAAAGTGCAGTCTCCCCCCGTCATTCTGGTTTCTCTGCAGCCTGCATGAGCGCAATTCCGCCCAAAAACAATTCGGACGCTTAACTCGAATCGATTATTGCCCAAAGTGACCAGCCTGAGCTCCAACACAAGTAAAACGAGCGTAAACTCAAGAAGCAGGTGCGAAAATGGTGTTTTTACGTGAATATTTTCTCAACCCGAAACCTGTTTTGTCTTTCACAAATTCGCCCGAGCTCGACATTTAAATGCTCATGTCGGGTTCACGAAACTTTTATCCGAATAGAGATTATAGAATTGGGTCCAGCTCTAGCCCGTCCCCTGCCGAGTCTTTCCATCTTTTTCGCACGAATTCTGGCGCTTTGCCTAAAAATACCGACCGACTCTGAGTCACACGGAGAGAGACCCAAAACAAACAATCTGTATCTAGCAACCCTTTCGCAACGAGAAGGTCAACGAGGTCAGGTTGAGTGCTTCGACTCCCAGTAACCTTATGTTGGGCGATTTCATTCATTTCAAAGCCACAGACCTCGAATAAAGCACCATTTCCTCTCCACGCTGCTCTCTTTCTTGGCACTCCGTCTCGCCTTAGTTTTATTTTTGTGCTTTAATTTTGTAAAAGACCTACGAGCTACGACGGCTCGGGCTCGGGCTCGCACACACACTGTAAGTATGAGTGTGCACGAAACTACGGAACGAAAGAAGAAGCCAAACGAGTACACGTCATGCGTTTTAATTTCACTCACGTTGACTAAACCGCTCGGGTCGGCTCACATGTTTATGAGAATCTCGAGACACTTGTTTTCGACCGCAGTCTACTGAAGCGATGCCTCTAGACAGAATTGGATGTCATTGAGCGGAGGTTTCGATTCGAGTGCCGCCACATTCGCTCGCCACGTACTATTTTTAATCGCGGCACCCAGAGGCCGTTGCTGCGAAATCGATTTGCCGCCCGAATTCTGATTGTTTTGAGGGTTAATTGACGGCCATCTTGGATTGAGGAAAATTTGCGGGAAATTTGTTTTCAACACTCGTATCTGCGAGTGGGGACTTTAAAATAATTTCTCAAATAGATTTTAAAAATTAAAGCTCAACTATTTTGGCGCCAAAACTTTTCAGAGCCTCTATTTGGTTGTTCAACTTTAATATTTTAATATTTTTTAACAAATACGGAGAGTAGTTTTTTAAAGTTTGAAAAATTGGAATAAGTCACCATTTTGATAGGATAAAAATCAAATTACTTTGTCAAGTCGAAATAATGGTCTCGAAAATAGCCAAACTTTAATTTAAAAATTAAGAAGATTTTTCTGATAAAACTTTGATGTACAGGTCTTAAATAAATTTCCTAAACAATATTCGGATTTTTATAGAAGAAAAAACTATGGACAGAAAATCCCTAAATTTTAAAGAAAAGCACGCAAGTCCAACTAGACGTCCCAAGTTCTTATAGGATTTCACGCGTAATTACTAAATAGGACACTTTTACGGCCGCGAAGTTTCGCAATTTGGTGGAAAACGGCCGGATTGCTGACAGAAGCAAAGGTGTTTAATGCGCGACCCACACGCTCGATGTTGGAACATGACCTAAACAGGTTTTGGAGAATTCGCGAGCTAGTCGTGCTGCGAGTGGGCTAATAAATATCCCAATTCATTGTTTAGCATTACTCATTGAGTCATTGCGCGGTTCTGCCAGTACGAGAGGTCGGTTTCTGCAGCAAAGTGACAGAAATTCCTGAAAATTACGTCTCATGAGCCAGCCCAGGCAGCAGGCAGGCAGCCCGTGTGTACAAAGTCAACAAAGAAACAGGTTTTACGAGCACACACCACATTCTTAGTGCGTCGAAATGAATCTCTTGACGCGCCTGTCCGCATGTGTGCGCTACGGGCACTCCAGATGGGGTCTCCGGACCTCCCCGAGACGACCCACGAGGACAACTTTCACATTCCAGGATGCGGCGCGAGCCTGATCATTTGCCATTTCTAGTTTCCCAAACCTGCTTGACCGCACCTTGTTGATTACTCACGGATCACACAGCGTACGCGAGTGCGATGCCTTTCAGAATTCACGAACACACCGCCGAGCTGGCATGGCATAATCAAATGGAAGTGGTGGAAGTGTTGTACAACACGACTTGCGACTCGCGAGAATAAGGCGCGTATACTCACTTGATTTTGATGGTGTTTTCCTCCGTGCCATATCTTCACGGTGACGTCAAAATTACGAGTACACACGAAGCATCAGTCGTACTTCGGAACGAAGCGATAATGTAAAAATATTTTTAGAGCAGGTATATCGTCGGTCATGTGTCCGTACGGCGCGAGTGTACGTCTGCTTGTTTACTCTTTTCAAAATTATGAACGAATGAGTCAAAGCAAGCAGCAGCGAAATAAAGTTGAACAAATTCCAATCTGTATGCCACACACTTATAATTAGAATCAATGAAAGATACGTGAATCCCTGTTTTCGCACTCTTTTTCACTGGCTGGCTCTGGGAAACAACAAACGCGGGGCATTTCTCTCCTACGCCCTCGCTGCCCGACTCGCGATCCCTCACTTCACCTCCAAATGCACTAGCTCTTCGTCTCCAACTAAAGTTCTTTCGAAAATATGTATGCCAATTGCAAAAATATCTCTAGATGCTGAACTAACGTAGCGCGCGTGTACGAGGTTTAACTGCAAATCGCGAAATGAAACACAAAAAACTGAGAGGCCTTGGCGTGGTGTTCCCCAAAACCAACACTTTTACATTTCTTCCACTCACACACCCGCACGCAACGCTCGTGAGTGAGGGAGAGAGAGCGGGAGAGAGCCGTCTGCGGGATCGTCTGATGGTGACTCGACTGCCGCTTTTTTGATGACTCCGTGACTCCGCGAGACCGCGAATGAAGCCTCGCACCGGAGTCGCGACGTATCTCGCTTCGCGGAATTATGCCGCTCGGTGCTCGCAGGCAGTGATAAGGCTTCCACTATTTCAATCGATTATGTCATGATTTCGGGATTCCCAAGGTCATTCGCCGCTGCGTTTCACGTTTTTTCCAGGAACCGGAATTTTCTTTTGTTATTTGTTTTGTTCCAAATTTTTTCACACTTTAGTTTCACTTTGAATATTTGTCAAAAATTTTAAAAAGATTTTTTGATGACGTGACTTCTTTGAGTAGAGCTCTACCCCACACATCTTTGTCTCTAGTGTATTCTGAATTTTTAGATCTCTGACTGCCTTCGTTTTAGAACAAATTATTGAGATTATTTTAGATATTATTTCAATAAATCTTTTTATTCCTTCAAGTAACCGAAATAGGATCAGGGATAGTTATTTTGGAGTGATTTGGCGCGATTCTATGTTGCTTCAGAAAGGGTTAACCACTTGTTAGACTTGTAAATAGTTTGTACATCAACGCTACTAAGGAAGTAAGAAGTTGAAACCTTTCTTAGATTTGTGAAAGAGCTCGGAAAATGATGATGAACTTCTAAAACTTTTAAATCACGAAAAAAGAGCCTTGATTCTCAATAGACCATTTATAACTCAAATTGAAAATGTCTCCTCACTAGGAAAACTTTCTAAATTTCATATTCTTATTCCAAATGAAACTGAAAATGACTTAAAAGCTCTTTAAAAACTTGGCTTGAATTGTTTTATTGAGGTATGAGGTGAAAAAAACACGAGAATTTTTTTTAGTAATTGAATTGGAGAGACTCACTCGTTACTTTATTAAAATAATTGAAGTTTTTACATTAATGAGCTACACGCACATAAGATTCTGGTTACTTATAAACTACTCGGCTGCTCTACAACTTGTCATTTTAAACTATCTACGTAAATCATTAGCAGTTTCTGCGTTTCGATAAAATTTTTAAGTCAGGTTACTCAGGTTCCTTTGGAAGGGACTCTTGTGCCTCTAAAAGGGAAAATACACTACAAATTAGGACGGTTCAGCCCTCAGCACCCTCGTTGTTGCAGAACCCGGAGCACTTCTTCAACTTGACGCTCTTGCCGTCGCCCAGCCGGATGCGACTCGCGTTCTCGTCCGTCGGAATGAAGTCCGTCCGCTCCTTCAGCTCCTTCGCGAGGTTTTGGAACAGCGTCTCAATATTTGTATTCTCCTTGGCGGACGTCTCGATAGAAAACATTATCTCCGGGATGATCTCCTTCATCGCGTTCACCTCGTTCTCTTTCACCTGTCGCTCCTCCTCCAGGTCCGACTTGTTGCCCACGAGGGCAATTATGACCGTGGAGGTCGTGTACTTGCGCACTTCCTCGATCCACTTCTGGAGGTTCAGGAAGCTCGACCGTTTCGTAATGTCGTAGACGATTATCACCCCGTTTGCAGACCTGTAGTAGCTCTGGGAGATCGTCCGGAAGCGCTCTGAAAAGGGACATTCCTAAGATCTTGAGGCTAGAGAGGTGCTTCTGAGTTACCTTGACCGGCTGTGTCCCACAGTTGGCACTAGAATGGAACGAGAGTTAGAAATAGTAGCCTCCACGCCACAGAAACGAGCCCTAGAGCTTCATAGGTTTTCATTTTTGAGAGACTTTTAATTTCAAATAAACCTTTCAAGAGCCAGCGTTTAGTACTTTTTGGGAACTGGAAGTTCGAACTTCGAAGGGATACTCTATAGAGAGCCTATAGATCTGGTTGATCTGTTGAATCATGAAAATGGCTTTTTCAAGCCACAGAGCTTTAATTTTTTTGTGCAGGCCAGAAAAAGGTCAGTGGATCTCTAGGGCTCTCGCCTCTGTGCCTGCAGCGCTCACCTTCACTTTTTTGCCGTCAACATTTATGGTCTTGATGGAAAAGTCGACCCCGATGGTGTTTGTGTGCTTCTCCGTCCAGTTGCCGTTCTAAAAATACAAGCCTCAGCATTCGGCGTTTCCGCGGAACTTTCTCACCTTAAACCTTTGGACTATGCATGTCTTGCCAGTTCCGCAATCGCCAATTAGTACCTTGATAACAAAAACGAGAAAGCGCTAATTAGCCCAATTTGGGGAAGGCCTCCCGAGTAGCTTACAATTTTGAACAGAAGATCAAACGAGTCGTCGGCCTGGCTGCCTGATGGAATCCTCAGTTGGGCCATTTCGCCGTTGCTTCATTGGGTTTTGCGTATCTGCTCGAGCACTTCTTTGTTCGTGCAACTTGGTCTTCGGCGGCTCCCAACGCTGTTCACACTGTTCCGGCTACTTTTTCAGTTCACTCACTCGAGAAATAGGAACCTGCTGGACATTGAAACACCTTTGTGGGCCGAGAACTTTGCGAAAGTTTTAAAGAAAATGTTTACACTAATCACAGCTGACGGCCGGAATGAACGCGAAAATGGCCGAGCGCAGCTGTTCACTGGGTATCGACTAACCCTTACGACATCGAAATAGCGCAAAGTGACGAGGTCTTTGAATTTCACCGAAAATGATGATAAGGAAGTCAAAACAATTTGTCTCGCTATCTGTGTCGAGTAAAACAAATTACGGAATCATTTAAGGAAAGTTTTTACATAAAAATTTTTTTACAGGAAAATTACAGGTTTAAAATTATACACATTAATTCAATAAAATATAATTAAAAATATGTATGATTTAATTTTTGGGAAAATAGCCGGAAAATTCCAACAAAAAAGAAAGCGATTATACACTTTTTTCCTCAAGACAAGAAATTCCAAAATTTTTTTTATGAATATGTTTATGTTTGGAAATTCGGAAAAATCTAATTTAAGTTTAACAAAACACCTGGAGGAAATTCCAACCGAATGGCTAAGGGGCTGATAATGGAAAACTACAATCAGACAAAGAGTTTACAAATGAATTTTCCAATTTTCTTAAAGACCTTCTCAGTGGAAAATTACAAGTTGAACTCACGCACAAAAACACATCCGACCTGAGCACAAACAAGGGCGAGTTCCGGATTGTTAACTTCCAGAATGACCGCGAGCGCCGAGACGGCAGAGAGAGCGAACCAGAGTCCACGACAAATCGTACGACTCGCTTCATTAACGTCACGAGCCCCGTATCAATCCAAGGAAGGTCCATTAAATGAATGAAGTTATTTTTAAGTGGAACATTCGGTGATAAGCCGCCGGAATTGTGAACTCTTGATTTCTAATCAACGACGCCCGCCGCCGCGCCGGTTCGTGTCGAGATTCGAGGAGACTCTCCAGACTGTAAATAGTTTTTGATTGAGTAATTAAAGGCGCAGTAAACAAATTGATAGTGTGAGTCATCTGTCATGGTCTTGGGTTTTCAGTCTTTCAGGGGAAGAACAAAAGCCCTAATTTTTTATCGCGAATTCGCAGACGGCTACGTGCCACGCCTCCAAGGTCGAAGCCATAAATCTGAGATACTCCAGGGGCATTGCGGAATTTCTCGCTCGATAAGAGGGTGGCGTGTTCCTCACGTCAGTTCGATAAGACGGCACACGTCAACTTAATTGCCCAACGCTCAATCAAGACTCGTCGGAGGTGATAAGAACAGACACTTTATTTCAATGAATCTGAGCACAAAATATATTTTTACATTTATGGTTTCAATATTTACACTCGAATTTAAATACCTTAGTAACACATATGGCTCCATCAAAAGCATCTTCTGACTCCTAGGACTTAACTTAATCTCGACGAACCAAACTCACAAATAGCCAATCTCAATTCTCAAGAGTAGGTAAAATAGTCTAGAGCGCTTTGGCAAAGGTCAGTGACTCGAAAGGGGGCGAGCAGGACTCGAGGTCTTGAGCAGGAAAATTCGATTCCAAGCCAGCCTGAGAGAATGTAACTAGAAGTAACAAGTGAGGAAGTGCCAAAGCCGTTAGAATATAATTTTCCTGGAAAATCGGAAATCTCTCAGACGTCAAGAGGGTAGTACTAAGTCACACGAATCAAATTTCCTTGCTCTGAGCTCGAGACCGCCCCGAACCGCCCAAGTAAAAGCAAAGTGAATGAAGTATGGTAAAAGAAGCAGAGACTCTCGCTGAGATTCCGGGAATGTGCGAGGCCAACTCACTGCTAGCCGGCCTTCTGGGCCACCTTGGACTTCTGTATCGCGTTGAACACGTCGATCTCCTTGCGCTCCTTCTGCTTGTTCCGCTTCTCGTACATCAGCCGGTGCTGGATGATGCGGTCCACAATCTGCTCCGTCGTCATGCTGTTTCCCGAGTCCACGAGAACGAACTTGCCCATCTGCTTCGGGACGCTGTACGGATCCTGGCCGTCGATGTCGTTTGCGATGTGGGTCTGTCCGTGACACACGACGTCCACCTTGAAGTGGTTCATGAGATCCTCCGAGACGTAGTAGGGCGCCCCGATCACCACCTCGTTCACGTACTTGCAGGCGAGCACGCTGAGGGTCCGCTCGTGCAGGTTCATGATGGGGTAGTTGCCACCCTTGTACTGGTTCACGACGGGGTCCGTGTGGAGGCCCACGATGAGGTAGTCCCCGTGCTTCTTCGCCTGCTCCAGGAAGTCGAGATGTCCGACGTGGAAGAGGTCAAAGGCGCCCGCCACGTACACGATCTTGTCCGTCGGCTTGGGCGGGATTCCGTCGCTGAACTGGATGATCTTCTGCGTCGTGGGCAGGAACTGGGAGCACCCGGTCCAGGGACTGCGAGCCTCGTGGTCCTGGCCCATGTTCGAGGACCCGTCCTTGCCCACGGCGTACTCGTGCTCGCCCTGACGGAAGTGGTTCTTCGTCATGAGCAGCATGCGGCCTACGAGGTCCGTCGTCGAGACTCCCTGCGTGCGCGACACCTCCTTGTAGCGGTCCTGGAGTAAACAAGAAAACAGGCACTTATTAACCACTTATCAACTTAAATATGTTTAGTTTGATTTAAGATCAGTTAATAAGCGAAATTCCTCAGACTTTCATTGAATTTGAGGACAAATAGTTGTCAATTACTTATCAAACAAATAACTAAATTTTGAGACTGCTTTAATTAACTCTACTAATTATCAAGATCAAGATACCAAATTAAGATGGATTTACTTTTGTCAACCACTTCTCAGTAATTTGGAACGAAAAATGGCAATGTTTCGGGAAGTAAAATCGAAAGTGAGATTGAAAGAAATAATTCAAGGTGGTATAAAAACTGGTTAATTGTTGGTTGGTTGAATAGAGGTCAGTGAACTCACCGCTTCCTTCACGTACTGGTAGCAGTCAGTCCCATCAGCGGCGCAGGTAATGTCGTCGCCGTGGACGCAAAAGTCGCAGTCGTACTTGTCGAGGGTTTCGAGGGTGGTCACGTAGGGAGCTCCCTTCACCACCTCGTCCACCCACTTGATGCCGGCTACCATCTTGTAGCGCTCCTCCTCCTGCAAAGTTGCGAATATTGATTACTTTGTACTGCTTCGAACTGCCTCAGGGGTCACGACTATCGAGCGCGGGGTCTCCTTACTTTCAGCTGATTAAACGCGCAATTTGGGTTCGTTTCGTTTTGAATTAGAATAAAAATGCGGAATTTTGGACCCTTGTCTATTTTCTAGTCCACTATCATTTTAACTTTATTGATGTTTTCTTCTATTTCGGAGCTAAAAAAATTTTCCTTCACCCAAAATAAAAAATTTTGGCAGAGGCATCCAAAATAATATTTTTTTTTATTGTAAGTCTACTGTGGTAGCTGTTTTCTGGCTGCTTTCACCCATTGTAGAGCTAAAGAACCCATTCACCTACAAATTTTGGCTGACTTCCAACGCCAGTGACTCACTTTTCCCGGTACTTTTGAGCTCAAGCTTAAATGTCTCTTCTCTAGTCTGCTGTGGTTGTTATTTTTGGCTGTTTTTACCCTTTTAAGCCAAAGACCCCAAACATTTTGGCTAATTTCCAACAGAAATTAATAATTTCCCACCCATTTTCCGGCATACCGGCGCCGCCTATGATCTAGTTCACTGTGATATCATGCACCGATTGTATCATTATATTTAATTAATTAAATAGCGGGGATCGATGTCGTTAAGAGAAGTGATTCAGCGAGTACACGTGCGTACATAGCGAGAATGAGTAACCTTGAGGGGTGTCTAGAAACATCGGAAGTATGTAGTGCTGAGCAGCGGGAAGTGAATGATGAAATTCTGTCTGAACTTACCGTGAATACGGGAGGTCCTTTGTTCTTGGCGATCTCAGCGTCATCGTGGATTCCGACGACCAGCTTGTGACCCAGTGACTTGGCCTGACGTAAGGCATTAGCGTGGCCAAAGTGGACCTAAAATCGATACACTTGAGTGACGTTCGGGGGCCGAATTGCGGCATCCGCTTTACCATGTCATAGCACCCGTCACACCACACCCGGACCTCTTTCTTGTCCCCTGAGCTTTCCACCGAACTCGACATCTTGGCTTTTGTATTTGTTTTAGAATATTTATATAACAACTTGACCTTCTGCGGTATTTTGGACTACTGTCGCCAAAGTAACGATTTAATGCACAACTCGCTTCAACGTCTGGCCTTTTACGAAACTTTCGACCTCAATGCAGACCTCTTCACTGCTTTAGCAAGTGGAATTCCTAATTACTCAGTAATAGTACGATTAGTTTGGCTGGACGCGGCAAACTTTCCTGCTGCTTGCTCGAAAATGAGCTGAAAAACTGTGCGATTGGCGAGAAAATTGAATTTGAATCACACCCGCATCGTACGACTCTCGCACACTCTCGCACGACTCTCGCACACTCTCGCAATCGCAGGCGTCATCGCGGCTCGACAGCTGATTTCTCTCAAATGTGCCCCGCGGCTCTCACGCAGGGAGAGAAAACGGCTCGAGTCTGTCCGGAATGCCTCGAGAACGCCGAGGGAATTGTTGTGATCCACGTATTGCTTCGAGAACTGAATTTCAAAGTTCGCATTTTGAAGAAAGCATTTTACTTCCCCGTTTCCAAGATGTTCGACATTCCAACCCACATGGTAAGGCTCCTCCCTGCCCACAAAGCGCTGTGATAAACCCGCGTCTTTGCAGGACTACGACGGCCAAGCAAGAGCCGAAAGACTGTCGCGCATCATCATAACTTTGTTCGGCATCGTCGGTCTCGTCTGGGGCGGAATCATCCAGCAGTTCTCCCAGACCGTGTACATCCTGGCCGCCGGATTCCTTCTTGCAGCTCTCGTAACTGTTCCGCCATGGCCGATCTACCGCAGGAAAGCTCTCGGCTGGCAGAAACCCCGTCCCGACCCCGGTCTAGCGAACGGCTCGAGTGATGACAAGAAGAAGAAGAAATAAAATATGTACTGTTTAGCACTAAAAAATTAAATGTCCAGTAAAAATTTCCACGGAAAAACTTTCGATGTTTTCACTTCACGGTCAATTTTTCGCATCTGAGGAAACTGCAACGGAATTTTCAAAATATTCTGTTATCAGTGAAATCCGACTTGTAAACTTTGCATTCGTTGTGCATTTTAAAACCCCGAAATCGCAGTTTTTACGGGACTTTACTTACTTCCAAGCACCAAAAGTATTTCCTCGTGACTCAGTGACTTTTCTGGGGCAGTTAGGATGAGCACACCGTCGAAAATAGCTCTGATAACCGGCATCACCGGCCAGGACGGCAGCTACTTGGCAGAATTCCTGCTGGAGAAGGGCTACGAGGTCCACGGGATCGTGAGGAGAGCTTCCACCTTCAACACGCACCGCATTGAGCATTTGTGAGTCGAGGAAAAAACCCTGTTCGTCCGATTTGTCTGTCCGTCTGTCAGTAAGATTAAAGTGAATCACCGATCTCGGTACATCCACAATATCGCCAGGAAAGTAATTAGCTGGGGTCTTCATACTTCGCTATTTCATGTTTCAGATACGCCGACCCCAAGAGTCACAAGGAGGGGAAGATGAAGCTGCACTACGGAGACATGACGGACAGCAGCAGTCTGGTGAAGATCATAGGCTCGATTCGGCCAAACGAGATCTACAACCTGGCAGCTCAGAGCCACGTCAAGATCTCCTTCGACCTGAGCGAGTACACGGCAGAGGTGGACGCCGTCGGGACGCTGAGACTCCTGGATGCCATCCGAACGTGCGGGCTGGAGAAAGACGTCAAGTTCTACCAGGCGTCGACCTCGGAGCTGTACGGGAAGGTCGTCGAAACGCCGCAGAACGAAAAAACGCCCTTCTACCCGCGCTCCCCGTACGCCTGTGCCAAGCTCTACGCCTACTGGATCGTGACGAACTACCGCGAGGCGTACAACATGTTCGCTTGCAACGGAATTCTGTTCAACCACGAGTCCCCGAGACGAGGCGAGAACTTTGTGACCCGCAAGATCACGAGGTCCGTCGCAAAAATTTCTCTAGGCCAGCTGGAGTGCCTGGAGCTTGGGAGTCTGGACTCGAAGCGGGACTGGGGACACGCCAAGGACTACGTCAAGGCCATGTGGATGATGCTGCAGCGAAAGGAGCCGCAGGACTACGTGATAGCCACCGGGGAGACGCACAGCGTGAGGGAGTTTGTGGAGGCGGCCTTCAACTTTATTGGCAAGGAGATAGTCTGGTCCGGGGAGGGGCTGAATGAGGTGGGAACGGAAAAGGGGACGGACATCGTGCGAGTGCGAATCAACGAGAAGTATTTCAGACCCACGGAGGTGGACCTTCTGCTGGGGGACGCGACCAAGGCCAAGCAGGAGCTAAACTGGACGCCGAGCGTGAGTTTCCAGGAGCTCGTCAAGGACATGATGGAGTCGGACATCGAACTTATGAAGAACAACCCGGTAGCGTAGAAAGGAAAACCAAGGTCTCTTGAAATAATTAATATTAAGAGCAATTAAGGTAAATCCAGATCCAAGAAAAATCAGGATAATGTTTTTGAGACTCAGGGAGATATGTTTCAAATTAAGGGTAAATTCTCGTAAAGCCTCTTGAGTCAAAGTCAAAATTCAAAAGAACAAAACTGATCTTTTAAATTTACAGATACAAATTTAGAACTGGGCCTTTAGTTGACAAATGTAAATGAACTTTAATGGACACTGAAATCATGAAGACGGGTTTCAAAAGTTGAAGCTTTAAAATAACCAATGAAACGCACACCTGAATATGGGGATGATAAAACACACAGACTAGCACGAAGCAAGAAAAGTAATTAATCCAAGCATTCCGAGATGTAAGAATTTATTTTTTAATAAGGTTCTCGATTGAGAACTTGTGTAAGGCTTTCTTAGATTTGTTATGACTATTTTCTGCAATAAATGTGGTTTGCAAAGGCTCCGACTTGATCCTTTTGGCCTCCTCGAACGTCGCCTGCAGGTGGCCCGTAAGCAGCGTGTTGAAGAGGAACATGGAATTGAGGTCTGCGATGGTCGTTGGCGGCTCCGGGGGCTGCTCGTCAGGTCGCTTGTGGTCCAGCAGAAAGGCTGAGGGCGAGGTAAGTGGAAGCATGAAGGGGGTTTGCTGCAAATGAAAAAATTACAAATCAGTAATTTCTTGAGACAAATTTAAATTCTTACTTCAAAATTACCGCCCAGAAACGCAAGTGAAATTTCCAACCATTGTCATAAAAAAGTCTTTTTTTCTCAAGCTTCTAAGTAAATTGTCCAGTTAGAAGCCTTTAGCTCTCGCATATTCCAAGTATCTAGTCATGACGGAACACGGGAAGGTTTAAGTTTGGCAAATCCAAAAAATCCTTCGATTTCCAGCTCGTTTGTTGACAGAGGTAGCTCCCTCAGTTTCAAGCTATTTCTGATAGAAGACACCGGGAATGCGCTCAAGAAGTTATTTCGCTGTTCGAAGCTCTCGAGATTGGCGTTTCTCACGAATTGGTCATCGAAAACTGCGCCGATTCTGTTCTCATTGATGTTAACTCGGAAGAGCTGGTTGTTGTTCCAGAAAAGCTTCTATGGTAGGACTTGAATGAGGTTGTAGTACAAAGCAACGGTCTGAATTTTGAGACACGATTCAAAGGCGCTCGGGTCCAGATATTCCATTCCCTGATTCTCGGCCACAAAGGTCTCTAGATTGAGAAACGACTGAGAAACAATGAACAACAAATAGGAAAATACTCGAGGGAAACCCCTCCAGTGGTTCCAGGGAGTTCTCGGTAATATCGGACTCCTGATAAGACTAAGTTTCGCAATCACGGGTGACTAATCCTAAGGTAATATCTGGCCAAAAGACTTGCTCGATTGCAATTTTATTCAACTCCTTTACTGTCCCAGAACGCAAAGAAAACCCTCAACTCTGTTCATCTGGAACGGCTTGTTCCTCAAGAAGTAGAAATCATTCAACGTGAAGCCCTGAGACTCGGCGTATCTCAGAAACCTGGTCATCGTCGAGCACGGAAAGGTGTTGCCATTGAGGGACAAAGATCTCAGTCTGATGGAGCCTTCAAAAAACTTTTCGATTTCCAGCGAGGTTAAGTCATTCGTGTACAAATCCAGGACCTTCAGATTGTGGCTATTTCTGACGGCAGACGCTGCAAAAACTCGGAGAAAATTCCTCTGCAAGTCGATCCTCTGCAAATTCACGTTCTTTTCGAATTGATCGTCCGAGATGGCAGCGATTCTGTTGTTTTCCAAATTCACTCGTTCCAGTTTAAGGTTATTCCAGAACAGCTTCTGAGGCAGTATTTGGATTTGGTTGCCATACAGGGAAATTTCACGAATATTAGGGCACGAATCGAAAGCTTCAGGGTCGAGATACGCCACTTGATCGTATGTTATTTGGATGTACTCGAGGTTGGTGAAAGTCTCGCAGAAATCCGGACTGAGAATCGGCACAATGGAGCGGTATACCAGGACTTCGGTAATCTTGGCAGGATCGTCTGCTACGATCCTGTATCGAAGCTGGTCTGGCGGAAGAGTGGCGCCAGTGATATTGCAAATGTGTTCCTCGGAAGAATAGCACGTGAGAGTGGGCACCTGGGCTTTGGCTATTTTTAGTGCCACAAATGTCAGAATAAATACTTGGAATTGCATCTTGAACGCGTAGAAAGGTTAACCAAACTGAGCGAAAAATTAGTATTGAGCCTCTTTGATATCGGAAATCCAAATCTTATCGGCACTTTTGGAAGCTTAAACGTGACGTCATCTTAGCAATCAGTAAAAGACTTGAAATCTGCATAGCAAAGATACCCAGATTTTATATGAGGTAATGTGAATTGGTTAACTCTGAATCTGTGTAGCTTTTATTTACGAAAATGCAATGTTACGAAATAAAAGTTTCCTAATTTCTCATTTAACATAGTCTTCTGAATTTCAGCTCAATCGAAGCAACTTAAACTTTCCCCCCTTCGGTGGCCTCTCACCCCTCCCCATTAGGTGATAATGCAAACATGTGTTCAATGATTTGCTAGATTTTGCACGGACTACAACATACTTAAATTTTATTTCAATCAAAGCAATTATGAGAAAGATTCATACAACAGTAAAACCCCCTGGTTACCCCCCAGGTAATTTTCCGAAAAAACCAAAGTAGTTCCACTACTCTCCAGACCATACATGGCAACATGTAAGAAACCACAGGTCTCTAGCTCTTGTAGTTTCGGAGCCTTTGCGGCTCGGACGGACGGATGGACATACGGACAGACAGACATATCGAACACAGAAGTGCATTTTTTTTCAAAATTGATGAAAATGCACTAAAAATCCACATCAACCTTTAGCTCGATAAGTTTCTTATTTAAGTTGAATGCAGACTTAAATTTAACCGTTATTGTCCTTCTACGCAAGTATACTTCTCAACCAAGGTCATCGAGAAGTCCTTCACCCTTGACAAGTAGAAACTGTTCAAGTTGACGCTCTTCGTCGCGGCGTAATTTAGATATCTTAGCAATGCTGTACACGGGAAGGTGTTGCCATTGATGAACAGAACCTTCATTTTCGGGAAATCCAAGATCCTTTCAATCTCCAAAGACGTCAGCTCATTCGTATGCAGCTCCAGGTTGCTCACATTCGGGCTGTTACCGATTGAATTCACCGGAAAAGCTCGCAAGTAGTTCATGCCAAGGTCGAGACTCCCGAGGTTCGAATTTCTTGAGAACTGGTCGTCAGATATGGCGCCGATACGATTGTTGAAAAGTTCAATAAGCTCCAGCTGAGGGTTGTTCCAGAATAGCTTTTGAGGCAGAATTTGGATCTGGTTTCTGGACAAGTAAATCTTCTTGATCTTCGAGCAGGAAAGAAAAGCCTCTGGGTCGAGGTACTCCACTCCTTGGCCGGCGGCGTGGATGAAGTCCAGGTTGGTCAAGGTCTGGCAGAAGTCCTGGCTAAATACTGCCAGCTTGGAACTCAGGACGTGGAGCTCGGTTATTTGAAGGGGCGAGTCTGCGGCTATTTGGTACCGAGGTTGGTCTGCGAGAAGGTAGACCTCGGAGAGTTCACATCTTACCACAATAGCTGAGTAGCAAGTTAGAGTTGGAAGTTGAGCTTCCACCAATTTGATGCTCAAAAAGGGAAGAATGAAAAAGAAGAGCTGCATGTTTAACGTCTGAAGTATCGAAGTGTACTAAATCACGACTGATAATAAGGGGCTCGATAGTGAGCAATCAGTTTCAATCAATCAATTTAATTCTCGATGTTTTTAACTGTCCCGAAACGCACGGGAACGTTTCAAAGTGGTCCTTTTCTTTCAAGTTAGAAACGATACTGGTCTTCAACCGGAAGTTTCCGGATTCCGCGAATTTCACGGGAAGGTGTTGACGTTGATGTACATCTCTTCTAATTTCAAGACGTTCAACGGTACTCAAGGTTCAAGGAAATGAGCTCGTCGCTTCGTACTGTTTCCAATGGTGACCACTGGGATGGCTCTCAGAAGGTTTTTATCTCAAATCTAGGGTGGAGAGAATTTCGTTCCTTATATGAAGTGGTCTTTCGTTATTGCACCAATTCTGTTCACCCAAAAGGTCGCATACTGAAGCTTTGGTTAATCCAAAGTAATTTCTGAGGCAGATCCTGAATTCGGTTGTTGGCCAGGAAAATTGAACGAAGGTTGAGACATGACTTGAATGTACTTGGATCCAGATAATCGATTTCCTGGTCGTTGGCGACAAAAAACTCCAGATTGACAAAGGTCTCGCAGAAGGTGTACCGGGGTTGTTTTTAGAGGATACAGACATTTTTTATGGCCCATCTGGTTGCCATGGGAAAGTTTCACCCAGAGAGTAAAAATTACGAGTTTGGAGTACACATTTTGCTTCCAAAGAGCCAAAGTAAACGAATTTGACTTCATTTGCATTTTCAAAAATAGGTTTTGGCATGTAATCACTCAAACTTTCTGTGGTTTGGTCAAAACCTAGTACTCAGTTTTACGAGAACCGATGCAAATAACTTGGCGTTTCGGGAGTCCCATGAGTCCTATATTTCGAGAACAACATCACATTTTGCTGTAATTCATTTTTTTAATCTTAAAAAATGCTTTCAAGATTCTAATCGCCGATTATCGCAAAACTGATTACTAGGTTTTATCTCTTAGACCAAATCTAACAAACACAGAAAGTTTGGGACTGTGGGTTTTTTAAAAATCTACTACAGTGTATTAATTTATCATGAATTACTTCGAAATCACAAAGTTATCTTCAATTTCTAAGTAAGTGAATGATTTGATATTGATAATAATTCAATTTCAACTTAAAAACCTTAGCTATCTTGATGAATAATTAGTAGAAACATAATAAATATCTAGAGAGAATTCTTAACTTTCGCTTGAATTTAGAGAATTCGGCATTATCCTGAAAATCTCGGGGAGATGTGCCAACTCTAGCCCCCTCCTTCCCTATTAGCTACGGCACAAATCAGCACCGTTTTCAACCCCTCAAACTTTATATATGAGAGTGACCTACCTGAATGAACTGCGTGTTGATGAGCAGTTTGGCCTGCCTCTGTCTCCGAGTCCTGCGTCTCCGGTAGTTCCCTTGCTCGAACATGTCATAGGCGGAGGCGTCGAGCATCCAGAAGGAGCCCTTCCCTGCCCCACAATCCTCTTCCTCCGTCTTATCTCGCGGCACCTTGATGAAGCAGTCGTTGAGAGACAGATTGTGTCGAATGGAGTTCTGCCAGCCTTGCTTGTTCTCGCGGTAGTACGGGAAGCTGGAAAGAAACGGTACGAATGTGTATTTTCAAGTCACTCAAGTCACAGTCAAGACAGACATTTAACAAAACTTAAAACGTCTGCCCTTGACTTTCGCTTGTTGTGGCAACGCTACTGGCAACCGAGTTTGGCTTCCTTTTAGTCTCAAAAACATCGGAAGAAAAATGTCGAGAAAATCGCGATGCCTTCCCCAAATCCAGAGCTCAGCCTCAGAGTCGTACAAGGACCCGGACCCTCTCGGAACGGTCAACCTGCGGCCCTCCATAGCCAACTCGCATGTCCAGGACCTCGTCGCCAAGAAGTGGGACAAGGAGAAGGCGAAGACTTTCCAGCCCTACAACGACCTCAAGTTCAACCGCGTCTTCAAGCTGCCATCCAATGAGGTCTCCTTCATGGGGGGTCTGGGCGAGACCCGTGGAAACCTCCGGTCTCAGACGCACGTTGAGAGACCCAACGCGGTTCAGAAGATCTTCAAGATGCGCACGGGGAACAGGAGCCTTTTCACGCTCACCGAGGACCCGCACAAGACCTCCACGGTGGTCCACAGGTTCCCCACGAGAGGACCCAAGGACGTCAAGGCCATCGTTGACAAGGTCTGGATGGCCAACAACTTTGACGACAGCAAAAAGTCTTCGGAGTCCGACAGCGTGGTGGCGAGGCCGAGACGCTTTCAGAAGAAGGTTGAGCCCGTGACGGAGACTCGGACCTCTTTTCAGGTAAGATAGAGCCTTTTCGAGAATTATTGAGAAATAATCTTATTTGAGGCCCCCTTATGATGAGAACCAAAAACTTCTTCCTTCATAATTTTAATACCATAGAGGAAACCGATTCTAAGGGCCACTAAGAAATTTGATTGAATTGTTTCTTCTCTCAATTTTGGGTTCACTGCGAGGTTGGCTTTTTGAATGAGCAAAATTGGCTCAATAAGAGTCGTTTTCAACCAATTTTTCCTAACAATATTATGGACTTCACTACGGAGCCTTCTTATGTTCAACCCATAGACATAACCAGAGGCTCGAAACCGATAACAGCTCCAAAAGTTTATTTGAGTTCTTTCTTTCGAAGGGTCTTGTGAAATTTAGAGACTAAAAATTTCTGAAGTAATTTGGTATATCAAAATAAAAAGCCTGAAAGACGTTTGAGACTCTTGAAGCATGACATTAGGTTCAAGAATGCTGAAATCACAGCATTAATTTCTCAACATAAATCGTTAAAGTTTAAACTCAAAATTAACCACTAATTTAAGGTCGTCGACAACATCCGGAGCCGCCTAGATGACCTCTTCAAGGTCCCGAACGAGCTTCTGGAGCCACGAGAGACCTTCTTGGAATGGGCCGTGAAGGAGCGCGAGAGATTCAAACAGCGTCGTCTGCAGATGACAGAGAAGCAGGAGAGAAACGTGACTGAGACCCTCTCGATCCCGGAAGACGAGTCAACGGACTCCCTCACGACCTGCGACCGCTCACGAGTCCCGAGAATCCGCAAGAGAGAGGTCATCCGGCACATTGCGGGTTACCAGTACGGGCAGTTTACGAAGATCCCGAAGAAAGACGCGAAAAACACCAAGTTTGGGATCCCCGTGACGATGATCGAGCGAGTGAAGGAGGAGAACAAGAGAAAGGAGGAGAAGAACAGCAAGCTGAGGAAGGCCCGCATCTCCCACATGAAGCTACCGATCTTCTTCGACGAGGATAACTCGGACGAGGACGATGTCGTGGAGACCGTGAAGGCGCTGACTCTCGTCCGAACGCCCTTCCTGCGTCTCCCGAAGATCAAGACGCAGCAGAGACGCCGTCGGGACCGTCTGCGTTCCAAGTACCTCAAGCAGGACCGTCTCAACCGCATCACCATGCTGCTATACAACCGCTCAGATGGCCCCCAAATCTCCCCCAGAAGCTTCGTGGACCGATTCGCGGAGCAGGAGAACGAGGTGGAAGCGAAGCAGGAGGTCGACACCTCCTCCTATGTGCCCCAGCGTCGCAAGTTTGTGGCGTTCATTAGGGAGATGTTCAGGGAGCAGATCAAAAACTATGTCAAGGACCAGGCAGACGAGATGACGTTCGAGCAGTTCAAGGAGACGGAGAAGCTGAACGTGAACTTCTCCAAGAGCTCGCCCTCGCTTGCGAGTGTGGAGAACGCCAGGGAGCAGGACGAGACGCTGCCGGTGCCGAAGACGAGGAAGAGCACGCGGTTCGACAGGTCCGACGCAACTACGGGGCCCTTCTATATCGACCCCGACAAGATGGAGAAGGCAAACGACCCTCAGTTTTGTGAGTTAATCAGCTTTCAAAACACTCTGGAGAGGCTAAAGATAATTTTGCCGAAAGCTGGGATGTCTGAAAAATACTCAAACCTAATATGGAAGTTACAAAAACCTCTTTTCTGTCTTTATGTACCTACTTCGATAGATTAAATCACTCAGAAAATTTTTTTTCAAAGTTTTCCCTCTTTTAAATACGATTAAGGCTTAAAAATTCCTATAAACCCATTCTATCTGTCCGTTTTATTCTGCGAGTTCTGCGAGTTAGACGCTTTTGTGTACGAAAAAGAAACTTAAAACGTGAAAAAATAAGAGTTTTGTTTAAGTATAGTTTTTTCTTAACTAAAAATGGTCTAGAAAATCTGTCAACTTCTGAAAAATTTTAAATATATCCTGATTATGCTAATTTGAAGGAAGTGAATTTATCAACTTATGACGAAACAGAAAACCTATCGTAAAATTTTTTAGACATTCTTTTTTTTAGGTTTCAGTTCAATATTAATTTGGAAATTTAAATTTATTTTAGAGATACTAATTTAAGCCCGAGACAAAAAGCTATTGTGAAAATTTTAGAAGATACAACTCTTTAAAAACTTATTGAAAATATTTTCCCGACGGGATTCTCAAACATGTGTTTTTCAGTCAAGAAGCTCCCAAAGTACTACACCAGCCTGATGAGAGGCCGTTTTGACACTAGAGACCGTCTGCAGGTCATCGGAAGGGACTTTGAAGACGTAAATTTTCCCACATTCCCACTCACACCCTACTTCAAGAAGAAACTTTTAGGAAAGCTGCGGTCCCCACGAGTACTCGCACCGCCTCATGACGGAGTACGACCACTTTTACATCCACGAGCTGTCTTACCGCAAGTCCATCAGGAAGTTCTGCCCGAAGACCGACATCCTGAACATCCGGGCGAGTGTCCGCAAGAAGTTCATCGACTACTTTATCCAGGAGAATCTGCAGGAGCTCATCCGGAAGCAGACGGAGGAGAAGATGTACCTCGACGAGATCGACAAGTTCTCGACTATCTGCGAGCCTCTCTTCCAGAAGAAGAAGTTCGAGTACTTCCAGCACATGAACCAGCAGATCGCGTCTCTGGCGCCCACCCTGAAGCTCACCCAGGACCTAGAGAAGGACAAGGAGGCGGTACTAGCCGAGCTGGAGGTCGTCAACGACAAGCTCATCAAGGTCGAGATTCTCTTCGCTCACTACCTCGTCTACATGGTGGGTTTCCGGGGACGTTATTGGGTGAAACTCTGAAGGAATTTGCCTTTTAGAATTTCTATAAGAGAATGCTGCCTCCGGAGTGGAAGATGGACAACATGGAGCTCTTTAAGGAGTTCGAAAAGAGCCTTGAGTTCGTAAGTTCATCTGCTTGAGACGAGAAAAGCCGGATTGATTTTTTCCTTCCAGCTCACAAACACGTCAAAGAAGCTCAAGGAGAGAGATCCGGAGTTCGTGGCTCACGGAGACGAGGAGATGGAGGCCTATGATCTCCAGCTACCGGAAGCCAGCACGGAGCTGCTCGAGGCAGGCATCAGAAGCGTCAAGTTCCGAGTCAAGGAGCTCCTCTTCGAGCTCGTCCAGATCATGTGGGGGGCCGACAAGATCACGCAGGAGCACAACCAATTCAAGACTGAGGCAAGTCGAGCTTTTAGAAATACTTAAATTGACACTTAGCTCCTTCCAGTTCCCCAAAATCGAAAACGCGTCGAAGAAGAACGTACTTTTCGAGGACAAGAAGCTGTCGTTTGTGGAAGAGAGGAACTACGTTCTGAAGTACGACGTCGAGCAGATCGCCAAAAAGTCGCTCGCGAAGTGCGTCAAAAAGTAAGTTCCGAAATTGAAAGGCTCATTTTCGTAAAATGCCTGTTTTCAGCCCCGTCATTCGCAAGATCTCCGCTATCTGTGACCAGCTCTACAAAAGCGCCATCCCACCCCACTTGCAGAACCGCAACCAGTCGAGCGAGCCCGTTTTGGACAAGTTTGCCTTCATCCAAGACTACGTTCTGGTAAGTAGAAATTTATTTCTTTTTAACCCACTTCGAGAATCATTTAACGGGATATTTTATTTAAAACCCGAAGATTTGAATAATGAAACTAATATTTGGGGATCAAAATTGTCTGATTTTAATCCAACTCAGCATCAAACTGCTCTGGGAATGTCTCTTGTTTGCAGTGAGCTATTTCAGTGGCAATTTCAAGGGAAAAATATTAAGGTCTTTGTTTGTTAACTAAATTTTCAATCCAAAAATTTTTAAAAAGCAAGACAAGGTTGGAAATGAGTTGAGAAATAAATTCCCTTTCCAGGACCTCCTTCACGAGCTCGACGAGATGCCCCCCGAGATCGTCCAGCAAGCCACGAAGGAGGTGAAGGTGCAGCACAACTTCCTCGCCAAGCAAGCTACCTCCTGCGTGCAGCAGCAGAACCGCTTCGAGATGATGAAAAAGCAACTCAAGTTCCACTTCTCCAAGCCCAAGGGAAAGTCTCGCAAACGAAGATCTCCATCCCCGGGCAAAAAAGCTTAGAACCCATATTTTTTCACGAGTGTTTTTTTTTTGCAATAAAGTGTGTGCAGACTTACTTTTCCATGATGAACTTGTAAATCCCAGAGAGGGTCAGTTTCTGGCTGGGCGAGCTGGAGATCGCCATGGCGATAAGAGCAATGTAGGAAAAAGGAGGCTTTTCGGGACGCTGCGACTTGAAGAAGTTGATGGGACTGTTGGGGTTCCAGAAGCTGGGCTCAAAGTCGGAGAACGGGGGGAACATCTCCTGGTACCCGAAAGAGACGTTTATCAGCGATTGCGGTAGCATTTTTCACGATCTGTCAGGAATCGAGCGCGGCGAAAGACTGACATGGAAACAGATCGACGGCGATAGGCGGTGCGTAGTTTACGAGGCGATGATGGGAATACGTCGACCTGTGTGGGAGAATTTCCCACAGACGGCGGGGACGTTTTCAAGCACCAGATACGATCGTCGTCTGGTTGGTCTGTTTGTCTTTGCATCTCCTGGGATTCATAATATTTGGTTATAAATTTTGTTAAATTTAAATAAATATAATTATTTTTTCTCTCAAGTCAGTGGACTTCATGTCCAGCCGTAGTAGGCAATTAAAAGAAATAGAATAAAAATATAGAATAGAATATAGAAAAATTGAAAAATTATATAAAGTCCAAAATGACCAAATTTTAGCTAATCTTTTCGTCCTTGCAATGAGTAAGTTATCAGAAAATTTTCAATAAACGTGAAATTCAAATTTTAATCCTGGAAAGACTTTCTTACTTCCCTCATTTTTCCAGTCTTCAAAATGTTGGTCACTCATATGAACTTAGAGCAAAGATTTTTCAACCCCTTCAAAAGTCAAAACAAATTTTTGCACCGTCAATTTAGGTCCCCAAAGTAATATTTTCGCGCTCAGCTGAGCATTTACACAGAATACATTGACATCTGTACATGGCGGTATGTATTTATGTGCGATCAAAATTATTTGAAATTTCCTAAAATTTTTCGAGTTAGGTCGGGACGAAAAGTGAAATTTGCACTTGGGCTCAGTTGGGTTGCCTCTCTCTCTCGGCCTTCACAAATCAATTTCAAGCTTCCTGGACTTTACTCACTTCCCGTCTTCAAAGGACTCGGTATTTATTTGTTTTGTTTTTCAAAGATCACAGTGAATAATCTGTGCAGCACACAGCGTCTCCCCCTTGCGGTCTCTCGATAGCGTGGGAGCGAAAATGGGCGGTCCCCGGCCCCGCCTCTTGTTTCGCGTGCAGTTTTTCGACTAATGCTCGATCGAGACAAGAAAAGTTTGCAGCGAAATCAAATAAACACATGCTGTATGATGAATGATTGCCTCAAACAAAATCCGTTCTGGTAAAACATGATTTACTAATTGGTTGTTTGTTTTCAATAAAAAAAAGTCGGTCCGTGTTTATAGTAGTAAAATTTCCTTTGAATTTCGGGAAACTGAAAGAAAAGTGCTGATTGACGAAGTTATTATTGATGTTTTTATCTTTTCACGAAACTGAGCCGAGCCGGTTTTTATAGATTTTTAATGAATTTCCAAAATTTTACGACAATCTTGCAACCTTCGAGCTGTTGCTTCAGGCCGGAGAAGTGGGGTCGTAAAATCCCCCGCGTCGGCTTCTGCAGACCCAGAGCTCCAGAGAAACAGGAGCAGTGGATTAAGAAATAATTTTATAATTTATGGCGAGAAAGAGTCTGACAAAGAGACACGAGTTTATGCGTGTTTTCATTAAAATTAGGGAAATGTGTTTATTCACTCCAGAATATTGTAATATATAAAGCATAAAACAAACACTTTCTTTTCAGATGTGCCTACGAAAACAACCAAATTACATATATTTTTGAGAATAAATAACCCGACAACGTGTTGCGGTGAAAACGTCCATTTGAGTTGTCGCACAAGCAAAATAACACCAATAGTTAAACAAACATTGGGCCTCTGTATTTTATGAAAATGTGTGTTTACATTTCGAACGCATGATATATTTTTCATTGACAAAAATGTCTTAAAATAAATACGTTTTCGGTGCATTTGCCACCTCCTTGCGTTTTTTCAAAATAAGCCGGCTCAATAATAAATAACTGAGAGCAGATTTCGTCTAAGTAACCGCACAAATCAGCAAATGTTTCTCGCCACTTTTATGGGCGGCCTCTCGCTCAAGCGGGGACTCCAAAGGCATCTTTGCGAAACTTTGTCTGTTTATCTGAAGGAGATGTTTCAAGGCATATGATTAGGTATTTTTAGAGCTCACATAATGGATAAATGTCTTTGAATTGAATTTAAATGTCAGGCTTTGTAAGAGGGATGTTTCCATTTCTCTGGCTTTGAAGTAAACTAGAAATTGAATTGTAACTTCAAAAGGATTTTTAGTGCATTTTCAGCATTTTGCAGAAAATGACACTAATGTGAGTGCTTTTCCGTCTGCCTGTCTGTCCGAAATTTTAAACTAGAAGAACCAGAAGAGCTAGAGAGCTGCGGTTTTTTGTATCTCATCATTTTGAAGATTAGACCATAAGCTTTATCATCGATTTTTCGTTTTTTCAGGCTTAATGCCTTTATTAAAGAAAATTTGGAATCACTAAAAAATTTCTTGATTTTTTAAAGGTTCCTGAACTTGAAACCCACTTACAGCATGAAAATATTGTTTTTAGATTTTCAAATTTCGTGAAACATGCTCAAACATAATTTTAGCCTAGAACAGATCGTAGATTATTCAGAAAGCTTGTCCACCCAAGCTCTATTCTCTCATTTGAGTTCCTATTATTTTTCTAAGGTGAGATTAGTTTTTCCATGAAAACCTTTTACCAGCGGAAAAACGTTGAAGCTAAAGAATGTCCAAACCCAGTCCCCTGGGTTGTCTTAAAGATCACTAGAGAGAATCTGATCTTAACTACCCCGATGTATGTGTTTCTACTTTCTAAGGATACTTGAAGTCGAGCCCCAGGAGATCGGCTGGGCTTTACACCAGAGATCTCTTAATTCAACCGGCTAGTGCCATTTCACTCGGCATATAACAAATATTTAATACTTTCGTATGTTGCAAAAATATGTTGTAAAAGCATTAAGCTAATTCATATTTAAATGTCTCTCAAATATGTCGTAAAGTCGCGAGTGTCATAAAATTCAGATGTGTTGATACGCCGGCGAGGATCCACAAGAAGAAGCACATATTTGGGATGCTTCCGATGCATCCACTCATGCATTATTGCGATCCATGTGATTTACTTTTCCTCTCCACGACATCGCAGCCCACGATGCAATGCAGCGGCACCAGACGGTGAAAATTCTTCCCAAAACGGCTCAAGCTGCGATACTAATCGGCCGACGAAAGATATCAATTTTAAATAGTTTATTAAACAAACTAGAGTCAAAACTCGGGGGGCGCGTGTGTGGTCCCAAATCGTTAACCGCTCGTCATTAAACGCACCAATTCATGTCAATAACGACTGTTTGAATGCGTTTAGGGTTCTCTTCTTGGGAAATGTAGCGCTCACACATTTCCACAGCCGGTGAGACGTGTGCTTTTGTGGTCGACCGCGGACGCGAGTGTTGCAGCAAACCAGATAAAAATGCTTTGTAATTTTATACGAAGAATAATAAAAATACCGAGATAAAAGAAAATTTTAGAAAAACAAGCAAATATTCGGGAGGGTAACGACTTCGACTGCTGACTATAGTGGAACGAAATTCCATTGTCCGTCGGTCTATTTTTTTCGTTCAAGATTCGGAGGTTTTCTATGGACTGAAGCGGATCCACTACAGGGGGCCGAGAGAGTACGAAGGGCTTCCTCTTGACATCCAGAATGCCACAATCCCTGCCGACTTAGTGAGAAGACTGAAAAAGAACCTATAGAGGCCTTTCTCCACCCCGCATCTCAACACTGATGGTGTCTTCTTCTTAATATCCTTTTTGTTGAATTGTCAAATTTTCTTTTTCATTTGTTTTTGACAGCCACGAACCCGGAGACTTTTCCGTTTCTCGGTATCTGTTGAGCCCGTTGCTCCAGTGCTGTAAATTTTATCAAATAAAAAAATAAGATAGTGTCTTAGGGGCTTTACTTTACTTTTAAGGCACTCGTCCTGAGGGAATATATTGGGTTTGGAGCTCTTCCATCGGCTTAATTAATTAAATTTGAGGCATTTGGTAGGTTGTCGGCTAACAGTTACTCTGACTAGAGGCGTTTTAAAGAACTGAAATTTTGGGAAGTTTATTTAAATTTTATATACTTAACAGACAATAAGTGTAATCACTTGGTTTGAGTTTGTAGATGTTCAAAATTTGTAAAGATGAGAAAGATATAGTTGCCTCATTTAAGAGGGGAATATTGTAAATGTTATAAAATTTGCAAGCAGTAGTTCCACAAAATATCCATACCACTCGTTTTGTTATTTACTTGTATGTTTTAAATATTCTCGAATCCTCTTATACTAGAGGGAAAGGGAGGCGGGGTCTGTGAGTTCTGGGAATTCAAAGCAATTCCTCTCAATAAAAATAAACAGGTAATAAAAAATCTAATTATCCTGAATATCTTGAATCTCGGTCTTAAGGGTCGAATCTTTAGAATTCCTGACGCGTGTTCGTCCATCTTTAATCGACACAGCTGCTGAAATAAATGCTTAACCTACTGATCTCATAGCGACAGAGTTAGCTAGACAGAGTAGAAAGAAATAAGTCGGTAACTACGAGCCATCCAGTCAACATGCTAATTTTCTACGCCCTTCTACTCCTCCTGGCCTCCGTGAACGCCGAAAACTCCTACGGCAGCAACTCTATAAGCTGCTATGGAGCCTACCAGTACCGTAACGATCTTGATTTCAGCTAAATGCAGGGGCTCCGGTACGTCCAGTACATCTACAACGACGGATCCATCCTCGGCTGCACTGGCTGCTACACTGGCTACTGGGCTCTCCTCGACCCCGATCACATGTTTTTCAACGGATGCTGCCGCCAGGAGAACACCACTGTGCCTTTTTGCAGCTCCTACTTGGGCTCTGGAGTCGTGACTCAGAAAGCGGGGAGTCCCCGAGGCGTGAACACCTACACTGTTGCTGGAAACGTATACGCCGGGTCGTTCCTGGAGGTGGATTATGCCAATTACATGACGGCTTTAGTGTGTGGCCAGGATGACAAGCAGTGGTTTTATATCCTGACTCGGACACCTAGTTTGTCTCCCAACGCTGATACCCAGTTCTGGGGATACTTGGAGGCTCTGGGAGTGAGGGATTACCCGACACGGGTCGTCCACGACGCTCAGTGTGTTTATCCTACGGGATGTGGAGTGACCACTAACTGGGATGGCGCAGTTCCCAAACCATCTTGTGTTTTGTGAAAATGACATTGTACATAATTAGCGAAATTAATATCTAATTTTTCAAAGAAAATATCTTTTATGGGCTTTTAAAATTCTTTCTTTTCTTTCTAATCGTAAACAGGCACTAAAACTGTTAAAACTTAGAGACCTGTGGTTTTTAGTGCATTTTCAACATTTTGAAAAATGTTAAAAATTTGTCTGTCTGTCCGTTTGACCGTCTGTTCGTCCGTTCGAGTTGCAAGGCTCCGAAACTGTAAGAACTAGAGACCTGCGGTTTTTTGCATGGTTTCAGGTATTGTGGTAAGGGTGGGAGATTTTTATTGGTTTCCCAAAAAAAACCCCAGAGGCGTAACCAGGAGGGTTTTCTCGTTGTAAGAAATTTTTTTATTGTTGATCTGACCCTGGGCAAAATCTAGAAAATTATAGAACACATGTTTGCTCCTATCACTTAAGGGGGTGGGGGTGAGAGGCCCCCAAATGGGTAAAATTTTAGTAGCTCCAGTTGAACTAAAAATTTAGTATGTTGATAGACTTGTAAAACCTAGCAAATAATTGTACCACCAGCAGGGACGGAGCTAGAAACCCCTTAAGTTTCTATAGAAACGGATTTTTGGACAAAATATTTCAACTGCGACCCAACTTTGCTACGATGCCGACTTGAAAATGCACTCAAATGCGTTCATCCCCGACTAAGCTTTAATCATGATTTTTGTATGATGTCATGTATGATCTGTGGGCTGGGTGAAATATTAGAATTTTTAAAGAAAATATTCAGGGACGTAACCAGAGGGGTTTTTCCGTTGTATGAAAATTTCACATATTTCATCTTGAATTTTTAGTGTGTTGTAGTCCATAAAAAAATCTAACAAATTTTTGATTTGTTTGTCACAGGAACGAAGTCTTGTTCTTAAAAGGAATCAAACTGGAATCCCAAATTAGTCTCCCAAACCAACTCTAAAGTCCCACCTCATAAAGGCAACATGTTTTAAAAGACTTGAAACGTAACTTTTATTCAATATTTACAACTTGAGCGCACATCATCACACAGAGCCCCTCTCAGCTCGCCTTGTTGTTCTCCGGACTGTAGAGAATGTCAATATTTGTTTCTCTGCATTCGCGCAGATCGTAATTAAAAGCACCGATGGCGTACTTGCTCGTGGGCGGCTTGAAATAGTGCAGACCTCTCCCTACTTTCACAATGTATCCGTTGCTCAAACTGAAAGCAGCCTCATTAGACCTTTAGAGGAAATACCTGGGCCCAAACTTACATGACTTGTCGGTCATGGAGGTTGTTGGAGTACTCGAAGGAGATTCGCACGAGTTTCTTCTCCAAGCTTTCAGCCAGGCTCTTGAACGGGACGGCCTGCTTCTGGGGGTCCTGCGTCGTTATCACTCGGATGGCCTTGAGGTTGCGGCACTTGGAGATCGCCAGCTCGCAGAACATCACGAGCTCGCAGATCTGGAAGTGCTCCTTCAGATACGGCTCTTCCACGCGTATCTCCCGCACCTTGTCGTCCATATACCTCCCGAAAACGCGCCCGTACCCGTAACCTGTTGCGCCGTCGATTATGTGGATCTTGTCAGCTATCTCGCCCTTCGTCTGGGAGGTCTGGATTAGGGCTTTGACCTTCTCGGCCCGGTCCATGTACTCCATTATCTTCACCTGGTAGTGCTTCTTCTTCTGCTCATTTTGTTCCTCTGAAAAGCAAGCCTTAGAAATGTACTGCCTTTTGGGGGTAATATTTTTCTACCTTTGCAGACCCTCAGAAGCTCTGAGATTCCGTCCTCGTACAGCTTTAAGGCCTCCACTCTTCGTCCCTCGACGTCCAGGTCTATGGCCTTGGTGAGCAGTTCGATGGCAGACATTGTTAAGGGCTTCTTTTCGTAAAATTTAACAAAAACTGCAGGAATTCATCGTTCAACTAAATCACAACAAAAATGTAAACAAACCGATTTCGATCGATCGGAATGTTTCAAACCGACGGTTCGAGGATATGCGGAACGCAAGCCCGAGTAGATCCGGAAACTTTGAAAATCGTTCAACTTCTGTTCTGAGATGGAACATTTGAGTGACATAGTTTTTGCCCTGAAAATCCCCCTTTTGTCCTCCACGTGTCCCATCTTATCGTATTTTGATATCGCACAATTACCCCGTCTTTGTCTGCAACCCTCCAAATTAGCAACAATAATTGTGACAGACTTTATAATAGCGTCAACCCTCCAATCGGCGGCTCGGTGAATAAATGGAAGTCAATAAACGCGCGGAGCAAAAATGACACGGCAGCTTAAAATTAGTGAATGGGAGCTATTTAGATAAATGTGTAGAAGCAGGGCCTTATCAGTTTAAGACGTAATGAAATACAAAGCAGCGAGCAGCGTTTGGCGCAATCAGGACAAAGTACTGGCAATACATCCATATGCAAATTGCGAGCCATGTCGAGTGAGAAGAGCGCCCGTGAGACTCATTTTCGCCGCCGGGGCGGCCGACAAACAGACTGCCGGGGTGCGGGTTGGGCGCTCCGTTCCGCTCCGCAGAGTCTCACGTGAGGATTTCGCAGGCTGAAATTATAGCTGATGTGTGTGAAAGATAGTTTATAAGGATCTGAAAAAGATAAACACGGATATGGAGAAAAGGAAGGGAAATTAATGGGAAAGACTACATGTTCCTGTAACTTCATCTATTTTAATCGCAGACTAGTTGTGGTGCCGCATTTTGTGTGTTAAAGCCCATTTCGAGTGCTTTATGACATGTGCTCATGAAAGTGATACGTGTGTGACTACGAGTGTGCTCAAAATCATCTACGGAGGCATAAGGAGAGCTTAGGTAGGCGTCCGGGACGGCTCCTCCGAATAAATGGCAGGAGATTAATGTTGAAAAACTACTTATAGTACTAAGTTTAAGCTCGGTAGATCTGGCGAGATTAGTGTTCGGAGCGGAGCAAGATTACATTGATTTGCTTTCACTGAACCTGCGGTTGGGAGCTCGTGCTTGAGGACGCTTGGGTGTTGCGTTTTGGAATAATCCCAAGGCCGATGCACAGTTGGACCTTCGGGCTGAAAATTGGACAAAGAGTAGTATTCTCAAGAGACTCAAGTATAAGAAACAAGTTTTAAAACCAATATTAATTTTCTAATTTAAAAATATTACTTTTTATATGGCGGGACGAACTTGAGATTTATTTTGTTTTCAATCAGTCATCAAAAATTAGATTTTCAAAAAAACTTAATTGCTAAAATAATTAATTTAGTGAGTTGCTGCCACAGAGAAAAGATTGGAGAAAACGTCAATTAGGATGTTCAAGTTATTGAATATTTCTTTCAAGCTTTCGGCTTTCAAACATTGAACTTTTCAATCCACAGTTATTACAGCCATTTTCGTATTCCAGATATTTTCTATAATAACGAACTACGGTTGTTGCGTTTTCAGAAACCTTGAATAAAAAAGTCCTGAATAAAATTAAATATTAAGATTCAATTTGTAAAAATTTTCTTAGTTTATAAACAAATTATACTGCAAGTTCCGTTAACAACTTGATACAACAAACATATAATACAACTGAGGAATTTTCTAAGAACTTCACAGAAGAGGTTCGTAAAAATAGTAGTTTTGGGCTTATCAGAAAATAAGGACCTTTTATGAGCGCAAGTTTACTCATCATTTTGAGAAATTTTGGCGAAAAATGTTCTAAAATTTCGCTTTTTGGCTTCCTCTTTGGTAGGGCTTCACAAAATTGGCGAGAAAATAATTTGTACATAGCCCAAAGTACTGCTGAGAATTTCTTAGAAGATGAAAGATGAAAAGAGCCATCAGAAAAAACCTCAAAATTTAAAACATGGCCTGTTTAATATTTTCTGTTCAGGGATTAATCCTCTTGTGTTGTGAAAGATTGCCAAGCTTTGGATGAAGGACTCTTGAAAGCACCAATGTGCGTGCTTGTAACCGGAGAGCAAGTAATGGCGTCTGCAGTCTCCGAAGAGTCGCCAAACAAGCAAGTTTTCTTCTTCCACCTCGCGCTGCTGCCAAAATTTGCAAACTAGAACGATTTGTCAAGGTTATTCTGGTTTTTGTGCAGCCGCCACCGCTAGCCTCCCAGAGGATCGGATGATTTATCTAACTAAATGGACGACTGGTTGATTTATAAATAACGCGAGAGGAGCCAGAAATCACGATGAAATTAGGATTCCACCCAGATAACCCGATGATCGTTGGAGTCGGTCGTTTCGTTTCTTTCGTGATTATTGTGGCATTTACTTTATATCATAAAGTTCAGCCGTTTCATGGCTTCTCCCGCTTGCCTTCAAATTGATATTTGTTCGTTACACTTTCTTTGCATTCCTTCTCCCATTGTTGAATATCTCTAGGAGCTTGTTGCGAGTTGCGAGGCACATACACACTCACAAAAGAACGGAGAGAAGAGAACAATTTATTCGGCAGCTTAGCTGAATTATAAGTGACATTGTCGGTGACTGCATGTGGAGGCGAAGCGAACAAAAACGCTTATAATACGGCTAAGTTGAGGGATTTATTGGATATGTATTGATGGGTCTTCTTGCGTCTTGCAAATAAACCGGGGTTTTTGTGCAAATATTTTGGAAAAACTCTCCGGTCCAATGGTGTAACCAGAAAGTAGGCCAAGGGTTGCCAATAAATTTTAATTTTAATAAAACGACTGTATGAGACGCTAACACCCATGAGCTTGTTTTCTGGTTTTCATGACTGCTGATTTCCGAGAAAAGCCCTCTTCGATGGCATGAAAGTTCCACATTCTTCCTTTATTAAAATCTGGAAAAGAGTCTGATTCAAGCTCCAGCAGAGGTGAAGCTATATGTCACCCTTGAGGCAGATACATTTTTGGATCCAATTCTGAAATTTTTTACGTCAGATATTTCAGTTTCCTTAACAAAATTTTCTCAAGAAAACTCAGAAAATTTTCAGAAAATCATTCATCAGACATTCACAGAACATTTTTCAAAATCCTGATATTGTTTTAAATTCGTCCATTCTCAGGGTGACGAATGCACCAAATGTGTCTTTTGAGGTCTTCTAATTCTTGGGGAGCTTAATCGTCAGTGGCAAGTTTAGATCAAGATCTGTCAGCTGGATCAAGAGGTACTAAAATAACATCGGATTGGGTTTTTCATTACTTGTCTTTTTAGTGAAAATTGAGAAAAAGTAAACACCGTTTCGACTCAGGTGCATTTAAAGTTAAATTCTAATTTAACCAGATGTCACCAGAACAAAAATATTACAATCCAAAGCTGACTAAATTTTCCTTTTGAAAATACCATATCCTCAGGTTTTGGTTGTTGGTTGCAGAAAAATTGAATAAAAGATTCGCGTGACGCTACGTAAATTATGGTTTTTATCAGTTTTTAAAAATTTTTCTCCACTTTGTCAATGAAGATTTATGACCTAACGCTAGAATCCCTGGTTTCTTGTACCACTTTTAAGAACTTTGGACTTTGACTGTAGTGAAAAAGTAACTTTTGGCCTCCTTCAAGCAGTTAAAAAATTTCAAAGTTGCGAGCTCCCAACAGAATGGACGAATGTGTAAAAAAACATTTCTGTAAAAGCAAGTAGTGTTTCCATATAAGTCACCCCACCAAAAGTATCACGTGGCTATTTTTTAAAAAGATATTGAGAAACACTTCTCTCCCGTTTTGTCAAAATTCAAATTTCTAAAATTCACGTTAAATCAAGTTGAAGCAGATTCCAGAGAGTGTCAAACCCCCCTAAATTCAGTTAAGAAACGGTTGAGTGAGTGAATAAGATCAAGGTATACTTCAATAACACGAGGAAGCGGGAGTAAGTGACTCCTCTAATCCCATTTTAGTTATATGACTCAATTAAGTAAGTGATCCATTACTTGTTGTTTTAACAATACGAGATCCGAGATTTGGACTCAATTCCGTTCGCGCTTGAGAAACATCGGCATTATTTAGTCTGCTTCCGAGAGTTTTTAGTTAATATCGTATGATAATCCTCATTCAACATTTGCTCTGATTAAACCCAGGCCATCCATTTGTTTTCTAGATGTCTTATGTATATATTCGCTGCTTAAGCAGTAATTTATTCAAGTACATATGTACATACGTATAAAAACATTCCTAGGCGCCGGATTATTTTATTACTGCGCTTTATACAATGAAACCGTACTAAAGTGGGGTTTCTCTGATAAGAATTATGTTTATGATGTTTTTGTTCGCTTAAATATAAACGTCAATTACATCAAACCCGCTTCTGACATCTTCGCGTCGACGATGACACTGAACGCCATGCGGCTGACGATGTTAACATGACCATTTCTCTCTCTCTCTGCTCGGATCAACAGTAATGCAACAACAACAATTGGTTATTTTCAATGGAGCTCCAATCTCCAATCAAAATTTCGCTTTTATTGCTGCGTTAGAGGTCATAAAAGAGCGTCCTCGTTTGCTGCCTGATATTGAGTCTGTTTCTAGGCTTCTTTGAAGATTTCATTTCAAGATGAGAAAAGAGTTTTTCTTGACCTTTTTCACAAAGTAAAAGTTTTTTTTAACCCTGTAAAATTGCAACTTATTAAATTTTTATTTAGATGACCGTAATTGTTTGGGAAACATTTAAAAAATTTTCCGGTTCAATTTTCTTAAAACGTCAGAAATACAGACTAATTTTTGCGCCTCAATTTCGGACTTTCATTTACTTTCCATACTTTTTGAAACATGCTACATTTTCCCAGCGCCTTAAATGAACATTATCTAGACGGAGTACCTCGGAAAATTTGAATTTTATGAAGCGCCGACATGAAGATTGCCGTTCGTTTCTGAGTCAAATTTTCCAAAATAAACAAATTGTGGAAAATTTTATTCGAGGTCGTTTTGACTCGTTTTTCATCGAAGGAAGTCCCAAAACAAGTGAAAAATCGGCACTGGAAAAAGACCAGGACCAGCAGAGGGCAATTGCAAGACTGCAATAAGCATCAAAGAGCCAAAATCGGGCTCAAAGGTGAATTCATAAATTTTCTCTAATCCTTCCTATAATCGTTTGCGTCTTTTTGTTAACCCTTTTTTGGTTAGATCTTCCTCTCTTTTCCGGAAAATTCTGCAACAACATGGAATCAAACGTTATAGTGTAAATCCATCAATTCAAACCTATAAATAAACGAATTTTACCTCCTCATGTACTAAAACGTCGAATAAAAATAAATCTGTTTTTTAGCTACACAACTTCACCTAACTAGTATTCAACTTCAATAAAGCTCCCAGTTTAAATTTTAGCTTCTAAAGCTTATTTTAAGTTGACTTCAAGACACCTACAAAATCTTAGTAACTTTTGGCTACTCTTTTTAGTCAGATTTGAGTCAATGGCAGTTTACTTTGCATTTCTCACTGGGCAGAAAAGTTTTGAGAATTTCTGGAAAATTAATTAACTCTTGATTACTTTCCATTTTTGACCATTTGAAAAAAAGTTTAAAAACACAAATTTTCTGGAAAGGCGGAAACTATGGAAATCATTAACTTAAAATTTTTGACAATCTTTTTCGGGATCGCTTTGACGGCTTTTAGAGCTTTTTGTGTTTTAGAGAATTTTCCACAAAATCATTGAAAGCTGGAAAACGTTCTCCACCTATTTTCAGTTTTAATTAATTTACAGTAATTTTCCTGTAAATCGTAAGAGACACCCAACTTCAGTCCACCCTTTCTCGAGCCCATGATTCAGATAAGTTTGTCCCCGCATTTGCGAAAACGCACCCATTAATTATCTCTAAGAAAGCGAATTAAATCAAACGACTAAATACTACGCAGCCAAGCCTGAAAATGCGCTAGAAAATTTATCTTCTTGATCCTTCTTTCAAAACCACTTTTCTTCTAATCTCCGATATATTAACATACATATAGTCTCATTGTGGAAGCGGGGCGATGTAAAGCGAGCTTCCCGAGGCATGCCAAAGAGTCGAGGACGACGACGACGTCTTCTTAAAAGAGAAATAAATTTTTGGATTATGTGATCAATGCGCTCGTATATTACATCGTATCGCGTGACACATTCGGCGAATATAAATGTAATAAATGCGAAAATTTAGACACCCAAACACGTCAGACAGACATTTCGGGAACGCGGCCCTGTTAAATATGTTGTTAATGTTTCCTTTGAAGCATTTGGGTCGTGACTCGTCTGCGGGGTTTCCGGCTGAAAAAAGGGCTTTTTGTGGGATTCTTGGCTTCTTTCTATCTCTCTCTGAATCTCTCTGCACCTCTCCAACGCTAAGCTCGGAAATTTTCAGTACGGAAAATCAGCTCAATTATCTTTCCAGAAAAGCCTGAAGAAAGTTGGTGTTTCAAACAAACTGTTCGTGGCAGGTTTAGCAAACACCTATTAGGTGACGGTTATCTTTACCACAAACCTGCAAATCAGTTTTCTAGGAAGCACTTGTATTTCTTCTATAACTTCTCGATTTGGTAAGAGAAATCAAAAGTGTCCTCCTCGAGGTGTTCAACTTTGTAACTACTGGAACGAAAACTTTTCAGACTCACGAACATATCACAGCCAGCAGAACATTCAACTGCAAGCAAAAAGGCAACGAGAGGTTTTCGAACTGAAAATAAGAGTTGGTTTTCCATCAGCAAAAATTCCTCTAAAATGCTTTTTAAATGAGGCAAAATGACTAAACTTTAATGAAAACTTACTTAGACTAAGCACCTCGGGAATTATGAAATTAATGTTGAGATCAAAAATGAAGTCTGAGTTGAAATTAGTAGCTCTTATGAACGTCTCCAAGGTTTTTCTATGTGGTTCTGTGCGTGTAGCGTGAAAAGAAGAGTGATTCAGACCTCCTCCTAGAATTTTCTAATCTTGGATTAAACATTTACGTTCCCTTAAAGTCCACGGAAATCTTGTTAGTGTTTTTCCTCAATTTTCAGATTTCCCAAATCTAGGTACGGTCTGTTTAAGGTCACAGCTGTTTCTCAGATGGTGAAAGTAAACTGGCTGATATCACAAATAAAATCGAATGTAACTTCGATTGGGACCTTGCACCTCAAGTTAAACACGATTTTTGCGTTTGAAAGAGGTGACTCAAAATAGTCAGCCCTATCATCCCACCTTGTTTCTGAAAACGTTTCACGGTCTTTTTACATTAAATTTTTCCTCTCAGTAATCTTTTGTTAAAAATGTCATTTTTGGATTGATTTTTCTGCTATACACTTGTTAGTTTTTGTCTCCTGTTATTTTCTGAGAACTATTTATTGATGCATTGTAGATAAGTGTGTTGAATAAAGCCTCAAAATTGTGGCGAAATTTTCCCGAAAAAATAGTCCCAGTTGAAATTACATTAATATTCGATCAACTCTAACCCAATCCAAAGAAAAAAAAAACAAATGTAATAATAAAAATTGTATTTGGTTTTCAACAAAGAACAAATTGGCTCTAAAAATTAATCAAAGATTTATTTGCAACAATTGACCTAATTTTACAAAAAGGAAGTTTCAATAAAAGGCTTTCAATCTCACTAATCTCAATCGAGTTACAGGGGCGTAAGTGAGAGATAAGAACAAAGCCCTATAAACAACAAGTTCCATACGAAGACCGAGATTGTTTGCTCTCCGATTCTCGCCACAATAAGAAGTATCACCCACGGATCAAGTACTTGCAAGATTTGTGAGAGCTGTTCATCAGAACGGAACTACTTAGGAAATACGACTACGCTTGCATCTTAATGTCGGTGATTTTGAGTGTTTGATGCCTATGACATTGATTGATTGTGCATCAGCACTTGTATTCAGTCAATAAAGCTCATATATGCCATCCTCGAGCGTCCCTTTGCTGGGATTTTCGCCACGCTGGTAGGTACATAAGGAGCGCTCTAGTACATCCCATGTACTGGCGAGATAATAAAGGGCTTGCGCCCCATCACTCAAACTATCGCTATAGCGATGTGTCACTAGCTTGCGAGACCCGGACTCGCTGGGCCGCCGAGACGGACGCGACGCAAAAAATGGCGCAATAAAGATTTACGGCTTGATAGTTTTTGAAAATTGTGTCTGGAAACAGTCAATTTTTTATTTTATTTTTATAGATAGCATCTTTATGCTCTGCAGTTTGGTATTTCTCTGCGTTTTATAACCGAATGATGTACATAGGCAGCATTCGAGACCGAGTTCGTAATGACGTAACATACAAGGCTCATCACATTTCTGTGAGCATAAAAGCTTTAGCTCCGTGGACATCTCAATCCGTGCTGAATGATTTATGAGGGTCTTTTTTACATTTGTCCCGCATTCTTGTACATTCGGAGCGACGACAAATCAATTCGCGTGTATTGAAGGTCGCAATTCGCAACATCTCCGATTTTATATTAGCTCGAGCCGATTCCTCCTCCATCGGTCACTCGGGGAGTTACGTAAGTGGCCGGACGTTGCTGCAATTAGGAACAATTAGGCTTTGTTTGAACGCTCTCGTAATTACGGAATTATTTAAGTAAGAACTCCGGCGCTGTTTCTTAAACCAACATGAGGAAAATTAACAAAACTTATTTAGCTTCATCAATTGTTGATGTAAATGTGGTCGCCTCAACTGCTTTCTGTCTTCTGACTGCTTTTTTGTGGGTGTGAAAGTGGGTCAAATATTTCTTTCAAATCGGAAATTATTCTCACAAAATGAATTGAAAAATATATAAAAAGCAAAATCGGAGATTAAGCTTAAGGGTCAAAGATTTCGAAAAGACCAACTTTTGAGGGCTCCTAACTCCATCCCTGAACATGTTAGGGTTCTTATGTACTACCATGATTTGCTAGATTTTGCACAGACTACAACATACTAAAAGTTCAGCTCGATCGGATGTAATATAAGGATTTTTCATACAAAAGTAAAACATCCCCCATTCCCCCCCAAAAGGGGATAGGGGTCTAAAATTGTTAGCCTGCACCCCTACAGACTATGTTCTAAACGATGTAAAAAACTGCAGCTCTCTAGCTCTTCTGGTTCTTGAGTTATAAAATTTCAGACAGACAGACATACAGAATTATTAAAATGCCCTTGGGTTTAAAAAATTTTCCACTTTATCAGATTTTAGATTAAAAATCGGCTCGAAATTTGAAACAAAAATAAAACATCCTGAAACTTTCCATTAAAATAGACTTCAGATAAAAGAACAAGAAACTTAAAGTTCTAGAAAATGGAAGTTTGATTGACGACAGTCAAATGTTTCTAAATCTTCTGAGTCGATCCAAAACTTAAACTAAGGATTTAAAATTCAGAAGCCAAAAAAATTTAAGAGCCAGAATAAAAATTTTCACTTCTAGTTTCCTGTTCTTTCTCCTAAAAGTTACCATGCTTATTTTCAAGGTTCGTCAAAGTCCCGGGCGACCAATTGTCTTTCAGAGTCGCTCAAGTCTCGACAGAAAAGTTGTTTTTCCTTTATTTTTCCCCCGGTAGTTACTGTTTAGAGTCCATGTTTGTGTACCTCTACGTTTTCGTTGAAAATTAGACGTTTCTGGAATCGGAGACAAACAAGAGTTGAGTGTTTTTGTGACTGCGGCATGAATAATGTATTAATTGGAGAGGGTTATTGATTGAAGACCCCAGCTAGCATCCCAAGCCGCTTCCTGCCCAAGGCCGCAAACGGATAAAAGTGCACAGACGGCCGTAAAACCTAGAACACAAATATTTTGATCAGATATGAGTAACTTTGCAGCAAGAGATACATTCTACTCCACAATGCTGCGGTTTCCTTGGCGTTTTCATTTCTACCGCTGCTTCTTACCCCCACTTTCCCAACTTCGGAATGTTCAACACGTAGTACATACAAACCAATTGAAATTATCGAGCGCGCAACATTTTCACACCATTCTGCCTGGCTGCGGGACGTACACGGCAAACTCGAACCCCTTAAAACCCATATTTCACCTACTCACAGAAGATAATTGTAAATTGCATTTCGTTAAAGTACTTTTAGTCATTTACAAACCAGCTATAGCTGCCAAAGTACGGCGCAGCCCAAGGTGGTGGAGTGGGCGAGAGTGGAAAAGTAGCAGGGCGTCAGGGGCGGGAAAAGAGGGGTAGTCTTTACCTTAGTTTCGGAACTTTGAAATCAGCTTCTGGAATTTTTCTTGTATAAATGAATTTCCAATTGGCATTTATGGATGTGCAATCAAGTAATTTTTGAGTCAGAAATGTCCTTATTCCAATAGAAAATCTCGTAGTTCAAAGAGAAACTTTCAATCGGCCATTTTAAAAGCTTATTGTTCTGTTCTTGATTTTGAAACCAAAATGGAGTCTCTAGATACTCTTAATTGACATTCTATTTAATTTAAAGCCCTAATTAACATTCCAAAATTTCAAGCGAATCGCAGTCAACAGTTGAAAAGGTGTGCTGACCAATAGAACGCTCCATCACTGGAAAAATCCACATGTGATGGAAAACTGGTAGCTAGACGCTTTTTAAAACGTCTTGACGTTGGTATTATTGAATCGTTGGCTTAGTTCGGTTGTGGTTAAGCTCAGCTAGGATTTAATACTTTATGTGCATACCTATAAGATACGCGTATAGACGTTTTAACTAAAAGCTTGGCAGCTTAAATGTGCCAAAGATAGAGATAAAAATAAAACGAATGAATGCGAGTGTGCTGATGTGCATTAAGATACAGATTAAATTTTCAGGAAATAGCGTGCTTACTTCAGATAAATTGAATGTGAATTTTATAAGGCGGTAGCGCATCGATGGCAGCTTCTACACTGGTGGGCTGGGGCATGCTGGTAATTGGCGCTTTGAAAAATTACAATAAGTTATAAATTCTCTGCTCAAACGATTGATATCGCATCGGATTCCCTTTGTGTTTGACCACGGAAAAAACTCAAGTCTAGACTCACTAAATCATACAAGTGCAAGATGCGGCGTTTTTCCGAGTCGCTGCCGCTGATTTGATTAAGAGTATTCACGGAAAAAATCTTGATTTCAATAACGAGAGGTACTTACGTTTAAAAATTGAATCTTAATAATTTTTTTTAAACCAAAACTTATTTAGGTAGTTCAATATACAAAAAATTTGGAAAAAGTGTAAATTTAAATTTTAAAAATTTATCGAATTTTTAAGAAATACTATCACAATTTTCATAAATTCCTAGTATTTAAAATTTCATTTTAAATACATTTTTTAGTCGTTAAAAAATGCTTTAAAATATTAGTTAACCTGTTTTTACTTTTCTGAGCATTCTTATGTTCTTCCGGCCCCCTTATTTTTTCCGTGTACGCCTAAGCTCTGCCAAAGGGCATGGAAATATATTTGAAGCGCAGGGAGAATCAAAACTAGGAACATTTTTCAAAGTGAAGTACGTGTGATAGATCCCCTGAATTCACACAATATGATTAGCATTTCTTATTTTTAAACACAAAAGGAGAAAAACTATCAATCTTCTGCCTGAGAAACTTTCTTTTGGCATTCGTTTGTAGATTACTTTTGTTGGGCTCCTACTAATTTTTCATGAGGAGAAGGAAAGACAAGTGCTGCAGTTTAAAAATTTCCATTATCTGTTACTCAACACCTTCATTTCTCCGTCTCGCTCATAAATAATTCTGCTGATATGAAAATTCAAATGCTTTGCGAAAGAAACTTTTCATTTCTGCGCTCAGAGGCTGTCAAGATCTCGGGTGATGGTGGTGGCAGAGAGAAGGAAATGAGGGGGCACCGCAGAGGGGAGGAAGACGGACGGACAAATATTTGTCTTGAGTCTATGAACCGTCACGCTGAGCCCTTTGTCTCTTCGCCTAATCCCCCGCTGAGACACACGAGAGCCGTCAAAGTGCCGCGAATCCTATCGATTTTTTATCGGCTCAGAAAAAACAAAACGCGGAATCCGAAGTGAAGGATAACTTTTCAAATAAATCAAAGATTGATTTACGAGCTACGTTTACTCATAATAAATATGCGTATTTTTATCGAGCAAAATATTTTATTTAAATTCCTCTCAGATGGCTCAAGAGGTTGCGGGTATCTCGAACTCGTAGAGATTGCAGTGGACCTGAGAAAGAGGCCCTGAGGGAGAAGGGGGCTACGAAAGGGTGGGTTGCTTACTTTAAGCCCTTGATACCTTTTATTGCTCCCAACGTCTGAAGTCTTTGATAAATGACGACATTTAACTGAAAAATTAATATATCTTGAAGTTGGAGGAGAATTTTTACTTTTACTATTTGAGGGTTTAGGCTGAAACATCCTTTTCATTTGAGACTTCTGGAAATCAGTTTCCTGTAGTCGAACCCCAAAAAATTTTCTCAACAGATCTTTTTAAAAAATAGCCATCTCAAAATTTTACTCTATTTTCAAGGTTATTCAGTGGAATTTTTCAATGCTCCTCTTTCTTTTTTAGAAGGATTTTTTTTTCCGAAAATCTCAAACATGCAAAATATTTTTTTTTACAGACAAAATTCTTCTGATATTTCTCATTTAATCACTTTTAGATTCCTCCCAAACTACAGCAACTCAAATTAAACTGCTCTAAAATAAAATTAACAATTCAATGACAATGATAAATGTCTTCCTTCATATTTTAGTAATATTTTATTGATGCAAAACAAAAATATTATTTGTCATTTCAACATTTAATATTTGAATTTAAAAACTGAAATTTTAAAAATAATTTAAAACGCTCAAATAGACAAAACTTGCAGAGTAGCGAAAAGCCAAGAAAAGCTCGTTCAAATAGGACTTTGGTGACCAGAGAGCGGGATTCCAAGCCGTTCTCGGCCTCGGCATGGTTGTAATTCTGTGTTATTCGCAAATAACCGAATGTGCGGGTTCACATAATCCAATGGGTAAGGAAAACAAAACTGGGAAGAATTCTGGCAAAAGGAAATGTGAAATATGTATATGTTTATGTATACATAACAGATTACATTATAATTTATGAGCAGTGCTGAGCGGACGGCGTGGCGTGGCGCGGAACGGAACGAAGCGAGGCCGGGGCGGGCGGCAGAAGGAAGAGCAGAGTCGTGATTTGTAATGGATGCGAGCGGATATATGTGGAAAACTACTAAGCTAGACACAAATGGAGGCTTTGTATCGAACATATGTATTCCAGTTCTAATTTACTAATGGATTTCATGACGACTTTGATGTTTCCAATATGCAAAACATAATGCTTTCTCATTACGATTTGCAATCTTTTTCCGAAAAATGCCTCATCTCTCCATCATAATTTCCTCAGAGAGCAAGATAGTTTTCCATCTTTTGGCGCTTAAATATGGCGCATCAAGCAGGCTGAATATTAATGGGATGTGATACAAGCAGAGTGCTGCTTTGCCCCTAATTTCCCGAGTACGCAATCTTGAGAATCGTGAAGTAGGAGTAGCTTCTGCTGATGACGGTTGTGAAGGTTGCCAGGGTGATGTTGAAGAACTTGCTGGCCCTCAGGTACGACGGCTGCTGGGCCCGCGCCAGCATCAGCTGCACCGACTTCTGGTGGTTTACGTCCTTGCTGTACCAGAGGGAGCTCCATATGGCATTCGGGATCGTGAGGCTGTGCTCCGTAAGGAGGTTTGAGAAGTAGCAGACCACGAGCTTGTGGCCCGTTGAGGCGATGGCGGAGAAGACGAACGGGATGGTCTCTCCGATGCTCAGCTTCATTCCTGCGATCTGGATTTGGAGACGAGTTTTAAACAGAAACAAATGAGTGAGATTCAAAAAGTGTGAATTAACCTTTCAGGTATTTAAATTTGAGGTTTAAAAAGATCAGAGGCGTGTACAGGTGTTAAAATCACGAACGTCTTGTTCAATTGAGAAAATTCTTGGTCAGAATAAAACGAATAGAGCCCTTAACCTTTAAATTTGGAGTAGTTAAGTCAGAATAAAGAAGCTCTTAGTTCTTGAACTAGTTTAGTGTGAAGAGAAGTCTCTTAAAAATGCTTTGCAAATACCTTTGGTTAGGAGGGAAATCCGTAATTAGCCATTTAAAAATGTATCCCCTGAGGAAAATCGGTTCAAATTTATTTTGTAGTTTTTCAAGGTTCCTAATCGTTAATCACAAAATTTCAGCTCAGTCCGGAAAAAAATGAAAAACTTCTAAGAACAAGAAAACCCTCTTAATTACGTCCTCAAAATGCCCAAAGTTCCTTTTTACTAGCTATAAGTCATAGACCCCTTCATTTGAGAGCCTTTACGAGCTCTTTAGATAGATAAATGGACAGAGAAAGATGCTTACCAAAACCACAAAGAGATTAACGCAGATCTGGGCCGTGTCGATGGTGAAGGTGAAGAGAACGTAGCCGGAGAAGAGGTCGTTGATGGAGTCGACGATGTCCAGGATGCTCTGGTGGTCGTCGACGAGCTTCGAGACGCTCAGCTGGTCCTCGTCGAACCTCTCAATGTCCGTCTTGAGCGTCTCGAACTGCACGCATGTGAGCAGGATGATGGAGGCGATGATCATGTCGAAGCCAATGAAACCGATGGTGGTGTAGATTCCTCCCACGATCTGGAAAAGGAACGTGGGCACGAAGACGTACCAGTCGTCGGTGTTGAAGGGATAGAAGGCCTTCATGGGCAGGATATAGATGATGACTCCGGCCCTGAAGTAGGTGTAGACCATGAGGACAATGGGCACGAACAAGAGCAGGACAAGGGTCGCGAAGGACTGAGTCACCCAAAAGCGGATGAACTTGAGGTCACCCGTGAACTTTGCGGGGATCTGCGAGTGCTGCGGCTCCTTCGGGAACCTCTCCTCGAGCTGCCTGAGCGTGCTGAAGAGCTTGTCTCGCTTGAAGTAGGCGATGAGGACCTTGACGAGGGACCCGATCTGGGTGATGAGGAGTAGAAACGAGGCCATTCCCTCGATGATGTCCAGGCCCTTGAGGTACACGAGAACGGGGTAGGAGCCCACCGTGAGGAGCATGAGGAGCAGGTGGAAGGCCGGGCAGAGGGCGAAGGAGCAGCGGGGAGGGAAGGGCGGGTAGATGTCTTGACTGAGGGAGAGAAAGGAGTTTCTGGCGGTTTCTATGAAGTCCCTGAAAGTCACGTTCCGAGTTTCCTTCTCCACCATCTCGAGCTAGATGCGTCAAATGACTGCGGGAAGCGAAAAAGTAGGCCCCATTTTATACGAAAATATCCTCTGAATAATTTATTCGAGCTCGTTAATATTTTAAATTTCGATTTGAGGTGTTGAACTTGAAACTCCCCCGCTCGTCGCTGGAGGAAAAACCGACACCTCCGAGACACGCCATAGAATCCGTAGTTTGAACAAAAATGTTCGACTTGATTGGAATACTTTCGGAGTTGGAGAGTGGCAGGAGCAGACGTGGACCGACGGACAAGTAACGAAATGGGGATGTGGTTTTGTCACGCAGCGGGGCTGGGAAGTGGTGGAAATCTAGCTAGATTTATTCGATTCAAAGTCAAATTGGCTGCCGAGAGTGGGGAGGGGAGGAGGGCGATCTTTCAAAAGAAAGTTAAATGGATGGCAGGCGGAGGTTGAGGCGAATGTGCGTGAATGAAAAATGTGTTTTTAAAAACACTATAGGTACCACCCGCTCGGCCGCCTGTCGACTCGTAGGTATCTGCAATGTCCTCTGAATACAAATTAGTTGGCATGGATATGGTGACACTCTGGGCGAGGAGTTTTGGTGCCGTATATTTTATTACTAAACCAGTTGGTTGTCACTGACTCTATACGTAATATTTTAAGCTATGGTAAAGATTATTAGACACATGAAGCTCTAGCTCACAAATTTACTTTCTCAAAATCAGATAATTTTGCCAAAAAGCCCTTACTAAATTTGTGTACTTCGAGCAATTTAAAGGATCTGGACCTGGAAAAAGCGTAGGAAAGCATTACAACGACTCGAGGCACTTAAGTAAAAGTGCTTCAAACCTATTTCTAGGCTACCGTGGGCCGAAAAATTAGATGGAAAAAACTTGACGTTCTCAGGATATTTTGAGAAAAACAGCTTCGTACACCTCCTGTCCTTTGTAATGAAACGTAAGGAAGAGAGAAGCTAATTTTAGAGCTGAAGAAGAGCTTCTTTTTAGTCGAAATTTCTGGCAATCTTACGATGTTTTTAATCAGGTTTTGAATCGAAATTCACCATAATAAATTTGAAATGAAGACTGAAAGGTAACACAAAACCTCAAAACAAGGAATGCCCAGTTCATAGACATTTACATAAAATCTGCAAGTGAAAATTTTAATATTTTAAAATTACCAGTCTACTCAGAATAGATAACAAGTAGAACCGCGGTTTTCTTCAGTCTTTACGTCAGATTTTTATGTAAAATATACTATTTGATTGACTGATAGCTGTTAAACTTTAAACTTTACAGGAACTGACTATTGGTAGATTAGTAATTATAATAATAAAAATAACAAGTTATTATTCAGTGAAAAGTGCTATTTTACATTGATGAAGGAATATGTTTGTGAGAGTCAGCTCATGTGTTTCTTAGACTAAATTCGAGATTGAATTTTAATAATTGGATGAAGATGATGTACAAAATCGCTGCAGTTATTTTTGATTTCAGGGGTGACTTATGATCTAAAATGTCCCTAATTTGGTAGGCCACAAGAAAGTGGAGCGTGAACAAGCTGTTTTGTCAAGTAAATTTGACAAAGAGATCTAGGTCCTGAACAAGTTAATTTTTAATACTCAGAAATCTCCTTATTTTTAAGCCAAATCATGTTTAGTAAACGGGGAATTGGATTGAACCGGTACCTGAAAAAATGGCAGAAACGTAAGAAGGAAAAATGTCTGATCCTAATATTCATAAGGTCCGTTTTGCAACAGGATAAACCCGGTGGTGTTCGAGTCCTGCCGGTTCGGAGGGTAATGAGCGGCAATTCAGAGCAGATAGTGAGTATTCGTCATCGTTGAGTGTCCGTACTTGTGTGTGGGGAGCTGAGCGAGGACTCGGGCGGCTAGGAGCAACAAACACTGCAAACTGTGGAATGCGGTTGTTTGTGTGCCGCTCATCAGCGACCGCGGTGACAGAACACGTACATCTCGTCGGTCCCCAGCACAGATACTCGTACGCTCGCCGTACAGCCACTCTCCTCTTAACATTTGTTGCTGATGCTGCTGTTTTCAATGATATATAATCGTTCTTTCATGCGTGAAATGATGTTTTGAGCCAAGTTAATGAATGAGTTTGAGAATTCGGCGAGAACTGACGCATTTCGTAATGAGAGAGGGATGCGGCAGCAATTTGAGTCGCGATTTGCGGAAGAAAATTAATTTTCTTTTTGTTTTGCCTCACCGCCGAGTCGCGCCGCGCCGCTCCTTGCCACAGTCCGTCGGAGGGTGGCAAAAAGTTTTAATGGCCCGCCATTCGTCGATCGGACAAGTGGCCTCGCGGGGTTCTCGTGGAAATGACAAACGTCTAAATCGGCAATCATTCAAGGAGCAGGACCAGGAGCAAATAAATTCGACAATAAATTATTCCACCGGCAGTAATCTCATATTCGCATCTCTATCATGGGGAGCTCGGTATTTAAATTGGCAACCGCAGATCTGGAATAGAGCTGTCGCCTGCAGCTATTCAAAAAATAAAAGAGTCCATCGCGTGCTTCATCCATCAGGATTCAGGCTTCAGCTACACACAAAGGTTCGAGTACACAAAAAATAATGAAGATAAAAAACAAATAAATCAATTTGAGCGCACCTAACTTCCGCATCAGTGGCTGTCGGTATGGTGGCTTTTGTTGACGCTCCACCTGCTACACACCAATTGCGAAGCGAGCCTCGGCGAGGTGATGAGGCGGGAGCGATGAATGTTGAGTGCATGCGAGAAAAATTGCCAATTTTCTGCTGATAAATGTCCTCAATTTGAAATAGATTATGAAAAACGGCTCAAAAATGACAATACACGCGGCCGCGGCATCAAAAGGTGCTGTTTGAGTATGTGATGAGCGGACGTGGCAAAGTGCCTTTTTACAACATATCTTCCACTTTGAGCACGCAATTGACGTAAATGGCACATCTGAGAATTCGGTCTCATTTTGGGCGCTTTGCTGGTCCAAAAGTAGCCTGACTGCGGGAACTGGGGCAGCTTGTCTGTCTGTAGTTTGTCGTTATCACTCCACAAGAACGTGCGTGCGTAACGCTAGCTGTTTCTCGACTTTTCTCTAGGAAAACGAGGTTTAAAAACAACACAACCCAATATTATTCTGGTTTCTCTTCATGAAAATGATAGATTAAGTCTGTTTTGGCCATTGTAAGTAAATTTCATCAAAAATTAGAATATTTAAAATTTCGAGAATTGACGTTTTTGTTTTTTCAAATACAAATTAGTTTATAAGAGCTTAGAACTATCGATTTACAAAACGCATTGTTTAGCAATGTTTCACTACAATTCTGCATTTAAAAGAAATTACTTTTTCGGCTACTTAAACATATTTTTCAAAACGTCAATTAGTTTGTAATAAAATAACTAGTTAAAAAATAACATATAATTTTACTTTTGAAAAATAGAGTTTCTTTAAACTCAAGCTTTCAGACAGATTTTTCCCTTTCATCTGTAGCTTTAATTAAAATTTGGAAAAAATTAAACTTCGAAACTTTTGGAGAAATACCAAAATTTACGAAATACCTTCCAGGGGGAAACCAAACATTAGTAGGGGAAGAAAAAGCTAAAAATTCACTCAACAGACGGAAAATTCCAAATCTTGCATTTTTTTTTTCGTGAAATCTTTATTCCCCTCAAGTATCCCAGAACCCCAGAGGTTAGGCCCGGTCAAGCTTCAGGCAATGCTTCCCCCGCTTTGCGTAACGCTCAAAGCATGGCGAGGTGATATTTTGTATTTGTAAACTGAACAATACAAAGTAAGGCAAAAACTGTGCGCGAAGCGAAGGAAATAAATCACAAAGAATAATAAAATTTCACAACGCACAAACTTTGAATACTAAACAATTTCTTCCACTCGAAGGATGCCGAAATATGTACAGAATCTCTCATCCGTGGAGCACGGAGAGGACAGAATGCGGCGTCATTTGAATGTTATACCTTAATTGATGTTATCAGCTTTGATTCCTACCATTTAGGATTATAATTTGGAGTGGTATTTTTGTCGCCAATTTGATCAGATTATCCTTTAGTGAGGGATTAACGGCTTTGCAGGTACATGGGGACATGCTGTGCACTTATTTAAACAAGGTAAATAGCTCTGTTATCGGCTACTGCACGGACACAGGGGCGATTTTATTGCGGCTTTAAAGTAATTTTAAGGGAGTTGGCAGAAATTGCAGGCCATTCGTCCGGGACTCGGAAATAACGATGAAAGTGCGGTTTTTGCAGCAGAATGGGGGATGGGAGAATGAGAGGCAATTAGGGAGCCACTTTAGACCGGCGTGGGCGCCTCAGTTGGAATTTTAGAGGATCATGGACTAGAGGAAGTCCTCTCTGGATTCCAGTTATTTTTGAAACGATGGGGAACCTAAATGTATAAAGAATCAACGAGTAGAAAAACTGTGGAGAATTTAATTTAAAAAAATAAGTAACTTGAGGTTATTTATTCATAGAAAACCGTAAGCTATTTAGAGGGAAAACGAAATTGATTGAAATATATTATTACGGAAATAATTTAATCAGTAAACTTGAATTCAGATATACGAGGTTTTATTATATTATTGTTATTTTTAACATTTTTTTAGTCAACGTATTTTTTATAAAAAAAGTAAACTAAAGAGCAAATGATATGAAAATCTTTAGACGATAATGTCTGTTTCTTCAAAAAATTTAAGCCATTTAACCAAAGAGCGCACGAAGGTAACTGACAAGAAGGAAATTCTTCTAGACTAAAAATCTTTTGTGAGAGGTCTGGGGTGGAAATTACATTATTTTTATTTTTCCAAGATCAATCAAGTGTTCACCATTTTAGTTATGGCTCTATTTCAGCCGTCTTTATGGTCACAATTTTACTCTTGATTCTCTATGGTTTGCACAAAACAAAAATGAGATTTCTCACTTCCTTCTAGTAGCACATCCTCTATGGCTTGAACTGTCCGTCAGTCAAGCCTTGAGCCCGTTTCTGCAATAAACGAGGCTCTCTTCCCGGAACGCCGCCTTTGATGTTTATTTTGCCTTCAGACGCGGCTGCGGTTGAGCTAATTTCCACCTCCTCGACTTGTGTGAGTGTGTTTAGTGGCCGGAGCCTTTAAAGTAAATCAACAGTTGCACATGATATGAATAAATAATTCCAGTCGCTGTGGATAAATTTTCATTATCAACTTAATAAATTATCCACGATGTGAGACGTACATGTGACATAGTCTCGTTACTCTGCAAACATGTCCCCCTGCCACCCCCTTCGCCTGTCCCAGAGTTCCGAGCACACCCGCACACGCATGCATGTATCAGTTTAAAAGGATACTTTATCCGGCATGTTCATTGTTAAACTAAATTTACGCGTCACTCGTGCATCCAGTTGCAATTTCTGGCGTATTCTTGTTACTCTCCCATGCACGCCACCATCCCGCCATGCCATTACCACCCTCACAGTGAGCTGTGAGAGAGAGACACAGCTACGTGGCTCTGCTCCCTCTTCGCATCGAGTGGTGCTACACATTTATTTAATTATGGTTTTCAATTAGAATATTTGTGTAAATTTACATATTTAATCATTATTTGCCGAATTTGTTAATGTTTCTAATGCAAAATTCCGCTCCATCCGGAATGCCGCCGCAAAATGTGCACAATTCCGATTCAGGTACTCGCCGAGTGCTCTCGAGTCCCACATTTTGACTCGGAATGTCGCAAGTAAGAGGAAATGAAGAGATTCAACCTCCAGGGACGGAACTGGCGAACTGGCGAATGCATAAATACACGTTTATTCGGGTAGAAAAGTAAAATTGTCACAATCTCGGCACCCGATTAAGCCTGGATGTTGTCGAGAATCCACTTGGTGAACCGCCGAACGTTGGTGTACACCCCGGGCTGAGCTTGGCGGTTACCGCACCCTAGGAGGAAGAAAGAAATCGTCATTAACGTGATTAATGAGGAGCAAACAATTGTTAAAACCTTGCAATCCAAATGAGACGAGTCCAAATTGGACGTACTTGGTCCCTCCCAAGTTTTCTGGTGATTGAATTGGTCCACCGGAGTCGCCTGAAACGATGCCATAGAAAGAAAGGGGATTAGAGATGAATTTATGGAGCGTGGAAATTCTTAAATTTTATTCCTCATTTTTCGACTTTAATGAGTAAGTTTATAAAGTAGCTATTTTTTAGGGTTTGCGGAGGTCTGAATAATCTCTCTTATAGATCACGAGGGCGATGAAGTGGGTGTCTCCCGGACTGAAGTGGGTGTCTCCCAAGCTGAAGTGGATGCCTATCGAGCTGAAGTGGGCGTTCTTCAGAATTTAAATGTTTACCTTTCTGCAAACAGAACGCATTCATTTTTCTTCCAGAGTAAGTTTAGTTAGTAAATTTAAGCTCTTTAAATTTTAGCTAGCCCTAAAACGGTTTTGCCCAAATTTTTTAAAAATTATCTTCTCTTGCAAGAAAAATTTGTTCTAAATCTCTCTAATAAAAAAATATCAAAAGTTACTTTTTTGAGAAACTTTTTTTAATAGCTGACAAAAATCTGGGGAGCTTCCTGACTTTCGAATTTTTGCAATGCAGGTAAAGCTTTTAAATATTTTATGTTTGTTAAACTATTAAATTTATTAAGGCTTATTTCAGTCTGCCTGTCGTTAAATTTGAGTAAAAATGGCTTTTTAAAGGAATGTAATTTTCAGCTTTATTGTTTTCATATGGTCTTTCATGGCATCATCCTCACTCGTGCAATTAGTGCCTGAACTTAGTTGAGTAATTCAAAACTTTTTAAAGTTCAAAATGAAGTTAAATAAAATTCTAGTCCTTCAAACAGTCCTTCAACAAGTTTTCAGAGAAGGTCTAGCTTAAAAGCCTCTGTAGCAAATTAAATTTTTAAAATGTAGAGGTCGGAAAAAAGGGAAATTTCAAATAAAACCTGGTATGGAAAAAATATCTGTCATAAAAAACAGCAATTTTTCTCACCTCCACAGCTGTCCGCCATGCCTTCTCCCCCGGCGCAGAACTGGCCGTCTCCCAGCTGGACCCTCAGAGCCTGTTCACACGAGCCTCGCTCCACGTAGGGGATGTTGATTTTCAGAAGCCGGTCGCTCTTGTGCTGGCCCTCGGTCGTGCCCCAGCCTGTCACCGTCAGCTTCCGCAGCTTCAGACTCTGCAGGGCCGGCGTCACGGGGAGACAGATGGGAGCCACGTAGTACCTGCTGACGTCGGCCTCCTGCGCCAGCCGGACCAGAGCTATGTCGTTGGCCCACCGGGGCTTGTTGAAGCTCGGATGGACGGTGATTCGAGCCACTCCGATGTCCTGAACCGGCGGCGTGCACTGCTCCTCGTTGTCTATCACCATGCAGTCCTCCGTCTTGCTGATGTCGTACTCGCCCAGTCGCATTGTCGTGAGTCTGGAGCCCCGTCGGAGGTTCGAGACACAGTGGGCGGCCGTCAGGACGTAGCGAGAGTTGATGAGGGAGCCTCCACACTTCCAGTCGAAGCCACTCGAGTCCTCGTATCCTAGCAGCGCCATCCACGGGAACTCGAACAGAAGAGTCTCGTTGCCGTGCGCGATTCTCTCGGACGAGACCGGGCCGCAGTTCCTCAGATCCAGCAAACGCAGGTTCGGGTGGCTCTGGAGGTCACTGGAGCTGTCTCCCGTGTTTGTCGTCGTCGTCACTGGGCCAAAGTTCACAACGTCCCTGTCGTCCGAGGAGGAGGAGGTGTCCTGGAGACGACAGCAGACCCTTCGCTCCTCGGGGGACCCACAGGCGCTTCTACGCAGAAAGTCGAGGGTCTCCTGGCTCACGGGTCTCGGGGCATTGGTGACGATGCGCCAGATGGAGGAGCACTCGCGGATGGGGGTGCAGACCCCCGTCTCGCTGTAGGGCGTCCGGCACTCGTCGAGTCTCTGGGCGAGGGAGGGGACGAGGAGCAAGATCAAGGGCAGCAAATAACCTAACGCGGACATGTCGAAAATGTGTCGTTGTTTTCTTGAGCTCGAAACAATACTATTTTGAATACGGCTGCATCCACTCGTATTTGTGTGACAGCAAAATGTTGCTATCAACTGGACGAATAAAGTTTAAAAGGGTTTTTAAAAATTTTGGCTTTTAGGACAAATAAAATTAAGACATCAAAATTTTAAATTTTGAGAACCGATTCGGGTTTTGTTTCGCCTGAAAAATTTGCAAAATTTAGTTTTTTTTCGTTTTCTGCTGTTTAATTGGACTTAAATCAGAATAAAGCCAAACAGACACAAATATGTATGTCGAAAAAACCAAATTTCTGGAATTGAATTTTGCTTCTAAAATATTTTCTTGGTCTCTTTTGGACAGATATCAATCTGAAACAGATTTCAAAGACAGACAGAGTTGGTAGAACTCAATGAAAAGCGCACAAAAACTCGTTTAGCGCTAAACAAGCTCTCTGGATTTTACACGCGCAGCGTGCTTCGCCTTTAGGTGTAGGGCATACGCAAACGGGAAGTTTGATTTCGAAGAGACGATCTCAATAAAGAGCCGATTTGATTTCTAGTGCGTCGGTTCACTCGACGTAAATGCCCAGAAGAGAGATGTGAAATCGTCACTTGTCAGTCACCCCGCAGACGAATCACTCACGGGTTTTCTGAGAAACTTTAAGGGTATTCTCGGACATGCTTAGTAGTCGCTTACAAGAATTAGTTTGTTTACTGACAGACTACCAATTAGCTCAATTAGATTATGTACTTTATTATTGCGATCGACCGTGAGATCTGGGGATTTTTTATCCAACCTTAACACCACTTTTTAACAACACGTCAAAGAATTCTATGAAAACTTATTTCTTAATTTGGGATGTGAGTGCTTTCTAGGTATCATTTGGCGGGATTTGGAGGCTACGTGAGCCACGTCTGGTTTCTGAACCACTATGCAAGTTAACTACTTATTTTATTTGATTTTTATGATTTTTAAATTTTTCCTCTGTTTTGAGTTATAATACTTTTTTATAAAATGTTAACACATTCGTCAATGGAAGTCTAATAGCTAAAAATAAATCTAAGTGAACAATTTTTTAAGCAACAACAAAGTTATTTCCACTCTCTAATCTTATCAAAAATTGGCCAAAGCAGCTGGATTTAAAATAAATCAGGTCCAATTGTCCCAGTGTTTAATTAACCGATTACGTCACGTCGATAAGAGGATCCTTCAAATTTATTTAATCGGCTCTTAATCATACAGTGACTCAGTTTGTTTCGGCCCATTAAAAACCCAAAATGCTCCTTCTCTTAACTTTTGCATTTGTGGCGCTTCAAATGGCGGAAGCCCAACTTCCAAACCTCCTGTGCTACTCACCCATCCCCATCAGATATGAACTCACCAACATCAACCTCCGGCAAGATCAGCCCTGATACAACATTCTAGCTCCTTCTCCTCAACAAATACTTGAAGTTTACGTATTCAGCTTCAAGCTGGCTGTGATCAGTCCAGACTTTTGCGAGACTTTTGAGAATTTGGACACTCTTATGGCCGACAATCAGGGAGTGGAGTACCTGGACCTGAAGGCTTTTGAGTCTTGTCTCAAAATTCATCGTCATCAACAACCAGAGGGAGGAATATCTCGACCCCGAAGCTTTTTACTCCTGCTTGTAAATTAAGAAAGTTTACTTGTCGAGAAACCAGATCCAGATATTGCCTCAGAAGCTGTTCTGGAACAATCCTCAGCTGGAGTTTGTTGAACTTTTCAACAATCGTATCTGTGCCATTTCAGACATTCAGTTCTCGAAAAACTTGAAGCTTTAGAGTCTTAATTTGGGTCTCAACTACTTGCGAGCTTTTCCAGTGGATTCCATCCAACTTGGAGCTGCGTTCAAACGAACCTGGAGATTTCGTTCGTTAATGTCAACACTTCCGTGCACAGCAATGCTCAGATATCTGAGTTATGCCGCTATCAAGACCGTCGACTTGAACAGTTCGTTCTTCTCAAGGCCAAAGGACTTCTCGATTCACTTGCGTCGAGGGGCAGTGAAGAATTTAATCAATAAAGAAATCGATTTGCATTTAAAAAGAAGCCATTTGTTCAAAAGTGATAATTGTACAAGACGTTGATTTTGAGTTTAAGGAAGTCCAAACTTGATCGACGCCCCGATTTAGTTTGGTTTGCTTTTAAGAGCATTCAGGAGGCAATTCCAAGTTTTCGTGTAACGCTTCTGGCAATTAAAGTTGCGATAGGAGTTTGTACTTCGAGAAACACATTTGCAATGTCATCGGAGTATCTTCTTGGCAAAATCATTTACGGTACTGGATTGAGGCAGATGACTCTTTAAAGACAACGTAACTCCTCGTATTGTTGCCCAATTTGCGAAATTTTTAAATCCTTAATTTTATTTAAATTGCTCATTGCATGCTCATTCAATTAGATTTTTTTATTGAAAAGAATGAAAAGTGCCTACTTAAGACCCCTCGGTGATTTAACTCCTTTTGAATAATCAAATCTACATAAAATAAAAAAGGGAACAAACCAAAATAAAAACCCTTCAAAAGTCAAATCGATATCTAGTTTCAAAAGGTCCAGTTAGTTAAGCCGAAAATTATGTAGGTAAGTCTGCCTTCATTCTACCTCACCGCCATGACGTCACTTGCAATCCTTAATCAATATCTCATTTATCAGTTCAGTGATTGGCTAAAATTATCACGAGCTTATTTCGATTATATGTAAGCAGCCCAGTTCGCTTCAGACTTCCAAAGGTTCAACATGCTATTTCAAGCCGTCATATTAGCTTTTGTGGCCCTCAAAGCGGCCGAAGCCCAAACACCCAACCTCTTGTGTTACTCGCCCGTGCCCTACAGGTGTGAAATCCACAGTATCAACCTGCTTCAAGACCAACCCAGATACAATTTCCTGTCTCCGTCTCCCTCGGAAGTCACCGACGTCTACGTGTTTGGCTCCAAGCTAGCGGTATTCAGCCGAGACTTCTGCCAGACCTTTCCAAACCTCACGACATTATACGTCAGCTCAGCGGGAGTAGAGTACCTTGACCCGAAAGCTTTTGACTCGTGCCTGAAAATTTGAGAAGTCTACATGTCCGATAATCAAATCCAGGTACTACCCCAGAGGCTGTTCTGGAATAGCGCTTTGCTGGTGAAAGTGGACTTGGGAAACAATCGACTTGGCGCCATTTCCGATGACCAGTTCGTGAAGAACGTCAACCTCCAGAAGCTCTACCTGCCCAGCAATTTTCTGAAGGCTTTCCCGGTGTCTGCGGTCAACGGCAGCAGAGGAGCCCTGGAGGAGCTGGCTCTGTATACGAACGAGCTGAACTTGCTGGAGGTCGATAAGCTCCTGGAATTCCCTCAACTGAAGAAACTGTGGATCAACGGGAACACTTTTTCGTGTGCGTGGCTGACCAGATACTTGAATGCAGCCAAGGCCAAGGACTTCAAACTCGAGGAGGCCTACTATCAGAGAGAAAAGGACTTCTCCTTGACGACAGTCGAGGATTTTGTTTGTGTTTTGGATTCAAATTGAGTTGACTAAAACATCTTCAAAATTCAGAAATGAGTCCCAAGGCTCCTGGAAGCCTCTGAAGACTTGTAAGTCGGCCAATGAAATAGCTAATAAAAAGCTTTGATCCGAGTTTGATTGCATGTCCGTCTGTCTGGAGCTAGCCGTAATGAATTGCGGAGACGACGAGTGACGTGAAAACTTGAACTCTCGGAGCATCCGACTCACACATAAAATATGAGAAGCGGTGACGTGTTCGAGTGTCACTTCGTGATCAAATAATGGAAAAACCGGCATGCTTGTGCGAGACTTGCTCGTCGTCAAAAGAAGATGGGGGTTCACTCCCTTCTGCTCGTTCCACAAGTGCACCGGCAGCGTGAATGGCTGAATAGGTGGATGCGTTACATGTCACACAATTAATAAATTGCCGCGTCGCGTCGTGAATTAAAAAGCACCTCTCCTCTCGACACTTGCTGCTCTCGCATTTATCACAAATCTCGCGTTCTCGTCATTGAATCAGAATGATTTGCCTTCGAGTCGCTTTGTTGCGTTCTGCACACGTTCACGTCTGAGAGGGGGATGCTGATGAGGATGTCACATGCGAGGCGGAAGGTGCCATTACGACTAATTACAAACCACAATCGCGGACTTTGTTCCCCTGCTTGTAGCAGCCGGGCTCTCGGAGAGGAGCAATCAGAACGCTTTTCAGCAGCGATCCTTTGTGGAAGGGGTCTTTTGTGTCTAACATTTTCAGGACAAGGAAGCGCAGACAATTTAGATTTTCTTTGATGATGAAGAGATTCACATACTGGAGCTTTTAGAACATTCGGGATTTTTAGAAATAAGTTCCTAACATTTTTTGACTGTTTCTTTCTAAACAGACGTCTGACAGTTTTTTGACAAACTATATCAAAAATAGTCAAAGTTTATAAATATTTTTTAAATGTCTCAAAACTATACTTTAAACAATCTTAAATTTTTGAAAATTGAGTTTCATTAATGGCAAATCTTCATACCAAATTTTGATGAACTTTCAGATCTTAGTTTTTATATTAGTAAAAGGCCATTGTAACGTAAAGAAAATTAACTACGAGCCGATAAAAGCCACCGCCACCGCCGATAGAAGTCCAAAAACAGGCGACCTCCAATTCCTCCAATGGAAAAGGAGAATTTCAAGGCCGAGCAAGCTAACATTTACTCCGTGGCTGCCCTTAATGGGTTCAGCAGCGACTTCATGTACGTGATTTACAAGTGACAACCGATCCGTCACCCCCCAAAAAGGATCAGCCGTTTTTTCTTCCCCATGATCACGGACCCGGTCGCCAAACTCCTCAGGAAGTTCGATTTTGAGGTGGGTTTTGGGAGTCAAATCTGCAACGCAAAGGACAAGTTCACTCCTGAGTAGCACTCGGGAATTTATTGGGTGCCATGTCGTGACTGTCAGGGCCGTATATTAAGGCCAAACCAAGAGGTAACTGAAGACTCGTCTGAGGGAGCAGCTTCGTAGCCATCCTCGCCGTGATTCAGAGACACAGAATAGAATGGAAAAAGGGGGGTTTGGTGAAGGCAGTCAGGAAAACCTTCCACTTAAAAGCGTGCCTCTGCCAGCCCTCTGATGAACAAAGACGAGCCTCAGATCAAATTTACACTGTTTTGTCTCACAAAATAACTTGTTCAGCGACGTACGAGCCCAAAGTTTTCAGCAAAAGACGCGTGCATCAAGTATGAGAGCCTCTGTTTTTGTCAGTTGGACACAGCTCAGATGATGAAGAGCAAGTTTCGAAACACGTTGGCTGAGGTAACTAAATTCTTGACTAAGTAGAGACTAAAAGGTGTCTGTTTGCGTCAAAACTCGTAATTAGTTTTTGCATTTTCTCTGTAATTTTTTCTAGTTGAAAACTTTTTGAACCAAACCAAAATGAGACAATTATGATGAACTTGGCTCCAGACAATTACTGACCAGAGAAAATGTAGATGGAGGACAATAGAGATTAAATGTCTCTGCTCTGAAATTCTAAATTGTAGGTTTAAGCGATCAACGAGCGCCCCTCTGAAGGGATTCCTTTTTCCCTAATTCATGTTTAATTCACCCATTGATTTGAATCAACTCCCGCCCGCTGCGAAATACAAGCAACAGATACGAGTCAAATTTTCCACTCCAGAACTTAATGCCAGGCACTTCATCAGTCTCGCAGAGCAGAGCGGCAGTAAGGAAGGCGAGTTGGGAGAAAAAGAATAAATTTGTAAATACACAAAAAAAGGAAAGCACGCTGGAGCAAAGGAAATTTCTAAAATTTAAACGGTTCGTTAAACAACCAACTTGTTACCTCTTTATTCTGCTTATTTGGGCAAAAACCCTTCATTTTCTACTCGGCATGTTTGATGTAAGCAGCACCAAACTCGAACCCTACCCGCTGAGTCGAGTTGAGAGAGAGAGAGAGCGAGATGTGCGAGGCAGGCTCATAAACAACTTCACTCCCGTCTTCCGCCAAGTAGCGCGCATCCCAGTCTCTGTTTACCTGCATTTAAAATTCCGGAGACAGAAATGTTAAATTACACGTTTATTTACTTTGGGACGGAAAAATCGTTCAATTTTCGCCAGATTTTCTTAATTTCGCCCCAAATACTTGATGAGCGACAACATTTTTTGCGCACCGTCTTTCTGCAGGCTCAGCATGTGGTTTCCGGCTTGATTGAGGGTCTGCTTTTCACTTGTTGAGCTCATTATCGGACCGGGACCGGTCTAGGGGGAGTGGGAGGGGGAACTTGAAAGGTATTCTTCATCCCATTTTAAGTAAGTATTTGTTGGAAAGACTCGTCATTTGAGTCGAAACGTAGCAAAGAAAAACTGTTTTTCTGTGAAAGGAGCCATTGGTAAAATTGAAGATTTATCATTAAGAATTTTTATGTTCCCCAAATCATGAGATAAAACATGTTTAAAGCTTAGTCGGGGACGAACGCATTTGAGTGCATTTTCAATTCGCTTTGTTGCAAAAGTTGGGTCGAAGTGAAAATATTTGGTCCCAAATTCCGTCACTGCAGAAACTTGTTGGACCCCTGACTTTGATCCCACAGGTCATAGAGCCTAAATGTAGAAGGATATTTTGCTAAATTTAATGTCATCTAACATTTTCCCAAGTTTAAGCTCAATTGGAGTTAGAAAATTTTTACCTCATGCAAACTTTGAGAGCTCTCAGCTGCACACCCTTAGGTCATAGAGGCTTACTGTAGAACTGTTTTTTGCTGGATTTAACACCATCTAACAATTGGCAAAGTTTCAGCTCAATCGGTTGACTTTGAAATTTCGCCCTTCAATTCGCCAGGGGAAGTCTTGGATGGCCACTTATTGACCCCCAGAGTCCGTTATTTTACATTTTTTAGACCATGACCCGAAACAAAAGTTGCTTATTTTGTCATTTTACATGACCATTCTGAATTTCAGCTCAATCAGAGCAAATAAAATTTTCCCCCCTTCGGAGGCCTCTCACCCCACCCCCTTAAGTGATAGGGGCAAATATGTGTTCTATGATTTTCTAGATTTGACATGATGTATAACATATCCAAAATTCAGCTCAATCGGACGAAGTATATGGAACTTTCATACAACGGGAAAACCCCCTCAATTACCCCCCAGGTAGTTTTTCTGAAAAACCAAAACCTTTCGCCCACCCTCCAGACCATACCTGACAACATGCAAAAAACCGCAGGTCTCTAGCTCTTGTAGTTTCGGAGCCTTTGCGACTCAGACGGACGGACGGACAGACGGACAGACGGACAGACAGACATATCGGACACATAAGTGCATTTTTTTCAAAATTGATGAAAATGCACTAAAAAGGGGATGAAAATGAAAGTCGCTTGTAAGTTTTTAGTGAATTTTCAACATTTTGAAAGTAACAGTCTACCCGTCTGTCCCGCCGACCGAGCCTAAAGCATGGAAATTTTTATTTTTTCCACTTTTATAGGATTCTGGAATGCTATGGCTCGCCAGGAACAACAGCCTTGCAATCAGCTTCCAAAGTTGAGGGTTTTGGCGCAATGTTAAAAAGCTTAAACTTTGAAGGCTGATTGCCAGGCTCCGAGGCTGTTGTGTCTGGCAAACCATAGCATTCTAGAATCCTTAAAGCCTAGAAAATCTGCGGATACCACATTCGACCCCCTTCATGGTCGGAGAGTACCGGAAATAGCGAGAATGTCAATGCGCCTTCAGAGGAAAAATCACAAACTTTGGGGGCTGACTTTGGAGCCTAAAGAAAAGATTGATGCCACTTTTAAATACCACCTCTCGAGTAATTTGACTCTAAAAAAATAACTAGGAGCTCCTTGTTCCTCGAGAACTGTTCATCTGAAATCCCGACAAGTCTGTTGTTAGACAAGTCCACTTCCACGAGTAGAGGGTTGTTCCAGGACAGCTTCGGAGATAGAATCTGTATCAGGTTGGTATGCAGTCTGACATCGTGGAGGCCAGAACACGACTGGAAAGTATCGTGATAGATGTACTCACATAAGTCCGACTTTAATGACGTTAAATATCTGGGTGTTGTTGAATTTTTCATAAAAAGCCGAAGTCAGCACTGGTAATTTTGAGTTCTGTATGATGACGTATCTGACTTTTGAGGCATCTTTATCTCCTATATCTAGCTGGTACTGGACTTGATCTTCATCCAGGACAAAGTTTTTGAAATAGCACCAGGCTCCGCTCGACCTAATTTCAGAATGAAAAGTGGATAATTTTTCTTGAGCTCCATTAATACCAAAACAACTTCTTTAAACGACACCAACCTGAAACCACCTTCACCTATATATTTAGCTCCTTTTTTTACAGTTTTTACCCAACAGAGATCAGCATGAGCTGAAAAGTCGAAACTTGGAGCTAGAACCGAACTAACTACCTTTGAACTGGTAGACCTCTGAGAGGCTGTTAACGTTGGGACACTGAAGACACTGAAATATTTGTTTTGCTACATTTTTCAAACTAAACTTTTTTGGTTTTTCAAAAATGAATAACGCTATTTTTTGTTTGTAAAAATTCAACCTGCTAGAAAATTTTACTAAAATCAGAAACCTAACGTTCCCAGTTTTCTCTCTAGCAGAAAAGGCTTTATATGTTATTTTTACTCAGGCTAGTCTACCCTTCCCTAATCCTGTATAATTTTAGGTCTGATATGGTTTTTGGTTCTTACCGAAGATTTTTATTAGGAAAATGCAACTTAAATTTGTTTGTAGCAAGACCTTGTTCAACCTTGTCGGGAAAATGTGGCCTTTACAGAAGATTTAATCCAGTAGTAACTTGTTGATGTTTTATTCTGACTTGATTTTACTCCTCATTAAACAGCTCCAAAAATTGACTGGTCTAGTTTCGGGCCACATGCTAGCATTTTTCAAGTCAATGAGCCAGAATCCCGAGCTCACCTCGACTCGCGACAGCAGCGGATCATAATGGAGTCCTCAAAAGAGACGGACGAGCGACAATGCGGGGGAGATAATGGAGAGGAGCTGGCCGGGATTAAAAGCGGTCATTTGTTATGCTCCGAAAGAAACCAATCAAACAATCAATCCTTTTCACGCAAGCCATCCAAATTTATTAGCTCTGTCATATCGATCGACATTAACAAACGATTGCGACAAAGATACATGAAGATTTATCTTGATAGATCAAAGACTGGCACATTTCTGGCTCAAATTAATCAGTCAGAAGCTTAAAAGCTCCATTATGTGCTCCCTACTCCTTGGGAGAAGCGGAGAAATGTGTGCGTATCCGTGCTACAACAACAACGCGCGCTGGGAGAAGTGAATGTCTTCATCAAGCAAAGCCCATCCTGATGAACTTGATTGGCTAATCGCCATGATAAATGAATGGAGCAAATCTCATTTTTTCCCCGGCTCGGACTGACTCCCATGCCAGTCCGTCGGCCGTCTCCCTCCTCGCTCGTCGCTCCTCTGTCTGCGCTATCGTTAATCAGGCGTATTAAAGCGTGTGACATACAGGAAATACGAGGTGATGCTAATTTAATTTAATTTATTTTATCTTTTAATTTCCTGCCACCGTTGATGATGCTGCCACTATTTATTGTACGACTCACCAGAGCATTTTTAATCTGTCTGCTCGGCGCGAGGCGACTCAAAATGGCTACTCTCTCCTCATTAATCGCCTTTTATCGGGACGTCGCGTCGAGCCTTTCCCCATGCACCTCAACAAGCGACCCATGGTCTGGTTATAGGCTGCTGTCAAGCAGTTGCGCGACAAACTTCAGGATAAATGGATCGACTTATTGATGCTAGTGAGGCGCATGTATTTGGCCCATAATTGCATTAAAGGGCTGTCATCATGATATATAAATGCGTGTCAAAAGTCAAGTCGTGACGTATCGAAGAGCTTCGAGAGCCGGCAAAGTGTCGCTGACACCCGTTCAAAGCAAGGCTGCATCACCTGTCAGGACAGAGGTGGAACTCTCAGCAGGTTTCGAGTGGCTTGGGATTTATATTAAACAATAGAGTGAAAGTTTGGGACTCCTTTCCTATTTTATATTACTCTAGGATACTTTTTAGTAAAATTTTATTTACAATCTCGAACAATTTTACCCAAATGCTCCTATATTTTAACACTCGAATTAAGTTCCAAGTTGATAGAAACAGGTGGGTTTTCCTTAAGCCCAATTGACAACAAAAAGTGTTATTGTAATCGGACCCACAAATTTCTTTTATCGACTTCTTGATATTTCATATTTACATACCTTCAAAATTGGGCTCACTATCATTAATATCCTCTAAATATTAAGTGACCAGGAAAACTTCAAAATACGAACAAATCTTAAAATAAACTATAAAACTTAAATAATATTAAAAAGGATTTTTTTCAACCTAAATAAAATTGTGAGGATATTATAAATAAATAGTAAAAGTATGAGCCAGAAAATTATTCAATTTAAGCCATCACTATAACTTTTATTGAAAACATTAACAGTTTTATCATTTCTAAAAAGTTTTTAGAGTAAGGAAATTGCAAATAAATCAGCTTTCAAAAAATTTTAAATTTTGACTTAAATTTCAAAGCTTTCAAAACCCTGGAAAATGATGAGAAATCATCATCGTACAAAAGTCGTGAGAGTAACCTGTTACCTGTTTAGTCGGTTGCTTTTTTCCTGTGAAGCTCCAAAAGAGGAAAATTCAAACAACCCCCCTCAAATGAAATCTGAGTCACGCCTCTTTTGAGCCACGGGAGGACGAGGAGCGCTCTACTTCTTCGGCTCTCTTTTACATTGGTTTTGGTGACAAAATGAAATTGTCACCAACCGGTGAATTCAAATCAGATTGATATCTGCAATGCAGAATTTGTCAATAACGTGAATGGAGTCGCTCACCTTTCTTCGCTAATCCAAAGGCCTCTGTTTTATTTTACACTATTTATTTATGAAAATATATGTTATGCAGTATTCTTACAAGTAAATACCCTATGCAAGCACTTGGAAGGTCGTGAACCCGCGAGAGGCTGGGCTCGGCGCCGATTCCGCCCTTCTTCGTGCTCTCTGAATCCTAAAATTTTCAACACGCTAGCGAGGGCCGGAGACCGCTCTAAGTGTAGTGTTTCATAAGATTGACTGACGTTGGATGACATTTTTACGTTAAAATATCACTATTCTACAGTTACTTTATATGCTGTATCATAATGCTGATCTTCGTGTTGGATATTTACAGGCTACAACAAGAATCTCACACACGAAGTGGCTTACCTCTAAGTGTTATTGCTTTTCGAATATAAACTCGGCCTTTCTTGTATATTAATTGCTTTATAAAATTGGTAAGCATCATTATGATAAAAAATTGAAATTTATTGCTTCCTTCATAATATTGCTTCTTCTCTCTCGGAGCTCGGGGACTCGGAGTTTGGAGTTTTGGACACGAATAACGGAACAGCAATTAACTCGGTGTAACTTTTATTGTTCGAGTACGTTTTAGGAACAGACACAAAAAATTTCCACACAGAACCGTGAATTTCCGATTGACAATAAATTTCCATCATAATCATCACCATTTTATATTTTATTGCTTTGAGCCGATAAAATCCTCAAATAAATTCAATTGCTTGTATTTTCCTCTATTCTACGTATTTCCTTATATATTTCTCATAATTTTTTTCTGCGCCAAAGCTGTGCAAAACTCTTCATCCTAGATTCGTTGTACAACAATATGTGTGTTCGTTTGTGTCGGACTCGGCCGGGAGTAAAAATAGAACGAGGCTACTGATTAGCTTGCCGCCGATCGATAGACAATTAATTAAAAATCAATTTGACGATTCCTTTGATTGCTGCTGTCCACGCCGGCATGCCGTCACGGAAAGAATCGTTTCGTGCTTCCAAACATGTTGAAATTTGCTTTCATCGATTCGCCGCCGCCCGGCGCTATCAGCTAATGTGTATCTATCGATTTTTACGGATAATTCGCACATTACTTTTGCTCCCCCACAAATGACTGCTTCTCCGCAGATCGCGGGAAAACGAAAGAGACGTGGGGGAGCTGGTTTGTCTCACGCGCCAGGGAAATGATAGAGAAGGCCTCTTTAACGCACGATTCGGGGAAAGAAGTTATTAAAGCTTATCTTGAGTGGGGGCAGTGGCGTAACTGGTGGTTTTTTGGAGTTGACTTGAATTCGATTGAATGGAAAGTTTTCTTTGGGAAAATGTCAATTCCATTTTATCTCTAGTTTGAGATTTTCAATGAGAGAGTTTGAAAAAAATTGTGGAAAAGGAAACATAAGTCAATAATTGAAAAGAATATTTTAAAAATATTGTTTAAGATTTTTTTCACTCCGTTTTACCTCTGGTCTATTGCTCTCTATGGAAAGAGAAATAGAGAAAGGAGTTACTACGGAATAAACACAATCTAAAAAATAATCCTGGCATTTTAAATCTCATTGAAAATCGGCTTAATGAAAACTAAAACTAATTTTTTAACTATAAAAAAAATATTTAAAAAAAAATTTTTCCCAGACATTTTTTAACTTTTAAATTTTCCGATTTTCATTAAAATTTTGTAATTTCTCATCATCCATAAGAGGAGCCCTCACCCTAGGTACGCCACTGGCAGAAAGTAGTTGTACACAGCTTCTGGTCCTCGGCAGCCCTCCGGACCAATTGAGGGAAAAGTTGAGCATAGAGTTACTTGATTTTGATTAACACCTACCTTTGCATGCGCATGCTAGCATACGAGTATTAGAACCGAACCGAGCAGGGACAGAAAAGATAATGAAAGGACTCAACATAATTACGAAAGGTGAGCAAATGAATAAACAAGGAAGAAGAAAAACAACACACTACTTTTGATTGTTTTATTTGAAAATAACTTATTTGTTTTATAATGTTTGTGTGTGAGTTTGTATATATGCTTATACACCATGTGAACAAACTGTATTGTAAAAGTTTCTTGTCACCTCCAATTTTACATCATTGGTTTTAATTAGGTTCGATACTGCATTGTAGTCTCAAATGATAACACCAACAGAACTCAAATCAAAAGCTCGGTGAAGTAAACAAAACAAGTCCTCTGCGGAAGCGGTGCGGAGTAAATATGCAAGTTTCACGGTAGCCTAGGAGCAAAGCCGGATTTTCTCCAGAAACAGATTTTCTAAATTTCCTAAAATTTTCAGTGTTTAGGCTTCTTTCTTCATCTGACAGGAATTCCTCGTCCGAGAAATAAATCCGGCTATACCCCTAGTCGACTCTGGCTCGTATATAAATAATTATTACCGTAATTAATGGAAACTGATTGAAGGATGCCTGCATGCAAAGCGAGAGAACGGAGAATGTCAAGTATGTACACAAAAAGCTACTTAAACCACACCTAACATGAAATGAAATGAAGCACTTCCCGAAACTTGAAGCATCTGCATGGTACAAATAATGACGTCGTAATTGTTTATAATTATCATCAATCATTATCATTATTAATTGGTTAATATGAAGTAAGTAGCACAGTTCATAACTAAGTATATCTGTGTGTGTCTCAATATATTTTTAAATGTTTATTGATGTAGTAATTTTAATTTGTCTTGTCAATATATATAATATATATGTACTAATAGGTTCCGCCAAAACAGTTTTAATTTAATACAATAATTAATTACTCTAAATTTATGCATTGCTCTCTTACTTGTAGTTTAACAGTGTTAGGTTCTATCATTACTATCCTGACTAAAACTTATTCCTTAGCATTTCTTCTCTTCACCTTTCCAGCTCAATCAGTAATAGCAAGTGGGCTCACTAGTCCCTAGATTGGTAACTGAAAAGGAAAGTCTTTGGTGTGAACTGTATTTTTACGCTATCAACAGTATTTTTACATTTTCATAACGTTTTCTTCTAAAGTACCAATGTCGAATGACAGACTCGGGCTCCTCGTTGGGTTGCTGGCTTTGGTTGCTCGTAAACGTGGATTTTGAGATTCATAATTTAACTTTTAAAGGCTTCTGGCTCGAAATGAAGCCCCCCATTAAATTTTTTGCTGTAGAAAATCTAAATTGTGGCTCTGGAGGGTTAAAATGGACTCATTAGTTTTCTTCTTCTTCTGTTGAATTCAGCTACAAATTCAAAATTCAAGCCTTTCTGTATCCTGCTTCATGTTAAAGCGAGAAACGGACCTTTAAGTCCTCGACAAAGACTGTTTCTGGCAGTTCTTTGGCTTGAATAAGCTAAAAGGTTGATCCAAAAATTCACAATTCGCCACAATTTCCACTCCGATGGCTTTAAAGGGCGCGCAACCCTTCCGCTTTAAATCCCAACAGTTGCCGAAATCTCACGCCCCAAAATGCGGACCAAAAAAGAGTAACAGAGCCCGGCTTAACTGGAAAATGCACGACATGGCAGCCTGCACCGAGTGAAATCCATTTTTTATGATGAAATTAACAGGTCGATCGGATTTTAATTTCAACACGTCTTGAAAGGAGTCACAAACACAGATGGTAATTGGATTTTGACACGCTCAACAGATTCTGAATCCAATTTAAAATGATTTAGCACACACACAACACCCGCACCTGCAGCACACAGCCAGACATGTACTCGTACGAGTGGAGTTGGTTTCAATTTTGCGCCTATCTAGTCCTAGCTATCTTTGCTGCTTGCTGCGGCGTTGATACCGATTCCGTGTCTCCTCACTTCCATTCCGATTCCGATCCGAATCAATCAATAACATTAAATTAAATACCTGATGTAATCCAATCTGTCTTTTTCCCCCGCCCTTTTCCATCTCCATTTTCCCCGCACTTGTCTCAGAGCAGCCCGCGGGAGCAACCCGACGAGGAGGCCCCGCTGAGGTCGGGTCTCCAAAGAATCTCATAAGTAGAAGCGCTCGAATTGACGAAAGTAGAAGTTCGAATTGACGAAATTATCCAAATGAGGCGAATCTATTTCCAAGTTTTCTAGTCGTTGTTTCCCTCAGACTTTGACTAGTTCTATTGTGAAAATTTTGGCGTACATTTTCATATATTTATTTATATTATATGTATATTGCTATAATAAAACTTATCTATTGACTATAATATATCACTGATTTTCATAATTCCTTGAATTACTAAATATTTTGCCTAACCCTAGGTTTGGTTTATTGCTACTTTTTCGTGTCTGTTAGAAAGCCTCTCTTTCTTGAATATACTGGTTAATATAATGCTTATGGTTGCTGTCCTTAGGTCTACTTTCTTATTTCGTTGTTTCGGAAACGTTGCTTCGAAGTTCGTTGAACATTGCTTTGAAAATTGCTTCCATTACTTTTCTTTCGTGTTCCAAAGAGGTACAAAACAAAACTCAAAGAGAGATCTTAGATTTAGAAACTAGATCCAGTAGTATAGATGCTCCTACTCCTATTCAGTTAAATAGTCAAGGGTTAAATTATGTCTACAGTGACCGGGACTAGGTTGGCGTTAATAGTATAGACTAGCGTGTTTGAGAGAATGTACAGTTTTTGTGTCTTTGGTATGTGAGTCCGCCTTACTTCGCTATCATATTTCTCTTCTCTTCTGCTACCGTATCTCTAAAAATATATTTAACCTAAACTCTTTAAGAACTAAGTCTTAGAGATGGACGTATTTTGATTTATTAACTGTATGTTTTGCAGTTTTCAACTAACATCCTAAACTTTTTGTTGCAATTCTTCTAAATTGACAATTTATATGGCCATACAATCGTAAGTTATAGGTAGGTAAGGTAGGTAGATAAATAGGTTGAGGGAGTTAAAGTGAATATAGGAAGATATTCATTAAAATTTGAGAATAATCCTTTGCTTCTTCTTTTAATCATTAAGGAATATCGACGGTATTTGGTTTCCATTTCAATGTACAAAGTTCATCGTGTTTGTCCCTTGTGTCTCTAGTACGAATCAATCTTAAAATATCATAAGCTTGTTGACTTACATCAGCGGCCGCGACGCGTTCAGGGCGAGTAGTTGACGGCCATCATGGGGGACCCTGCGTGCAGGATGTTGATGCAGTTTTGATTCTTCACCATCACATTGTTGTTGTCGCAGAGACCCTCGTCCTTGAAGCACGCCGACTCGAGGTGCTTGTTCAGGTAGGACTTGAGGGCGAACGTTTTGTGGCAGCGGTTGCACTCGAAGTTCTTGTCAATGGAGTGCGTCTGCATGTGGGCCCGGAGGTTGCTACGGTCAGCGAAAGCCTTGCCGCAGTGGGCGCACCCGTAGGGCTTCTCGCCCGTGTGGGAACGCAGGTGGCCCTGCAGGAGCCACGGGCGTGAGAAGAGTTTGCCACAGACGTCGCAGCTGTGGGACAGCTTGTGCGTGAGGATGTGCATGGCGAGGGCGGGCATGGAGACGTACGCCTTGCCGCAGACGTTGCACTTTTTGGCTGATTGGGAGTCGAGGCTTCGGTGCGTCTGCTTGTGCCGGGACAGGTTGCTGGAGGTAGCGTACTGCTTGCCGCACTCCGTGCAGCTGTACTTGGTCTTCTGCTCCGAGATGAGGCCCTCCACCACGCTCTTCCTCTTGGACCGGCCGTCGCTCACGAAGAACGCCTCGTACGTGTACGCGACCGTCTTGGAGCCCTTCTCGTCGCAGTGCGGGTCCTTGTTCTCCTTCTGGCCGCCCGAGTCGCCCTTGAGGGCCCCGGGGGACTGCGAGGAGGTCGCCAGGAAGGCCGTGGAGGCGCTCAGGTCAAGGATGGCGTGGGCGGCGTGCAGGTCCTCCTCAGCGGGTATTCGTCGGGCCGTCGAGGGCCTGTCGTCCAGCGAGTAGGGCCGGTAGATGTCCTTCTTCTTCGGGGGCAGCGACAGGGCGGCCCCTGTGCTCGTGAAGCACATGGCTAGCGACTTGCTGGACTTCTGGGAGGGCGAGGAGGGGCCTTGGTCGCCCGGGCTGCCGTTCGACACTGCGTGGAAAGTGACGTACTGGGGGGAGCTCGCCGTTACTACGGTTACTTCTTGCTCGAGTCGCGGCAGGTACGCTGTGAAGTGCATTGGAGATACATCATGCCCGTATCCTGCAATTAGAAGAGGGAAAATTTTGTTAGTTTTGGCTTCAGTCTTGTTTCCTAAATTTATTCAGCAGATTCTGCATTAAAATTTAGTCAGTAATGCTATAAGTTAGTGCCTAGGACTTTTGCCAAAATAAGGCCGATTTAACGCCAATTCAAGGTCATGCAATGACATAGTTTCGAATGAAGACTTCAAGAGACCATTACAAGCACATTTTCTACCTCAAGCACGTGGGGTATCTGGTGAGTCGAAGAAAATTAAATCGTAAAGCTTTTGAAATCCTTGAAGTCTTGCAATTCCTGAACGTGCAAAATAATCGTCTTTTACTGGAGCCATCTGCCTTTAAGTCTACCTCCTCCCTAACTGAAGACTTCGAAAATATGAATGATTTTTTTCCATCAGATCTTGATTGAACACCTAATCAGTGAGTCTGAAGCTCTACCCAAAGTTCAATGTGTCATGTTTCCTAGTCTTATTTGGACTCAGTAATTGGGTTATCATCATGAATGTGAAACAAAACTAGGTTCAGGAAAATTCATCAATCGCTTGTCTCGGGCTCTGAAAATTCCACATTTATGACAGCTACCACTTACAAGTCAGGCTGTTTCCCCTAAAACTGGAAGTAGAATACTAACATACTTAGCTGAACATGCCTCTTATTAACTCTATTTTGGTTAAAAAAGGTGGAAAAATTCAATTTTCTGCCCCAAAACCAGTTGGCACAATATGTATTTTTACAAATTGACTAGTCAACAAGCTCTTTAAGTACTCCACAAACCGCTCAAGTTGAGTTCACACAACCGAAAAAACTTAAAAGTACTCTTCAACCGTTTCAATTACAGTTTTGAGAGTGGCAGTGGTAGAACAGAAGCCGAAATTTTCACAAAAAACCTGGGAACTTGAAGTTTGAAATTTAAGGGATGTAAAGACGCCTGTAATGTCAACTTCTACTGTCTCCAAGACACATCTCATGAATTTTAGAGCCACTTTAAAGCCTATAGCCGTAATTACTCCCTCACATGATGCCCGTACGCCTTTATTGAAAGAACGAAATTGGCGGTTTCGGCCGGGAAATAAAAACTGTCATTAGCATGAGTTGAGAGTTTAGAAACCCATCGGCCCCCGGCGGCGAAACATTAAAGTTTTAAAGACACACTGCAGCTGAAAGTCTGTAATTTCCCATCGATTTTCCATTTTCTCTTTCTTGCCTGCCCGCCCATTTTCTGTCCCATCCCCATTCCCTGCTCAGCTGCTGCTGCATAAATATGTATGACCGAAGCTAAGCTCATGAATGACTTCTTAATCACTTGACTCCGGACTAAACTTCGCCCAGAGCCACCCGCACCCCAGAGGCCGGTGGTGCTAGGTGTGATGGGAAAATTTTAATGTTATCAAAAGAAAGTTTTATCGAGAGAAAATTCCGCTTCGACATGCATTTCAGCATGTTGCTTTCATTCCTTGGCAATCGGCTGACTCGAATATTTTCACAGCCCCAGACACAAAAGCATTTTTCCGCATTTTCACATTATCCTGCTCCATCGCAGGCAGCCCGGCCTGGGAAACGAATGCCTCTGCCTAAGCTAATGGCCATTATTATTGCAGAGAGGGGCGCTGCTGGAATAAATCCGTGTATTCAGGAGGAAAGAAAACGATAATTTTTCCATTTTGTTTTCACTTGTTGGAATTCGCCGCTCCGTAGAAATCTAACATTAAAAGCACTATTAGAGACATAATGAGTGGGTTAAGACTTCTTCGGTGGGTGTTAGGATAAAGCTCGAGGCTTCCACACCCATCCGCTGCGCCGCCAGTTTCGGTCTCGCCTTGCGTGCTGCCTCGAGGTACCCGAAACTTTGCGGCACCAGGGCGCCCGTCGTGGTGTCTGTGAGACTTTACAAGGGTGCAACAGATGTTTATGAATATTTCTCTTTCCCATCACACTTTCCCATTCAGCCCCACTCCGTTTCGTGTTGTTTGCCCTGCTCTAGCCTTTTTAACGTGTCATCAGTCTTGCGAGCTGTTCCACGATATTTTAAGCTGTTGAATTGTAGTTCCTTTGTGTCTCTCTGCCCCTCACATGTAGTGCGGGGTTCATCTAATTACTCGAGTGCGCGTGTTCGGGAAGCCCTTCGCTCTCGCTCTTGCTCTCTCCGGGGACTTTTGACACCTCTTGTATTCAAATGAACGGCGTAATTACTCGGATAAGTGCGGCGGAAGGAGCGGCGTTTTTCTCAAGGGCTTCAAAGCGGAACCGTAAAACACTTCCAAGGACCCGACGAGCTGCAACTTTTAATCGATTTGGAGCACACTTTACAATGGCTTCTCGCACAAAAGGGAGGGACGGACAAGTTTGGCCAGTAAAACTTCCCAGCCTTTCTTTGCCGATGCAAATCCAAATCAGAGTTTTACAAAAGTTCGTCGGACAAGAGGAATTCCAATTTCATGTCTTCTGCCGTGCACCTGCACATGATATTTGCTCTTTTATATCGATTCTCCCTGGGAAGTGGAAATTTCGTCTCACTCTCGAGATTATTTCCAGGTCACAAACTTGCGAAAGTTGAAACATTTAACAAACGAAATTGCAGATAAATTTTTATCGATCGCGAGTCAAGGAGCACTTTTATGCGGGACTTGGCTCAATTCTCCGTGCGGGAAAGTTATAATGGGCAAGCTGGCGGTGGAAACTCCTCTCCCAGACTGCGGATCGCCCGACTCTCTATTTAATTGGCTCCGGACATAATTTCTTTCGATTTTTTAATTGGTCAGAAATTAGTCTCTTTGAGTAGGTTTCCATTTTCTCAGAGGTTGTTGGAAAAATGGGGAAAACTAGTCTGTCAGTCTGGGCCAGTTTACTTCCAGAAAACCTCCTTCTTCCTTACGAAAAAAAAATGAATAGCTCATTTCTGACTTTTGATTAACTTAAAATATGAGAAAGGCTGACAGTCAGACAAATCAGCCTGAACCAGCTCTTTAGAGGTCAGGGAACCCAAATATCCATCGCATACCTTCATAGGAAAAATTAAGTTCAAAGAACATAAAATTACTGGCTAAAAATAGCTTCCTAATTTTCTTTAATCATTAGACAAAAGTGGGCGGGAAGTTTGTCCTCATTCAACCAGTTTTTGAGCTAAAAAAAATCTTACTGGATTCTGTGAAAAATTTTGAAACATGATTATGAAAAAGTAAAAACCAATTGTCACTTTTTTCGGCCCAGAATATTTCACAAGCAAGCCTCGTTAGTGGTTAGTTTGAAAACTAATTTAAACCGGCCAGGAAGCAGTTCCCCGAGCCCATTCTTCCGCCCTTCCGAGAAACTCATTAGCGGCAATGCATTTTTAATGGCGGCGTGAGGCGTCCGGCACGGCTTTGGTGGGAAAACAACGCGAGTATCATTTTCAAAATGGGCCTGGCTGGCCAGGACGGGAGGCCAACAGATATCCACAATTACTAAAATAATCTAAATCAATTAAAATCAATTTGGGATGCATTATGTATATAAATTACGAAAATTATACTAACAAATCTATCATTATGCTATCAAGCTCATTTCACCTGCGTGTGAGTAAGTAGTCTTGATTGTGGCTTTGTGTGGCATATAGTGGGCTATAAAGCAGCGCCAGTCCACCGGGAAAAATAATTTAAGCTCTCATTCGCCCGGCTCTCGTTATCTATGCAACAAATACTCGTGCTCTGAGTGCTGATAGTTTAGGCATGCGGACTCCAGTCGACAACATTATAATTGCCAATGGTATAATTTAACATTATCATAAAATACGCCGCGCGTCGTGCATGCAGTAGTTGGGCTTTCGTGACTGGCTTGGTGGGCTTTTAAATGATGAACTAATTTGCATGACGATGGCAACATGCTGGTTAACTAAATTTCTTCCTGGCTCTCTTTTGCCGAGCCTCCAGAGGCAGAGTCAAGGGCGCCGGTGCGGTCTGTCAGTCTGAGCAACAGTTTCCACTCGATTACCAGCCTTAATAGCTTGATATTAGGGATTTTTAGCCGTAGAAAATTGATTTTCTATCTGTTTGTCCATCGAAAGCTCTCTGGAGAACATTTTTAAGAATTGAAAGGTTCAGGATAAGCTTTTGAAAAATTATCAAAACTAAGCAAAATATGCTTCTGAAGGGACTTTAGTTACTTGAAATTTCTTCTCAATATTGAAATTAAAAGTCCTTAATTTGGCAGTTCTTTGGCCAAAAAATTCCTGCAAATGTTACAACCTCCATTATTCCTTTTAGAAATGACCTATTTTTAAATGAAAAATACGTACTCCTCCATCCAAGCCCTCTGGCCATAAACGATAACTAACTTAAGAAGGTTTTTGATATATTTGCCATTATTTTTGTTAATTTAGGAGCTAAAAGTACGATCAAGATTAGAAAACTTGAGCCTTGGTTTCAAAAAAACTTTTTAACTTGTTGCCTTCAACTGTTTATTTCTCATTTTTCATCATCTTGCAACCTGAAGAGACTTAATTCTTTCATATGTGGTCGAAAATTAATTTCAGACGTACTCAGAAGAATGTCTTTCAGTTAAAAAAGAGCCTAAACTTTTGACTTCTTGAGTCTCTTTTCGAAGGTTTCTTCTGTTTTCCTTCGCAGCTCCTGTTTTTCTATCAAATTGGGAATTTTTCTTCAAAGTCCCTAATCGTCCTAGCATGAGTCCCCACCAGTCCCTTCCAAGCGCTTCCCATCGATCAATACTTAACAAGGAGGCGGACAAGAAACTGGAGATGCACGTGATTATTACTAAACAAAATAAAATGGAGCTGGGCACACACATTTGAGACATGACAGTCGAGCTGGGCCGGAGTCGCGGACGCGCGCGGTATCGGCCATCAAACAACACAGCCAATGTAAACAACCTTGCGTGGCCAGTGAGTAAACAAAACTAATGGCTACCCATATTATGACGCTATTATATCTACTGTTAAATACAGTTTATTGTACACTTTTATTTACTCTACCAATTTTATTTATTAACAAGTTGGCTGTCTCAATTGTCGGCTAATGTAGGCACAATAGCAATTTTTCACGTGTAAAGCTTGTCGGAACGGTTATCGTCATTGGCTTCGATGCCGACAACGCTGTTTTATGAATATTGCATCAAATTTCATATACACCTTATCGTAATTGTCAATGATGTTTCATCGGTTTCACAGTAATGGACGTTGAGGGGCCGAGCTGAGCGGAGCGCGTTTGTGAAAAGCAGGTGTCTTCGGCTCGTTTCATTTGATACATTTTTCAAGGGGAAAATGGAATTTTTTTAATTAACTCAGTAGTTGAGCATGTTTGAGGGAAGTGGAAGCCCTAGAAAGCCCATCTTGGGCTTAATTTGACTTGGAAATATGACAAAACGGGTCCATTTATTCTTACAGTGCTGGTTTTTTTCCTTAATTTGGTTTTAATTTGATTTTGAAACTATTAACCGCAAAACAGCTTTCTGGAGCTTCCTTGAGTCTCAAAATTGCTCATTTTAAATTCCATTCTAACTGAACAGGCTTTAAAGAACTAAAAAATCTATTGAACTGTCCTTTTCCAGACGATTTGTTCGATAAAATTAGTAAATCTCCCAACAGTAAGGCAAACATCTTCCCTAATGACTTAAAAACCCTCCTCTACGTCCTTTAAAATGTTTGTCTACTTGCGTTAGCTTAAAGAGTCCTCGCCAGACACACGAAAGCCTTTAAGCCCTAAAAACGTCGCAGAAAAACCCTTTAAAAGTTTACTCTCCCTCCCATCCAACTTGCTACAGGCTAATGCTCGCAATTGACTCGGCTGAAGCTGCAAAAACTTGTGTGCGAAGCCCGTCAATCAAATCGGATTTCTTTCCTGGAAAGTAAACAGTGTCTCGCTTGTAAAGTGACAACCATTAGCGCTTTTCAACAATTTTCTTGTTTACGCAAACTTTTATTTATGTTAAAGATAATTTTTAATTTCCCACACTCTTTCGCGCTACGAATTCTCCAGCCATCCGACGCACAGCAATTTTGCGCTTTTGTGGAAAAATTTGGGGAGCAGAAGAAATTCGCAAAAACGTCGCAGGTCAACGTGTTTCCATGCACAGAATTTTTGCTGCAAACCGACAAAACATCCCACATCGGGCAAAAACAAAGGCAAGCCGCAAGTACCGAAACAAATAAATACATTTTAATGCGGATATGAAACAGGATGATGCTAGGTATAAATTTCCTTCAGCCACAATAGGTTAACAGCGGCCAGCTAGAAGTCACGAGGTCCAGCCCAAACGCACCCTCTGGCAGAAAAGTCCCCGAACGACACAATGAGTCAGTAGGGGAGGGAAAACTCACGACTCCGAGGACGGACACGAACTTTTCAATTATACTGGGCTCACTGGAGCGTGGAATTTTCTCGAAAACTTTCATGTTATTTTTTTCACGACTTTTGCGAGCAGCAGGAGTCGGTTTACGATGTCCTGAACAGTTGAAGGGTTTTAGAAGCAGAACTTCCCGGGAAAAATGGTAGCATTTTAAACATTTGCTATTGAAGAGTTCGACAACCTCATTCTCGTCTAACCGAAACACGAAGTTTTCATGAGTTTTCAGAAAAACGGTTTTTGTTTGAGAAAACAAAATTTTTCAAAAATGACTTCTTTCTCGATTTTCTTACGAAAAACCTTTGTATTCATCTATTTTCCCAAAAACACAAATTTTAAAAGAAAAATGTCGTGTTTCATTCGATCTTTTATTCAAAGAAAAACTTTTAATTTTCATGCATTTTCCTGATAAATTGTTTTGTTTAGGAAAATTTTTTAACCAAAAAATTTCAAAACAGTATAGTTTTACCCAAAAAAGCAACAAATTTTTTCAAAGCATTTTCATGCATTTTCTTTTGTTTCATTGATCAAAACAAGTTTTCATGTCCACCTTTTACTTGGAAAATTTCTTCAAAAATGACTGACGTTGTCCGAATTTTCCCCCTAAAACATACTTCAACTCCCAAGGGTAGCAAAAACGCGTCACTCGGACCGACAGACGGGGAGCGCGGGTCAATTGAATTTATCACTTGTGCCGCTGAACTCGCAAATTAGCGAAATGTGTTGCATTTTCTCTGCCATATTTGCATAACAAATCAATCTACAAGTCGCCCCTCGTTCTGGAATGTGTGTGATACAATCGAGGGGAGCGACGCGGAGCAACAACTCCCGCATGAGAATGGGACATTTAAGATTCTCCAGATCTCGCATAAATTTAAATTAGCAATAAAGTTTGCGTCAGAGGAGGACCTCCAAGGGTTGTGACTCGCTCTCGAGTTAATTAAATTTTAATTCCAGTAAGTGGTTAATGACATATTATTAGGACCGTTTCGGGGGGAAATTGGGCCACATGTCGGAGGCCGGAGCGGGACTTACCGTTGTATAAAATGGTGGAGCCACGGGTGGCCTCAGGTGAGTGGGGAGGGGGACTCGGAGCCGTGGCACCTGCCGTGGGCGAAGACGGACCCCAGCAGCTCGACGTGTCCTGATGCTGTTGCGCTGCGGTACTTTGAGCTTTCGCGGTATTGTTACTGTTGCTACTGCTATTATTACTATTTTCACTAATGGCGGCTACGGTACTGCTACTATTTGAGTTTGGTGTGTCCCCAACGACGTCGATTTCCTCGTCCTCGTCTGCGACCGCGGCCTCTGGAACAGAATTGGCGTGCGGCGAGGAGGAGGTCGTGGCAGCGGCGGCCCGCGACGTGGACGGCTCGTCGCTCCGGTCTGACCAAGGATACGCTTTCCACTTTTTAGCCATAAGACAACGTGGCATATTTTCCGGGTAAAAATATTAATAATAAGATAAAACTCTTGTAAATTTCTGTTATGTCGCGTGTTTTGTTTTTCGTTTTTACTTTTTCCACAATTAAAATTGTTCACAAGCGTCTCGCTTTAGTCTGTAAAACCGTTCCAAAAAGGTATAATGGGTTCTAAAATGCAACTTTTCTTTAAAACTTTTTCTCACAGATTTTTGTTATTATTTTTTAAAACTCTTATGCTGAAACATCAAACACACACGTAACAAAATCCAGAAAAACTTGAATTGCTCCTTAGGTTTAGCCTCCTTGCTGTCTTCCAGTTTCACGAACTCATACTTTTAATTTAATCAATATTTTTGTGTACACTCTTCCGACGTACGATGTGTCTTTTTGTAGCTCTTGATTTGCGCTTGGTGTGAGAGAAAATTTAAGAACAGCAGTAGAAACTTAGGTTCCGAGTGATGAAAAGAGTCTTAGGGAGGTGCGATATTGGTACTTTCTGGTATTTTGTCAATATCAAAGTTCGAGCACAATTATAGTTATGATAATAATGATACACACGGAGCAAAAAGTGAGATTTATAGTATAGAACAGTAGTGTAAAGAGGAAAATTCTGCTAAGCAAAAGAATTGTAAACTGAACGACTCCAACCGTTAAAGGCTTTTGAATCAACCCCACGTTGCGCATAGCTTTTATAATATCCGTCATCGGCATGCCGTGGTGTTGGTTTGTGGTGGGGTGCAGCAACGATTTTCAGTATGTCACACTTCTACCTTATCTGATTCAACATGTGTGCGCAAATTTCCCCTCCCCGTATCCTTTTTACGGCCCGATTCGGCGCCCTGCGACCCGTGCTTCCCCTCTCCCGCAACGCCGCCTCCCCTCCTCGTCCTCGCCGCGCGGATGAGCGGCACCTTCCGAGAGCTAACGGAGCATAAGCGTACGTGCATACGTGTGTGTGCTATAATAAATTGACAAAAACAACATTATTCTACAGTCTTTCCTTTCTCCTCTCCTTCGTTTCCTTTTTTGACCCTCTGTTATTGATATTTCTAGCGTACGCAACATATAGGTTTCAACTGTTAACTTTATGCTGGAATCGTTTTATGTAGCTGTAAGTCCCTTTAGATTGCTGTTCTGTTGCTGAACTTGTAGGACTTTTGTGAGTTGAGCCGCCGCGCCGAGCTCGCGTTGCCGTTGAGCAAAAAAGCAAACGAAACACTGAGACTTCCCGTTTTCCCCGCACATGTGCGTATGTGTGTGTCACGGAATGTACACTTTCTCCCTTTAAATCCTTTTGAAACCTCAAACAATAATTCCGATTTCGTCGTTTCCAACTTAATTCTTTACACAAATCTTTGGCGCGTGCTTAACCTACAATAAAACATTTTATTGCCTCTCTGCAATCGAATTTTTTATGAACGTGCAAACGCGCCGTGGTGCCGTGCCATGCTGTCAATCCTGTGCCGCAACTGTTGACTATTTCGCAGGGGTGCATTTTAAAGCCGCTTCTTCTGTGCGGATTTATCCTCCTTTTGACAGCCTTAAGTAGTCCTCAGAGAGGAGGGAGAAGATGTGCCGGCGTCGGACTCCGCCAGAACGAATCTTCTCATAAAACTTTGGATAACGGTCCTTTTAAATTGGATCCCAAATCCCTAATGGATCTTAAGCGGCTCGCTTTTTCATTGTGCCCATTTTCCGCTCAGACTGACGGACTGCATTCCTGAGATTGCTGTTTTATTTTGATCTTCAGTTTCTTAAGCTCATTTTTATTTCTTTACTTAAACTCAAGCCGTTTTAATACGATCAAATAAAATTATGGTAAGGTTTCTAAAGCCTGCTGATGGTATTTCATAAATTACAAATCAAAAAAGCCTGAGATCTTCAATAATTCAACTTATTTAACTTACAAATCTTAGGATAAAAATGCTTCAGCAAGGATCAAAGGACAATAAACATTTTCATCCTAAGTTTAAAGTCTTAAGGATTGTATAAAAATTTTCAGCTAGTAAATTTAACAAAAAAATGTTTTAAATTTTCTGTGTATTTTCCTCGAAATAACTTTCATTAAAACATGCTTTTCTTCCTCCTTTTTCCTTCCAAAACTCCAAAAACCTTACACAATCAATATTTGTTGCCAGGACTTAATTTTGGACGGACTAGATATGTATATAGTGTACGTTGATTCACCAACGAACAAAAAAACGATAAATCCAATACAAAACCCAAGAATCCATAAGGAATCGCTCTGTGATCACTGGTGCATTTAATTTCTCATAGGCTCTTAAACTGACGGACGGACACAATTCTATCAAAGAAAGGCACTTGAAAACGATAAGAGGACACACAGACAGCTGAAGTGGCAAGTGAGAGCTGGGTAAAAAGTGGTGACTCTTCTGCTCTGACCGAGGACTCGGAGAGGAGCACAAAAACTTAATGCAAAGTATTTGCATGAGAAATGGCATAAAAACCAAAGGCAATTGCATCCACTTATGAAAATTTTAGAATTTCGTCAGCTGCTTCCTCATCCATTCACCGAAGTTGAATTATATTATTTCACTAGAGTTTATTTAATTTTATAACTCGCTTAATCCACGGCCGAGAGAAGTGGCTTATTCAAAGCCATTTTCTTTCGCGTCTCCTCAAATCAGATTACGTATTTAAAATTTCCCAATCCTCTCGGTTATTTGCAAATGGCTTCGCTTCTCTGCCGGCTTCGGGGCACATGATGGGGCTAATCAACATATAGGGGTTGAGATAAAAATGCGCGATATGGAAGTGAACGGCGTCATTTCGGTTCTTAAAGTAATGGCTGCGATTTTATCCGTCATTTCCTCTTCTCCAAAAATGAAATTTCAATTTCTCTCCGCCATATTATTTGTAATGGCATTTAATGGAACTTAGCTTTAATTTATTGATTATATTTCTAGCATTTTACGGTTCACGAAATAGGTATTAAGTAAATTGAGTTTGCGGGGATTTTCGCTCCAACCCAACGCCGTTCAAGCCCCAAATCCCCAAGTGCCTCCCGAACCCAAACTTGTCCGGCCGTCCGACATCTGTCACCTGTCTCTGCGTCCCCATCTGGCGCTTTTCCCCACTCTCCCCATCAACTCAGCCAATCAACTCAAAAATGAATTTTCTTTCAATCAAATAAACTCAATTGCTTTCCTAGCGGCTATTGCCCGACTTCCCTTGTCATTCAAGTGTCCATCACACGGTCCGGCTCTTCTCTGCTCCTGACGTCCACTGCGGTCTTTAGCCGAGACCTGTTGAGCTCTGGAAGTCCCACGGATCTGACAAGGGTCCAATTACTCGGGCCACTTTAGAGCTCCGATTCCCCTCCCAATTTGTTCCGAGCGGCATAATGTGCATCAAATTGGTACTTTGCTGGCATTTAGGGTGAAGTTCAATGGAGAGAAAAATGCATCGGATGGCGAATTAGCACCTGGAATGTGTTTTTGCAGCGCTGCAACACCACCTGGAGACCCTGGCTGGTTGGCTGGTAACATTGCTGTTGGTGATTTTTTAAAAGTAAAAATAAATTTAAAACAATTTAATTTTCAAATTTAAAGAGGAACATTTATTACCTTTTCAAAGCGATTTTAAATATTTTCCTCAATAATTTATTACAATCAAGTCAATATTTAGGCTTTTCGCAGTTCAAAGCCTTTTTGAAAATTGAAAATCCATCTTAGGGCTTGTTCACATATTACGTAACGGTGAAAATCGAGATTTTCGACCCCCACCCCCCCCCCCCTCTGTCACGGTTTGTCCTATATAACAGTACTTGAGTTTGTACTGACTGTCACGGAGCGGCCGACACCCCCCCCCCCCCTTGGACCGTGACGTTATATGTGAACAGGCCCTTATAGGTAATTTCTAAATCAGCTTTAACAAGATTTATAATCAAAAGAATACCGAATAGAACGACTCAAATATTTTTTTGGAAAAACTTCTAATTAAAAAGATTTTTTTTATCCCAATAAACCCATGGTATGCTTCTGGGAACTTGTAGCAGCACACAGTCTTTTGTGGGTTTCACTCGTATGTATATGTAGTATATCTTATGGAGGAATATCCGCAGCCTACTTCGTCTCCACATTTTATTAAAACTCTCACAACTTTTGATTGGGAAGTCCAATCTTTAAGGTCGAGGTCTGCTTATTTTGAGAAATGTTTTTCTCAACATTCTATGTAAAATTTTTTTGTGTTGTTGATTAAATAAATGATAAAATTATGTCACAAATGCTACTTGAACTTACACTTCTGACATCCGTGAACATTCTCTCAGATCCCTATTTCGGCCTAAAATGTACCTTGGAAAATAAAACTTTACGTCTTTCATCTTGATTTACTAATATTGATGATTTCTGAATTGCAATTGACTATATCTGTATTGAATTTGACATTTTTGGAATTGCATTTGGAATATCTGAATTGTAAATGATACCTTCTGATTTGATTTTGAAGCTTTCTGAAAAGCATTTGGAATAGCTGGATTGCAATTGACGGATTCTGAAATGCATTTGGTATATCTGAATTGCTATTGATACTTTCTGAAGTACAAGTGAAAAAGGTGTAAAAGCGAATTCTTGATTTAAAAAATCTGACCCACCCGCAATCAGAATTTATTCCTAAAATTCAAAATGGAGAGACAAATTTTCTAGAAGTATGCTTCACGGTCTAATAAATGTTAGTTGAGTCCAAAACGGGTTTAAAAGGACTCTTCTTCCGAAAATGACTTGGTGTTTTAAAAATAACAACAACTATGCTGTCCGTCGATGTCAAAGTTTGGGGAAGAGAGCGGGCAAAAGTGATAGGAAGTGAAGCCCGCTTCGTGCCTGCGAAACCCGACACCGGGAAGGGCGTTTTAAAAACGAATTTGGTGAGGAACTGCCGAACCTTCGTTGATAGGTTTCACGGTGTGTAGAGCAAATGGTTCTTAATATGGTGTCGGATATGCTGCTTATATCCGTTCAATAAATATGTATTATAATATTACATTCCGCTTGCTCCGTTTTATCAGTTCCTGTTGTAAGCCAAACTGCCAACAAAGGGGATGAGTAATGTGAATGAGAGAAAAAACTTATCACGACTCGGCGTATGGTGCGGCGCGGCGCGGCTTGGCGGGCTAGGGCGAACCGAACTATGCTGTAGGTATGTCCATGCGAGCTATAAATACATTGTTGAATATCAGCTATCGATCGAATGGAGGCGAAGTGATGAATATCTGCGGGAAATGAAGTTCGATTTGCTGAAATTTATACTGAGTCCCTGCCTAGTGGGAGTGCTATTGATTCGCCCATTTCCAGAGACAATACGAGAGCTTTAGTTGATTTCGCAAGTCTGCTCAATAGAAGGATAGGTTGAGGTTTACTCGAGAAAATAACCGACTGATAAGTGTGAAGTTTTTAAAAATAATTAAGATAGGATGTACTGAAGAGCCAGCTGGTGACAATCTTATAGCAAAGCACATTATATTTTTAATTTTAACCTCTTACTAGGGGAAGACCCCCTGCTCGCTGCCCACGGCTCACCAACTCCCCATTTTGCCTTGGGAAGCTGAAACTTGGCACAAATCATACTCATTTACTCCTGAGTAAGGTTATAAAAAGGTTTTAGGGACACCTTAATTTTGGGGAGCTGTATTGAAACTTATATTTTTTCTCCCCCTTATAACTTTTTTCTAGAAGTACTATCAAAGTGTCCTTCCAGAAGCTTTATTACCTTATCACACTCAATACTCGTGTCAACTGTCATGAAGCTTCCATAATTAGTTTTTTTTAATATCTTAATTCAAAGATTAAGACCCATTTTGTATGGGAAAAGTAAAAAAAAAGATCTTTGCAAGTTTTTAGTGCTCTACGCTAAATGGTTTAGAAATGAGAGCCGATGAGCATGTTGAAACGCTCCTAATTTAATACTTTGATTATGTGAATTCTTTTGATGCCAAATTTGGACACCTAAGTGGCTAATTTTAGCTTTTTTCCTTGTAAAAAAATAGGCCTAATTTTGAATTAATTGATTTAAAAAGATCCAGAACCTCCTAGCCATCCTAGCCATTCCAAATCATTCTATTTCAATATTCAAGATTCATCAGACGGACAAATCAGACCTCAAATATGCGTATGTGAGTCAAATTCACAAGAAAGATTAATTAACGATTAAGCTTTCTAGTGAACTTAGATAAATGTCTTATCTCTCTCACATATCTCTGTGTGTTGGGCCACTCAAAAGGTTAGTTCTCAAAATGCATCCAAAAGAGTTTTTTCTAATCCTATTCACGCTCAAAGTAGCGGAGGCTCAAATACCCATCCTGACTTGTGAGCTTCCAATTTACTACGCATGCCGCATCTACAACGTCTCTCTCCTCCAAGATCAGCCCCGGTACAAAATAGAGGTTCCCTTTCCAGCAGGAAATATAAGCGAAGTCCTAGTGGGTTACTCGAAGCTGGCAGTCATCAGCCCGGATTTCTGTGAGACTTTCGTGGGCATGACGAGGTTCTTGGCTCATTCGCAAGGAGTGGAGTACCTCGACCCGGAAGCTTTCAAGTCTTGCGTGAAGATCAGAGAGGTTTTCCTGGATGGCAACTTCATCCAAGTTCTCCCTCAGAAGCTCTTCTGGAATAACCCAAAGCTTGAACTAGTAGACCTTGATAACAACAGAATTGGAGCCATTTCAGACGACCAGTTCCTCAATAATGTGAAACTCCAAGTGCTCTACCTGAGCAGGAACTACTTGAGAGCCTTTCCAGTGTCTTCTGTTAGGAACTGCACCTATTTTTGGTTGCTAAATTTGAGTACAAATGAGTTGACCTCGTTGGAAATCGAGAAACTAGCAGAGTTAGAGGAATTCAGGGCCTTGGCGATAAACGGCAACACCTTTCCATGCTCATCTCTTGTTAGATACTTGAGGTTTGCTGAGGCTACGAACAGGATAAGACTCACCGAAGAGCATACAAAGAGGAAGAAGGACTTTCAAATGACCTACGTGGAGAACCACTTGTGCGTTGAAGGACAGTAGAAAATGAGCTTTACCGATTTTTAAGATTCGTCGACTTGAAAGTGAAAAGTCCAAAGGAATATTGAGCCAAATAAGCGAGATATTACTTTAAGAAAGACACTTTAAGAAAGGCAGAGGGTAGATGGGCTTTAGTTTTCCAATAAAAATTTTTTGTTCGACGTTTTGGACCCAAAAACTTTTATTCTTAATTTAGCTCAAATTTTTTCTGATTTTTTGAGTTGTCAACGAGCTTGCTGACACTATCCTGAGAGCCAAAGCAGCCTCCCATGTGGAAATTAGGTGCACTATATGAACAAATTAAAATTCCAAAAATCCTAAAAAATCACTTTTTGACCACTTGTTATGGCTTCTTTTGTTTCAGGGAGCAAAACGAACTTTTCTTGTTAAAATATTACAGAATAAAATTTAGAAAAGGTTATGTTATTCTAGTCGAGGAATTTTAATCAGAACGTTCTGTAAACTTATTTTTTGCTCAGCTTAATCTCCCGCCGAAAATCGCAATCGCGATCTGTTGCCCGCCCCTCGCTTCCCCTCCTTTGTCCGCTCGTCTGAGGCACATCGGATCTTTTGAGAGCGCAAATTGCAGTGAATGGAACGGCACAAATTGAGGAACAGTTGTCGCGTGCCGTGCCGCATTACGCACCTTTGCTTTTAACGTGTCAGTTGCTCTCCACGACGAAACGATACCGTAATATATGCTGCCTGCCTCATTCCACATCCACAGAGGATATCCTTTGTTGCTGTACACATTTTTTTGTTCTAATGTACGTTCAACAGCTAGTTTTACAAAAGATCGCTGTTGCATATGGTGTAAAATGTGCATCTGGCCCTAATGGAAGGACGTGTGCTGTTGCCGCGTCGGAGCATATTTTGTCGATCATGATGATTAAAGCACAGCTTTGAAGATCATAAATTTATGTGGTCCCCTTTTTAGAGGTCTTTGAACTCGTATGCGTGTGTGTGAGAGGCTGAGCTTTGTTCTCTCTCCTTTCTGCTGCCATCCTCAAAGGTATCGGAGTACAAAAAAGGTCTGCTCTATGCAAGCGCCGCTGTCTCGTGCCTCGACGTTGCGGAACAAAGGGAAGGAGGACGGATTCCTTGCACATTTTCCATATTTCTTTACTTCTTCTGCTTTCGGTTCTATTTTTTCGTTCCCTTCCACATACAGCATCTTGGTTACGTCTCTGGATCTGCTTTATTTCGGGTTCCGAAAATGATCCAACAGGAGGGAAAATTAACACTCATTGTGTTCTTCGATGTTTTGACAGATTTTGAATTCACCCTTTCAAAATTTCGGCCATGAGGTAAAATCGAACCATCAACATTGGGAATTTTTAATTGACTGAAATATAACGTTATCCAAGTATTTCCTCTATCATCCTTTTATTCACAGGAGATATCTTGAATTTAGAGTTTCAGAAATAATAAATCTGTCCCAATATTAGCGCTAAATAAAGATTCATGATTGAGTCCTGGTCGAAAGATTCAGTCTAATGAATTCAGAAACTTTAGGTCCTTGAGTAAATTTAAAGTTCTCATAGCCAGAGTGTTTATGTTTTGGTGCAAACTACATATACATGTAGCTATTAAACCGTATTTGCAAAATTGCTAAAAAAAACTTTAGTGCTCATAGTCATTTAAGTCATAAACTAACATAGATTAGATAGATTCGTGGGTGGGGGCAGAGGGTCACAGAGGTTCCTGAGGAGCTATTGAGGCCCACTCATAAACTAACATTTAATGGTTAAAAATTAAAAGTATTAAGGGGTTAGAATCGACCAATCGGCCTACTGCGATTTTTTCGAGAAAAATTCAGACAAATTGAACTTGACAGATGGAAAAATTCCATCCGGATTTTTGTTGGGGTTTTAGCCCCGTAGCTCCTTAACGGGGGCTCCGATCCCAAAATGGTCTTCGAGAGATCCCCTCAACTTTTTGAGACGCTTCTGATGATACCAAAATTTTGACCCTGAAAGCTCCTGGTGAGGAGCTAGAGGGCTTTTTCGGCCGATTTTGGGGGGTCCAGGCATAGGCAAAATTGAAATTTCGTGAAAAAAAAATTTTTTTGAGAGGACTCACAGATGCCCTTAAGGGTCAAATCCACCGACCCCACATCCGGCCAGAGCCTCCTTCCGGTGATATACGGCCTCAAAGTTACATTTTCCCATATAAAATTTTTCAAAAAAATTTGGCACCGCAGTAGGCCGCTTGGCCAGGTCTAAGCCCTTAAAATTAAAATTTTGTCCGTGATTTTGTAAATTAAAAGAAAAGAAACACTTTATTGGCTCCTTTAGTACATTAAAAACTTTTTTGATCAGGGGTATTTTTATTCGAGACTTTGCAGACTTCAAAAATTTATTTCCAGGGAATTAATCATTATGTTGGTTCCAATCTGAAATATGAATTGACCTGAGAAAATTAAAATTTCCAACTGAATTTTAAAGAGGTTTTTTAACCCAGTTATTTACCCAGCTCGACCCCAGGACTTAAGGCCCCTTCCAAAAGAGCTCGACCGTATTATTTCATAGTCAATGTAGCAGTCAAATTTGATTGATTTCAAATTTATTTATGCATGCGTTCCATCTGAGTGATGTATTTCCATTCGTGATTCGTTTTAATACGAGGCGATTAAAGTTTTGGACGAGTAGCTAATGCCTAATGCATGTTTTGAGAGAAACAACATGATTCGTCGTTATTTCTATGCAATCGCTTTTGCCCATCAGCCCTCTTTGCGTAAAGGACTTCCCGTGCTTAATTACACCACTTGCGACACCACTAAGTGGGCGAAACCAGGTTGGTGGAAAACATATTTAGGGCAAGTGAAAATAGGAAAGCTTCTTGAGGGCTATGGGGGCTTAGTGTGATAGGGCGGAGAGTGATAGAAATTTGGGTCATTTATTTAACCCATTTTCACCCAGTTGTGAGAAGTTTCGGCAGGTTCTTGAGTCTCTTCAAACATCTGAAATAAGCATCTTTTTATTTTCATTGAAGTTCAGACAAACTAAAGGGCTCAAATTTTAATCTAGGTTAAATTTCTATGCTTTCAGGAAAGTGAGTTAAGTGACAGTGAGTGAAGCTGACAAGGAGGTAAAAAAAGGAAAATTGGCTCATGGTGACGCATATCCGGGACTTTCAGGAGGACTTGAGTGAAGGAGAAGGAATTTAGAGAGCAAGAAAAACCCACCCCCTTCTCCTCCCCGGAAACTCCCACACGAGCACCTATCTCCGAGGGTAATGACGAACGCATTATACATTCAGGAATGAGGAATTTTGCGAGCGGCAGAAAGTTGCTCCGACTTCCATTAATTTTGCTTGCTTGACTTTTTTCAAGGCTCGGTACACATGTTGACGGTTTCAAGATTACGTCGTCTGTAAAGGGATTATGAGGGAAAAATTTGCGTGCATAAAAACATCATGAAGCAATTAAAAATAAATTTATAAGAATGATTATCATGTTTTTTGGAAAAATTATACAAGTAAGAATTGATGATCGTCATGACGGAAGAAAAGCCTCAAAGGCTGGGAGGGAAAAAATGAATGTAATTCGATGACAAATCACTCTAATGAATTTCATTTTTCTTTCTTTTTTCGCCTTTTTTGTTGACTTTTTCGCTTGTGATTTCTGAGCAAACTTTTGAGCTTCGGATGCCTTATCTGGCAGCAGTTTGGGCCGCAAGAAAGGCGGCACTTCCTTTTGTTGGATGGATCAAAATAAATCAATCAGATTAACATATTTCCCGCGCTGGCTACTGCTTCTATTTGCCTTGCATCAGCATATTATATTTGGCCCGAGATCTCAGACCCAAAGTGTTTCCTAGCTAGATCTCACTTACATTTCTGAGCGTTCGATAGGGTCTTACGATTTTTTCAAGTCGGACGGAAATTCCCGGGAAATTACATGAACTCAATGATTTTATGAAAGATTATTCCAAAAATGAATGTATTTAGTTCTTTTTTAGTTTTTGAATTGAGTCCTGCACAAAGGACCCATACCTTGACCATCTACGCTAGTTCGGGATTTTAAAAAGAAAACTTTTGCTGTAGAAAAAAGATCCTTCATTTAGAATTGAAGAAAATGAAAGTTTTTTCAAATATTTACTATTTAAGAGATTGAAAAGAGAGCTATTTTTCTCCAATTTGAATTTATTATGAGACTCTAAATCTTTGTAGACAATTCATTTTTTCTATTATGCGTGGATTCTAGTGATTCATCGCCGTTTTTTAAATCTCAATTACGTTTTATTGAATAACTGAATATCTTTTAGGAATTGTGTAGATTTTTACGCCGCTGCTTTCGATGAGCCGATTAAGATGTGGAAGCTCTATAACCCTCAAAACCCGTAATTAAATGTTTTTTATGAAAAATTTTCAAGCGCAATTTGCGCAAATTGAATGTGCTCGTGAATTCTCGGGAATTTTTAACTAATTATGATCAGGAACTCTCGGGATTTGGGAATTCACGACTCCCAGGATTAAACCCTAGTGGTTTAATTTTCTTTTTCACAGGAAACTCAAAGTCTGGAGGTTTCTAGGAAGGAGTTTTGGATCTTTTTTTGTCAATTTCAAGGATCCGGGCTAAGAAAAAAATTGTTGTTTTCTTTGGCCTTGAAAGTAGTAGGGTGTTTTGTCTAGGTAGTAATTTCGGTCTTAGCCCAAGATATATAAACCTAGTCGGTCGCTGGGGGCCCCGAGACGTCGCTAAAGAACCGTGGGACATGCCCTCTTCACAACCCGCCTGTCACTTGCAGCGACACGTCCTGTCTCCAGTGATTGCCGTCCAAGACGCGGAGTGAGCCCATAAAAACCCCTTCGAAGCGCAACGCAATTTCCTGCCCACTTTCGCTTTCGTCAAAACTCATAACCAAAATGCCCCATAGTTTTTGCTCGGTCTGCTTTCCGCTAGTTTCAAATTCAAGCCGACTGTCAATAAAACAAACGTGTGACAATGCATGATGACAAGGGTATTGTAATAAATTGCTGCAGTAATCGGGATATGGTACAGCAGAAGTGTTCATTTGAAAGGTTTTGATATATTTGGGCCCCATTTTTTGCCCAGCTTAGATTCTGGGTATGATTTTTGAATCTCAGTCAAAAACGTAATAAAAATGTGTACCTACATTATGGACCCGGCTTGCGTACGGGTAAATAAATAATCCCTCCTTGTATGTGTAAGATGTTCTCTGGTAAATAAGACGACACATAAATAAAATATAATAAATGATGTGGTGAAGGAATAAAAAGCAAATTTAGCCAAATTGTGATTCGCACGTCAATTCATTTAATCAAAGATGATTTAGGCTCAACGATACTCGTGCGGTTTCGCTTGGCTTCGAGCTGAGGAGCAACTTGAGAGGCAATTCATGTCAGACTAGCGATGCTGAACCGGATCTCTGGGTCAAAGTTTGTATTCTTTTCGAAAAATGTGTTTTTATGGACGTTTAAATTAGTACAATTATTTAAGAAACATAAAAAAATACCAGAACCTTGATGTTTTTGGACCCATCTTAATAAATTGCCTTTGGATCTTGTTTTCTTCATAAAGTTACTAACAAATTAAATCAAGCAAAATCGATGATAAAGCTTATGACTGCATTTTCAAAATGATGGAAAGGTGTTGAAGCAAAAATCTAAGCACTGGATATTTATCATCGATTTTGCTTGATCTGATTTGGTTTGAATTAATTTAATTTGAATTTTTTCTATTTTTGGATGTCCAAAATTATTAGTAGGGCCACTTTTTTGTCATTTTACCAGTAATTTTCGAATATCAGTCCAATTGGAATACAAAAATTTTTCTTCCGCACAGATTTTGGGAGTTTCTAGCTGTTCTTGAGTTTTAATATTTCGGACAGACAGACAGACAGACGGCAAAATTCTGAAAATGCACCAAACATTGTTTGTTTCTTCGTTTTTAAAATATAAAATTACTCTGTTTTGCAATTTTCAAATACAAAGTCAATGTGAGGAACAATGTCAGAAAAAATAATAATTTCTTAACCTTTTTCATATAAAATGTTTCTCAAACAAATAAACTTTTGGAAAAAGGGAACCTTTCGCAATCTTATGAAAGATTCTTTCATATAAAGATGGTCTGGTCTGGAAGTTTTTAGATCCATTAACTATATGGAAACTCCAGGAAAAACTCTATGAAAAAAGTAACTAAACGTACTAAATTCCCATTATCAGAAGCATTAGGGGAAACAAGGAGAACACGTTTTCGAGCAATTAAGCCGGTTGCTACGCAAAAGGAACCGGGGCCAGTCACCCCACCTCCATAAATATGTGTTGAGATACATGAGATAGCGCTAATTCATTAAAGTTTTTGGAGTGTGAAGTCATCACAATAGAAATTTCTGATTTGCATATGATAAAGAACCCCAAAAGCATTGTTCTCCGGCTAATCTAATGGATGTACAGTATATGTTCCTTCTTTCGGGGGCCAATCTGACAAAGAGATAATGTATGCCGGTGCCGTAATAAAAGTTATCATTATCACCTTCATAAAAGCAACCAAACAGCCTGTTGTTGTCCCGAAAGCCGACTTTAATGGGCCGCTAAAAAGCGGGGCTTCCCCTAAAATCGATGACGCGTCGCGTCGCGGCTCTCGAATTCATAAATTTTACCAAATTGACCACAAAATCAGAGCCTGCAATTTAAAAAGATGGCATGCAAGCATAATAGTTGGGATGATTGGCAGAAAATTGCTAAATGAAAGCAGTTTATTGTCCCGTGCGGCCCGCGAGTTGTTTGAGCTGCGGCTTCATTTTGTGGTGGATGGAAATGGCTTGATAATAAGACATTACTGACCACAATGGCTCCGCTACTTACGTCAATGTTTATTTTTGATTATCGATCTGCAACCGCTTGTTGGCTGCCTTCGCTCGGGCAGGTAATTTGGCAATGATAAGACTAGTGACGTGGCAGGAGCGAGTAATTTCATTGCTGAGACTCTTTAAAACAAGGAAAGGCTGTCTTTTGAAATGTAGACAAGCTTTTATTGAATTCTCTGGTGGCCACATTTTCGAACCCACGAAGAGATAAGGTAAGAGGAGCATTAGTTGTAATCTTAAACGGTGTTTGGAAAAGATGAATCCATTTCGAACCAATTTTTCCAGCTTAGTCAGTGTCACCGATGCGTTATGAAGAGATGCTTTTGTTGAAGAGATGTTTTTGTTGATTGGTGTGAAGTTTAAAGATGAGGCTAATTAGGGCCAGTTTATAGTTTCAAATATGAAACTTATTATTTTAAGTCCAAGTTAACGTAAAGTCAATTTTTAAATTTAGAATTTAAATTTGAAATGGGTTCTTTTGACTTTTTCCTTTGAGACAAGAAGAATTATTTGAAAGTTAAAGGTTCAACATAACCCAGAGACGGATAATACTAGAGAGGGTTCAAATATGGTGAATTCAGAAGCCTCCAACCAAGTCAAAGAAGGTAAAAATGTGGTCGGTGAATCTCGAAAACAAGAGAGAACGTCCCTGAAAGATCTGAAGCCCAGGCCCTAAATCGCAGGGATCCGCTCCATTATTTAGCGGCAAGTACCCATATTTCTCCCCCCATAACTCATTTTTCTTAATGCACTTTTTGCCCCGGCACACAAACTTTTGTCCTGGAAACTTTTCCTTCGCCGCCTCGCCTCGGATCTCAAGTGTGTTTATATGTGCCAAAGCCAGAAGAGCAGGGGCCCAGGCAGCGCGCAAGAAAGTAGGATCTACGAGGCACAAAATCAATAATCATAAATCTGTAATCCTTCTTATGGAGCACAAGCAACAATTTTTGCAGTAAGTGCAAAAGCATTCACAAAATTTTAATGTGTTTGTGTGAATGGCGCAAAAATTTATCCCTTGACATAGCGCATAAAAGTCGGTTTTACCCCCGCACTGCAATAATAGCTCATAGACACGAATTTTAATCATATAAGCATGGATACGGCAACACATTTCATTGTTTCACAACCCTTTTATTTGGAATTTCGCATATTTTACCGCACGTCTCGTCCAAATGAACTTTTTGTGCCTTCTTTTTGTTGAAATAAAGTGATTATCATATGTGTACTTGATTTGATTTGGGCCGCTCTGGGAGGGGACGGGAAATGCAATTAAAGGGTCATTCTGTCCGTCCGACCTGGCACCGCGTTTTGCTAATTTAATTTTAAACCGTGTACCCTTCCTTCGGAGTCGGCGAGCTGACTGCTGAGCGACACATGCAAGCTCTATTATTTAGTCCTTAAAGATCGTTAACCCATTTCCACCTGAAATTCAATTTTGTTTTGATTTTTCTGAAACTGAAAAACCATGATTTTAACTTAATATTTAATTTTTTTATAAAAAACGCCTCAGCTGAACTAGGTTCTTAACTTTTATTGAACCCTCTACCTTTCAATCCGGAAAAAATTCCTGGTCAAGGTTTTTCCGATTTAAAATTAATTTCTGATATTCCATTTGAAATCTCATTTTGGCCGGTCTTTTGCCCTATAGCTCTGCTATTTGTCTACAAAAACAGAAATCAGTTAAAAATCACTAAATAAATATTCTTGTCCACCATCTTGGTTTTTAATTTTGTTAAATTGTTTATTTTTATACAGTTCTATACAGTTCTAGAAGCCCAAAAATGGAAATAATATTTTTTGACTAAAAATCATATATTATTTAATATCTCAAAAACTGCACATCTGAAACCTAATAGCTTTTCATATTTGGTTATTGTGAACCTAAATAAATAAGATAGAATACTTCGTATTTTAAAAAAAATGTCCTGGTAGAGGTTTAACTGATAGAGGGTTTTACAGGGATGGAGGGTTTTAATTCGAATTTGGTCTCTAGGTTTTTAGGGTCCCTAAGTAAGCGTAATTTCTGCGTAAAAAATAAGTTTTTTTGATTTGGTATATTTTTCTGAGTGAAAATAACTCTTCCAAATTTGAACAACCTGAGTCTTAAGGTTAAGTTTGAGACTTGTCCTACCTAAGTAGATTTTATTCTCTTTAAAAAAAGTTAATCCAAAAAACAACTAATGAAGTCCAATTAGGCTTCCGAATCCAAAATATTCCAGAGAGGCAAATAACTGACTAAAAATGAAGTTCTCCATTGTTCAGCTCAGCCAACCACGAGAAGCCAATAAAATAATGAATCCGGGCCAGAAGCAGCAGAGAGCCATATTTCAGGCATTTTGAAAAGATTCGGGAGCAGGAACGAAGCTGCCGATGAACTTTCCCATTTGCATATTGCTGGTGAATGGTGCGGGAGGTTGCCTGCCATAGGCTAATCCTTTGAGAAATCATCGGTCTTTTGACATGTGCTGAAATGCGACTAAGTTGCCTCTCCCACGTCTCCGTCGTCTTCTCGCAAATGACACCGAGCTCAAATTTATGAATTTCGCTTAAGCTAAGATGCAACGTAACGTGTAGTAAAAGCCAAAGCGGGGCTTCAAGAGTGTTTCATGATGCCGAGCTCCATCATTCGGGGTGTCTAGTTGTATGCGACAGATTGTTTAGTGCGAGAAAATGAAACGAGCGAGGAGCAAAATCAGAGAGGCTGTGTGGCAGGGGGAAAGTGGAAGCAAAAACTATTACATGACTCTCGTAACGTAAAGCACGCGCATACCATTGAGACTAAAACTAGGTACTTTGAGGGTTGTTTTAGCTGTCGTACGGTGCAGATGACAGATGCACGAGACATGCAACGTTCGTTCCTTATCTGGAGCACGCTACACGACCCGCTCGCATCTCAAGATAGAGAAAGTCCGGCCCGGGTGCCTCCTCTCTGCGCTCCCGACGGCTCTAAATTACAGTCAATTTTGCATATGTTTTAATAAAGTTTTCGTATTATGTCATCAGATTTTAATGTCATGTCATAATTTAGGGAGATAAAATTTGCATATTTCTGCAATTTGTGTCATCGCCGTTAGAGCCGTTTGCTACAAGTGAGCTTCATTACAGGGAACGCGCGTCGTTACGGCGCTTAAGAGCACCCACCTGAGTCATTTGAGTCTCGGGGGTCGCACTCTCTTTGCAGAGCTGGGGTGGGCTTGGGGCTTTTCTATTTTCACCCTGTACTTTCCTTTCTCTTTACTTCCGTTAAACTATATTTTTTTTGGCCTTATTTCATACTTTGAACCTGCAATTTTTGGAAAATTGTAACCCATTTCTTGCCTAATTGATAAAATATATTTGTCCAACTTCAGCTTGACTAAATTTGAAGCTTTTACCATCCTATTCCTTTAACCCATTTCGGGCCAAATGTCGGATTTCGGACCATAAACTTTGGAATTTTTTTCTGATATAACGTTAATGAATAGAAAGTTGATTCATTTTTGTCTAGACATTTCATCTTTTATCTTTCTTTCATGGAAGAAATAATTTACCTATTTTCTTAGGCTCTTACTTACTTACTTCTTACTTCTCCGGCGCTACAACCAATTTTTGGTCTTGGCCGAGTCAAGAATCCGATTCCAGTCGGTACGGTCCTGTGCTCTCCTTTGCCAGTTCCCGACATTCAGGGTACGTAGGTCCTGTTGTACCCCGTCAATCCAGCGGTTCTTGGGGCGTCCCACGCCACGACGCCCCACTGGATCATTCGCAAAGAGTGCTTTGGGGGCTCGACCTTCTTCCATCCGCGCAAGGTGGCCTGCCCATCGTAGTCTTTGCGTCTTGACGGTAGCAATTATGTCTGCGTCACCAAAGTCCCTCCGCAGCTCGAAATTATACCTGCGGCGCCATCTGTCTCCCTCCTTCCTCGGTCCAAAGATGGTTCGGAGGACCTTGTTCTCGAAGGAGCGCAGCTGTTGTTCATCACTGCGTCGCATCGGCCATGACTCGCATCCGTAGATCAGCACTGGCCTGATGATGGTCTTGTAGATGGCGCACTTTGTCTTATTCGACAGCAGTTTCGAGCGCAGTATCCGTTGGAGGCCAAAATAGCACCGGTTTGCGGCCATGACGCGGCGCTTGATCTCTGCTGAGTTATCACCATCAGCGCGGACCAGCGCCCCTAGGTACACAAACTCGTTGACTATCTCGAACCTTTGGCCTCCAATCTCCACGACATCTCCTGTCGGGCCCGGGACTTGGTTGCTACTCGTCCTCATGTACTTGGTCTTATCCACGTTGATGACGAGGCCGAGCCGCTCAGCCTCGTCTCTCAACCTGGTGAAAGTATCGGAAACCTCAGAGTGACGCCTTCCCACGATGTCCAGATCGTCCGCAAAGCCCAGGATCTGGGTCATCTGAGTGGCCAGCGTCCTAGCTGTTTGGATGCCCGCGCGTCTCATGGCACCCTCTAAAACCACGTTGAAGAGGAGGCAGGATAGCGCGTCGCCCTGTCTGAGCCCCTCACGTGTTTCAAAAGGTTCCGATAGGTCATTCTGCACTCTAACCCGACACTTAGTACCATCCAGTGTCGCTTTCACCAGTCGGATAAGTTTAGTTTCAAAGCCCAGCTCCTTCATGACTTCATACAGTGCCTTACGTTTGGTCCTGTCGTAGGCTTGTTTGAAGTCGATGAATAGGTGGTGCGTCTGGACTTTGAATTCTCTGCCTTTCTGCAGGATCAGACGTAGATTGAAAATCTGGTCGGTTGTCGATCTATTCCGTCTGAACCCGCACTGATACTCCCCGATCAAAGTCTCCGCATGAGGGAGCAGCCTGTTGTAGAGTACACGCGCAAATACCTTGTAGGCTGCGTCCAAGAGGCAGATGCCTCGGTAATTGGCGCACTCCAGTTTATCTCCCTTTTTGTGGATGGGGATCAGCGATCCCTCCATCCACTCCTCAGGAAGCACTTCTCGCTCCCAGGCTTGCTCTATAACCTCATGCACGGCTCCAGCCAACTCCTCTCCCCCGCACTTGAGAATCTCAGCCGGTATGTTGTCGGGACCCGCGGCTTTGTTGTTCTTCAAGGAGTTAATGGCTGAGGAGACTTCCTGACGTGTTGGTGGGGTTACTGACCTTCCGTCGTCCTCGAGGAAGTTGATGTCCGCTGGATCACCTTCCTCGTGCCCCTCGTTCAGCAGCGTCCCAAAGTGCTGGGCAAAACGACCAAGGACCTCGTCCTTGTTGGTCAGCACTCTGCCATCGGCACCTCTGCACATAGCCGTTCGGGGGTTGAAGCTCTTCCTCTGGGAGTTGACGTTCTTATAGAACTTGCGAGATTCGTTTGCGTTGCGGAGTCTCTCGAGTTCGCACAGCGTCCTGTCCTCGAACTCACTCTTCTTTCTCCTGTGCAGTTTCTTCTCTTCTCGCCTCAACTCTGAGTACCGCGTATTTGCGGCTCTCGTTCTCGAAAGCAGCTTCTGGACACGGGCTTCGTTCTTGGCGTCAGTAACCCGGGCGCAATCCTCATCGAACCAGGTCTTGTAGTCGTTTGGGGTCCGATACCCCAAGGTGTTAATCGCTTCCTGCTTAACCACCTCACTTACAGCTCGCCAATCTGTAGTCGTGGCCCCTGGTCGGGTTCTAAGCTCCTCGATTCTTGCGCCCACTCCCTCTGCGAATGCCGATGCTACCTGGGGGTCCTTGAGCCTGGAGGTGGCTAACGCCTTAGCTCCCTCGTAGCGTCTGTTGTGGAATCTCGCCAGCCGAGCTCTCACAACTACCAGCACCAGATAGTGATCGGAATCGACATTCGCTTTCCAACACGTCTTAACATCTATCACGTCTGAGAAATGCCTGCCGTCCACCAGACAGTGGTCAATCTGGTTTTCGACATTCAGATCGGGGTCAGGGTGTATCCAAGTGGCTAGGTGTCTCCTTCTGTGCTGGAAGAACGAGCTCTTCACAACCATGCCTGTCTCAGCTGCGAAGTCCACAAGCCTCAGGCCGTTCTCGTTCGTCACATCATGGAGACTGTGTCTTCCTATCGTTGGTCTGTAGACTTCCTCTTTGCCTATCTGGGCGTTGCAGTCACCCAACACGAGTTTGACGTCGTATCTTGGGCACTGCGAATAGGCGTCGCGGAGTCTCTCATAGAAGGCGTCTTTCTCCTCGTCAGGAGCGCCATTATGAGGGGCGTGCACATTCACGATGGAATAGTTCTTAAAGCGTCCTTTAAGCCTCAGCACGCACATCCGCTCGTCGACCTTCCGGAAGTCCAGAACCAGGTGTTGTATCCTCCTAGCCACTAGGAAGGCAGTACCAAGTACATGGTCTGTTCTGTTGCTGCTATTATAGATCATGTAGCCACCGCTAACATAGTTCGGAGAGTCTCTGTTGAACCGTGTCTCCTGAATAGCAGCAACAGAAACATGAGCTTTTTCAAGCTCTCCTGTCAGTAACCGGAGGCCACCCGTCCTGTAGATGGATCGTACATTCCAGGTGGCCAAGCGTAAGTCCTTAAGACGTCTCCGTTTCGTTACCGTAATTCCAGTCCTGTTTTCTTCTTCTCTTCTATTCGTTGCTGAAGGATTTTAAGTGGCAGGTCGCAAGCCTCGCGCACAACCAACTGTTCACCGTCGGGCCAAGGGAAGCGTTTAGGGTCCCAATCCCAAGACCATACGCAGTCATTGGACAGCAAAGCCATAGTTTCATCCTACTGTCCTCCTGCACGCAGTACACTTGCTAGCCGTAATTTCGCATTGCCTTGCGGCGGGTTGCACCACCCATATGCTGGTTACGTTCCTAGTCCCGCCACGGAGAGGCCAGTGACCACTTGGTGTTTACCCTACTGACTGGTGCGCCAGCAAAGGAGAGCACCCAGGGACCTCTTAGGCTCTTAAAACTAGCTTTTTAGGCTTTTGAAAATGAGGCTTTTTTGAAAATATTTTTTGAAACTTCCCCAAAATTCCATCTTTTTCTATCTATGACCGACTTGATATGGGTCAATACACTCTTAAATGCACAAAGAAAGAAGAGGTCATGAAATCTGCAATTTTGAAAAAGAAATTTCACATTCAAGCTGGTGATGGACGAAAGATCCCTCGAAATCGTGATCCAGAGCAATAAAACTGGGAACGTCTCTGCTAAAAAGGGAAACTCTGCGCGTTTGAAGGAGAAAACTCTTTATTTCCTCAACCTCCTCTTACAGCTCTCGAGCGCACTCGGTCTTGGAGTAAGTGCCCTCGTCCACGGCCTTCACACAGTAGTCGATGTGGTCCCCATACCTGCAAGCACAACTTCAGACCCCAGAAAGTCGTAGAAAGTGGCACTCACCTCTGCGGCACGTTGTTCCTGACACAGTGATTGACGCAGTTCACCAGGCTGTGGAATTCCTCCCCTGCATCCGATCCGTATGCATGTCTGGCTCTCTGTCGGCAAATGCTGTCGGTGTTGCCGTAAACCTCCAGCTCATCCTCCGACGGCTTGTGTGTCTGCTTGCATCTTATGTACTTGCCATAGCGACGCTCAAAGTCTGATTCGGCGGTCACCGCGAGGACGATGAGGAGCAAGGGAAGCAGCCAAAATACCAATTTACTCATGAGCTCTGGTGTCGGCAGTCTGCGTTGATCGAAAATCGGATTCAACTGATTCGAAGCTCGTCGTTTCGAGTTCATTGTCAACACCTCAAACCTGTTTCTTCACGCAAGTAGAAAGTTCAAGCTCAAGTCGCACTCGCAACTCGTTTCCAAGTTCACCAATTACTGTTGAGACCAATTTCAGTCCGTCGTTCTAGTCGTTTCTCTGCCCTTCGCGAGTCTCCCTTCTAAAATCTGTATTGGAGGCCATTACGTTGTTCTTAATGATGCTGCTATGCTTAACCCTCTAACTGGCAATCCGGAAAAAATTCGGGTAAAGATTTTTCCGGTTTCTGAGAAAACTGTTGGTTCAAATAAAAATTGGTTTCATTAACAGTAGAGTCAGAGTTATGACCTTTTATTTAACACCTCATTTTTGTCCGTTTTTTGCCCACAGCTCTGCTATTTGCAAACAATAACAGAAATCATTCAAAAATCGCTAAATAATTTTTTTTCCGCCATCTTGAATTTTTTATTTTTTTAAATTGTTGATTTTTACAGTTATTAGTCATAACTCGTTTTTGTATTGAGGCTTCTAGAAGCCTGAAAAATGGAACTAAGTTTTTGAAGAAAAATAATATTTTATTCGATTTCTCAAAAAAGACGCATCCGAAATCAATTGTCTTTTCATATTTGTTTGTTACGAACCTAAACTTACAAGATAGGATACTTTGTTTTTGAAAAGAAAATTGTCCTGGTAGAGGGTTAACAGTGGCCTCGACTTGAGAAAAACCCCAGGTGAACTAAATATGCGTTTTTGCGAGCTTGGGTTAAATTCTGCTATTTTTGTTTTAAATAATAATTAATATTAAGCTTTTAGAAAATTATTGTTAGACAAATTCAGGACAGATCCGGAATTGTGGGTTCAATGAAAATAAATAAAAAGAGAGTAAAAAACTGATGAAATAAAGCTAAGAGTTAATTTTTTTTGTATTTTATTCTAAAACTTGGGCATAAAAAATTTCCTCTTAACAAACAATTTTTAAGTCTCAACTGAGTTTAAAAGTTACTTTTCTTTTGATAGTTGAGTAAGTGAAAATGGGTTCAAGATTTTCCAAGTATGTTAAAATGGGTTAAAAATTAAATACTAACAAAATTTTTCTAAACTAAAATTTATTATGAATTTTCTGTCAAAGCAAGCAAGCTCTTTAGTGTGAAATTGACAGCTAGTAGAAAATGTGTTAAAATTTCCAGAATGGTCAACAAATGGTTGTGTTATGGTGGCAGACATGCAGGGAGGTTGGGGCTGTCTCCTCTCCTAAAATGACCATTTTTGCATAAAGTTGCTTACTCCGAACTTTTAAAGCAGGACGATAATTATGCTTTGAATTAGAAATCAGACACACAATAGCCCAAATGATTAACGGAATCAGCAGTTCCGAGCTCGTGGTCGGCATTGTTTGAATAGAGAATTGATTTCGTCTATTGAGGAGAACGAGAGTTGAACTTTTCCGTCCGTCGTTCCGTCGGTCCGTTAATCCAATTAAGACTCCTGCAGGCTATCGCTCCAGCTGATCTCTGGGCGGGAGAGGGAAAGCCACCCTTGTGCGAGACGGCAAGCGACGGAGACCGGGCAAAATTGAAACTTCCACATTGTTTGTCTAGCTGCGTTTGTGGATACTTCGGACACCTTTTGGTTATGCATAAAATAGAGGCGCATACGTGAATGCGATCAAAGTGGAATAAATAAATAATGTGGAGGAAGAAATTCCGTTTTGTTTCCTTCTTCTGTGACCAATGTGTGTTGTGCAGCAAATGCCTTTTGTCATAGAGGTTTAGATTCGCATGCATATCAAAACTGGGGTTGTAACACACAAATTACGATCATGATTACGCTGTACGAGCGTGTAATAAAAAAGGTGAAGCAGAACTCGAAACACCATGTGGTTTTGAAATTTTAACTCAGGTAGCTGAACCGGTAAATCAACGAAATTGGGCATACGGCACAGAGAAAAATTCATCGGAACGGAAGTTTACTTTCTGAACCCAGTCCTGCGGCCAGTGCCGGTCATTGCGAGGGCCCAGCGAGTAGTCTGGCGTCCCCTTCGGTCCCAGACCTGGCGTTTATGCATTTGCTCACCCGTCCCGAACGGCACGAGACCAATTGCATGAGTAATAGATAGGACTTTCGGGTTCAGGAGTTTCGCCGAATGCATTATTCATGTGTTCCATTAATGAAATTCGATATAATTGGCTGAAAATTATGAGGTTTGGACATACTTTGTGGGCAACGAGGATCAAATTTGAAAATTACTGGCTTTCAGGGGATAGCGTATGAACTCTGAAGGACAAGCAAGAGGTTGACGAATGACGTTTGAAGCTTGTTTGCAATTTTAGACATCCAAAAATATGAAAATGTGGGAAAAGTCGTTGAAGACGATATTAGGTCCTTCTACTAAGCTCCTTGATTTGAACTTGATTGAACTGTTTTATGGAATCTTAGAAGTTAATTTCTCAATAATTCTGAAATCAGAGACCAGAAAAAGCAACACAATCATTGACGAACTTACGCTAAATAATATGTTTTGAGATTCCATTCATAGTATTTTAGATAATATTTTCATTCAACTAAAATATGCTAATTTTTCTAAGATAAGAGCTCATTTATTGGGTATTTTATGTGTAGTGCTCTTAAAACTTACTCTTCAAAAGAATCCCGAATAGTTTGCTTAACGCAATCTTCCACCAGCTAAATTTTGGTCATTGGATATTTTTGTTTCCAACCAATTTTTGTTGAATATGGGAATTCTGAGAGCTTAACCCTCAAATGCATAAGACCGCCTTTTGGCGGGCTTCGTTAATTGTTCAAAAAATGTCATTAAATTGTTTTTTCGGGAAAATTTTTTGACTAGATTTTGTAAACAATTTACCGTCTTATCTTTCGATATACAATTTTCATTTCTATGGGGCACCGTTACAAAGTTACATCTGATCAAAGCGGAAAAAGTCGGCTTTTCAGTAAAATTAAATGCTGCAATACTTTAAAAATCAAAAACTTTGTGAAATCTTGGTTTTTTTTTGGAAAAAAAAGTTGTGGTGAGTAGTTGAATGCTTGATTAACAACAAAAAAATGAAAAACCAACTGTGCCAGGGTTTTAGACTAACAAAAACTTAGTTTTCCTTAGCCCGCCAAAAGGCGGTTTTGTGTATTCAAGGCACATTTTTAGAAAATGTTGGTTTTTTATGTTTTCGTTAGTTTTATCGGGTTTAGAGTATTTTCATGAGAAAAACTTCGTTTAGTTTACATTATGACCAGTCGAGAAGAGCCTTTTGACTTGTCTGAGATATCTGAGGAGGAAATTAGTCACCAGATGAGGGATTCTGATCTTGATTCTGAGACTAATGATGAAGAGGACAATAAGAGCGTTCGGATTTTGTCAACTTATGCTGGCATACAACCTGTTATATCTAAGCTTCTGAAAAATGCGAATGACTCAAAATCCAAACGGTGGGACCCAAAGACGAAATCCAAAATCTCCATAGACTGCCCATTCATAATAAAAGAGTACAACCGTCATATGGGTGGGGTAGATCTGATGGATAGTTTGATTGGGCGTTACCATATCAGAATGAAAACTCGGAAATGGACGAATGGGCTATTTTTTCACTTTCTTCATATGACAATGGTAAACGCTTACATTCTCCATAATCGTTTGTACCCGAAAACACGGCTTGATATATCCACCTTTCGCACTGAGGTTGCAGAAAGTCTGTGCAATGTTCAAACATCGGATGCAAAAAGAAAAGGACGTCCTCCTGTGCACCAAATTGTCAAAGCTGGTCGCAACCGCAGAACGTACCCACCAACGCCTGAGATTCAATACGATAATGAGGGTCATTGGTGCAATTTCAAGGACCGTGCTGGGAAAAAAACTTGCAAAATGAGTGGGTACTCTGCAGAAACACAAGCTTTTTGTACTAAGTGTAACCAAATTTATGCAATTCAAGTAATAAGTCATGCTTTTTGAACTTTCATGTACGCCAATAAATAAATAAACTTTCATCTGATATACATTTTTTACTACCTCTGAACGCATAATCCCGCCTTTTGGCGGGTTACGAAAAATCACTTTTTTTGGGTCAAAAAACGAAAAAATTGAAAAATTGACTTCGGATTCCTTTTTTAAGGATAATAAGGAGTCTACACTGAATTTTTCATGTAAATCAAAAAATAATGCATTTGAGGGTTAAGGGACATTTTAAAATTAAATCACCATTTTTAGTCCTCCAAAATTTTTTAATGGTCCTGTAAAAGCAAACCGCTTTCTGATGACCTCACAATCCAGAGTTCAGAAAACTGTTAGACCGATAAAAAGTTATGGGTATTTCCTGCCCACAAATTCTGGCCTTGAAAGAGCGAAATCTGAAAAAGAAGACGTGAAAGAGCGACGAAAGAACTGCAGTCAATGTGCGGATTAGCCGAGATTCGTCACCAATTTATTGCCCCGAGACCGAGAACCTTCTGGCTCGCAATCAGATAAGTAGAAATAAATTCCGGGACTTCTTCTCGGCTGCCCGGACCGCCTCCCTGCCTTTTGTGACATTTATGTGTGCACTTAATTATGTGAATCACATCGGGGTACAGCTTGTCTGTGCATCGCGAGAGAGCCCGTCGATATTGGAAACTTTCGACATTTGGGGTAAACCGCAGCTGTTGCGAAACCCAAGCAATCAAATTCGTGACATGAATTAAACTGTTGCAGATATTTATTAATAAACCGTACCTTTTCGCCATCGCCAGACCTGCCGAGCAACAGCCCTTTTCACTCGACGTTCTCGAAAGTCGACTCGCAGAGTGGCCGAAGATGTCAAGTTCATTGAGTAAATTTTAATTGAATTTAACACATATTAAACATTTTGTGCTTCGTTTTCCCTCGTCACTCTCTCTCACTCGCTCGGGACATTCGAAAGGGCTGGAGTGGCGACCACGAGACGCGAGCGCAAATCTCCGAGTCCGGCACTGCCCTCGCCTGCCGAGTTCTCGTTACATTAGCATGCGGTACCCGCAAAGAACAATTGAGACAAAGGTAGACACGGGCAGCAGACACACTCCTTGCTTGTCGATTAATAATAATCTCTGCAATCAACAACTGATTGACGTGATTTATGTACACTGACGGGGAGTATCGCTTCATCATGGGCCCAGTCGAGTGTGAAACGTGCTCACCTAGTCGGGAAAACGCACTCGAGAGTTCCACTAAAATCTGCTTTATTTCCAGCTCAAGAGGTTACAAATCACAATAGGCGGTAGCCATTTTGGTCGGCGATGTACTTCACTTCCTGCAGGTGGCCCAAGGAGTCTGTGGGAAAGAGCGGCATTAGGTGACCCTGATCGTGCTGGAATCCGACTCTACTCACCGTAGTAGCTGTAGCGGCCCTGGTGGATGTAGCTGGTGCCTCCCTCCTCCCCGGGGATGGGGGTCAAGATGACGTCCTGGCTGGTTCCGTCCTCGGAGACGTAGCCGTAGCGGTAGGAGCCGTCGGGGAGCCACTCGTTGTAGTAGTTGAGGATGGCGGGAGGGGGCTTTTTGGTGGGTGGCTTGGTCGGGGGAGGCTGAGTGGTGCCGTAAACTGGCCTGTTTCTCTCCTGGATCTCCGGAACGTCAGCAGGAGCGTCCGGAACGGGAGTGGCGAGGGTGCAAGCAATGAGCCCAGCGACCTGGAAGAAGACTCATCTTTACAAAAAGCCGAAATCGACAAGTCTGAAACTCACAAAAAGCAAGAACTTCATCTTCGAGTGAGCAGATCGCTGTTGACGGTTTGAGAGAACGAACTCAAATGATCGTTCTGCAGAGCGAGCCACAAAAGGAAACTTTCTACAAAAAATAATAAAAATGTTGTAAAGAATTTTTAACATACGTATAAAAATGAGATAAAGAATGGCCTGCTACTTGCACCATTGGGCACTGGGCATTGAAAAAATTTGAATAAATATGCAGATTAACAAGTCTTTAACCTTGTGTCCTTCAGTACAGCTACAGCGAAAACATCTCTTCTTCATTCCGTTCTTTTCTCTCATACGAATTGCCAAATTATTTGCGCTTATTCTCGCAATTCCGAGTGCAAATCAAGCACGTGTTGTCGCTCCGTGTGATATCAATTACCGAGATCTCGTTGCTGGTCAAAATACCGTTTACGAAGAGTGGTCGAGGAACACTTAAAGCCCAATTGCCCTAACATTGTGAAAGCCGCCATTTATAAAATAATTTTTTCAGTGGCAACGTCTCGTCTTCTTATCAAGGACATCATGAGGGTTTTGATTAGCTATGAGGAGTTTTTTTATTTAACGTTTGAGTGGATTGTTGAATTTTTTTTCAACTCTCACTTGTTGAAGTCATAAAGAGGACCTTAGAAAAAGGGCGAAAGGATACTTCTTAAGAATTTTCGGGAAAAAGTGATATTTTTCAAATTGTTTTTCAATAAAAAAAAAAAACAAATCAAAATCCAAAACCGTATCTTAAGAGATGTGAAGGAATTCCGTCAATTAGAAATGATCGTTACATTAGAAAAAACTATGCTGGATTTCTTGACACGATAAATTGTATAAAACGCTAGTAACTTGTCAAAACTATAACATGAGTTACGTCATTTGATTTGAGAAGGAAGGGGTCCAATGTTTTCATCATTTGCAATTTTATAGAAATTGATTTGTTGACAATAAGTAAAAGTTTAAAATAGTGCTTTCAAAAATGTAAGAGTTACTACAAGAGAGTTGTTGCTAAAATTATTGACTCACCAAGCCTCGGGTTAGCATCAAAACCTTTCTACAAAATCATATTCTTTTCATATTACAACAAAAACAATGTTTCAAACTCCCAGGGGACTCTCCCTACGCTCTAGCAGACGGACAAAATCCCTAACCTCGGCGCTTTCGGCATCTCTCCCGGCAACAATTTGGACCGAGCTTAATGCAGTTATTTGGAGGGGAATGTAAGAATGCCCTTTACGTTTATGACAATGACTTACTAAAATTAAAGGAATTGGCTATTCATTAAGATGGAAGCGGGTGGAGGGAGAGGCGAAGAAAAATTAGTTTTCCGCGTCAGATAGGCGCTTTCCCCATTTCCCGCCCTCCCGTATTTTTTCCTCCTCCGAATCCTGAAAAGTTAGTTTTATTGAAGCCGAAGTTGTCGTAAACCATAAAAGAACAATTTTGTCATTCGAGGCGCTGCAGAACGAATTTCCCCTTTGAAACTCGATCAATGTTGCAATCAGAAGCGAAATGTGCTGAATTATAAATAACTTCCTGCAACAGTTTGTTTTATTTTTCCTTCTGCTACTCCGTATTATTGTTATTATTATTATTTGCGGTTTTATTGTCGTGTAACACATTTTTTATTTGATCAATATGTTTGTTTTGCATGCAAACTGTTGCTTATGTACCCTTGTACCTGCATTAGCTTATCATTATAATTAACACGAGGAACGAGTGTGCCTAATTTGGGGCCGGAACACGAAGTCTCGCGAAAATTGCGGCCTTGCGTCCGTCTGTCAGGGCTGGGAGGTGCGATTTATTTCCCAATTCGGGGCTCCTGAATCAAAGCAGCCGTTTCTATTTGATAACTTGAGGGAGCAAGGTTGACTCAAGGGATTAATAACGAAATGGAATCCGTAGCATGGATAAGCGACTCGTTCGTAGGCCACGTTTCTACGCGTTTTTTTCTCGTCTCAAATCACATGTAATTTAAACTTTTTTGATCGGGAGTTTGAATTTTTGCGTCAAAAGAGTCGTAACTTTGTCATTCAAGGCGGTTTTTTTTACCGAAATGAAGGGCTTGTTTTTGTTTGTCCGTCTCGAATTTTTTCTACGGTCAGGTTTTAAATATTTAAAGCTAATATTTAAATATTTAATCCAACAATATTAAAGCTGGTTTTGATCTGTTCATAAAAGTAAATAAACTATTAAAAATTTATTGTTCAATCGCTATGTGAACATATTTTGAGAGATAAACATTAATTGATTTTTTGCTTTTTATTAAAAAGATTTTAATATTTTTAACGAAAAATTCACAAATGAAAAATATTCAAATGTCTTTTTTGTAAATTTCAAGGAAAAATTGAACCTGTTAACAAAATCAACAGAAAATCAAAAGAAAAGTGGAGGTTTTCCACGCTTTCGAAGCAACAGAACGCGCATAAATTTCCCCCGGAATCAGAAAAGGCTTTCACGTCCCTTTCATGTCATTATTGAAAACGGCAACGGCGAGCTGCGAGCATGGCTGGGTAGGTGTATCTGAGCGTGTATTTTGAAACCATGCCACCAAAATATTTATTGTTGTTTCCACGGTCCGCAGAGTTTTAAGGCGCCAAATGGCAAGTAGTTGGATCCACGAATGTACAATAAATATTGTTGTTGTTTTTCCCGCGCCGAGGGCCGAGTGTATGTGTGAGAGTGCCTGCGAGGGTGGTTGGCCGCGTTGTCAGCGCATGCGCAGGACGAGCCACCCTCGTGTAGTTTGGAAAATTTCCATAGCAGTGCCATATTGTGCATCGTCGGAGTCGTGTGCCATCTTTCTTCGTGAGTTCGTGCCATGCCACCAAATTGCAAGCGATCGGGCCGCACTCGGGTATAGCCTGGCACAGAGAAGCCGAAGGGAGTGGTAACGAACACAGTGCGCGACTGACGCATCGACTATCGTAATCGCGATATACGCTCTTATTTAACAAAACACACTCTCTGTTGGTGCTTCCGTTTTTTCATCATGTAATATTATCATCCACAAACCATAAAAAGCTCTAAATCTGCTATATTCTTCATGAACTTTCTCCCTCTGAGCCGATTTGAGGAAAAGTCAGATGCTACGCGACAGGAATAAGGTGATTAGTGCCCTCAAGTACGGGTGAAAATTTACCTGGCGATGTAGTGAAAATGAAACAGTGAAGATAAATACGACATTCGGAATCCTATATCGATTTTGATTTGAGCAGGAGCTCCTGTACGTGAGAAGTGTTGTGCTAAATTCAACTCAAGTGGACTAGTGGCCCTCCCGAGCACCGAGCCCGTCGTCTTTCATTTCAGCCACACAAGCGAACGATGAAAACAAAGCAAGCCACAAGTGAAATTCATCGATTTTCATGCATACTTACGCTGCGCCATTTTCTCCCAATCGATGCGGTACTTCTAAAGTGTGTCAATTAACAGCTCTCTCGTTCCGTTTCCACTCGAGTTCTCTGTCTGCGCTGCATCATATTACTGGTACTCGTGGGAAAGCCTAGCCCGAACCCGCTAGTCATCTTCTTCCTCCCAGCAAAAGTGTAAGTACCCTCACCGTGGACGTTTTTCTTTCCGACTTTTCCGGCCCAATTAGGTGGTCCTCGTAATCTCTAGCGCGCTCGCCTCGCCTCGCCTTGCCTCCAATGTGCCAGGGTACCTGTGGAGTTAATCTTCATTTTATGTGGGGGGGCCTACGACAACACTGGGCATGTACATGGACCTAAATGTGTACGGAGGTGGTGTACATGACACGAACATGTAACCGTCTTTCTTACACAAAACACCTACTTGTTGCGTATTCATAAACAAATCAAAAGAAAATCAACTTGTGTGCATGACTTTTGAGCCATTTTCCATAATGGGGAAGACAGCAGTGGGCGCGGAAAATTGCACCCCCGAATGTCTGTTGGTCAGTCACCTCCTTATTTTTGCACAAACTGGCCTGGTATCTTTGTGTTTGTGCTTTTTCCTCTACCTAATTTCTGTTGCTTTGTTTAAACCTAATTTCTGTTGCTTTGTTTAAACTCAAAATTGATTTAAAATCATTGAATAGGCTAGGCCCCTTCCCAGCCTCGCCCCTGTATTAATTGATAAACATTTGAAGTAGTTGATTAACAATGTTTATGATTGATAGAGCTCCCAAAAATGTTAAAAATATTTTTTTTACATTTGTAACATTGTTTTGCATTTTTAAACAAAATAATGCTTTTTTTACAATAATTTCAAACAAAATTTAATTAAGCATCAAAAACTTTGAGGAATCATTGCACAAGGAAAAACTATTTATGAGCAACTAGTTGTTTTTATACTGTAAAGAAAAGCTTCATAGGAGGTTTATCTCAAAAAGCTGGAGCAAACTTTGGAGAAAAATCCCGACCATAACTTTTTTGAAGAGCTACCTGTGGATCAGAAAATTTTATGTGATCGAGTCCCTATGACATCCGTAGACGTGCAACGATCGCTTTCTATTAATGGATATATTTAATCCGATAAACGACAGACTTAGTCTTCGTCCAAGTTATCAAAAATAAACGTTGTCCAATTTTTGCTAAATTTTGTAAACATTTTTCACCCAAAATTTTTAACAATTTTGGGGACTCTAATGATTTCTTAAAGTTACAATTTTTAAAGCAAATTTTTAGACAGGCAATTGACAAGTATTTGAGCAGTAGTTGAATTTAAGTAAATTAATTCTGTTTCTTGACTAAGTAGTTTTTATAAATACTTAAACTGATAATATGTATCAAAGAAGACACCTTTTAAGCATTTTTTTTTCTTCAATTGAGTTTTCAAAAGTCAAGATTTAAACCTCAACATCCACTTGCTTGTCTTGAAAAGATGCTCAAGTGACTTTAAACAAATATTATACTTACTTAAAGTTATTAATTACGTGATAACTTGTTGGTAATTTCATTTAAGCAATTAATAGGGGTTAAATCAAGCTGCAGGTGTTCTTACTTATGAAGTTAAGAAAGTTTAATTATCCATAAAAGCTCTTGATTTTGTTTCAGATTCCTTCGATTAAAAACTCTTATTATGACTAGTTGTTAATAAATTAATTTGAATCAAAAGATACCCCAGATTAGTAAGCCCTTGCCTCTTGGGAGTAAAGAAAGGGCAATATTTGTTCGGGAAATTCCCCACTGGCGTGGAAAATCCGCTTCTGCTTTCCAAATAGACCTAAAAAGTGAACTTTGGACCTGTCACATAAATTAAGCGGCACTTTCGAGGAGGCAGAGGAGCGCCAGGCAGTCGAAGTTTCTTTCTACTGCGTAATTTATGGAACTGCCTTATTAAATGTCGGGTGGCTGTTCTTTACTGAAAAGCGCTTCTGAAACGAGCGGCGCTGGAGGGGGTGACTCCTGCAGTTTGAAGTTTACGCCCCGGTAGCTCGGCTTGCCACCCACTAAGCTCCTGCGAAACTGACTAGTTGCCTTCTCTCTTGTTCCAGAATATCATCAAAACAACGAAAGCAATAAGAATACTGTGAAATCAAAAGTATAAAGTAAAAAATTGTTGTGTATCTATTGAAAGTAAATTTATCAGTCCTTTGGCTCCAACCAGAACCATTATTCCGTTTTAAATCAAACTAGCAGACATTTTAGATTCTCTGGTGCTCTGATGGACTTGTCTAAAAACAGGCTCGTAATAATGTGATAACCGTACATTTCCGAAACCGAAATCAAGTAACGCAGAGGCAACTCGTCATATCTCCCCACACATTATTCTCTCGCTCGTACAAGGACAACAAAAAACATATCAAAACACAGGACACAAAAGGGAAAGAAGAAACGAAAGAGAAAAAGAAAATGCCTCGATGTTACATTGTAAAAAAGCCAATTCAGCAATATTCCAATTTCACCATCCCGAGCACTGCTGCCTCAGTAATGGCATCATCCTCATCATTGAACGAAAATGAGAAAACAACAAAACGTGCCGCCAATATGTCGACGACCGAAACGGAATCCACAGATGAAACAACAGGTCCTGTGAGTCCCACTGAGGCGACCGTGGCTCCAACTTGCTACACGACCGCGCTCGAGAACCGCAGTGAGTATTGCCAGCAGACTTTTATTTATTTAACGTCTGAAGCCGGACGCGGACTGGAATGTCACCCACTAATTGCTTCTCAGAAACACGACGCTTGGACTCGCTTGGCACGGAGACTGACGGGGGGGACTGGAGCCAGTAGTCGGTCTGGTACGATTTTGGGGCAGACTCTCGTTCTTAATTAAGCTTCTGTAACGGGAGTCCATTTTCGCGCTCCGTCAGAAGAGTCAAATTATATTTTTCAAACTTTTGATTGAAATGCGTGTTGAAAGTAAATTGAATTTACCTCAAACAGGTTGATTGAAAGTTCACAAAATGAGAACAAAATGTATATCAAAGTGCAATTTAAAACATGAACAGCCCAACTGTTTGATCGATACATCTGATATTTTATTACTTTCAATCAGATTGTGCATATATTGCTACCCCGAACACGATGGATGCTTTTTTCTGGGGTGCGTTTTGGACGTTGACGTAATTTTAATTCGCGCTCGTTTTTCTGCGGGCTCGGAAGTGCTTCAAAGGACCTCTTTGTCTGACAGTCTGGTACCATTTTTAACATTTTCATGCAACTATTGTTTTTTAAAACTCTAACCATATCAAACATGAGGGTGCCGTTTGATTCATTTCCCTGATTTTAAGGCCTCGAATTTGATTAAGAAGTGGAAAGAAAATTTTTAAAAGTGCCCAAAATTTATTTTGAAATAACTTTTGACCCTTATTCGACTTATGTTGGACTTTTGGAATCCAAATTGTTTTGAAATAATTTTTAACCCTTATTCAACTTATGTTGGACTCTTAGAATTCACCTATTAGTTCCAAAAATTCAACCCTCTAATGCAAGGTTTCACTTTTTGGAGACTCAAGGAACACTTTTCATAAGGTCTAACTTGTTAACGAAATATTCAATTTTGAATCGTTAAAAATTACTGCTGTCTAAAATAAAAGGATATTAAGGATGACAATGCTACTATGTAGTATTTGTTGAAATAGCAAAATTTTATCTTATTCGGTTGTTTCAAGTCGTTGAAAAACCTCTCCTCACTCCCCCTGAATGTTGGATGGAGGTTATGAACTCCACTCATAGGTTTCTAGAGGACATACAAAACTAATGCATATATTAGAGGGTTAATTCTGGCCTATTTAACACCCACTCGACAGGGAAAGGGTTTGCAATGGCCTAAGCAGCTAACACAAATAGCTTTAAAATTAACCTCCTCTGTTTTGACACCCTTCTTCCTGCCATTTCAGGTTTCGTGCCGGACTCCGTCAAGTATGCACTAACTTCGAAGGCCAACACCCACTTGCAGACCGCCACAGTGACGTTCAACACCCACATGGGCCACCAGAAGGTCCTCTTCTACACCAGCGACGAGAAGAGCCTCATCAAGGGCGACTCTGAGGAGCTGAAGAGCAACCCACTGTTCAAGGATCGGAGCGCCGAGGAAACCGAGGCCGCCCATGACCTTCTCTCTCTCTCCCAGAGCCTGCCCCCTCTCCAGGCACCCTGTGTCGTCACCATTTTCCACCCCGACCCTCCAACCAAGCCTGCTAGCGACGTGCAGGAGATCGCCAAGTACTCCAAGAACAACAACAACATCGTCGAGATCCAGTACCGGAACAAGTCCCCCATCTCGATGTTCGTCCCGTGCTACGAAATCACCACAACGAACATCTTGCCGCTGACGCCGCCCACGTCGGAGCACTCGTCGGACGCCGAAATCACCTCCTTCTCCCACAGGGACGAGACGACCAAAGTACCAATGAAACAGAGCTACAAAGTAGTTGACCTCGCTAAAAGCAATAATGTAAAAAAATCAAAAGCGGAACTTTATACTTATGATGATCTTATGTCGAGTGACGGCCGATCCAAGAACAAGAAGAGGCCGGAGGCGGAGGTCCGGCCGCCCAGCGAGAGGGCCAGTCCGGCAGAGGTAGGAGGGTCGTCGGGGGGCAGCGTGAAGAACGGCAAGTATAAGTGTCCGGAGTGTGGAAAGCAGTACGCCACCTCCAGCAACCTGTCCCGGCACAAGCAAACTCACAGGAGCCTTGATTCAAACTCAGCCAAGAAGTGCAACGCCTGCGGCAAGGCCTACGTGTCCATGCCGGCGCTGGCCATGCACCTTCTGACCCACAAGCTGTCGCACAGCTGCGACATCTGCGGCAAGCTCTTCTCCCGCCCGTGGCTCCTGCAGGGCCACCTGCGCTCCCACACGGGCGAGAAGCCCTACGGGTGCGGTCACTGCGGCAAGGCCTTCGCGGACCGGAGCAACCTGAGGGCCCACATGCAGACGCACTCGAGTGACAAGAACTTCGAGTGCTCCAGATGTCACAAGTCCTTCGCCCTCAAGTCCTACCTGAACAAGCACCTCGAGTCGGCGTGCTTCAAGGACGACGACGGGAAGCTCCAGCGGGGCGAGAACTTCGACGTGGACGAGAGCTCGGTGGACACGGACGAGGATATCATAGTAATTTAATTTTAAAAACATGGCTTTTATAAACTTATATTAGACACGGTAAGGCTCGTCAACGAAACCCTTGTCCCGGAATCGACGGTTTTTTCGAATCTCATGTTCATGGCTAGTCAACGAGAAAAACAGACAGGAAAATATTTTCCTTGTTTTGCCCTTACATTTTCAGAAAAGTGGCTCCACAAAATAGTGTTTCGAGTTGGCCACGAATCAATCTTTCAAGTAAATCTTTCAGGAATTTAACCCCAACTAACAGTTGAAGGTTTTTTAGAAAATCTTCTCGCGCAGATAAAGCAAAGCTTGTCACACAAAAACTCGTCCAATTTATTTGTTGATTGCTTAAAATAGTATAATTCGATCAAACTTTTTCCACCACATTTAGATTAGTTTCAAAGGATAAAAGGGACTCGAAATTTTCTTTTTTAATCAAAAAGAGTAACCTACGGCCATCTTTCAAAGCAAAATCTGGCGAACTGATTATTTCCTGTCCTGAATGTCCTGAGGCTTTCTGAGGGTCTTCAATACTGCATTCAGGTAGCTCTCAAGTTACAATCAGATGAATGTCTCCAAAGCTGCTCTAGAAGGGAATGGGTCGTGGACCTGGACACATAGGCCATTTAGGGCCCCTATCATCCAAACATCCCAAAAAGAATGGCCTCTGAAGCAATCCTGAGGGTCTTATCTGGTTTCAAATGAACTGTAGGAGTACCCAGACTAGAAATCTGCTTTACTTAACTGAAAATGGCCAAAGTAAGCTTAATCGATTAGTACCAGAAAAACGTTGAGCAGGGTTTTTATAACTCGTCTTCCTAGAGAAAAGTCTAGAAAAAGACTGTGTTACGCACGCTCTAGGAAGACGAGTTATAAAACAATCAACCCAATGTTTTTCTGGTACTGATTGATTAAGCTTATTTTGACAATTGTATGTTAAGTCCTTAAAAAATCAGGAGAATTTTAAAAAGCTATAAAAATATATCTGGTAAAAATTTTCCGCAGGAATGGACGCTTAGAAGTCTCTCCTCATAAAAGTCTGACTTTGATCAGATTGAAAGATTTCACGTTCAAACCAAAGTTAAATGTGCCGTCAAAAACCTTTCAAAATGCGATAAAAATATTATTTCGTAATTTTTTGTTTGTTAAAAGCTTTTGCAAACATCTCCTGTCTCAAAGACTCTTAGGCCGGCCTCATACTCAGTACTTCAACCCCCAACAGAAAGTAGTCGATTTTTTCGTTGACGGCCTTTAGAACCATAGACGCTTAAAAGTTTTGAATGAAAACCAATGAATATTTCGTAAGGATTTGCTCCAGAAGAAATAATTTTACAAGCAATATATCTCAGCTTTCCTGAGCCAATGTAGGAGATTTTAGCGTTTTGGAAATACAAATCAACTTAGAAGGCTTCAAGTGAATATGAAACACGCTAATTAGGTTTAAGAACAGGGCTGTCCCAAGAACCAGTGACGTAGCGCTAGGTTTTGTTTCGTTCGTCGTTTTCTCGGGCCTCCCTCGTCCCCGCTGAGGAGTCAAAATTTCTCCTGCAGAAACTTCAGTCTCTCCCAAGTCGACCCAGGCTGCCGTCCGTCTGATTTCAACGCCCCGTCATTAGCTCACTCGCAGCTGGGGCGGGAGAGGTCTCGAGAAAATCAAATTTTCGGTAGTTTTTGAGAAATTTCATTGAAATTGAAGTGCAACGAAGTGTAAATAAGAAGTTTAATGAAAAACATACCTATGAAGCATTATATGAGAAACTCTAAACCAACTTCTAGTAGCAGTTTGCGTAGGCGGTAGGCGACTCTCGGAGCTAGACTTTATTGAAGGCAGAAGCAGAAGCGGCCGTAGTATTACCATTATATCCTCTATAACTCCTTTTGAAAGTACAACCAGGAACTTGAATGATCAATTTTTACGTGCATGCTATACCACGAATACATAAACTATAAAATAGAAACAATTCTAGTCCAACTTGCTAAAGAAGTTCAGGTTTACGGATAAGTTAAAGTTAGGAAAGCACCCTTTTCTTGAGTTAGTCGCAGTGTTTGAGCTATTCCGAATTGGAAGTTCCAATTGACTAGTTTTGCAGGGCCTTAGACAAATTGTAGCGAAATTTAGCCTGAATTCCACCCGAACTTTCAGCAGAGTTTTCATTTTTAAACTCCCTACTGAAGCCAATACGGAAGTAACGACCCCGATCAATACACTATCATAGCAATGATAACCTATATGTACTTTTGAGTCAGTTCAATGCTTCTTGCAAGCAGTAGGAAATTCAAATAGCAATGTACATACCTATAAGCATGGCAGACTACGTAAATAGCCAGGAAAATTTTATTGGAACGGACATCAGATGGTAAATTTTAACAAAAAAATCAATTTTTAGACCAGGAACTTAGGATACTTAGGGTTTAGCTAAAAATTTCAAAATCAGCTTCGTTTGAAATTCATTTGAAATTCATTTCATTCATGAGAGCTTCACACGAAATCGAAGCTTCACACTTCGATTTCATTAACTTTTTTTTTGGGAAAATTACATTTGTTTTAGGAAATCAAAACTAGATAATTTATCGGGAAAAATTTTTAAAATTTTTCCAGTTATTGTCGCAGGCTGCTATGCTATAACCTTATTCACTTGTAACTTTATACATTTCTTCCAACTTTCAACAATTTCCCGAAACAGGTAGCGCATCACAAAGCAATGATTCAAGTTTTCGTTTCGTCAGCTACTGAGCCTAATTTGTAACGTTAGCAGTAGCGAAAGAAGTTGACATTGTGATTTTTACACCTAGAAGCGTATCGAAATGTAATTAGATGAGACAGTAAAATGAGAATATTCAGCGTCAAGTGTTATTGATGACAAAATCCAGCTTTTGAGTGGCAGTCATACTAGTCATATTTACCATATTACACAACTATATATACCTTAATAATTATGAAAAGTAATGTATTTTAAGTAGAGGTTAAACACAAACGAGATAATAAAGTAAAACTATTACATACAATATCACATTGAAGATAAAGAAGGAACTTAAAGAACTGTATTATTGGCTACCAAGGATTAGTTTTAGTGCGTATAATGATAAGTTTTCGCAAGAGAAGTAACCAAAATTGTGAAATTTTATCAAAATTACATACATAATGAAGCAATACAAGCATAAATAATTATTTTTAAAATTTACAATGCTCTTTCACTGGCGGGAAGTGGACTTCTGGAAGGTTGTCCGTCGGTCTGTTCTCGATCTGCTAGTCTCTTACAGGCCTCTCATCTTCTTTGTACTAGCTGAATGTTTATTCTTTTTCAGAAATTACCGTCAGTTTGTTTAAAAACAAATTTCAAAAGAAACAAAGAACTTTCATCATTTCCACGAACAAGAAAGTGGACTTGAGAATTGTTTCGTCAGTCTGTTTGTTTCCTGAAACTCTCTTATCTCTAAAGAAGCCGCGATTGTGTCTGAAAGTCGTGATTCACATTCTTGGGGTAATCTTATCGGCTCGAGGATTTGTGGGGCTTTCCAAGATAACCCTGATGATACTCCGGGAGATCCCTACCACGTGCCAGCTCCAGTCTTTCGCTTTCAATTATAATTTCGCGAGAGATAGAAACCCAGTTTCGACTGACCCCGACCTTGAGCGCAACCAATTAATCAAAATGAGCGCGGGGCTCAGAAATGCACTCCGATAACGCAAATTTTGGCACATCTAATCGAATTTGCCCCTGTAATTCTGTATAATTGATGGCCCCGATATCACCTCTGGAGGTATAAAAGGCCCCAGAAGCGCTGAGACTGGCATCAGTTCGTCTTCTTGAGTTCTTTAGTAAACTTACCACAAACCCCATTCACCATGAAAGGTATTTCCGGCCGCTCTTGAGCCCAAATAACGCTCCCATTCCAGTTTTGGTCTTCCTCGTTGCTGCCGCCCTTGTCGTCGCTGTCTCCGCCCAGCGTGGTCCTGGTAAGATCATCGAAGAGTGCAAGGAGTGCAAACCCAATGAGCCCCTATACTTCCCCCACGACACTGATTGCTCGATTTTCTACGCTTGCACTGCCGGAGGCGAAGGATGGGCCCCAGAAATGCGGTGCCCTGCTGGCTTGGAATGGAACGCAGCCATCAACGTAATATAATTGCCTTAATAAGCCTAAGATATTCCTAGTTGGATACTTTTTAGTCCTGTGACTGGCCCTGCAACGCTGGATGCTCGCAACGCAAGTGAATGGAGTCTGCCTAATTTGCCCGGAAGAGCGACTCCAGTCGCGATTTAATTGCTGTTTTGATTCAAGTTTCCCAAATAAAGTTTTTCACCTTTCGATCCTGTAACTCGGTTTTTCCTTCGAAAAGACCCAAAGTTCGCTTCAAAATGCGTACATGATGGTGCAATTGAAGCATATCCGTTATTACATCGATTTTTATGCGGCCGGTCCAAGAGGTGAGGCATATAAATGGATGGTTTTAATAATGAAAGAGCCATACACCACAATATAAAATGGGAAATTGGATTATTTCACTGAATATTTTTAAATCCGAGCGAAAAAGAGCGCTATCGAGACGACCTGTCTGCGTGCTGAGAGACCGAGAGCTTTCCCCCCGTCTGGCACTCGGCCCTTTTGCTAAATTGACTAGCTATTTCAATTAAATTAATTCCCTTAAAAACGGCCGTTCCGGAAACTGAGATTCTCTTTAAATCGTTTCGCTTAACAACATATCGTCCAATCCAATTGGAACGGATTAACACAGCGAGCAACATTAATCCTCCTCCATATGTACTTTTCAGAATAGGCAATCGAAATTATTCGGTCGACAATGGCCGAGCAAATTGTCAAGACATTAAACTGGATCGGGAAAAGAAACATTCATGAATACGTCTCGGCCGTAATTAGAATTGTTTAATTAAGACTAACTGCTGAATGTGGCGATAAATTCTCGATAAAAGTAATTTCGTGAAAAATTAATATGATTTATAGGGAAATTGATAAAGGAAAATGAACCATTTGCACAAATTAATTTAGTGCTTCGAACAGAATGCTTAATTTCAGGAGTCTTTTGCAACACGAGTACTTGGGAAGGTAGTGGATTCCAACCTCTAAGCCTTCTTTAGTTCCAGGTATTCGAAGCGATATTTTGAGAGGTCACATTTTTAGTTGTAGGCTTATTGCTAGCTTCGTTCAATTCAAAGGTGAGGAAATGGTTTACGGAGGTTTTAAAAATCTTTCAACAAAAGCCTTATTTGAGAAGAACTTGATTTTTCCCGTGATGTTTGACTATCACTCTTTGCTTTGGCCTGGACTATTACTCTTTGGATTTTTTTTTCTGACAAAACGTTAATAGATAAAAAGCTTCTAATCCTTTTTTGTCTAAATATTTCATCTTTCGTCTTTTCCTAATAGAAGAAAATTTCAAATGATCAGAGCTAAAACTTGAAAATATCAATGTTTTTCAACATTTTGCAATCATTAAGTTTATTTTTTGGGGCATATTTGGTCAATTTGAAAAGCTTTTTACAGCGCTTGAAATAAATTTTATACACTCTGCCATCCTCTCTATCTGTTTTTAATCTTCTTGATGGGAAATCAATTTCTCAAAGTCTTCTAATAGAGTTTTTCATCCCTTCCATTCTTATTCTTTGCGTCAAAAGCCTGGTTTTACGGAGGAGCTTCATAAAACTTGTGACGGCTCTGCTCCACCGCTGATTGTGTTAGCGGTTCAACCGGAGCAGTGTTTATAATTGGCAGTAGGTCTCGAGTCACCGTCTTGTAAAGTTCAACCGTTGTTGTTTAGTTTTAAGTAGTCAGTGTTTTCAAATTAAAAATGAAGAAGACCCACTCAGAAGCCCCGTGTTTGGATTATTTGGCTCCTGCGACTTCCTAGTCCCTCAGAATGTTCACAAACTCAGTGACCTTATGTCAACAGTAGAATTTTTAATAAAATCAGGATACGTACATATGGAAATAAGCTAGATTTTGAATACAAGAGATCCTTGGCTGAACTCTGATACTATTATTTTTGACGACCCCACGAGACCCGACCGCAGTGTAATGAAAATAAATGCCTCAGAAGCCTGTCTTACTCAAATAATTTTATTGTACGACGTAGAAATTCTCTAATAACAACTAAATACAGGTTCTCTTAGGGGCTGGCGGAGGGCTTCTTGGGCTCCTCGGGCGCGGGAGGTGGGACCTGGTCGGGGGCGGCGTCTCGCTCCTTGTTCCAGCTCGAGAGACCCTCCGGCAGCGACGTGTCCTCCTCGAAGGACCCCGTTCCCTCCACGAACTCCTCGTACGTCGACTTCTCCGCGAACGGCCTCTTGCCCAGCAGCTCGATCATGTCGTCCCGGTTCAGTACCTCGTTCTTCAGGAGCCGCTCCGCGACCTTCTCCACGTTTGTCTTGTGCTTCGTAAGGAGACTCTTGGTGTTCTCGTAAGCCACCCGGATCATCTTTCGCACCTCCTCGTCGATCAGCTGCGCTGTCTGCTCCGAGTAGGGTTTCGAGAACATCGGGTCTCCGGGCTGGGACATGTCGAAGCTCACCTGGCCCACCTTTTCGTTCATCCCGAATCTCACGACTTGCGCGTACGCGCTCTCCGTGACTTTCTTGAGGTCGTCCTGGGCCCCGGTCGTGATGCGGTTGAAGAAGATCTCCTCGGACACGCGACCCCCAAGGGTCATACACATCCGGTCGAAGAGTTGCTCCGTTGACAGCAGGTACTGGTCCTTGGGCAGGTACTGGGCGTATCCCAGACCCTTCCCCCGGGGGATTATCGAGACCTTGAGGAGTGGGTCGGCGTGCTCCAAGAACCAACCAGCCACGGCGTGACCCGCTTCGTGGTACGCCACAGTACGCTTCTCATCGGGTGCCAGCACGTTCGTCTTCTTCTCCATTCCCGCCACGACTCGCTCGATTGCTTGTTCGAAGTGCTTCAGGATAATGCTCTCGTTGAGGTCTCTGGCCGCTATCAGAGCCGCCTCATTGCACACGTTGGCGATGTCAGCACCTGCAAGCAAGAAAGGTTGTTTTTCTTGAATAAAATTTTCAATCTTTGGGGAAATAGAGTCCTTAGAATCCAAACATCTTGGCAAGGGAATAGAGGCTTGCTGCTTCTGGACCTTCAAGCCAATACTAGAAATTTTCTGGTATGTGACCCAGCTTAAAAATTCTACTCTTCCTAGAATTGTCCTTAATTGGTGTCTTGGGAACCTAGAGCATGGAAATTTTTTTTTCCACTTTTAGAAAAGTGGAAAAAAAAAATTCCATGCTCTAGGCTTGGGAATCTGACAACCTAACAAAGACCTCAATTCAATCAAAAGGCTTTTATGGAAGTCAGAACAGTTCCAACAAGTCTCCATAGGGAAATAAAAAGCTCATAGGTACCTGTGAAACCTGGTGTGAGAGCCGCCATCTTCCTTGCGAGCTCCGACTTGTCAAGGTCGGTCTTGAGGGGTTGCAGGTGGACCTTGAAGATGCTCGCCCTGCCCTTGATGTCTGGAGCCGGCACGAAGATCTGCCTGTCGAAGCGTCCGGGACGTAGCAGGGCCTTGTCCAGGATGTCGACGCGGTTGGTGGCTGCCAAGACGACAACGTTGGTGGTCGTGTTGAAGCCGTCCATCTCCACGAGCAGCTGGTTCAGCGTGTTTTCCTGCTCCGAGTGGCCCCCGAAGCTTTTGCCACCACGCTTGCGTCCCACAGCGTCGATTTCGTCGATGAAGAGGATGCAGGGGGCGTGCTTTCGGGCCATGGCGAACATGTCCCGGACTCTGGACGGACCCACGCCCACGAACATCTCCAGGAACTCTGAGCCAGAGACAGTGATGAAGGGTACGTTGGCCTCTCCGGCTGTGGCCTTGGCGAGCAGCGTTTTTCCGGTACCCGGGGGTCCGGTTAGCATGGCGCCTTTCGGAATCTTGGCCCCCAAGTCGATGTACTGCTGTGGGTTCTTGAGGAAGTTTACGAACTCCATGATTTCCACCTTCGCTTCTTCGCATCCAGCGACATCTTTGAATCGAACCTGGAAACCATTTTACATAAGAACATAAAGCTTTTTTTCTAGAATAGTTTTAAACTAACGACTCAAAAATATTTCGAATAAAAAGTTTTAGGGATGATGCAAATTTACAACCTGTCGTTTCGAATAAGTTTATACTTCTAGAGAGTTTTTGGTTATTTAAGTTTGTTGAGAAAAGTTAGCTGAATGGGCAGTGAATGAGAATAGCACTTCAAAGGTAGACCTTGAAACAAATTTGTCCAAAAATTTTGTCCTCATTTCCTTCCCCTATGGTCAATCAATTACCTCGATTTCGTTCGAGTTGATGAGCTTTGCTGTTGAGTTCATTACTCCTCCAAACAAACCCCCTCCTTTGCGACCGCCAGCGCCTCCCATCATGCCTGCCGATCTCCTCATCATGTAGATCAAGAAGCCGATTATGAGCAGCGTGGGAAGCAGCCCAGAGACACTGGAAGCCTCTATTTCTGTACGGTAGATCACAGGCACAAAGTTCACTGGCTCGACGTTCATGTCTATCTGCGCGTTCTCAAGGTTTCGCTCGAATGAGTCGACACTTCCGATGTTGAACCACAGAACGCCCTGTCAAGAATAAGTCGTCTTGAATGTCAGCTCAAGACAAAAGCAGGATACTCACGCCTCCATCAGCCATGTTCCCGGGAGTCAGTCTCACTCGGACCCACTTTTTGTTCACCACTTCGAGTCGCTCTACGATGCCTCGACTCAGGTAGCTGGAAAAAAATGGTCAGACCGACGGACAAAAATCAACCCGACTTACTTCTGCACGAACTCCTTCCAGGCGATCTCCTTGTAGCCCATCTCGAAGTACGCCAGCGCGGCCACGATCGCCACCCCGCTGATGGCTCCGAAGATCATCATCTTATCCTTGTCTGGTCCCTCCCCGATGGGCCTTCCCTGGCCCCCTCCACTGCTACGCCCGCCCCCGCCCTTCTGTGACGTGTTTGCGAACATCCCTAGGTTCCAGTCGCTCTTTGGAGGACTCTGTTTCGGCGTCTTGGAAGACGAGTCGCTCGGGGTCTGTTTCGGCTCACTTGGAGCTCCTCCGTCTGCTGCTCCTGCAGCCTTCGCTCCCTGATTCTTGTAGTACTTCTCGAACCCCTTGGGCACCTTCTCCTTGCAGTACAGCTCGAACTCCCTCAGAAATGTCTCGAACACGGGGTACGTCGAGCCGATGGGAGTCAGGAGCTGCAAAGTGAAAACACAGATCGTGTCGGGAATTTCATAACTTTTCCCCGAAACTACTCACCTTTGAAATGGAGCTGACGTTTCTGCCCTTAGCTGCACTCAGCATCCTGCTTTCCAGCTTCCTGGCCGACATCAAGAGACGATGAGCCATTTTCGGTGTGTTTAGGTAATTTTGCAGAGAAATATTATGACTTCGTGAAAACTCAATCCCATAAAAACATTCAGTTGTCAAACGTGAACTGTCAAAACCGGCTGTCAAAGAAACGATTGTAAACAACATCGTCACTCGCAGTTTCAATTCCTCATAAATTCTTTTAAAAAGCACGTAAAATGGCTTCAGCTGCGCCGGTTATCACCCAGTCGACTCTCCTGCCCCTCGAGCTCGTGGACAAGTGCATCGGGTCGCGCATCCACATCATCATGAAGAACGACAAGGAAATCGTGGGAACGCTGCTGGGCTTCGACGACTTTGTGAATATGCTTCTAGAGGACGTGACAGAGTACGAGAATACCCCGGAGGGCCGCCGGATCACGAAGCTGGACCAGATTCTGCTCAACGGGAACATGGTCTGCATGCTGGTACCAGGAGGAGGCGCTTTGCCGGAATAAACCAAAACACAAACCTCTGGGCTTAATTTTATTATAATTAAATTTAATAATCGGAAATGTTTTTTAAAATCTTCGCTGGTTCCATCCTCCTCTGTACCCTCCACGATAGCCTCCTCGAGGTCCGTCGGTACGAGGAAACTTTCCACCCCCGAAGCCACTTCCTCCGGCTCCGTAGCCTCCACGAGGCGCTCTCGCAAAGTTCGGGGTGATTCCGCTCTCTCGCTTGATATTGAAGTCTCCTGCTTCGGGCTGGAAGAGGTCCTTGAGCAGTTCGATGGCCTCCTTGTGCTTGGGTTCCAGGTTGAGGATCTCCTCGGGGCTCTCCGAGGCCAGAGTTACAAGGTCGGCAATGACGGGTCTGAGAGCGCAAACGAGAGCTGCCTGACGCGGGTCCATCTCGAAGTTGAGCCAGTTGTCGATGCGGACGACGTTCTCCGTGAAGTCAACCTTCTTGGAGCCAAAGAGAAGCAGGCAGAGGGGCGGAACCATCGACATCTGCTTGCACGAGACCGCTCGAGTGCGGATCTTCTCACCAAAGATGAAGAACGGGTACGGGAAGGTGACCTGGAATGAGATAATAGATGGAAAATGTTTTAAATAGACTTTGAAAGCCTTACAGAAACCTAGAAAATAGAAACTATTAATTAAGAGCCAAAAAAGGCCATGTTTCGTCTAGGATTTGTGTCTGAGGTTTAGGGCTTGTATGGAAATTACCTGTAGGTTGCTACAGTTGACGGAGGTCTTATGGATGAGAGCCGCCTTGGACTCGGTCGTCAGGACCTTGCGCTTTTCCTTGTGGTAGCACACATTGGGGTACAGGCCAACGGTCAGCATGCTCAGAATGGTGTCCAGCGTCTCATCCGGGACGTCCGGGTTGAAGTGCCTCTCGATCATCGTCTCCTCCGGGAAGCCCGTCTGGTTCATTAGGTCCAGCAGCTGTCTCTTGGCCTCGAACATAACCCGGAACGTTGGCAGCTGCAAGCCCTTCCACTCGCAAAACTTGATCTCCGCCTCCTCGCCTCTGTTCCGAGCACTACTCCATTGCTGGAAGGCGTTAAGCATCGCCACGTAGTCCGAGTGCCGCTTGCCTCCCAGCGCCCTCTGGTGGTTCATGAGACGACGCTGGCCGATGTCGAGTGCAAAGATCTCCGAGAAGGAGCCCGAGTAGGCGGCCATGGCAGCCAGTCCGTCGGCACACCCGAAGACGCACCCGATGATCATCATCTTTCCGAGCCTGGGTTCGATCGGGAGACGCGCCAGGATCTTTCCGAGCGGCGTGAGCTCGTCGTTGTGGTCCAGACACTTCATTTCTCGTAGTAGGACCTCGGCCTCGATCACGGCGTCCAGTGGAGGGGGCTCGATGGCCTTGGAGAAAACAAAAATTTCGTTATTGTGATAAAAATCAAGTTATAGAAATAAGATCTAAGAAAGTCCTCTGAGAATTTTATAATTTATTTCAATAATTTTTTAACCTTCTTCTAAAATCCTTCTTTCCTTAAGTCTTTACAAGGATTGTGTAAGGGTTCTCAAAGAATTTCAAACGTAGTGCGAAATTCCTTCAAAGCTTGTCCGAGGATTCTCTAAATCTTCGCCTAGAACTCTCTACAAGTCTTTATCAAAGACTTTCCGAGAGTTTTTAACTCCCATAAAGCATACTCAAAGAATTCTCCAGAAATTCTTCTAGAATACTTTCAGTTTCCTCCGAGAAACCTTTAAGTCTCTAATACTCAAAGTCTTCTTGGAGGATTTTGCACAGAATTCTCTAAATCTTTTCCTAGGATCCTCTTAAACATTTCAAAGAATTTCGCAAGTCTTCTTCAACTCCTTTTAAGTCTCGTACGAAGGTTTTCTAACCTGTCTCCAAGACACCCTAAAGTGCTATCCAAGAATCCTCCCAGTCTTCTCAGAGAATTATCTAAATCTACAAAAAAAAAAATCTTCTGAATTTTCTTTCTTGAATTTTCTAAGGGTCCAACAAGTCATCTTAAAGAACACACGAGTCTTTGCGGAAACCTCCCAAGTCATTTTCAAGAATCCTTTGATTTTTTTCTGAGAATCACAAGCGCATCTTTTACTCTTTTGGTATTTAATTTCCTACCTTGGAGAGGAACTGCCCGATCGCTCCCAGTCTCAGCAGCTTGATGCTCAAGGCCAGCTCATGCAGGGGCGTGCTGAAGATCTCGGGGGTCATGTGCTCCTCCAACTTCTGGAAGCGGGCCCGTGAGCACAGAGTGAAGCAGACGCCGGGTCGAACGCGTCCTGCTCGGCCCTTTCGCTGCTCCAGGTTGGTCCTCGAGGCCCAGACCGTGGCGTAGCTCGTGAGGTTGTTGTGGGACGTGAAGAGCTTCATGCGGGCCTTACAGATGTCAATGACGTAGACAATGTCGTCGATGGTGATGGAGGTCTCGGCGATGTTGGTGGACAAGATGACCTTCGTTACGCCGTCCGGAACGTGCTCGAACACCCGCCGCTGGTCCTCCCGTGGAATCTGGGAGTGCAAGGGCAGGATTCGATAGTCACTTCCTGTAATTAAATCATACTTTTTTGGTATTTGGGATTTACTGTCTGTGGGCTAACTTTAGCCAAAAGCTTCATAAGTGTAACTTTAGCCAAAAGCTTCATAAGTGTGTTGTAAAAATTTTGCCACTAACCCGAAAACTGCACCTTGCTCTGCAGATGCTTCATGAGCGCGAAAATGAGGTTCCAACCGGGCAGGAAGACCAGCACGGCCCCTGGGCCTGCCAAGGACTTGATGTAGAGCAGGATTGTCTCAACGAGCTCGAAGCTCACCTCGCTCTCACTCAGCTTGCCCATGGCCTGCCGCGTCGCCGGCGAGTACTTGCGGTCGTCGATATGCAGGTTCAGATTCTCCCCCGAGTCCTCCACTCCCGTGGTGTCGTCGTCACCCTCCTCGTCGTTCCCTCCGCCGCCTCCCTTCTTGCGCTTGCGGGTCTCCGCGGACGGGCAGAACTTGGTCAGCTCGATCACGTCCTCCAGGAAGTACTGCTGGACCGGGAAGGCGCGTCCCGGGACCTCCACTACCGGACAGTTGCCAAAGTACTGCGAGAACAGGGTCGTGTCGATCGTGGCGCTCATCAGGATGACTCGCAAGTCGGGGTATGTGTGCACCATGTCCCTCAGCACCACCATGATAAAGTCGCTGTTGACGTCACGTTCGTGAATCTCGTCTACGATGACGTGCGAGACGCCTCTGAGTCCCGCCTCCAGTTTCCGAAGCAGTACTCCGATGGTGCAGAACATGACGCTGCCGAAAGGACGAGGGAGGGCCGATTCGAAGCGCACGCTGTATCCAACGCTCTCACCTAAAAGAATTACATTAGATTTGTTAAGTATTTTCGTAAGATAAGTGGGAAGGTCTGAGTACTGACATGCTTGAACGTCGAAGAGACTTACCCACGTTTTCATTTCGTTCGAAAGCCACTCTCTCCGCGACCGAAATGGCCGAGATTCGACGCGGCTGCGTGACACAGATGTTGCACCACGCTCCCTGGCCCGAGTTGATGTAGTCCTCGAGGATGAACTGCGCGATCTGGGTCGTCTTGCCGCATCCCGTGTTTCCCCGGATCAGCACCACTGGGTTGTCATTGATCTTGGCCATGATGGAGCTCCGCATCTGCCAGATCGGTAGCTTCGCTCGGTCCTGAGACCGCTCTTGGAGCACGCGGTCGTTCATACGCTTTTCCTTCTCCTCGCTGATCAGGTCGTCACTGAGCTGCTCCAGCTGAGCCGTTGCGAGATAGCCCTCGTCAATGTTGCAGCCGATCCAGGGGTTCCAGTTTTGCGTCGGAGGCGACCACGTGATGACGTTTCCGGGCTGATTTGGAGCCTTCCTACCGGGCTGAGGCTCGTAACTGGGGATTAAGAGACTCACAGAAGATGCTTCTGAGCCCTCGGTCTTCACAGCTGGAGTGCGGAGCGGGTTGATGGGATGGATTTCGAGCTGCTGCAGCACGCGGGTGATCCTGTCGACCAACTGGGGACTGATAGCTACAGGGTAGGGCTTGATTTGGTCGTCGGCTCTGAATTTTTATAAAAATTGAAAATCAGTTCATTTTTCTTGCGTTGAAAACTATCAAGAGATTAAAATAAAAAAAATCAGAGAGAAATTCAATTTAAAAAATTAAAGATCATCAGTTTCTTTTTTGAAAAACCCATTGGAGGTTTTAGGTCCACAACATAATAATTTTAAGTGCATTTTCCATATTTTGAAAAAAAACTGTACTTATGAGTCCGATTTGTCCGTCTGATACGGAAACCGGAGCTCCTTATTTTGACTGGTTCTTGAGTCATGAAATTCAGGACGAACAGACATCTGCTCTGAGTGAAAATGCACAGACATTTTCATTGGCCTGGGTTTTAAAGTTTTCAGAGCATTTATATGCTCCTTGGTTCACACAGATCCGGGTGAAGTGAGGACACAAAAATTAACTCACTTGTGCGTCTTCAAAGTTCCACTGTAAGCCTCGATAACTCCCAAGTGGAAGAGCTGCCGCACCAGCGAGAGGGCACACGACTTGCTGGCCGACTGCTTGTTGGACCCCGTTTCACGTCCAGTGATGCTGCGCTTCAGCTGCTTCACGAAGATCGTCATTTCCGCCATGAAACTCCTAAAAGTAAGTCTTCAGTTAGCAAAACCGAAACTTAACACGACTTAAACAAAACCAAAGCAGGATCTTACCTTCAGGCCGTTCAGCAAATGTACGCCTTTGGCCCCCTTAATCTGTGGAAAACATGAAGTGCGTTAAAATCTGCGAGAAGAAGCCGACTTTCGCCTTTTTTCGGCCTCTTCTAGCTCATTGAATCCTTCCACTTCATGTTTTCCACGCTAAAATCATAACCAAGTCGGTCAGGAAGCTCATATTTGATCTCTCTGATCGCCTTTCGGAAAGAAAACCGTCCCAGATCCCCCCTTTACCTGTTGTGGTCGGGCCCAACCGGCTTGTAGCTGTAGTCCGCCTGGATCTTGTTCATCTGCAGGAACTGGTGCAGTTTGGCCTTGGCGTTCTCGATCGTCCAGTTCCCGTGAATGCCAGCGTTGACGTCGAAGGACTCTGCATCCTCCATCTGAGCCGCCTGCTCCGCCCTGTTGAAGTACGACTGAGGACCTTGGTCATAATCGTGGCTCTGCCAGTCGTTCAGAGGCCTGTAGGCCTGTCCCAAGTCCTGAGGTCCCTGGCCCTCCTGGAACACGTTTGCACTCTGCATCCCGCCAACGTGGAACGCGGAAATGGGGGCAGCGCTACTGGCAGGAGCCCCTTGGTCCTCGTTCGGGACATCCTGAGGTGGAATCTGGCCGACTCGCACGAGGTACGAAATGAAGTCCCGACAGGCGTTTTTCTCGGCGTCCTTCTTGTTCGTGGAGTTACCCGCCCCCACATAGGGCTGTCCTGGAATCCTCACTTCCGCCAGAAAACGACTGCGGTGCTTCGGCCCCTGCGGGAAGAAAATCAATACTTGAAATTTTCCGAACGAAGCTCTTCCGCGAGACCTACCGTCGGGCGAACTTCAAAGCTCGGGTTGAGCTTGTTTTTGGCGCACCACTCGTGGAAAAAAGACTTGATATCTTGCGACATTTGGAAAATTTAATGATTTTTCCTATCACGAAACGCGAACTATGTTTTGTTTACGTACAGAGACTCCTCGCTTTGACGCCCACTTTTAGCCGGGTCAACGCAAGCCAGTTGGGAACGCAGGTTGGTCAAACAGGAACGCAAGCGAAGAAAGTCAAAGAATTTTGGATCACTTTTGAGTCATTATTTTTGCATTTATTTAGCCTTTTGAGCGGTCCAGTCGAGTGAAATGTCGTCTCCGAGTCAGAAATCCCCAGACTTGACAGACAAGAGTCGCAAATACGACCGCCAGATCAGGTGAGAAGCTTGCAAATATGTCGAAGTTGCTGATTCTAATCGCGAGACAAAAATGCAGGCTCTGGGGCGAGCACGGGCAGACGCGGCTCGAGACGGCTCAGGTGTGTCTCATCAACGCCACGACACTGGGGACGGAGATCCTGAAGGGCCTGGTGCTGCCCGGAATCGGAGGAATCACCATCGTCGACGACGCAATAGTGACCGAGGAGGACCTCAGCTCCAACTTCTTCCTGGACGAGACCAGCGTAGGCAGCGCCCGGGCCAAGTGCACAGCCAAGCTGCTCCAGGAGCTCAACCCCGATGTGAATGCTGACTACGTGGACGAGAATATTGACCACATTCTGCAAGTGAACCCGGATTTCTTCAAGAACTTTGACGTCATCGTGGCCTCGAAGGTGTCAGAGAGGTCCATTATCAGTCTCTCCAACCTGCTGTGGGAGATGAATATCCCCCTTGTGATATGTCGCTCCGTGGGCTTCTACGGGTCCGTGAGAGTCCAGATCAAGGAGCATTGCGTGATCGAGACGCATCCGGACAACAAGCAGAACGACCTCCGACTCGAGCACCCTTTTGCCACCCTCAAAGAGCACGTCGAGGCCACAGAGCTGTCCCCGAAAGTCCCGTGGCTCATTGTTCTGTACAAGTTCCTGCAAAAGTACGTCGAGACTGAGCAGAGTTTTCCTTCGACGTACAAGGAAAAGTCAAAGCTGCGGGAGCTGATTCAGAACTCGATGACAGCTGACGAAGAGAACTTTGACGAAGCGATAAAGGCGGTAAACTCGAGCTTCGGGGGTGGCCAGCTGACCTCCTCCATCAAGCAGATCCTCAACGACGAGGCCTGCGTGAACCTGAACAAGCAAAGCAGCCCCTTCTGGATCCTGACGCGGGCTCTCAAGGACTTTATTGAGACCGAGGGAAAGGGGTGAGTTTACTTTCTCGCAATTTTAGACGGATTGAGGGGCTTAGGGTGGGTTGAGCTGAAAATTTACAGAAGACATCCTTGATCGCTTTTGGGAAGTACCAGTTAAATTCTAGCTGAAATGTGAATTCAATTGGGAGCCCTTAACAGCCTCTAAAAGAGCCATTTGAGCCAAGATTTTGATTACCAACTCCTTTTATAGGTACCTCCCGCTTCCAGGAGTGCTCCCAGACATGACTGCTGACACCGCCTCCTACATAAACCTCCAGAACATCTACCGAGCCCAAGCCCTCCATGACGCCGACATTGTCTACCGAAGAGTCCAGCAGCTTCTCCGGGAGCTCGACAAGCCCGAGGACACCATAACGGAGAAGGACACGCGTCTCTTTTGCCGCGAGGCCGCCTACATCGCGGTGATCCGGGGCACCAAGATCACCGACGAGTACGGGAAAAACTACAAGGCTACGAATGTGAGTTTGGGTCTCGAGACTCCCGGGTCCCTAATGGAGTACTACGTGGTACTGAGAGCAGCTGAGCGGTTTGAATCAGACTACGGTACGACGACGGGGGCCACAGATGTGGAAGTTGATACGGCGCGGATCAAGAGCACGGCTTGCAAGCTGCTCAACGACTGGGGAGTGAGCGCCCGAGTGAACGACGACCTGGCCCACGAAGTCTGTCGGTACGGTGGGATGGAGATCCACTGCGTTTCGGCCTTTCTTGGGGGCTGTGTGGCCCAGGAGTTGATTAAGCTGATCACGAAACAGTACAAACCGATCAACAACACGTTCATCTACAACGGAATCACCTCCGAGACTGCGACTTATCAGCTGTAGGGACGAAAACAGGAAAATGTCGGTCTGAAGATCTTAGAGAATGAAAACTTTAACCTACTTTAGGCTTTTTCTGGGGCTAGCAAAATGTCTTGGAATTCCAAAAGCCATCTCCGAACTTGAAGGGTAATCTTTTAAAAAATATTCCGGGGAAAAACTTAGAAAAGTAAATTACAGGTCACGGGTGAGTGTTAAACGTGTAAGTACCTTTAAAACTACATAAAACAAGTGTAGAAACGCGTAATCAAGTCTTTGAGACACAGACTAGCAGTGATCGAGAGGGCAAAAAAGTGAGATAGCTCAGTTGAGAAAGCAGTGAAACACATATCCTCGAGTCCCCGAATTTTTGGACTTTCTTTAACTTTAGTTTGCTTTCGTTTTCAAAATTTCAAAAAACTTTCTTTCAAGAGGACCAAAACTAAACAAATGTCCATTTCAAGTCTAACAAAGAAGAAAAAGGCTCAAAGCTCCCCATGATCATCTCAAATCAGTTTGTTTCCGCAATAAAGTCACTCCATTGTCTTCAATATAAAGATACATTTATTGTTATACTTTAATTCATTATTGCAAAGTCATATGGATTTGATCGTATTTTACCAAGTGTGTTGTTGTTGCAATCAAAAATGTTCCTGTCAAACTTGCAGCGTATCTGGCTATTATTGCGATTGCTCAGTTGCCAAATAAAAATGTCTGCGACGCTCTACCTTCCTCTAAACATAAAAGTTCCGTCTAATTAATACATTTTGGAAACAGTCTTCATTGCACAAACTCAATAGCTAAGGCTCAAGACTTTGAAACGGCGTTGAAGTTCACAAATTATGGCTTCTTCTAAGAATACAATAGCGCTTAGGGACATACAACTATTTGTCTTACTGAGGTTCTTTTTATACTTTTTTTCCTATAAATTCATATCAAGTTTTGTTTCCTCTTCGGATACCAAAAATTGTGCAGTTTTCGTGAAAGAAGTCCTTTTTGATGTTGGTGTGTAAAAGTTATCTTATCAAAGTCGCTTGTCATGATACTTTTGATTAAATTCTAGGCTCCAAAAACACAAATTTTCCGTAAAATACTGATTGCTGAGTGTATAGAAAACTATTTTTAAATGCAAAAACGATTCAAACTTAATTTTTCACATAAATGGCCCCCGCTCCGGGTCGCAGCCGGGCGCCTCGGGACCCGGACCCCCGTCTTTTGGGCTAGTTTAACTACTTAGACAGACCCCGGGGGGTCTGATCGAGGATTCGAAGATAAAAATTATTTAAACTTAATCCGTCCGTGCGTCCGTTCAGGTGGGGGTCCGGCCCTGGAGCGCCGCAGTGTGACCGGGCGGCAAACTTGAATGCTGTAGAAATACATAGAATTTGTAAGACGCGATTGATAAAAGTAAAAATCACAAAACTTATCCGATTTAACGTCATCTCTTACTCCTCTACTCTGTTTAATGAATGGGCTTGAAAGTTACTTTACTTTAAATGATTTCATTTAATTTCCATTACTTCTAATTGTAGTTCAGATAGTATTTGTATGCTCACTTTTGAGTTTAGTTTAAAATCTGCTTACGATAGGTGTGTATTAAAATTTCTGCCTCTGATATTACCATTACCAGTTTGCCATGCCGGGCTTATTTAAAGTCATGAAATATATTTGACAAGAAGAACCACCTTTGGCACTGCTGAAGAATACCTTGTCATTCCGTTCGCAGAGGAATTTAAGGCGTTGAGCTTTCTTATGCATAAAAACTCCATCTAGATGACCAGTTTCCACAGACCGTATCTGAAATGAGGGAAATTTTGTGGCTTAATAAATTTCAAATGTTTAAATTAAGAAAACTGGTCAACAAAATTGTCAACAGTTTTGCATTTCTTATAACTTCTTATAACAGAAAGTTACGGATATTTTGGTTAAACTTGATCGGCTAACAACGAAAAATACAAGAAATAAAATCTTCGAAATCAGGTTCGATTCGGTCGAAATCATCTCAAACTCAAAAAATAAGCTAATTAAGCTAAAATAATTTCAATCAAATTTGAAAATATATGACCCAAAGTGGCATGAACTTCCAAAAGGGTTTTTGATTAAGTCTATCAATTTTCATGCTTACCTCAATTGCTTTATTTCCCCACCCCATGATCTGTCCCGTTCCGATGTAGGCAACGGAGGTCGGCATCTCGCCCCACTGCAGCACAATATTCTTGGAAACGCGTCCCATAGTGTTGACGTAGACACCTGCAAGAGCCATTATGAGAGGTCGAAGAAACGCCAGACTAGCTCTTACCTTCGTTATCGTAGCACAAAAGGAGTTGCATGCCGTTAGAGTTGGGCAACGTGACAATGCAATGCGGTGTAATTGGACCCTGAGTCTGAAATCCCAGAAATTAGCCTCTTTCTGCATTTTATATGTAGCAACAAGAACTTACATGTTTCGGAAGATAGATGTCGTATACCGTGGCCGAATCTAAATCCACTGCATGAAAGCCTTCTGCAGATCCGTAGATCACCTTAAGTCTTGTTTGTTCCTCAACAGTGAGGTCCACCAGCAGCGGACGATGAGCGAGTTCTCCGAAGCTCTGGAAGATATTATATCAGCATGAATAATTAGAGAGGTTGGAGTTACCTTGAAAGCCATGAACTTGTGGTACGGCTTGGGGGCCCACGCGTAGATCTCAATCGACTCCTTCAGGGCGATCACCAAGAACTTGATTCGCTCGTACTTCACGATTTTGAAATGAACAGCACCTTGTAGATCACCGACGTTTATCCACCCATTGCGTCGTTCGACTTGCTGAAAATGCGAGAAAATTTTTTCTTTAGAACATTTTGTTAGAGCTAAAAATCAAGCCCTCAATTTGGAATGGAAAATTCTGATAACAGAGTTTGGGATAAATTTATTCAAAACTGTCTTCTTAAAAATGCAGTTGAAGCTACAAATTGAACTTCCAACTTTCATTTAAATGCTAAATTTTAGTGTCACGTTTTCAATTTTTACTATTCTTAAAATTTGGAATCAGTAGGAAGGTTCCAAAACGAAGGATTAAAAGAAGAATGAAAAATCAACTTACATCAGAGAGTCCGTCGGTTCGGAGGATCTTGGACTTCAGCCAGGACAAGTAGTAGACGCGAACGCGGTTCTTCTTCCCGGAGATCGTCACCAGGATGTTCTGTCCCTCAAGGACCTCCATCTGCTGGAATCTCCGTCTCGATATCAATTGGTAAACCTGCAAGTCGAGTCTTATAGTAGGCAGAAAAAACAAGCCACGAGACTCACCTTTCCTTGACCAGATCTATCGAGTAGCATCAAGCCGTTCTCCGTTCCTATCAGCAAGTTGACGCCCCAGAGAGCGGCGCAGAGGATCTCCGAGTTGAACCGCTTCTTGTACTTGCGGATCTCGGGCGTGTCGCTCGTGGCGTCATGGGATGTCGGGGTGACGTTCACGTTCACGTGGCTCTCCCGTCTAGAGGGTCCCGATCCACCAGCTCCGAATCCGAAGGTCAGGAAACTTCGCTGCTTCTGTTGGAGGGCGAAAGAGTGGGGATGAAGATTGATGACACTCGCGTTCTTCAGATTCAGATTGTTTATCGAGTGATTGGGGCTGGGATGGCGGGGGGAGGAGTGGGAGGAGCTCAAGAACGTCGACTGGGGCGACGAGTTATTGGTAGTAGCTATGAATGACTTAGACGGCGTTGATTGGGTGGAGCTGCTGTTTATGGCTGCTCGATACTGAAAGGAAAGAGCATAGTTTTAGTGTCTGGAAGAGCTGCGTTTTGGGCGGATTAAATTCCTTAAACCTTTACATGCGGTTGTTTTTAGACCATGGAAGTTAGAACAGTTTTTGGCAGTTGAACGGAAATCGGAATGTTGATTACAAAAATATTTTTTTGACGAAAACTTACCGAGAATTTACATTTTTAGACCTAATTTTTACTTTAAAGTTTTTCGAAAGACAGGATTTTTAATCATTGAATTAACTTTTTTAGAAAGATTTCTGAGTATTTTTAACAATAATTTTGTTATAACTTACTACTTTGGTAATGAACAATCATTTAAATCGACATCTCTTGAATTATTTTGAATAAAAAATTAATAGATACTAATATTCAAAAATATTCAAACTTCTTAAATAGAATTTCTCTAACATTTTTAATTGAACCAAGGTTATATAAGGCATTAAATATTAAGCAAAGTGAACCAATAAAATTTTAAGTGCCACATCAAGAGCCAAGGAAGTTTTTTGGTCTCAAAAATTCAAAATTAATTTTCCTATTCCTATTCCTGTTTCACCTCCAAGGTCCAAGAGATGTTTTAATTTTTTTTTTATTTCGACATTTTGGGAGAAGCAGAAACGGTTTAAAGAGCTTAGTTCGGTGTTGCGGAGAGATTTCAGTTGTTAGTAGCAGCACCGGAAACGGGTCACCCTGTTTTGTTTGTACAGAAGAACTGGGACGGCACTTGATCACCATGCGAAACAATAAAATGGCAATTCGGGGGCAACAGAAGTGTGAAAGGAACATCAAAGAAAAGGGAGAAACGCAAGAAAATTATTGGGAAGTTCTACAAGCGAGTTAAATGAGGTGCAAACGCATCTTAGATAGGTTGCGGTTATGCAGCAATTTCATACTTACATTCGAGACGCTTGAAAAGGGCCAGGCAGCTCCGTAAAAAGGAAAAGGCATTAGAAACTTGAATTTATCTCAACTCGGGGTCTCAACTTCTCGCTCGCAAGGGGCACGTGAGGGGAAACGAACACTCTAGAAAGGGGTCTACGTACCTCGTCGCTCGAAGACTTGTCGTGCCTCGGAGGCGTGGCTGGCGACGCCTGGCTGAGGAGGTCCGGCAGCACGCTGCTCGTCCGGTTGCTCGGGGTCCCCAAGTTGCTGCTCTCGCCGCGGTTCTGCAAAGAACGGTTTCGCACGTTTATGACTCGCTGTGGGGGGACTCGCGCGAGGCTCTCTAGAGGCCGCTACTCATTAGCCATTCAGGTTAGTAAAACGAAAGCATTTCAGCCGGCGGGGCGCCAAACATGACCTTGCAGCTTTTAGTAGTGTTAATTCGCGCTGTACCTGTCACCAAAACTGTACGAACACAACCCACATCGACACATATTCTGTTCTGTCTGTCTGTCTTATACAAATGGTTGCGAATTCAATACCTTCGCGCAGAGAGAGCTTTTGATTCATATGTGGTGAAGTGAACAAGTACAATCAAGCGATCTGCAAAGCCGTCATGCCTCAAAGGAATGAATACGAAAGGGCGGTTTTAGTGGAAAGGGTTAAGTGTAAGCGGACAGATAAGAAAAGGTGAATGAAGATGTTACGTTGGATGGCATTCAGAGCACCAGCGGCGATTTTCGGTATTCCAAACGTCAGTTGAGAGCTTGACCATGGAAAAAGATTGTAAGGACTGGAAAAGACTTCTTCAAATGAATTTTTTACACCAACTAAAGTGCGTTCAGTTCGTTTAAAGCCGTTGAGTATTTTTCGATTTCTCGAGTGCCGTGTTAGATTTTTCAAAAAATTGTTGTGTGTTTTTGTGGACTAACAAACATTTTGAGCAAAAATTTTTTTTTAATTTTAATTTTTAGCCGTAAAAAACATTTTTTGCCGTTACGTTCGTTTAAAGCCATTTGACAATTCAAAAGTATTTTTTTCATAGGGAAATGGTTCGGTCAACATTTATTTTATGACAAATTTAAACTATTCTCCTGTTTGACATTTTCAAATAATCTAAATTAGGTCGTAAGTAAGGGCTTGTTCAAATATTACGTCACCCCTCTGTCACGATTTGCTCCATATCGACTGTCAGGAAGTAGCTGACCCACTCCCACCCCCATTAGACTGTGACGTAATATTTGAACAGGCTCTTTCCATCATATTTCAACTAAAAAAAAATTCTAGATATAATACAAATCACACAAAGCCCACAATGAGTAAAAGTTTCATACTTATGAAATTCTTGGATTTCTTCAGAAGCTCTTACAAGGCTCCGAAGTCCTTTTAACATCCCTTTAGAGCTCAATATCTGATTTAGGGATAGCCATTGATTTTTTCCGCGTCCTAATTAAAAATAACGGCAGCTCTACGGTCCTAGTATATGCAGTTAAAGCTTTTCCAGTCCGCAAACGTTTCGAGGTGAAATTTTTTCCAAGGTCGAAGCACTATAGCGGCACTCCAACTGCCATCGGAGCGCCGGATTTTAGTGGATTATGAACTTTGTAAGCAAAAACAAAATTTTCCATAGCAATGATATGTAAAATCGTCAGGCCAGCGACAAGACTCGATGATGATATTAATAATGAGGATGCATTCGTGTGTGTTTCGTGTTGAAAGTGTGTTTTCATAGGTTTACCTGTTGCTGCTCTCGCGCTAGCGGCTTAGGGGCAATGCTACTCGCCTGCAGCCGACTCTTTAGCATTATGACAGTCTCGGTTTTTTCTCTCCGTGGCCGCGGGGGCTCCTGAAGCTGTCTAGAGGGGCCGCCAGTGTGCGAGACAAAGTCAGTCAGGACCGGGTCCCCGGCGTTTTTGTTATTTCGGCGGAAAATGGCGCTAGATCGGAGGGGCGCTGGGGGCGTTCCGACGACGGACGACTGCTCTAGCACGGCCGAGTGTCGCTTCGAGAGCGGGAAGAAGTCCGTGTTCTCCCGCCGGAAGCCCCGAATGAAATTCAGGGATATCTTGGAGTCGCTCTCCTGCCTCTTGTGGGCGCCCTTTCCGCCGCTGTTCTTAGCGCCACCACTAAGGAACTCGTGCTGGCTCTTTTGCAAGTTGTTAGAGAACAGCTCGTGCTTGACGCGCTCCTCTAGGTTCTTGCCTCTACTACTGAAGGGGCTCTCTCTGGCGGAGCCGAAATCGAATATGCCCGAGCGGCTCTTCTGGACACCGCCCGCACTGTTTTCCCTCATTCGCATTATATTTTTGTTCAGCTCCGCCACGTCAAGGACGGCACTGTTTCGCTTGGAATTGGGGAAAAAGCGCTCGAAATCCCAGTCCCGCAACAACACCGCCTCGTCTCCATCGGAATTGGTTGTCGCAGATGATGAACTTGTTGCAATTGAATGGTTTGCGAAATTCTAACGAGCGAAAATGCTGGATGAGTCTATAACGTCTTATAAAGAGCGACAGGTGCACAAATTCGCGCCAAAGTAAAATAAGATTTCATTGAATCTGACCAGCCATACTCCGACTTTGTACAGGAATGGACACCAGGGCCTAGGAAACTTCAAAGTAGCTCAGCTTTTTACTTCACAATATTTTTAATATTTGGTGATTTGAGAGACTTCATAGTTTTTTCAAAGGACAAATGGGCTTATACCAAAAATTGCCATCCGTTGTTTGTGATCCAAAGTAAGACGTATAACTTAAAAATTGACTTAAGATTTCGTAGAATTTTTTGAAAAATAAAAATATTACCGGAAAAATTTGTATAATACACCATTATGAAATAGATCTTCAACCTCTCTGAAGAACGATCTCGAGGCTGAAGTTGATTTTCAAAATTTTCCTTGAACCAAAAGAACAAAATTTATAAAGCAAATGAAAACCGAAAAACGAAACCCATAAAATATTTTACATCTTAATTTCTATAGAAATGTGTGTAGAGTTGTGGGAAATTTTTTTTTTGAATTTTTACTTCAGACAGAGTGATTTTTTTTCTGACAGTAAGTTTCTTTTTTTTTTAATTTTAAAAATAATATTGAAATATTACATCACATTTTCGATCTCAATAATCAAAAGTACGTAGATAGAAACAGTAATAAAATGCTACCTGGCTGTTCAGTTTCAACTAAGTCTCAATTTTCTTGTGCACAAATTTTGCATCTGTCGCTCTTTAGTTTATTAAACATGCACGCGCTTTTATGGCTCGAAAATGCAAAACATATAGACGCCTGACTGACGGAGTTCCTGCAAATTCTGACGCTCGAGAGAGAGAGAGAGAAAAGGCCTTCGGGAGAGTCAGTAGCCCACAACCATTTGTATACAGGAGAGTATTAAGGAAGCACAGCTTACACAGGTCTGGATGTTAAGCTCTTTACCTTGTGCTGTTTAAGTGTTATTTACTTGCAGTGGGTTGCGTCGCAGTACCGATTTACTAAACACACTCACCCGTTTCATGATCAGAGTCCTCTCTCCTTGGGCATCGTCGTCATCCGGCGTGGGAGGCAGAGGCCGGTTCGGGGGCCCACCCACTGATACAGGATGCGTTGGAGGCGTGGTAGCTGAGTCTTCTGAGAGCACACCAAGCCCAGGTCTGTATGAAAATTCGGGACTAGTGTCAAAAGCAAATTCACGAAATCACAAAAATCCGTGTCCAAGTCCGAGTGAAAGCAGTGGAAGGTCAATGACTCTGTTAGCGGGGGAGGGTCTCGAGATGGAGGAAAAGACGACTTACAGGGGCTTGGGCGGGTCGCTGGCCAGCAGGGTTCCGTCGTTGCGAGTCCTGTCGTTTGTCTCCTCCGGCTCGCTGTCGCTGTCCGAGTCCTCGATCGGGTCCAGCGGGTTGACCGGCTGGTGGTGATTACTCGAGGACTTGGGATCGGGAGCAGCAGGTTTCCCCGTCGCATTCGGTTGTCCACTGCTGCTGCGATTACGGGGCGGTGCTTCAGGCTGTGGCTGAGACTGTGAAAAGCGTTACTCGGTTTTAGTGCGTGGCAGTAGGAGCTTAGTTTGAGATGTAGGAAATGATATCAAGAAGCACGATGGAACATCTCATGCAACGTTTACTGCTAGGTCTTAATTTATTATTCCGGGACTTGCGTGTCTGTGAGACATAAAAAATCTCCAGGAAAATGTTCAATTTTCCATAAGACTTGGTATTTTATGACATTTTGGGTACCGAACTTTTATTTGATAAACTTTTACTAGTAAAACTTAACTTTCAGATTTTAAGACTTAAAAAATGTCTTGAAAAATTGGTATTAAAGCAAAAGAACTGGGATTTTGAATGAAAAATCTATTGAAAAAATTGGAATTAAAAACACAGAAATGTTTAAATAAGGTTAAGCAGCTATTTTATTACTTGTTGTGCACAGAACTCAATGGAAAATCTAGGTCTTTGAAAAACTAGTGACAAGTTATTGTTCCATGATGACATTTTTGGTAAATTTTTTCAAGGAAAATCTTGTCCTTTAATTTTTTGTCCAAAAAATCAAACGAAAATTCAAATCAAAAGACAAAATTCACTAAGATCCGTCCATTTTTGACATTTTGTGTACAACTTTTAAATCAAAAATTCTCACAAACACGCAAAACCCGAATCTCGTAACACTAGTGCACCTACCTCTGGTCTTCTTGGTGGTAACTTTTGTTTTGCAACAAAAAATCAGTACATTAACGTGCATTTCGTACACGGAGTAGGTTTTTGCAATTAATCCAACAGAATTATTTTTAACATAAGAGGTTTTTGATGGAAGTCGAGAAGGATTTGTTGTATTTATGGTATATTGTTGTTGAGCAGTCATGAAATAGAACAGCAAATGTATATATTTTGTAAATAAAAGGAAAAATGTGAAGAAGACGAAAATTAAACAGATGAAGCACAAATCAAATAAACACCATTTAAATGTGTCTTTTCGCTTCTACTTACGACTGGTTTGAAGACGTTATTTTGGATGTTTCGAGCGGGTTGCTGGGGCGTGGGCTGTTGCGGCTGGGCCGGAGATCCGGAGCTACGCGGGGTCGGGGGGAGCGGACGATTGGCATGCTGTGAAGGATCAGGGACAATGATTAGATTTTGGGGCTGCTGTTGGGACCATGGCTCTTCAATCGGCTGCTTGTCTCTAAATTGCAAAATACTTGGCTCTCGCTATAAGACACACATACAAAAACTGTTAAAAATGGGAGCCAACAGGGGGCGCTGTGTGACGTGACGCATTGTGATGAAATGTGCAAGCCTTGATGAGCCAATTCAATGATAGTTCCTCGAATTTCAATGCAATATGAGAAGCTGGGTGGAAGTTGGGTGTCGGAAAAGCAAGGACCCACCAAACATTCAACGTCAGAGGGGTGGGGGCCTCGGACTACAACACCCAGGCGGGTACGTTTCAAAAGTTGCGATGCAAGAGATTTTTAAACACGGGACTAAAACTAAAATCCTCATTTCCCCAAAAAATATAAATCAAAAACTTTGCTCATTTAGATCAGACTTTTGAATTTTTTCATGAAATCCATTTATCAAGTGAAAAAATATATCCGACTTAATCTCCTTCAATTATCCGTATCCCTTAAGAGCACTTTTTTGGCAATAAAACTTTTTGCTGATTTTAATATTTCAAAAAGCTTTCATTAAGGGGATTTTTTAACGGCATTTTTGGTATATTTTAGGGGACAAATATGTATAGTTTAGTTCGATTTATTTTCAAAATTACCAAAAGATTGTCATTTTAGATCTCAAATAAATTTTGGTGAAATTTTTGAAGAACATGTGGGCCCATTTTTTTCAATATCGATCTTTCAAGACATAGAAATAAAGGAGAAGCCTAAACCTTTAACTCTAAGCCCATTTCTAAATCCCTCTTGCTGCGCAACTTTTCTAACGTACGCGTCAAAACAGGCGTTGCAGTCTGTGGCGTGAAACCTACCTGGTTTGGCTTCTGATTGCGGTTCGGCGGCGGCTGCTGCTCGTTGCTCTGCTGCAGAATCGCTCTTCCTTCTTGTATCTGCTGGAAGTTCCGCCTCAGTGTGTCTCCGTTCGGCGCCTGCACTATCGACGACGGCTCGCCGGCCGTCTGGGGCTCCTCCTCCTCATTCTCAGACCCGGAGTAGCGGTAGTCCTCGCGCTCCTTCTCCTGCTTGCGCTTCTTGCAGCGGTCGATGTGGTCCTTCAGCTGAATCCGCACCTGCCTCTCAGTGGGCTGCTCCTTTATAAAGGGGGCCTTCAGGAGCTGCTCTGTGTAAGGCCGCTGATGATAATCCTTAACTGGGGGAGAGAAAAAAATTAATCAAAAGTTCGAGAGTGGGGGGTTTTAGTTACGTGAATAAAAAAATATATCTTTATTTTAGATTTAGAACTTGAAGACTTGACTTGTAGATATATTTCCGTCAGAAAAGACTAAAATTTTTATTCCAACATGAAGAAATTTTTTACTGCTCCACAATAGATAGTTCAACTCATAGATGGAATCTTGGGATTTTTATTTTGCCGAAAATTGCCCCACGAATACCGTCAAAGGAAACCAAAGGAAAAAGAATGTTAGAGAAAAATCCTCGTTTAAACCTGCTATGGAAGGTAATTCATATCTATACGGTAAGGGAAAATGGCCTAAGATTCCATCAATCTTTTTATAAATTAATGTGTTAGCTCGAGGTTCAACAGTGCTCTTCTTCTTTAACTAAAACTTTTTAACCAATTTAAATTTTAGAGCGTAGAAGCTAGAAAACTTGAGGTTTTGTGCTAAAGAAAATTTTAACTCTTAAAATTTCGCCTCTATGAGTCAAAATCATCAAGACCCAACTCACCAAGAACAGTGTCGATGAACCCGTGGAACTTCTTTGACCACTTCTTGGACTTGAGACGAGGCGGTGGGTTCCGCGGGATCAAGAAAAGGGCACGCATCGGATGCAGATCACAGAGAGGGGGCTGAGACTCGGCCATCTCCAGTGCTGTGATGCCCAGCGACCACAGGTCGGACCTGTTGTCGTACGTGGCGTCCGGGTTCTCGTCGCACGCGATGACCTCGGGGGCCATCCAGTAGGGGGTGCCGATGAATGTGTTCCTGCGCCCAATAGTACGGTCCAGCTGGGCCGAGACCCCGAAATCCACCAGCTTCACCTCAGCATTGTCTGTCAGCAGCACGTTCTGGCCCTTGATATCACGGTGAATGACTTTGTTGCTGTGCAGGTAGCTGAGGCCCCGGAGGATCTCTCGGCAAATGTACGCAATCCACTCCTCTTTGAGACTCTGCCCCTTCGTGGACTTGACGAGGTCTGTCACGGACCCAGCGCCGCAGTACTCCATCACGAGCCACAGCTGGTCATCCTTGCCCGCCGGAGACTTTTTGATGAAGGCCCCGTAGTAGGTGGCGATATTTCTGTGGTTCGAGTACTTCTTCAGCACGTTGATTTCCAGCTTTATCTCCTCCTCCTCGTCCTCCGTCACATCCATGACCTTGATGGCGGCCAGCTGGCCCGTCTTGGTGTGGCGGCCCTGCAATGAGAGAGAGAAATAGGGCTCAACTCGACCGCTTATCTAATCGCCTGACCCCGCATCGGTGACTCACTGCTACCGAATAGACGCACTGACATTAGCTGACCAGTTCTCGGAAGCATAAATTCGCTTTGTCTGAGCGATCAGGCATCATTCTTGGAACTTTGCCTCGCAGATAAGAAACGTGCCTGTTTTCTGGTCCCTACGCTCGTAAGGCAAAGTGCCCACGGTATTTTAACCCATTTTCGCCCAATGGAGATTTTTTCAGCTTTCTAAATGTTGGAATCTCTTTCGTGTTTTTCTTAAAGTTTTTGAATAAGATTAGGGAGCTTTTTGATTAACTAATGAGTTCATCGACCTTTCCAAAGTAGTAAATGCTCTTTCAATGTTAAAAAAATAAAAAAAAATCCACCTCAGCTTTCAGTCTAAAAATATTTTTATCATACAAGTGAAATCAAAATTAACACAAATCAAGTCATTTTAGGTAAGCTCACTTATCCAATTCATAGGGCAGAGTGGCAGACTCTCAAAAGCTCGCTTCAATATTCAGTCTGCCAGTCACACAACATCTGGAGAAAATGGGCAGAAACAGTGCATTGAGAAGTGCACGAGCAATTACTTTTATTAGAAAACGGTGATGTAAGTGCAGCTTTGCACCTTGCGATACCAACAATGAAAGTTTTGTTTACAAAATGTCGCAAATAGGCCGAGAAATTCTCAAAGTTTCTCTCCATTGTGTCTGCCTCCGAGCGCCAGTTATCATGAGATTGTGTCAATTTCTTTTCTGCGCGCTCAAGTTAAACCAGTAATTAACTCACCTTGTAAACCTGTCCGTAGGTTCCATTTCCAACCACCTCGATCAGCTCGAAGATTCCCGCTGGGTCCTGCAAAATTTCCACCAAACATCACTTCTTTGCCCCCAAAGGTCTGCTGGCGCGTTATCGGAAAAGCGTTCAACCCTTTGTTTCTCCTCATGATTTCGAAATCGCGAATACCTTTCGCTCTCTTATTTGCTCAAGCATGAAAGAAAATACGCTTAATTTACAGCTTTTGCAGCTTAGAAACGGTCTTTCACTCCGATGCGAGCAAAATGGAGGCAGTCTGGAGCTCGAATTCTCCGAATCGATATAATTTAATGCAGTTCCCATCTTTTGTTCCACGCAGCCTTTCGCAGGAGCCACTCGGCATTTCCGGCTCACACTAGCCTCATTTTGGCATTTCCGGTTACACGGCTTTGTTATCTCAGGTAATTGAAAATTTATCGCCTTCTGGGGAATTACTCTTCAACTTAATTTCCGAGAACCCCGATGCGCGTAAAGTCGAGGTTTGTACGAGAGAGGAAACCAAAATGCATTGAGAATCATTATTTCAACTCTCTAGGTCACTTCGCTAGATAAAGTTTAAAAACACTCCCCCTCTAGTCTATCCTCTATATCGCGAAGTCAAGGCTCCTCATTAGCCTTTTAGCTACGAAACGAGGGCAAAATTCCAATCGACCCGAGACATGCCTATCGGAAATCAGGTAATTGGGCAACACGACTGATAATGTGATAACTGCAACTCCGATCTTATCTCCTATGACATGGATAGGTAACCTAGATCCGCGGGTGGCAAAGGGTTATGGTGAAATCTCCAAAACGCCGGAAATTCGATTCAAGTCCTCAAACTCCGCATTTCTTATCAATGAACTTAACTCGCCCCAACTTCTCTTTCTAGCACGCACATATTTACTATCTCTATGTACAAGCTCCCATATGCACATATTCCTTTACAATTCACACACATTTCATTATTCGTAATAATTATATTATTCACTTTATAGGAGCACTGAACAGTTTCTTGATGCCGAGCTCGAGTGTCGATTCATAAAATGCCCAATTAACGACCAGACTCGCCGACACGTATCGTGTTCCCTGATATTACCGTTCTGGCCTTGGAATCCCTCACTTTTATTGGCACTCTGATTCACACTTTTGACTCTTGATCTTCCTGCTTTCGAGTCGGAACAAAAATTTACATTCCTTCCCTCTGAGCCACACCTTAGAGTTGAATCGCTTTTCCCCCATAACGCGACCATTTTCACTCCCACTGACTTATCTCGGGACCGAATCTCGCGATGAGCCCCCCATTCAACCGCAAAAATTACCTTCAGGGCGTTTAAATCAATATCGTCGAGCGAACAATTGACAGAATTCGCCATTTTTGTGAAGTTTTTCTTCTCTCACTTTTTTGCTATTTCCTTTGTAAGTGCCTTTCCGCACTTTCTTCACTTTTTGCTCACAAATTCCACCTCTCTTCTATGCTCTTGATCCTTTTCTCTCTTCTTTTCATTTAAAATCACTTTGTTCTGTATTTTTAATCCATAAAATCCGAGAAATTTACTGCCACTCGACCCGTCCTTTCTTGATTTTCGTTTCGATATACATATTTCTTTGTATATCAGTATAGCAGAGATATTGACATAAAATAGGGGTGCTCACGCTCCTCTGGATGTAAACAAAACATATACTTTTCTCATCTGAAGAATGTCACCTTGACACTTTGAGTGCACAACTTTTGCATGTTTTGGCCGCTATTTAACCCAAAAACCCTCAAATTTGACTTGTATCTGAACAAAACTGTTCCAGATGCGTCCAAGGTTTATTTGCAAACCACTTGATTGAGATATGAACCATCGATGGTTCTGCACTCAACGTGTCGAAAGCTCCGTCCTAGTGTGAATAGACACCTTCTCAGAGGTAGGATCGGCAAGTTCGTCGGTGTCAGCAAAACTCGCCAGGTTCTCCCAAAGTAATTTGAATCAAAGGCCCATCTTCTCGACAACCATGGCCAGTGCAATTTTCAAGACAAGGCTGCCGTCAGTCTTGCGGATCAGCTGTCGTAGGCTGGAATACAGTCGCGTGAGTGACCTTGAATTTTTCGGAGTTTTATCGACGACGCACCACGTATCAAAACGCCTCTAGAATTAGCATTTAATCGGTCTATTTTTAGCTCGCCTGCTACTCGACGGCTCGCAAAAGCCGAAAAATATTCGAAAACGCTGAGGAAGCTATCGCGGATATACCGGATGGATCGAAGCTGTTGGTGGGAGGCTTCGGTCTCTGCGGAATCCCAGAGAACCTGATCGGTGCCCTGCTCACGAGAGGCACCAAAGACCTCACAATCGTCTCCAACAACGCAGGTACGTCGCAAAAGAGGCCCGTCTGTGATGTTGCTACCGGCTTGGCGCGTTTCAAGGTCGCCGCGTTTATGACGTTAAGCCTTACGAATGTAAACAAGATAACATTTTTCTTGCGCGTTTGATTCCCGCCTGACAAGGTTGAGGGAGACATCATCATCTCACTGGGTTATCTCGTTTCAGGTGTCCAAGACTTCGGATTGGGGTTGCTGCTGAAAAACAGGCAGATCAAGCGCATGATCGCCTCATATGTGGGAGAGAATGCCGAATTCGAGAGACAGTACCTGTCGGGCGAGCTGGAGCTTGAGCTGACTCCTCAGGGAACGCTGGCTGAGAGAATCAGGGCTGGAGGAGCGGGAATCCCAGCCTTCTTTACACCCACAGGCTTCGGAACTCTGAGTCAGTTTTTTGGACCTTGAGATTAACTTTTTAATTCATGAAAAGTCATCTAAAACAAAATTATTTAAATTTTTAAAACTTAAGTTTCTCAAATTAAAAATCTTCGAAAACTCAAAATTTCCAAAGCTTTCGTACTAAACTTCTTAATCCAAAAAATCTCCTATAATCTAAACATAACTTGAGTATTTTATTTCTAGTCCACCAAGGCGGATCCCCGATCAAGTACGGCGAGGACAAGGAAGTCTCGATCACCAGTGAGCCCCGCTTTGAGCAGTCCTTCAATGGGCTCTCGTACATTATGGAGGAGGCCATCACGGGTGACTTTGCCCTCATCAAGGCCTACAAGGCAGACGAGTCCGGCAATCTCATCTTCCGCAAGTCCGCCAGGAACTTCAACGCCCCCATGTGCCGAGCTGCCAAGGTGACTATCGCGGAGGTTGAGGAGATCGTTCCCACCGGCAGCTTCGACCCGGACTTTGTGCACATGCCCAGCATCTTCGTGCAGCGTATCATCAAGGCGCCCGTGGAGAAGCGCATTGAGCGACGTTCGGTCCGAAAGGAGGGAGGTGACGGCAAGCCCCCTTCGCCCGCTCAGCTGGTCCGGGAAAGGATCGCTCGACGAGTGGCTTTGGAGTACGAGGACGGCATGCACATCAACCTGGGCATTGGGATCCCGGTCCTGTCGTCCAACTACCTCCCCAAAAACGCTACCGTGCTACTCCAGAGCGAGAACGGCATCCTGGGACTCGGTCCGTTCCCGACGGAGCAGGAAGTCGACGCGGATCTCATCAACGCAGGCAAGGAGACGGTCACGGTGCTTCCCGGGGCCTCGTACTTTGGCTCAGATGACAGTTTTGCCATGATTCGGGGCGGTCACATCGACATCACTGTCCTGGGAGCCATGGAGGTGTCGCAGTACGGGGACTTGGCCAACTGGATGATCCCCGGGAAGCTTGTGAAGGGCATGGGAGGCGCCATGGACCTCGTGGCGGCCCCCGGGACCAAGTGCATTGTCACGATGGAGCACACGGCCCGCGACGGTTCCCACAAAATCCTTCCGGAGTGCAGCCTGCCCCTCACCGGTACGCGGTGCGTCGATATGATTATCACAGAGAAGGCCGTTTTCACCGTGGACGCAGAGGTGGGTCTGACGCTGACGGAACTGGCGGAGGGCACGAGCGTGGAGGACATCATCGCCAGCACGGGATGCGAGTTCTCGGTAGCGGACGAGCTGAAGCCTATGGGACAAGCGGAGTAGATTCGAGCCATACTATTTGATAAGAATAAACAAGTGTTTTTTACTTCATAACGATAGATTTTTGGTGTCTGGATTCTTCGTGATTTTGAGAACATACTTAAGGTATTTATTACAACACCTCTTAGAGGCTTTATTTATGGGATATTTCTCTCAGCCTATTTGTTTAAATCCTGAGCTGTCTAATTAAATAGGTTAGTTCTAGGTTAAAAACCGCCAGCCTGAAGCCAATAAATACCATTTTTGGCCCTTAGGGACTCCCTCAAATTTATCTGCTTTACTTTTTATTGGGTTTTTAAGCTTTGAAGGCCGAAAGTCATGATTTTCTACGATGTTAAGGTTTATGAATGCCTAAAAATTTCGAAAGAAGCTGTTTTTCGACTTTTTAATTAATTAAAAAGATTAACAGTGACTTTTAACCATAGAGTGAAGTGACTTTTAACCAGTCTGTCTAGACTCTATGCTTTTAACACGCCTGAACAATTTTTGAAAAGATATGGGAGGGTTGACTTAACACTACTAAGCCGTTTTCTAAGCCTTTAAATTGACCAGGTTTACCTTCGATCCTATATCTTATAACAAATCTGGGCAATCAGTTCAATCTTGCGAATCCATAATTAAATTGATAAGCAAGTTGTTGAAGTACGCCGCTTTCCATTTTACAGTTTTTCAATAAATGGAGTGAAAAAAGTTGAGTTATACTTTTCCAAGATTTTTCAGAAAACCCAAAAAATTTTATAAAGGATTTTGAGAAATAGCAAAACGTTAGAATTTCATTTTTCTTTCTTTAGTTCTCTCAAGCTTCCCTAAAACCTCAGTTCTGTAGTTTTGGTTCCTTTGGAGATCTTCAAGTTGACACTGGGATCTCTACAGAAAGCAAATGTTTGATAAGACGACCATCTCTCAGTTATCTTATTGAAAAACTATGAAGAGGAAAATCCTAATGCTTATTCTTTAACAGAAACTGTCTTGAATCAAAAGAAAGTCCCGCTGATGCACCAAGGATCCGCGATTGCGCGTTGAATTGTTTACAATCACGATTCCTATCTCCCCCCAAAAACGTTCTAATTCGCGATTTCTCAGTAAAAACTCCAATTACCAAGCAAATAGAGATGATTCGAAAAACCCCTTGAGTGCCCAGGGTGTTAGTTAATCTTCGTGAGTTTTCGTTTCTTGTCAGAAGTCCGAGGCTTTTTGTGATAATTGCAGAGTTCGTCTTGAAATGACAAACCAAAATAATAGTGGAGGAAATTGTTCTCGACCTTGACGTTGAATCGCTAATTGCGCACTGAGTTCCTCGTGAATTTCGGGCTCCATTGTTTCAAAGTCCGTGAAATCCTTGAAAACTCGACTTTCTGTTCCGTGAGAAGGCCTAGCCGGTTCGGAATGAAGTGTTTGCGCTCTGTCACATGCCGCTAATCAATGATTGAGAGTTGTAACTGAGTAGCTTAACTGTAATTTGTGATAAAATCATCATTTTAAATTACCATTGTGGCTGGAGCTCGAGAATTAAGACGATCCGGGGGACCAGAGGTGTCTGTTTGTCCGTGAGAGCTTTAAGAATTGCCGGAGGAAGGTCAAACCCGTCTGATTTACGGCCCAAACCGTGTAAGAAACCGGTCCAGCAGCGAAAGGTCGCCGCTTTATGGAGCAAAAATTGCTACAAAGAACCGGTGGGAGGTTTTTTGCCCCCAAGACCCGCCCAGGTCGTCTCCTGCTGGCCCTTCCGCGGCTACAAGTGGGCTTTTCTCGATCATCTACGATGGGTACGGGCGCGTACACGCGGGTAAATTACCTTTTTTGCCTCACTCACACGCTCGCTCGCTCACATTTCCACCTGAATTGAAGCCGAAGCCGATACATGTATGAATTTTTCGTTTGAATGCACTCAGTTGTAACTTGCGGCTTGTTACGAGCTGACGTGAGTACGAAAACACGGCTCGGAACCCAATTTTTATTTCGCTTTGTTATTCCTAACACGCTTTTTGGCATTCGTTGCTGGTGTTTACATTGAAGCAGAGTTTAAAGGTGGATTAATCAGTGAGAAATGACGAGTTCTGTGTCTCAGTGCCCCATTTAGCCACGCAGAAGCTCCAGTAAAAACTGTTTCGTGTCAGTTCGGTGTGTGAAGTAAACTAGAAAGAAAGCAAAGCAGCCAAAGAGAAAAATAATACCAGCAGAATGGCTCCCAGATCAACAGTTCTCCTCGAAGATGACCAGAAGTTCAAGCTCATGAAGGCAAGTACTCGAGCTTTCTATTTCCAAGCACACCCATGAGTTTTATTGCCCTCATGTAGGTCAGTAACAGCTCGTCTTAACAGATTTCACTTGCAGTCTTCGCAGTGAATACGCGATGTGTGAATATTTATTTCAAAACGCGAGTCGGCTCATGAATCACCCGATTAGATTAGCGTGCGGATCGCTCACTAAGGTCAAAGGATATTTTGAAATCAAAACAGAGCTTGTGGTCGTTGAACTTGCAGCCACTTGCTCAACAGACTCGAGTACAGGACCCGGCTTTTAGAGGTGACTCTGAGAACCGATTCAGCCTTGAGGGGCTGCTGAAGTGAAGGCACTTAAGGCTTAGTGGAGCTGATGGAGTGTGTGGTAAAAATACTTCAGTTATTGCTACCAGCTTCGCAAGACTCAGTGCGCTCTTCAAGCTCTGGTCTGAGAATGGCGATGAGTAGGGCTTGTCTGTACGTCTGGCAGATTGAGTTGACTTGTTCAGTTTTTGTATTTTTACAAAAATTGTTTCATTTCATTTAGTTCCATAATTTTTGAAAATCAAACTCGTCAAACATTTTTCATAAGTCCTTGAACTTGACCTTGGAAAAGGTCATTAGAAAATCTAATGAGAGTATTTGGATGAAATGACTCCAAAACCCTTTTTTTCGATTTTTTCAATTTCTTGTAAGAAAATTCGATTTTGGCGATTTTCAATCTTCGCAGTGTTTGTTCTCAATTAATATGTCCTTGATTTATTTTGGCTCAAAATTTATTCATACGAAAATTTTTAACCCAAAGTATTTTTGAAAATTCAAAATTTCTAATCAAAAGCTTTCATAAGCTCCAAATCCTCTTTTCAAGCCAGATATCCGCTGTTTTCAACTAAATTTGGGAAGGTTGGCTTAAATATTGACCTCACTTTTCTCGAAAGAGCCCAACCGAATCAACGAAACCCGTCCAACTGTCGGTGACCTTTCACTCATTGATCAGTCCCGCATCCGACAACTGGGCTTTATACTCGAGCGCCGCGCGTAATAGGCATGTACCCATGTACTCGCAAATGCACTTGTTCACCTTCATGTCTTACCATATTGTAGCTAAAGCAGTTGGATGCAATTCTTTAAAGCACTTAGCATGCAGCAAGGGGCTTTTTTGCCATCTCGGAATGGTGTCTTTGCCATTACGAGCCATTCAATAATTCATGTATGTAACGACGGAGGAAAAACTGACTCCTAATCGAGGAAGATCACCCCTACCTCGATAGCGGTGAATTCCGAATTCATCGACGACTTTTTGTCTCCCGCTTTTTTCGAAAAACGAGGGAAGGTCAAGGCGACGAATGCGTTTCTTGCGGATACGAGGATATGCACTTTCGAAGAACGCAAGACACCTTGGGAAGGCGCTGATGTAATCTACAGAGCCATAAAATTCTAGTTTCTGAGCGCTATAATTTTAATTAATTTACAAGGTAATTGCTGGTTGCGACCTTGAGAGCCGAGATTCGAAAGCAATTACAACTAATATCTGGTTATTACGAGTCTCCTCATGATTCAGTTAAGTGAGATTGCCATCTCTTTGCTGCACAATTGCGAAGGGTCTGAACCCGCGCTCACGTGTCCAAGACGGTTACCTGGTGCTTTTTGACCGAAAGATATCAATGGAGTGCAGCTGTCGAGCAAAAACGCGGCAAAAAACGATATGAATGAGTGATTGAGGACGGTGTGGGTGCCTCGATGCAAATCAGTTTCTTTGAATCGCCGTTTGACACCCTTGGAGAGAAATGCCATGAAATGATGGATTTTTGGACAAAAACAGCTACTGAATTTTCAAGGATCCGGTTCTCCAACTTCCTCTTAAGCGTCTCTAACTATGTATGTACTTGATTAAGCTGTCTAAGTAGACTTAAATTGCATAACTTTCTTTAACTTTGCAGCAAGAAACTTGGCTCCTTCAAAAAATTCATCAGTTTGCAAAAACTTGAATTTAAATAAATTTGCTAATTGAAATTTCCTGAAGCCTTGTGGAATGGATTGTGGAAATTTTGTGGAAATTGGAATGGCTTGTGGAAATTCTGTCTGAAGTCACATAAAAGTTCTTTTTAGTTCCTGAGATTTTCATACGTCCTAACAATACGTTCTAAAACTTCTTACGTCTCTTAAAATCTACTTCCTCTTGCCTTCAGTGGTCTGAGTTTTTGTTATCAACAAGAACAAGTCAGGTTATAAAAAGTTCATGAAGATAAATCATTGAAAATGTCAATTGAATTGAATAAGCTTATTTTCATATTTGAATTACAATCTGAGAATAAATTGTATTGAATAGTAGGGCAATCCATCTCCATTTTCGTTTTAGCTACATCTCAAGAGCTAGTTTTAGTCTCGATAGCTTTTCCTCAAGTCAAAGTTTGATTTGAAGCCTTCTAGAACCCAAAAGAAGATTAGAAAAGTTTTTCCTGAGATATAAAAAACTGCTCCAAATCCATCTCCATTGTTTGATTGATATTCCTCAAAAAATTGATGGACTGGGAAGAAGGCCCATTTACTAGCAGCTTTGCCCTCTGGGCATAAAGCCATCTGTAATTTTAAAAAATGTTTTTTTGTGAGCGAATCTTATTCAGATGTATCAGTCTGCAAAGTGTCATCTTAATCCGTGTTTTAAATGTCCCAAAACCCCCCGATCAGTTGTCCCGTTTTTGCTGTCACAAATCTTGAAGCGATTATAAAAATCCACCCTACGTTTTTCCGGCTAATTCACTTACAAATGGGCTCATTTGTGATTTATTGAGATCACGTCCCGCTATCGCTGATTTTATCTGTCTATTCCATCTCCATTATTCAAAACACGAAGTCACTTTTTACGACTTGCAAATCAGATGAACCAGGAAAAGCTTTGCTACAAAAAAATTTTATTCATAGCGTTTTCGTCGTAAAAATGTCTTTGAATGAGGTAGACTTATGCCGGTATGGCGTAGCTTGGGTATCCAGCGATACCGAGACATCCCTTGTCAGCCGATGAATCCATCTCCACGTTGAAGTAACCGCCTTCGCCCCACTCGGGTCCCCAAGAGTTCTTGATGCGCCACTTTTTGTCTTTCGAGCCGACCAGAACGACCTAAAAGGAAGGTTTAAGTAAACAAAAACATATATGGAACCGGTTCGTCACAGCAGGTCTAGCCAAAATTGTCAAATGGGCAAAAAACTAAACTCGTTTAGAGTCTCATCTTTGGAAATGAGATGCCACACACTGTTTTTTCCCTTCTTCGAGTCCGGATCTAATCACTACCGGGCAATTCGATGCTTACCGCATGATTAACTTCGCCATGGTCGCAGAAGGAACCACTAATAACTCCACCGGAATAGAAGGCCAGATTCGTTCCGTCAATGATGACCATGAGAGGTCCGTGCTCCGAGAGAGCGGGCTTGAGGCTCTTTTCCTTCTTGGGGAGGTTCTTCGTGCCGCTGATGGGACGGTAGAGTTTGCCCTCGTCAGCTAGGTTCTCCTTGTGACACTTGTCCTTCTCAGACTTGTAGGGGTAGTCTTCCTCAGCAACGATGCCATTTTTCTGCAAGAAGAAAAGTTTATCAGTCAGTTCGAAAATTCTTTTGTGTTCTGATTGAGTTCCAGAGACATGTTTTAAAAAATTTTCCATTGAATGTTTCGCTTGTTTTTTAGTGAAAAGAAAAATTTAATTCTCCTTTTTTGAATAAAAAAATTTGTGAGCAATTTTTGTCTGTTTGTCCTTCGAAACCCTCAGCAAGAAACCCCATAATTTCGAGCTTTTGTCTCTGAGAAGGCCAGGCCTTCGGGCAAAAAAGGGCTCTTATCTCCGAGCTTGTCCCCAATTAGGTACTTTTTGTAATCTCGCGTCGTGTAATCATTACACAATCCTCAGTAGATTAAGCCCAACATAGGTAGCTGCAAATATTTATGGAAGCACGAGTATGCTAATGAGGTGGGCTGCACTTTAAACCCCAGCGACACACCACTTGCTGGTAAATCCAGTTCTCGCATCACGGAAGCGGACCCGCAGAGTTCTCTCAGCTTACCACAATGTATTTGCCCGCGGTCTTCGTGAACCCGCTGGTGCATCCGTTGTTCTTCTTGCTGCAGTCCACGATCTGCTGCTCCGAGAAGCTGACGTGCTTTCCGGTCTTCTTGCAGTGGTGCCAGGCAGCGACGTGGGTGGTGGAGAAGGCGTAGCAGCTTCCGCAGGTCTCTGAAGAGACCAAGAGGGTCAGAGAGGGCTTGGGAGAAGAGACACTATAGGAACTCACGCTGGTGCTCCACGGGGCCGATGCAGGAGTCCGTCGAGTAGTCGACCTCCTTGCCGTCGTCGATAGCGTTGTCGATCTCCTCCTCGCTCTCGGGCTCTCCGGCATCTCGAGCAAGTCTGGGGGAGCTACCAAGCACCTTCCCGAACTCCCGGGCGGAGAAGTCCGTGAAGTAGGTCTCGCCCATCTTGAAGGGGGCGTTGGGGTCCGAGTTGTGGGCGTCGATGGCCATGCAGTTCATGCGGAACATCATCATGCGGACGGCCTCCTCGGTCTGGGTGGCGTACGTCTTGTTGAACTTGTTCCGGAACGTATCCCACCGCTGCAGGAACTCGTCGCCGAAGTAGATGGGGTTGTCGTAGGGGTTCGGTTCCGGCATGAAGGCACTAGCCAGGCCGCAGACCGCCACTACCAGAAACGCCTTAAAGATCATCTCGGGATGCGGTTCCAACTGGTATCCAGGTATAGGCTTGCTTGAATAATTTAAGGGGACGGTGTGTCTCTCGCGGAGGTTTCGTCAGTATTGACTGGCTGGAAGAGCTCGCGATGACTTATATCTTCTCGCCGCAAGACGGGTTTTTCAAGTCGCGAGAGATGACAAAAACGCGCTCGCTCCGACCATTTTTGAGCAGCCTTAAAGTTTCTTGTGCCAAAGAATTCCGCTCACAAAAAACAGGAGCAAGCAACTCTTGCGATAGCGCACCTCGACGCCCCTCGGCCTTGCATCTCTGGGGCTTCAGAATGTCCCAAAATCCCTCCGCCAGAGGCCGTTCGAAAGGTCGATCACCAAGTGTCAAACTTATAATTAGCCTTATTGACGTGATCTCTCGATTAGTGCCTCGGTACAAATATGCGGTAGCAGAGCTAGAATCAAGGATGATGCTATTTTTCGGCACGAGACTTCTTCAAGGTCACGCTCGACGGTTGAGCAATAAAGACCAAAATAATACCAGACATTAAGCGACAAATTGGTACCACCACAAGTGGCGAGAGAAACACGGTTTTAGTGGGCTACAAATTACGTCAACTAGCTAGCCGTACCTGGAGAGTAGGGTTTTTGGGTTTCTAGAAAACGAAAGTGAATATACTATCTTCGAGAATATTAGCTGATTTGAGCCCTTTAAATTGGGTTGAATTTTTAAGGGACTCAAAAGTGAACAGATTTTCAACACAAATAGTTTCCATTCAGAGAAGAATGAGGAAGCACATATACTAGCTGATATAACCCTGAAAATATGGGTCTCTTCTAAAACTTGAAATTTGAGTATGTCATATCTGAAAATAACGATGATTTTTAGGATTTCCAGTCCTGAAATTAAATTTTTAATATTATTTTTTCTTAAGAGGTTTCTGGGGCCAAGTGAGCCAAAATCTTCAAAATATGCTGTCAGTCACTCAGAACATCTAAATATTCAATAAGATCTTCTGTCAGTCGCTAAAAGAGCCATAAAATATGTGAGGATCTGCCCCACCCACGATTATTCACACTTAATCAGTATTGTCAGTCACATAACCATCGAAAATATGTATTTAGATCACCTTTTCAGGCATCAGGTCATCACGCAGCTAATTTTATGAGAAAAATTATAATAACCAATTTCTTCCTTCCAGTTTAAGCGCGCTGTTGCGGACGTCGTGAAACCAGATCACGACGACATCTACCTTCTTCGGTGGCTGAGAGCGCGGAACTGGAATGTTGACAACGCCGAGAAGATGCTACGGGACTCGATGAAGTGGCGCGAGCGGATGGGGGCCGACGAGATCGAGACGTGGGAGGCCCCGAAGCTCCTCCACGACTACTGTCCCCACGGTCTGGCGGGCTTCGACAAGGGCGGCAGCCCCATCATCATCGTTCCTTTCGCCGGCATGGACATGTACGGAGTCCTGCACGCCGTATCGCGCTCCGACATGATTCGCTTCACGCTGCAGCAGCTCGAAGCCTACATGAAGCTAGCGTACGAGCAGAGCCAGAAACACGGACCCGAGGCCCGTCAGTTCATCGTTATATTCGACATGGAGGGTTTCTTCCTGAAACAGTTCGCCTGGAGGCCAGGTGAGTCCTTCCTTCTGCCTCTCCTATCGAGTCTGAAGTCTCGTTTCCAGCCGGAGAAGTTGTCATCACGCTCATCAAGATGTACGCCGACAACTACCCCGAGATCCTCAAGTGCTGCTACATAATCAACGGTACGATGTCTTCTAGTCTATTGAATTCCCTCTAAAATATTTTTTCCGAGCAGCTCCCAAGGTTTTCGCATTCGCCTTCAATGTGGTCAAGAAGTTTCTGGACGAGTACACGATAAGCAAGATTCAGATCTACAAAACCGACAGAAACAAGTGGCTTCCGGCTATTCTCAGCAAAGTGGACCCCAAGGACCTGCCCAAGTACTTCGGGGGAGAGATGACGGACCCCGATGGGAACCCCAAGTGTGTGTCAAAGGTAACCATTTTGGAACCTTTTTATAAAAAAATAAAACAGAATTTCAAGAAATAAAATTTACGTAAATAAAGTCAATAATTAGTACCCACAAATCCAAATTAAATTTTGGGAAAAATGTAGACAAGAGAAAAATATACCTCAATCAGAGGGAGAGCCCTTGCTCGCATGTGCCAAGCCCGCCACTTCGCTACGGGCTCCGCTGCTCTCTTCGCTTCACACGGTTCGCCAACCCCCTTGTTTCCCAAAATGTCCATAATCACTTCTTTATCTTGAAAAATAATTTTTTATCGATTTTAAGATATTGGCCTCTTCTCCGCATAGGCCTGTGATAACATGGACAACTCTAATGCCGGTTACAAATCGTAAACTCAACTTACGGGAATTTTTTTGGGCATTTTATAAACTTAATGGTCTAGGCTATTCAGAAAAAATAATTTAAGCCAGAAGTTTTAAGGTAATCTCTTTAATTTGACCCTGGACAGAAAATTAAGCTAATTTGGCCTCATTCTAGCTCCACTCCTTTCCTCAATAAAACGCCAACGAATGTACCTAGCGAGCTAATTTTTTTTGTAAGCTCACAATAAATGTTTCTTTTGAAAAATAGCCCATGACAACCCTTAACTACTTAAATATATGTCGACAAACTGACCACCTCAATAAGTGTCCAAGTGGTTTAACTTAGCCAAAACAGCAGTTAAGAGGCTAAAAACTTGTATGCTATCTCAAAATCAAATATAAATTTGACAAATTTGACGATTTGACACCCGCCGCGACATCGGGTAGCTTATTTGACAATAGGACATTTAGACAGAATTTCGAGAGCTTCTGGATAGACTGGACAAACGCTCTAGCTCAGCCATTTTAGAAGTTACGGACCTGGGTGGGGTATCAAAAGAAGCGTCTCAACAGTGGCTACAACCATCACCTTACGCCGTGGCTCTAGCACTTAAAGGGGTGAAGCTAGACCTGGTTGGACATTTGTCTAAGTATGTGAATCGACCTTCAGGCTCATTTTGTAAGGGAAAATGGACCTTTATGTAGGTTTATAACATCCTCCCAAAGGACGCTACAAATCAATCCTCTCAAAGCCCCTCTCATTTTGAGTCAAAAAAGGTCTGTGCAAGTTTTCAGATCTCTCTGTCAAGTAGTTTGGAAATGAGAGCCGATGAATTTGTCAGCCTGTCGAAATGCTCCTAATTTAAAACCATGAGATAAAACCTGGGAAATCGCTTTTGAACTTTTAACCCAATGTTCATTATTTTTAGATCTGCTACGGAGGCCGGGTGCCAAAGAACCTCTACGTGCAGAAGGACGACGGCTTCGTGAATAACAACAATGCGCACAAGGAGTCTGTGATAAAGAAAGGAGGGAAGCTGAAGCTGGACTTTGACTGCGCCAACTCGGGATGTTTTCTGAAGTGGGAGTTCCGGACGTTCGACGCCGACATCCGGTTCGGTATCAGGTGTCGAAACAAGAAGACTGACGAAGTGATGGACGAAGTACCTCTCAAACGGGTGGCCTCCCACCAGCTCAACGAGGTGGGCTTCATCGCCTGCCAGCCCAACTGCTCATGTGAGACTCTTGACTATTTCTCTGGCACTTTTCTGAACAACCCCCATTTTTCCAGATACCGTGTGTTTCGACAATTCGTACAGCTACTTCAAGAACAAGAAAATCCAGTACTCCGTATCCATGACAGCACCTATGACGGACGCAGACAAGCTCCTGGACGAGCCCACGACCGACATCACCTCGGAGCTGGAGGTCATAAACGCGGCAATCACGAGTGAAAACTAATCAGCGGGTTGGGGATTCTTTACTTGAAACTGAAGAAAACTTATACATTTCAATCAAAATAAAGGTGGTTAAAGTTCCAGTTCACTAAAGCTGTCTCTATTCAAGCTCTCACAGGTATATCGTGGCTAGGCTCCACTTCCTCTGGGACTCGCCGGGCTCTGCAGAAGCCTACAGAAACGGAGAGAGCTAAACATTGTTGTTGTAATTTTAAAGCACTCAACATTTTTTGAAATTGTTTGTTGCAAAAATCGTCCTACCTGAGCCTTCTTCAGCTTCTCCGCCTGCTTCTCCTGGTACTCACTGCGCTCTTCCTCGATGTCGGCCTCCTCATCTGCGATTCTCTAGAACCTAAATGGTCATTTTTCACACCCAAAGTCCGTCTTTCTTACCATGCTGGCTGAATCGAGGATATTCAGCGTGTCATTCAGAACTTTTTCCGTGCTCTTCAACCTCTCCTTGAGCTCCGTCATTTTCCTGCGAACTGAACAATTTTCGCCATCAGAAAAGCTCTAAGTAGGGGTCCTCACTTACTTATCAGCCGATGCATGTCGATATTGGGGACTGGCGAGCTGTCTGCTTCCATTTTTGCGAATTTTCAGATCTTCCGTCAACAAAGCACTCAGCAGCTACTGATTAGGCGATCGGAAAGCACACGCGATCCTAATTACTGCGACGATTATTAAAAATAAAATTAGTAGCTCACGCCTGAAAGTATGCAATCACTTCTCCTGAGCGACTTTGAGCGACTACCCGGAAGCAAACGCGAGCCTCGTCATTCTGATTCCATTTATTTCGAGTAAAACATTTTATAAACGATGTTAACTACATTCAGTAATAGATTGTTTGGGTAAACAGCGTAAAAGTCATCTTGATTATGTTGAGCACCTCTTGTTAACAGGTTTGAAGTAACCTACAGGCTAAGGGAGTATTTGAAGTACTTATAAGTAGGTAAGTAAGTCTGAAGATTGTTTCCAACGTGGGTCGTCGTGGGTCGGGTCAGTCAGGTAAGCTCTAGACCCCTGCATCCAGTATCACAGCCTTTACTTCGCTCTCTATCTTATCGATATCAGCCTCCATCGTCTCCTCGCTACTTTGGTTGTTTCTGTAGTACTCCTTGGGGATCTTCCCACCGTAGCATATCTTAAAGGAGATGTCAGAAATCGTTCCTTGAGTCCGCCAGAGTCTCACCATTTGAGAGCACTTCTCGTCTCCGTTCTCGTCAACGAGCGTTCCTCCGTAGAATTTTGGCAGCAGATCCACGTCGATGAGCTCCATGATGGACTTCTCCCACTTCTTGCGGTCCGAGTTCATGATCTTCACGCAGTTTATCGTCTCGGGGCTCAGAAACTTCTTCAGCACGTTGAAAGCAACCGTGAATATGGCAGGAGCTAGAAAAACAATTTTTTAACCCATTTTTGACCGGTAATTTTTTCTCAGAAAATTTCTTTTCTCAGTGCCTGGCCTTTCAATTCAGAATGAAGACAATTTTTTGATTTTTAGGTCTAAAAAAGCTCGAATTTCAAAAATGAGTAGAATCGTCGAGCAGGAGAAAATGGGTTGAGCCAGGTTTAAGGGGAATTTCCGGACTTTTCTCACCATTGATTATGTAAACCTTCTTGAGTATCCCGGGGTAGTTGGCCTCGTAGATCTTCGCCAGCATGATTGCGATATCGAGAACTGAAATGAAGCTCTGGGTAACAAAAACGAGTCTTTTCGCAAACCTAAGATCTCACTTTGCTTCGTGAGGTACTGGCGGACGGCAAAGTTCTGCAGGTCTACGAGAACCACGAACTGGCGTGCACTGATTGAGTTGCTGTGCGCTCTACTAAAGTCTTCCGAGATCCGGAGATGGTGCTCGATCAGTTTCACAGCCACCTTCACGAGCTCCTCCTTGTACAGCGTCTTCACGAACCCCGTCACGTCCAGACCTGCCAGCGCAATGACTGCCACCGGGTGGTGAGTTTTTGTGAACCCCATGAAGCCGCTAAAACACGCGTGATTGAGTTAAAAAGGCCGCAGAAGATCCGGTAGCCGGTACTTACTAGGAGTAGTAGCTGTCCAGGTTCTGGGGCGGGTTCCAGTCGGCAATCTCGTCTATTTGGAGCGACTCTCGCCACTTCATGGACTGAAATACGAGGGAAGGTTATTAAATCCCGGGTCACTGAACGATAACGTAAACAAAACACAGCCATTAAGGCGCCGAGATAAGGGAAGTAGAAAAGTAGGTTGGCGACTATTAACCCATTTCTTACCTCCCGCAGCATTTTCTCCGCGGCATCACAGTTCCATTTTCGGGCTAAAAGAGACGAATCTAAAGTCTTCCGAGAGTCAGCGAATCAAGTAGCTTACCAACGAGCCACCGGACGTAGAAGAAGTCGTCCTGATCCTGCTTCACGACGTCTCGGACGTTTCTCTTGAGCTGAAATACCGAGTTCGATTACCGCGCCCTGACCCGAGGTATCGAGTTACCTTCATCAGAGCGAATTTCTGGTCGTCCTGAAGATCGAGTGTTGGAGACTTCATCGTTCATTGATTCTTTGGGTGTTCTGGTATTTACAAGTGTTAGCGATCCAGCAGATGTCCACCAACTGAATTAATTCTCTGTAATGTGAGTCTTTTTATAACGTGATTCTCTGCCAGCGCGAAGGACTGAATACGCGTCAGAAAAATGTTCTTCTCTCGCGAATGCCAGGTTGAATCAATACTGGAGTTCTTGGAAATGCAATTTTCAAGGAAACTACAGACAGACGGACACATTGAGAGAAAAGTGGTTTTAACTAATGTAAATGCACTTAAAACGTTGTTCCCTCGCAAATCCAAGGCTGAGTAAATATTGGAGTTTTCTTAGGAAGTTTGGATAAAAAATGGTTGACTGAAAAACGCAATTTTCAGCTTGTTGAGCAGAGGTTGATTCGATTCACAGCACTAACGAGTTTTGTCATCGTTGGAAGTCCGGCAGCGTCATATTTTTGCGGGCCCCCGGTTGGACAAAAAAGAATTCGCGATCAGAGATATCACCTTAGAGGTCTTTTGTGGACTTTGGTGCTACCCGTTGGCATTCTCAGATAAGATGAGATTAAAATCCTCTTGGATCTTATCAAAAGAGTCTTCAGTCAGAAGGACCCACCTATTTGCTAAAAAAATACTTACTAAATAAAATTAAAGTTTGAATTGAAATTTTCCTGTGAAAATTTTGAAAACTGATTTAAGGCTCGAAAAGAGAACGCCTCTGGCCTGCACTTGAATGCCTTTACTTTACCCTATTAAAATTTAAATCAGGTAAACAGACTAAAATTTTTAGTTTTAAATACCTACTTGTACTTTGTCCGTCTGTCTAACTCCCAGAAGCTCCGATAGCGTCGCACTTAGAAAGCCGGTTTGAAATTAGAAAGTTTCTTTCCAAAAAGCTCGGAAATTCAAGGCAAGTCTTTGCTAAAACTAACAGCTTTTTCTCGGCCTCCAACTGCTGCAACAACCGATCTTTATCGACCTGCCCAACCTGCCGATGCACTTGGGTCAAGAGCACTGGGTACACTATCTCTCAACAGTAATTACAGCTCTCGCTGGAGTCGACCAAACCCGCTTGGAGATTCGGATCTGACTACTAAGAGGCAAACTCGGGCGTAGCGAAGCAGCAATTGGCTCCGTTTGGATTGTTGTTTTCTCGCGATTGATCCAAACCGAAAGTCGTGGACGTCGAACAATGGCACATGAATACGAAACTCACGTACCTTTCTGCGTCATCAAAGACGAAATCGGCAATCCGCTCGAATTTCAGCAGTGCTGTGGCTTCCAAGAGACTCAACTTGACTCCGCTGACCCTGCAACTAGCTGCAGCAAATGTCAAGATCAAACTAACATGTGAAGCTTTTCTCAATCGACAATTCACCGCGAGTGAGTATCGCTGTGCGCAAAATCCACAATCTCGCCAAGAGAAATGTATGGGCTCTCTCGCGTGTTTCATTCATGCCTAGCGTACGCGAACGCTAATTGCTCTTATCACCGTCGGCGTCGTCTCTCCGACACTCCAGCTGTTCGTCGTCACTTGTTGAGCGACGAATGCAGTTCAGACACGCCGAGAACCTCCTTAAATATCGGTATACTGGGTCCGCGTAGCGCCGCATTCTGACTTGTGAGAGAAGTGCGGCAAAAAATGTTCTCGTGAGCTAGATGACTTGACACTGATTCGGCAAATTGACCATAGAGCACGCAGAATGGCTCGCCTGGGGCTCGTTGTTCTGTGCTCAAAGGAGTTTGATCAACAAACTATTAGAGCTTTAGAGGTGAGATTTTTTCGACAATTCGATGGTTAATCAAATATATTGGTATAGGGAAATTCAGATGTAATTTAATTCTTTTTCAATCCAATCCAATAAGTAATCTATTGATCCAGCCAAATGCAATAAAATCAAATACAATCTAATCCATCCAATTAAAATAAATCAAATTTAGTTACCTCACATCATAACAAACCAAAATAAATCAAATCCAATTCAATCATAGTTGATTCAATCCAACACATTTGTATCCAATTGAGTCTACAGTTGAATCCTATTGAATATAACATAATCCAATTCAGTTCAATGAAAACAAACCAAAAACCAAAACCAAACAAATCCATTCCAATCAGATTAGATAGATTGATGGTGGGGCAGAGAGCCACGCAGGTCCCGAAAATCCTATATTGACCGAATTTAATCAGATCCTAATTTAAATTCTCTTATTTAAATACCCAATCTTTCCAAAAAATATCCCACTAGATCAATTTCATTTGGAATAAGACTAGACTGGAAAAGCCTCGTCTAATCCAATGGAATACTTTTTCAGTCCAAGCAGATTAAGTTTAATCAATGGATCATAAGATTCAATTATTGCTTAAAATCTAATAAAATTAAGCCCAATACAATCAAATTTAATAAAGTTTAAAATTCAATCCAATCTAAGAACCCATGCAATTCAATCTTCAACCCTATTCAGTTTAATCTAATACATTCCATAAGGATTGAATATCCTTAGAGCCAATCAAAATCTCATTCAATCCATTTCAATCCATTCCAATACAAATAAATTCCTCGCAACAGAATCCATTCCATTTGAAGTCCGACCGCTAACAGACAAGCCTGAAAGCTCTCAAGTCTCGTAATTAGCTACCTTCTGGTATTCAGGCGCGCTTCGACTGGTCAAGGAGAGTCTGGTTGTCGATGAAAGACGATCATCCACGTTACCATTTATCTTTATTTCAATCATTGATTACACGGAATACAGAGATTTTGTAGCCATTTTTGAATGTCTGCGTAACTTAGGACTAATCATAGACAAATAAAATCACATTTGATTTTCAAACTAGAGCGAAAATCAGTCCATAACTTCATGCTTCTGCAAGCTTCGTAGCACAATCTTCTCTTAGCCATTTGGTTTCGATACACACCCCACATACGCTAGTATGTTGGTTAATAATACATAAATACATGTTTCGGACGTTTTCATTCTGCTGTGTTGTACTTGACTGGGTTACGATTATTATTATGATATTTTCAAGCAAAAGCCGTCTCTCGACTGAACAGTATTTTGTCGCGAAACGTCGAGCAAAAGCGAGAGCTGGCGAGTCACAAAATGCATAAGTTGCTGGTTAGAGAGTAAACTGTAGCGCCATTTGGTGGTCTGAATTGTGCTGATTTCGCGTCTTTTCAAATCGCCGGAGGAATCAATTTCTTAGAACTTAGACAAAATGTACTTGAATAGAACTTGAGATAAAAGAGAGCACGGCCTGGAAAACTTTCTACTTAAATTTAGAACTAAACTCTACCCCACAGCTGACTCCGCTGATAGCCGTGAATTTTCTTACCCCTCATTTGGTCCTTGGGCGAGCTCTCAGGCGGATAAATTCCCTAAAAACTCCTTTCAGTGTCTTCTTAACTGGGGTAAAAATTTTAAGATTTACGGTAAAAGCAAAAAAGCTAAAAACTATTTTCCCGGCTATCAGCCTAGCTAGCTATGCCCCACCCCTAATTTGGAAACCTGCGGGTTGATTTGTGCGATTCCTCGTTTCATCACAGACGCAAAAGCCAGCTTACTTCCTCGTGGCCTGGATCTGGAGCCGACGCACCTCCGACTCGAGTTCTCTGATGCGCTTCTCCGAACAGTTCAGGAGCTTCCGAAGGCTCTTCACCTCCTCCGACTGCTTCAAGTACGCCTTCCGGAGCTGCAAATCACACCGTCAGACTTTTTTAAGCTTCAAGCGAGCTTTAAAGCGACTCACCTCGTTCTCCGAGTGAATGGCGTTGAGGTTCTCGATCGAGCTGCTCCTCGAGTTGCCCTTTTCGGCGTTACTCAGCAGATTGTTCTGGATGTTGTTGATGTCTTTGGTAAAGTTCGACTGGTTGTGGTGCCCGAAGACGGCCTGTAGCTGGTGAAACTTGGTGCTTTGGTTCGTCGTGGTCTTCTGGATCTTCTCCTGGATTTGATGGTTGGCCTGGAAATAAGAATTTTTGTGCTGAATTTTAAATCTCTGTTCATTAACCCTCTAATTCATGGGTGACATCATTTGGAGACACGCAGGTTTCTACTTTCGACTATATTTTTATCGTTAAATGTTAGAAATTAAAGCAGATCTGAGTAAGAAAAACAGGAGAAAGTTTTTTAACGACTTTGGAGAGCCCCGATTTTGTTCCATTAATTACTTTATTTACTAGGTTTGGTGAAATGCTTAAATTTCAGAAAAATGCCCCCTTTCCTTAAAAAATCAACCTTAAAAAATCAATTGTTTTAAGGATTTTTTCTTTCAGTCTAAAATTGGAACTGACTTGAGTAAAATTAATTGATTCACTAAAGAGTAAATGAGTCCGAAAAGAGTTCTTAAAAATCCAGAAGCTCACCTGAGGACGATAGTCGACGGCTCCGGAGTTCGAGAGGAACGCGAACTTCTTGGCCGCGCTGTCGAAGGTGCGGTTGTTGATCTGCTTCTCGGACTCCTTGTTGTCCCGCACGTGGTTCTCGGCCATCTCCGGCGCAATCAAAGGCGTCCGCGGCGGGAATTTCCGAATCACCTTCGTCTCCGTGTGAAGTCTCTTGTTCACCATATCGAGCGTCACCTGTCCCGTTTGCATAGATATCAGAACAGGTTGCGCGTTGCGACCCTGAAACCACTCTTTGGCATTCAGAGCAGGCTCGGCCGCGGTCGTGTCGGGGTACAGGTCGGCCTGGAACAGCGTCGACTTGCGTGGCACGATCATGGAAATGGGCTCACAGATGTTGCCGGTGGCGTGGAGCTTGTAGAAGCGGAACACCTCGCACTGGTGGACGTTGACACCCCGCTTTGGCAGCACTCCCAAAGCTTTCTGGGGGTGTCCCGAGAGAAACTGACCCAGGTAGTAGATGTACGGGGCCTCCTCCACGATCTCGTAGTAGCGGATGTTGCCGTCCCCCTTGCCCGCCAGGTACACCATCTTGGTGTCGGTGTCGAAGAAGGGAGTCACGACTCCACTGGAGCTGTCAATCTCCTCGCGCGTCAGGGGCTTCTTGAGGTCGTGCTGGTTCCAGATCGCAAACTGGCGGTCCGAGTGACGCGAGAAGCCGGTCGTTAGCACGCGGTTGTGGTCCAGAAACACGACTTTCGAGCACTTGGAGCCCTCGTGAGCCTGTCCCTCGGCCACCACGATGCCTGAGCGGGGCTCAATGACACGAAGGACCTTGTCCTTGCACGTCGTCGCGATCAAGGAGCCATCTCGGTTCACGGCGAGGCCGAATATCATGTCCTGGTGGCAGCTGATGATGTTCAGGATCGCGTTGTCGTTGGACCCCGAGACGTCCCAGATGATCACGATGTGGTCGAAGCCGGCGCTGATGAGGACGTCGCTCGCCGTTGGGTGCCACTCCAGATGGAGAATCTTACGCTTGTGGCCCGTGAGCTCCACGAGGCTCTCGTTGAGGTTGGAGGTCAGCCCATTCTCCGGAATGGACCAGATTCGGATCTGAAATGGGATTTATCAATTTTCAATGGGTTTTTAGGGACCTATTTCCAGCTTAGTTCCTTAAATTTACTCAGGAATTTTTGTCGAAAATTGACAGTAAATTTTTATAAATCGAAACATATTTTTTGAATTTTTTACCAACAAAAATGTCACTGTCAGGTTCTTGAAAGCAAAAAATTACTCATAAATACATATTAGCTTTGGGCTTTGATTAGCTTTGGGCTAAGATTTGATTTCTTGGCTAAGAAAGAAATTTTAAGAAAATTAATTTTGGTTTTTTCTCAAAAAGACTCGCTTTAAAATCCAAGATATTTCAAAAACAATATTTAAGAGTTTCTTAAGAGAATTGTTTAACCTGATTTTCAGAAGTAAATTAATTCTTTTTTATCCCTAACTGAATATAAATTTTGGTATTATAAATTTAAAAGCTTTTTACTGATCTTGAATTTAAAAAAAAACTCGACATTCGGTCTTGATATAGTTATTGTGATCAAGTAAAATTTTCCCAATCAAAAATGCAACAACTCTTAAATTTCCACCAAAAAATTTCTTCCCAATTCAAAAAGCTTTTTAAGCTTCTAAGATTTCAAAAACTCACCGAACAGTCATCAGATCCAGAAGCAATGATGTTGTCGTTGAAGGGGTTCCATTTGAGGTCAGTCACAGCCCCGTTGTGGCCCACGACCTTGCAGCACTGAAAATCGATCCGTCCGGTCTGAAACGACGCGACACCATTGGCTTTTGGGGCATTTCGAAAGAAGCGAGAGGAACTCACCTGGGTCATGGGAATCACGACGAACGCAGACTCCGAGACGATGGCCAGGAATTTCGGATTGGCCGCACACAGATTGCCATCATTGCCACTCCTCACCATGCTGATGTCCGTGTAACAGGCCTCTTTTTTCGACGGCAGCCCGTACACATGACGAAACTTGGACGGTCGAATGCCTCGGAACCATACCTGCAATCATTTGAGACGATGTATATTTTGGCAGCAAGTCCACAATCAAGTGAAAGTCGCACTGGATTACGCGATCCAAGATTGCGCGAGAGAGGGAAAACACAATTGCATTTCCTCTCGAGTGTGAGCCTCCGCTATTCAAATGATTTAATTAATGGCCAATTATGTAGTTCAATTAGAGCTCAATTGTTTGCATTTTTTATGTAATTCGGAGGCGATTTGCTTATCGTGTACTTACTTGAGTGTTCGTCATCTTTCCGGCCGATTGTGACTTTTCCAACGCAAAATAAACGCTCTAAGCAAACACTAGTGCTACGAATGAAACGAAAAAGTAAAATTATATGAAAAAGTGCAAAATGAAAACGGACATCTGAAGGCTGAAATTGACGGGGAAACGTGCTTCAAGGGCTGACAAGCTGATTTTTGTGGCGTTTTGAGATATTCGGTGTCCTTCAGCTTGAACCAAACGGTTCTTTAGCTGCAAAAAGGTTTATCAAAGCTTTAAAGAGACATTTCTGAGTTTACGACGTTTGTTGCTGAGCTTGAAAACTAAATTGATGGGTTTGAAAGGGGTACTTCTGATGTTCATTAAGGAATTCATGCTATAGGGGAAACTCTGTGATTTGTTCTTGCTTGAAAGGGCCCAACAGATTTTCAAAAGACGTTCGTTGGGCTTAAAGAAGATTCTTCGAAGAAGCTTGGGCTCCTGCCACCTCAAAAATGAACCTGGGCTTCAAACGGATTTTCTTCCTTATAAAAGAGATTTTCAAACTTAAAGAAAAATAGGGGGCCGTCAAGTCTCAATATTTTAGTTTTAACACGCCTCTCATTGGCAAAAAAAAAAAACATCCCAGTCGAGATTCTGGGAAAACAACATTTTAGGATTTCCAGAGAAACTAACTATCGACCTTTTCACAGTTTTAATTTTACTTAAAACATTGAAAAAGATATTTTAAAGGATCTCAACAATCTTAAAAGGATCTCAACATAAAAGGGAAGGACTTTAAAAATTATTTTGAGACTCACTTAGAGGTTCCTAATTGTATAAAGACTCTATTTGAGTCCTGAAAACAAGCCTCTTTTGGCTCCAAAACAAACTCACACCTAAAAAGACTTTTCTTGAAGGAATTTCTTAGTTCGAACCCATCACCAAGCCCTTAAGCGGTTGTAAGCATTTAAGTCCCTGTTTAGTCTCTGATTCTAAAATAGACACTAACTGGCTTCAGAAACCAAATGAGTCAACCTGGGCGCATTTTTGCCTCCGCACCGAGACTTGAGCCGAAACTGTGACAGGAAATGTTAATCAAACAAAAACGTTGCACAATCTGAGTTTATGTGCCATCGCAGTAATTCGATACCGATGATACCCCATAAATTTAATCACTGTAACGATTATTTGTCGAAGTCGGGGCGTTCTGAGACTGCAAAGCAGCGAAGTGCAATGTCGCGGGCTAATTAAGTCCGCCCCAAAGCGCGACTCGAGTTTTGTGTTTTGTGTTTGGTGTGTCTGAGGAGGAAGCCGAGCTGACAGTCGTTTCTGCGATCGATAAAACTTTTTGTTTCTATTTTTGCGCTTTATATTGCAACAAAATTGATCGACGGCGATGAGTGCTTGTGCGAAACTGCGAAGCAAAACAGGTACTTTGGAGGATATGATATGAGCGCTTACTTGGCGGAGACTCGCGGCATGCGGGGAGAGAAAACAATTATTATTGATTTGGATTTGAGTTTCAAGTGACGAGTAAAAACAGTAATGAGGCTGCTAAACGGCATGGCGCTTTCACATTCAAGTAATTCTAGTTTCGGAGCCGAGCGGTTCAGCAACAGTTTCGACATCGGCGCATGAATTGGTGTGTTATGAGTCAATGACCTTTCAAGGTTAAAGGGGAGTTTGCTTGTGTTCCGTACGTGCTTCGAGAGGCAGCGGAGAAGCTGGAATGTTGGACTGGGGGAGGTAATTATTTAACACTAGTTTTTAAGGCACCAGTACTATTTCTCAAGTCTATAAAAATGACCTTATTGCTATTCCAAAAAGAAAATAATTAAATTCTTCACATTTAAAGCACAAAAATATTCAAAATACTTTGAAAGTTCTTTTAAGACACTCTGCACCTTTTTGAAAAACTTTTTTACTCACAAAAAAGCTCAAAAAGAGAATGAACAAATTTAAGCCGCAAGTTTTTGTCTGGGTAATAGAAATGTAAATTTTCTGATTCCCAAAGTTCTGAAGCATAAAAGCAAATTTTTAGTAAAATCCCCACAGTTTGAGAGGAAATTTTAAAGCTTGAAACTAAAACTTACACTTTAAGAAATATTCCAAAACTTATTTGCTAGAGCTTTGTGCTTTTAAAGGCCCGTCATAACTATGAAAGCCAATATTTGTAAGTTTACCCTGTCTCAGTTTTCATTTACTTTTAACTTCCTCCAGACTCCCTACGAGAATTTGAACCCTAAATATGTAGTTGACTTGATAGTACTTCTGCTTCAGAATGGTTATCCATCAATCAAAGTCCGTCTAACGTTTTTCCCAAAAAAAAAAAAAATTTCAAGAGAAAATTGACGAATATGAAACTAGAAAACGTTCCTCTAAGCCCCAAATTAAGGTTCCTTCTCTGCTAATAACTCAGAAGTTTCAAGGAAATTTAAAATTCTGCGCAGTTGCGGAACTTGGTGGGATGACACCGAGAAGATACACTTGGAGAGGGCTCCGAGATGATGTAACCGAGTCAATGTTAGCTCAGCTCATCTTCATTCGCAACAGTCATGTCACGCTCCAAGGTCCAGCCCATTAGGTTTTCGGTGCACGGCGGAGGGAAAATGTCACCGCGCTCGTGTCGATACGAAGGAGTCTGCGTGAGTATACGCCTTTTTCCCCGCACTCACGTTCTCGCGTGTAAGGTGTGTGGCGCTTAATAAACAAAGATGACTCATCGCAGGATTCACCGCGCGTCGACGATTTCCCACCCTCCTCGCTCAAGTGTTACCGCAATCGCTCTCGACACCTCTCTGCCCCGATGAGAGGTTTTTTCTTTCTCGAGACTCGAGCAGGTCTACAAATATTTTTCTTCTTCTCTGCTTTCTCATGCCCAGACCGCCGAGATGCCGAGATGCCGAGCTGCCGAGTGTTTTAATTGTTTTAATATTAAAAGCACACATCTTTATTTTCATGCAATGCGCGAAGAGCACAGAGAAGAGCCGAACGGAGCCACGAGAAGTGATGGAAAATAGAAAATACGATACCTAGGTCGTACATTATTTATTTTATTATGCGTGCAAGTCGTTATGCTTTAGTGGGCTGATAAGTTGGACAGGAAATTTGCTGCCTGAAAAATGGCTCCGGGAGGGCATTTGTGAGAAAAACCACAACAATCGTGCCACTTGTCACTAGCAAACACAAGCTCTACCAGACAAAATAAAGACGCTGATCAGGTGAGGGTCCAACCTTCTTTTCTGGCTTCACGCAGGGCCTCACGCAGATGAGGCAGTTTTTGTTCGGGGACGAGATTACACCAGAGTTGTCTAAATCACTGAGCACTTTGGAGTCATTCATTGATCACTTTTTGCGCTCTCCACTCTGAATAACAATCAAAATATCGACGAAGCTGCTAGATATAAAACACTGATTATTTTCCAAGTATACGTCCGACCGCGAGTGAATCTCAAACTGGAATGCTTCGAAGCCGAACTTCAGCTCGCTCCAGGCGCGAAGAGGAGTAAGTCCAACGCGAGTGTACGGGAGTTTAGCCAGAAGCAGCGTACGAACAAGCAGCGTTCATTCATTCATTCTCCGAGAGACTGTGAGTAGAGTTCGCAAGCAAACACTTATCAAACAAATATTGAGGAAAATTATTTGGTTGATGTTCGTTTTGTTACGAACTGTAATTGTGAGAACGTTTTGACATTTTATTAATATAATTTAATAATAACAGTGATAGATGATTAATATTTTTGCATTTAAAGATTCAGGTTTCTTAGACACTTTTATTATATCAAATGGTTGTTATAGCTCATCCACGATCTGAGGAATAAATAAAATAATCAGATTAAATTTACCTAAAAACATAGATATTATTTATTCACTTTTAACTTAACTTCCCCAAAATTTCTTAATGCTATTGACTCAAATTTCATTCTAAGCTCTCTGGATCCAAGTCACCGAAATACATGATTGCTTTTTCAGGGTGTAGGCAATTCATGAAGTTTTGAATGAATTTTCTACAGGGTAGAGATGAGAAGTCGCGAGATGGCGCTGTGTTTTGTTTATATTGTGGAATCAAAATGTTGACGAGCAGAACTCGGGTGATTTTGAAGAGTTTCAGGCCCTTCTGCACGACGTCAGTTCTCGGTGGAAGGAAGCACCAAATAACAGGACTCAAGGTTAGCAAGAGGGCGAATCCTGGAGTGGATCTTCGCTACAAACTTCTCAGACAAGGAGAGAAAACCAACTTCGATGACTTCGAGGAGGATCCAGGTGCGAACTTAATTTCCACTTGATTTTAGCTCTTGCTTATTTAAGACACTTTTCCACAGAGTTTGACCCCGACTCTGATTTCTCTGAGGTTCACAAGTCCCACCGGCAGCACGAGAGGGAGGCGCGGGAGCTGGACGAAAAGATCAGCTTCTGGCGCGTCCGGGACAAGTACTTCAAGGTGAAGCTCCCGAATCTAATGACTTGGGGAGAGAAGGAGCACGTGCGAAACCTCCACGCGGATGACCCCGAGACCTGGACGCCTCAGTACATCAGCGAGAAGTTCCCCATCGACGTCAGGAAGGTTGACAGGCTGCTTCGAGCGAAATGGTTCCCGAAGGACGAGCTGAGGGCGAGGACTCACGACGAGAAAGTGGCGCAAAACTGGCGGATGCTTGAAAGTGGTGAACTGGAGGTGCCAGAGCAGCTGAAGTCCCACCTTCTGAGCCTCAAGTCAAGGCCCCAGATGGCTTTCGAGTTCGTCCCTCGACGAAAACTCTCAGAGAACATCCAAACTCGCAACTCGGAGTTCCTCAGTATTGTCCAGAAACCCAAAGAAGTAGTAAAAGCCGAGCCTCAGCTGAAAATCACGAAGCCACTTTCTCAAGAACCTGCCAGGGGCGAAAAAAGAATGACCCTCGATGAGCTCAATCGGCACCTGGAGGAGGACGAGGAGGAGGAAAAGAAGTCACTAGTCAGCTCAGAAGTGCCCAGTAAGTTCGCGGATGAGAGCAGTCTGAACGCTGTAGCGCTGAAGGACCTCTCGATGCCGGCAGTCACGGACCACATCCGGATCCCGAAGAAGCTCTGGAGGAGAGGGGCGACGTACCGGGTCGGGGACTGCTTCTACGGCGACGACGGGAACCTGCTCTTCCGGGTCCCGGGGCTCGCCAAGTAATAAAGTGCCGCTATCAAAACTTGAATCGTTTTATTTGCTGAGTCTCTGCGCAGTTATAAACCAAATTACACATATCTAAAGTACATTTAGTGTATCTATCGCTCACAAAACATAAAACAAATAAGAAATACATGTTCGAAGAGAAGCCTTTTGCTCGCATTTCTGTCGGACGTGGACGTAGACGTGGACCAAAGCTACAAAACTATCGTCTCCAAATGAGCATAAATGTATCAGACTTAGGGGCTAAAACTGTCCGGAAGTTTCGTTCTTTTAGTGAGATTCTATGAACTTATACATGAAAACTGGCACTTGCTCCACATAAGCTATTTGGTGCGCTTTCAGGACTCTCGCTGCCAGGCATTTGAGTGAGGTATGTCTTACGGAGTTAACGAGCTCGTGCACCTGCTGGTCCTGCAGAAGACTTTCGAAGGTGTCGCCGTCGTTGTTGCGGACGTCCTGAAAAGATATTCGAGTTAGGAGGCATTTTGAAGCTGGCTATCTTTGAGTTTGTTTCTGATTTTTCTTTGAAAATCTTATTTTGTTTTTGTCAAGGACTTTCCCCTCAAGAAATTTAGGGTCCCCTAGATCCGTTCCTGAAAGAAAAAGGACTCGGAAAAGCTCGATAAACACCTCCTTCACTTTTGTCTAAGTCTTTGATCAATTCTTGGGAAAACCTAAAATTCGGAATCCCTTTTTTGGATTAAATGAACAAACCTCAAGTCTTTTAAACTTACTTAAACGAACGGACAGATGGACAAATAGGACCAAAAGGGTACTAAAATAACTCACGAGATGGGCGCCGTGTTCCACGAGGGTCTGGGCTAGGCTGGCAGGACAGGGATGAGCGAGGGCTGCTAGATGAAGCGGTGTGTTTCCGAGGTCATCGACGGCGTTGGGGTCTGCTCCAACCTTCAGCAGGGCACGCACGAGTTGCGGGGAAGGGAACTGACAGGCGGGGTAGCGGCCCACGAGCGCCGCCTCCCGGTAGCACGCCATGTGAAGAGCGGTTCTGCCGAGCCTGACTTTTGTCTGAAAAAGAGAGGACTTAGATTTTTCTTGCCGAAATGATTTAGCGAGGAATTTGAAAGAATTCACTTTTTTCTAGAACACTAGTCAATAAATTTTTTGATCGAAAAATAAGCTCAAAATTTTAGTGATTTTGACTTCGGTAGAAAATGTCATTTTCCCACCAAAAATAACTCTCACAAATATTCCCCAAAGAAAACTTTTTCTGGAAAATTTATTCAAAAAATTTGGGGTTGATTTTTGTAGATTTCCCGGTTAAACAAATCTTTGCAATCGAACCGACAAGACTCACCTTAAGCTTTACCAACTCGTAGAGCGACTTGTAAATACTTGATTTAGTCTCATCGTGGCCCGGTTCGGCCTTGCAGTCGTCCAGCAATCGGGCAAGTAGGCACGCCAGATGGAGAGCAATGACGAGGGCGCGGTTCAAGGAAGTCGTGTCCTTGTCGACGTCCAGTGACTTTTCGAGCATCTCCTGGCCATTCACGACCTCCCGGATGGCATTCTGGAACACTAGGAGCATGTCCTTGGTCTCGATCGGTGGAACGATGCGGCCTCGGGTGACGGGACGTCCGGCCTCACCCAGCATGAAGCTGAAGAGTTCCGCAAAGGAGAGCAGGGATGATTGGGTCATCGCGTTCAGAGGCTCTAGAATGCTCTGCTGCATCGACAGCGCGTATGTCCAGAGCTCTATGCAGCGGTCAAAGCGTCCAGAGTCGGCGTAAACGGCCCCTCTGGAAAATAATTGTTTTGTTAAATTTGTTTTTTCGAGAATTTGGGTCTTTAGGATTACCTGAAGCGGATGTAGTAGCTGGTGTCGGGATGCACGGGACCCAGGATCCTCTCGCGGATGATCAGGGCCTGCATCCGCATCTCGTCCGGGTCCATCACAAGCTCGTCCAGCGCGTTCAAGTCGTTTACCTCTCTCGCGTAGTCGTACGCTGCTGCGGGTTCTTTGGCTGGCTTCACTAATACAGGCTCATTGTGGTATCTGGAAAGGCAATCGGTGAGCTTGTGGGTTTCTAAGGAGAAAGTTCCAGACTCACCTATCCTCCATGGCTCGGCGCCAGAACGACAAGGCCCCGAGCATGTCCCGTTTCTTGTCCACGAAAGTGGCTCCGAGCAGCTCCAGGGCTGAAATGCGGTCTTCTCGGCTGACAGTGGGAAGTTGGATGAGATGCTCCACGATTGAGACGTGGCCAGTCACGCTAGCAGCTAGGAGAGGGGTCATTCCTGGGGAGGAGAAAAATAAGTTTGAAAATTCTAGGAGACAGTTGAGAGTTTCTTGTTGATGCTTTGATTCAAGTTGAGTCAGAAAAAAACCCCTGATCTAGGAGATATGTTAAATGGTGATTTCACGAAGCAATTAAGACTTTGTGGATAAAGTTGAATCTGAAAAATCCCCCATTCTTGAAATATTTGTCTTTTCAATCTTTTTAGACTTACTTGTGCCTGGGGTCAATCCCTTCTCTCTCACTAGACGAAAAAATTCCAATCCTTCTTATCAGACTTAAGTCATTTAAAATTAATAAATCAACATTTTTCAAATTTCAAAGCTCTCTAATTTATCAGAAATAACTATCTTAAGTCAGTTGGCAATCTCAAAATCATCTCAAACTTAATTTTGGCTAATTCAATGCCTTAAAAAGTCGGTCAGATAAAAGCGACTCAAGGCCTTTTTTTCTGAATTCAGTTTTTTTCTGCGACTCCTTTGAAGGTTTCACTCCCAAAGTCTTATTTTCTTACCGTAAGAGTCGACATCCATCGTCGCCCCGTGCCGCAGGAGCAGTTGCAGGATCTCCAAGGACCCGGACTCTGCGCAGTCGTGCAGTGCCGTGTTGCCCTTGACACTGCGCCTGTTCACCTTGGCATTCAGCGACAGGAGGTACTGAGCTATTTGATAGTGTCCCTTGTAACAGGCGATCATCAGGCAGGTGTGGCCGTGTCGGTTCGCTACCTCTATGTCTGAAAGCACCAGTGTCAGCACGAGTATCCATTAGAAAGAGAGAAAAAGGACTACTCACCAGCGCCGTGCACTACTAGGAACTTGACTATTTCATAGTGGCCGTCGAAGCAGGCGGCTCTCAGAGGTGTCGAGTTGGTCTTCGTTGTGCTGTTCACCTTTGCCCCGTTCCGCACCAGCATTTTGACGATATTTGTGTGCCCAGCTGCGGCTGCACACCACAAGGGGGGCGCTCCCTCGATTGTTTCCCCATCGAATATCACAGATCCAGTTTGTTCAACGTCAGCATGGCACCGCTTGAGCAGATATTGCACCACGTCGTAGTGGCCGTTGCGACAGGCGATCAGCAGAGGCGTAGCTCCCCCAGTCTTTGATTTCACTAGTAAGTCTACCTCCTCCTGGGATCGTCCATGAATGTAACCCTGTGGAAAAAAAGAAAGAGATGAGTTCATGGACTTGAATTGGCTAAACACGTGATTTTTTCCTGCATGAGGGAGACGACTGGTTTTTCGTTCGAACTAGGGCTGGCAGTTTGGGAAAAAGTATCTACAAAAGCTTTTAAAAATTAAATTAAATTAATATTTTAGAACCAAAAGAGCAAAGATTTCAAATATTAAAAATTCAAAAATTGTAAAGGCAAAGCAAATTCACGCAAGCAAACACGCTTGCTCATAAAACTCGACCTTTTATCGAATCAACGAGCTTCTAGAGTCAACAGATCAAGACCCTAGCTGCAAATTGGCTAAAAATAGAGTCACGTTCTTTCTCCGAGAACTTCAGCTTATTGCAAATTAAATCTCTCCCCGCAATGTTGACTTCAAGCGAGGCATGCAGCGACAAACGAGCTGCTGACACGAATTGAGTCGCTCTAAATTCTTTTTTTGGCACTGCCCGAGCTCGCACTCGCCACCTATGTGGAGCAAGCTGCGATTTGATAAGCTAACAGCGACGCACTTGTGCAAGGTCGCCCGATATGTTGCTCAATGCGAAACGAAACTTTTTATCATATTTGGAAACTTTCGGGGCTGACTTTTTTGGGGCCAAAACCGGTTCGATCTCCCTGAATCTCCCGTGCCTCCCCAAACTTGCTCGCGACATTGCGGTTTTTGCGCCGTCCCGGGGGGAGTAAACTCGCCCGGAGGTGAGCTTGTTTTGCCAAGGAGGCCGACTTACTTTGGTTTTGCAAATCCTCCTGAGGAACTTCCACACCATCTTGCACAAAGGAATGTCTCGTTTCACTGTACTTGAAATACTGAATTTGATATCAAAAACACGCAATTCAGTGCACCGATTAGCTCACATCAGTTCTAAATCTCACGAGCGCTAATCCCCCAGCACATCTATAAAGTTCTGAGGTTGGAAATTTACTGACGAGTATGCCTACAAATTATTATTTGTTGACATACAATACATCCCCACACATTTACACGCTCACTCGCCACAAGTTTAGCGGCCGTAACAATAAATTAACGTTAGAGCAATGCTACGTCATGTTTTCGCATTCAGCATCTGTATTCGCTTTCACGTAAACAACTTTTTTGGCCCACACCACTACAGAGACTCCACACGCAGGTTCGTCGCGAAAAAAACAAATCAAACCATCCCAATTACCGCAGAGGTCAATCGATTTCCTTCTCTCGTCTCATTTTGCCGTCATTCGATTGGGACCTAATACTCTGGGGCTCAGAAGTTCTCGCCCAAGGGCCTTTTAGTTTAGATTGGCCTATTTACAGCTCATAGAAAAAAAGTTTAATCAAATTTCAGGACAGAGAAAAAATTTGCTCTGAGGTTAAAAAGTTTCTTTTTTCTTTCAAAAACCCTTTCGTTTAAAGGAGTAATTCAGAATTCAGAAGTTTTTGGAATGAACCTTTGGAGCCAGAGGCTAGAGTTTAATGTTTTGGTTTTAGACTCAGACTCAGAGTTAAAGAAAAAATTGCCTAAACTTTGTGGATAGAGTGTAGACGTTTCTAGAGTTTAATGGGCCGAACTGAGGCTCCAAAGCTTATTAATATCCCACTCTGGGGGCCAAAAGTTCCTAACAGGTACTTGTTTATCAAAGTTCCAAAATTTTATGGCCAGAGTGTAGTAATTTCTAGAGTTTAATGGACCGTACTGAGGCTCCAAAGCTCATTAATATCCTACACTGGGGATCAAAAGTTCCAGACCGCCATTTCTACTTCAAAGTTCCAGAAACTTTGTAAGCAGACGGTAGCTTTGTCTCGTCTCCATTGTGATTCATTCCAATTTCCCGGCGTCAATCGAAACCAGGTTCTGCTGGCTCATGCTCGTCTGGCACTTCAGACCATGATCTAGGCTACGGAGCGCCTACGTCACGCCGCGATACGGAATTTCAGAACGAGCCCCGTTTCGGTGAGAGAGCCTGAGAAACTCAATTTTAACCCAGATTGCATGAATCACCTTGAACTGGGGAGTTAACTGATACTAGGGACGGTTAGAAATTCCCTCCTTATCTCCGAGCAAACATGCAATCTTGACTTTCCGCCAATTTATCATCTCTTTCTGAGTCATCGCGGATGACTCACGGCTCTGCTTGCTTCAGAAGTGAATCTCGGAACTTTATGCTATTTTTAAAAGAGAAATTATGCCTGCTCCGATCTTTAGGACGACGAACCGTACTAAAACACGGTCGCTACTCGACGACAGGTGGCTCTGTCACCTGAGTTTGAGTGACGAAAAGGGGCCTTTCGTAAGACTCGAGTGCAGCAAGCAAAGCAAGTCGTCTTCCCCCTCTTTATTGCTCCGTTCAGATCTGCCCCATTTAACGTTTCCCATATGCTAACCATCAAATGCCACCTTTGAGTCGATTTAGCCACACTCAGAAATCTCAAATTGGCCCAATATGAAAACGCACCGCTTCTCTGAACTGCCTTCGTTCACCGCATAGCAAGGAGGAGGAAAATTTACGACTGGTCAGAATGAGTTTGCCCCAAATAATTTCTCGCATTTGAACGAGTACATTAACCGAGAGTGGCAAGACGAAAGCAAGTGAAATATGTCCTCTGTAGCGACGACTCGACGAGGAAGTTGAGCTCGAAATCCCCTCGAGTGAACTCTAAGCGGGGCGCGGATTTGTAAACACACGTGTCTAATCACATGTTGGCATGTGCTTGACTCGAATCACACTTGGCCTATCGATTTTCCTGTTTTCACTGCCACCACCTTTGTCAAGGCGATCGTGACGTCAGCGAGAACGAAACATAGGTGCAGACGAGGGAGACGGAACGGACCAGCAACACAAAGAAAATGCAATTGAGCAACTGCAGCCATCAGCTGGCCTTGAGTGCCTCCGTTTATGCCTATCCCCGGCTATATCGTGCAATGCCACGGCGAAGCTATAAAATGTATTCATACGCTATGCTTCCTATGTCGCGCCTGGCGAGAATTATTCATTTAGGACTCGGACTCGACGTGAGGAAGCTTGATCTGAGATAGCTGGGAGATTTTGTGACATTTTATTTAATGAAAATACCTTTTTAGACTGAATTTTGATTAAAAGTATTAATAAATTTTAAATTTGTAAGTGTTTAAATTTAAGTTAAGTTTTGGATAGATCATAGACGTGTTGAAAGCATTCAATATTATGAATAAAGTTGTTAGTAAATTTTTGGGGGTTTTGTAGTAATTATGTGGCTGAAATTTTGTCGAATTTTTTTTCAGAAACACCTTTCAAAATTCGACTCTTAATTTTAAGATTTTTTACTTTTCAAAATTAGTTACATTTAAAACCCTACTAGTTGGAAACCGTTCAAAGACGATCTTGCCACTTAGAACCCACACTTCAAAGTCCACAGAAACACACCTTTGGATCAATTTCCCGTCATAAAAAATGAATACAATATTTCAGACAAACAGAAAAGCCGGCTTCTGAGCCCATTTCCGATGCACCTCAGACTGCTCTGCTCTGAACAGGTAAATAGGTGACGCGCCATGTCATGAACTGAACTCCGTTCCTTTGTGGTTTTATTGTACTATCATTAGTTATTGAAGAAGGCCTTGCTAATTGATTAATATTTTATTACAAATTACCTTGACTCACGTTGATGGAGGAAAACGAGCGACCCTTCAGTGCTCGTAATTAAAACCACGTGCAATCGCGCTCCCTAATTTCGTGCTCGTGAAATGCCTCAATCCTCATTTCACGTTGCCTGACATTCGTACAATGCAGCTCTTATTTATAGATTCGCCAACTCGATAAATTGCCGGTTTCGACTTGATTGGCAGTTTCGGGACTGCAATAAATACCTCGGAGGACAATTTCAAATACACAGTCCTGCTTGGCTGCAGCCAACAAAAGTAGATTTAAAACCCTTTTAGAGCACAATAGCTAACTCAAGGTAAAGGGCTCAATAATTCAGTGGTCATTAGAATTCGGGACGTTTCACGAGACTCAAGAAGACAAGGGCTGCTTTGAATGTCTGTTTTGCTAGTGTGAAAGGAGCCAGTCCAGCCCTGCTCGAGTTTATGAAAGTTGGGAAAATTGCTTCAAAGTTTCCAAACAAGAAAACACGCTTTTAGTTTTCCCATGAATTTTCCATGAGCTCCTCGTTAGCGAGTCCGAATAAATAAGATTCACGTCGAATATCCTCTTTCAGACGGATTTCGTTCCTCGCCCGAAATGGAGTAAGCCAAAAACACGTCCTCAGAAACCCCTCGAGGTAACGAAAATCTCATTCCAGCTACAAATTCATTCGCAAGCCTGCCCAGGAGAACCGCGACAAGCTCTTTGTGGTGCACGAGAGCATCATGGACTGGCTCGGGATGTGGCCCCTGACCCCCAAAACCTCACTCAGACGCCTACTGGGACCCTTTGCCGTGTTTTTCATCATCCTCTTTCACATCGCCACCATGATCTTCTACGAGTTTCGGAATCACGACGATTGGACGAAAGTCAGCTACAGCGTCCCGGAGCAGCTCAAGCATTGGATTGACTTTATCAAGTTTTTGGCCATTCTCTACTACCGACAGGCAGCCGTGGACGTCATTGAGGACCTCTCGGGCACCTGGAAAACTTGTAAGTCGTGTCCTAAAATTGCTTAACGAATTTTCTTCCCGTTCCAATGATCCTGGATTTTTAACCGACGAAATGTTTTAGTTCAAGAACAATTTTTTCATATTTTTTACTAACGAAAATACAAAGATGTTTGTGAAAATTGTCAAAAAACTTCCTTTTTCTATATTCATTTTTAAAAAACTTTACTGTAGTTTATTTTAAAAAATCTAGGCCTCAAAGAGGCTCAAACAACAGTTAAAATTTGAAAACTTGCCCAAAATAAGTTCTGGACTAGGGAGAAAAGAGGTTAAGTTTGCCTCTTTCAGACACGCAATTCGATTTCCCCGGGTGGAAGGAGAAACAAGTGCGGGCCATTCGTCTCACGGAGGTCGTCTCGTGGCTCTACATCGCCTACTACTTCTACGCGTGCTTCAACGTTTTCTACGTCCCCACCATCCTCAGCACCGGATGGGCCCTGATCAACGGACGGAACCTCACGAACGACCTAGTTATCCCCCCCATGCTGATGGAGTGAGACTTTCGTGCGTGCAAAAGTCCACTAAACCTTCAGCCCGCGTCCTTTCTCCTCGCAGGTACCCCTGGGACATGCACTCCGACTACTGGACGGCCTTCTTCACCCACAACGGCGTCATCACGTTCTCCCTGGTCTTCACCACCAGACTCGCCAGCGCCATTTATGCGCTCTACATTTCTATGATCTCCTTGACCTCCAACCTCTTCAACTGCATCCAAATGCAGCTCCACCACCTCGACCTCGAGTGGCGAGACGCCTTTCTCGCCGGCAAGGAGACGTACGACGAGAAGAGGGTATCGAGGCAGCTCGGAAGCATCATAAACCAGCACAACCACGTCTACGAGTGAACTTTTCTACCCTCAAGCGAAACGAACTCTGCAGCTTCCGTCTTTTCAGGATCGTCCGGAAGCTGGAGACCATCATGAGCGAGGCCATGCTGGGAATCTACATGCTTGGGAGCCTCACCTTGACTTTCGTGATATTCAGATACGTCACTCTAAACGTAAGTAAGGAAGCGATCCACGCGAACCCGGAGACTAGCGTGCCACTTTGACATGCTATGGCGACTTTGAGAAGTCATGGGACAGGGGGAAATTGGTCGCGTCACGAAAGTCTCGCTCAACCTTGGTTGAACTCCAAACTAAAACTTCCCCTTCCAGCAATACACCGACTATTTCCACATGTTCACCCACTCCTCCTTTGCTGCCGCCATCTACCTAGACATCTTTCTCGTCTCCTTCTGCGGCGACCAGCTGATGCAAGCCGTAAGCGGATTAGAATTTCCTGACCCTTTTCAGACGTGTTTGCGGCTTTTCAGGCCGACGATGTGACGTTTGCGGCTTACAGTACGTGCTGGTATCACCTCAAGCCGAGACACCAGAGGGCCATTTTGCTTATCATCCAGCGAGCTCAAAGGCCAACTGGCATGACTGCATCTAAGTTCTACTTTATCAACTTTGAGAGCTTTGCAACGGTATGATTTTCACCTTTCACCAATTTTTCTCGTTTTCATAATTTAGGGAGATTTCTCTTGGATAAACTAAAAGCGTTAGAAGACTCTGAATTCTGTTGCTGACGAAGATTCGTTGGTAAAGGTCATAACTTGTGAGTTTTTTGTAAAACCTTTTCAAAAGACGGACTTCAAATTTTTTCAGCTTCTGCTTTTAAAAAGTCATTTAAAAGTTCTTGCATAAAAATTTTATTAAAGAAAATTCTGGATACTTTGGGTTCTAAAATAATTTATTGAGTACTTTCCCAGGAACCCATATTAATCCCAAAAATCTATTTCTGACCAAAAATAATTCTTTTATCCAAAATTCAAGAACCAAAATTTTTCTAAGCTCTTTGATTCTCATAAAACGAACACTTAACAGGTTTCTGACCCCGGGTCATGATGTTTTTCAAGAGACGTCTAACTAAGAAGACCGTGTTTGGCTCAAATCGGCTTCAAAAATTCGGAGATTGGAAGAAAATGGGTTAAATTTATTTCCTTGACATAAAAAACGCATTTCATTGCAGGTCTTGCACAACTCCTTCAGATACTTGACGCTCCTGCGGACCCTTTTCCACAAGTCACTCGAGGAAATTTGAAGTAATGAGGCTGTTTCGCACAACCGCACCTGGTATCCAAATAAAGAAGTGAAACAACTGTCTACTCGCTGTTTGTTTTCAGAATTCCTCGAGCACCCGTAGTTGTCGACGAAAATCGCGTTTTCCACTCAAACGACATGCTTTACATCATCAATGCGCCCACGCGCCAACCTGACGAGATATCTGAGAATCGATTCCGACCCACGGACTGCAGATTTTGCGAATTCAAATGAGTTGAGCACACAGAAGAGTAAATAAACGCTTTAACGCCAGTATCACGGTCACTCTACACTTTGAATCGTCCGATAAAGCACCTTATTACGTTAATTAACAATTGAAGTGGATTGTCGCAACCGGAATTGATCTTGGGACAGAGCTCACGAGACAGAACTCCCAGCTCGAGGTGTTATTCAACAGCTTGAGCCGAATGTGGTAAAAAGCTCTTTGTATAATGCAATATAACCCATATCAATCCGTAATACTAATAATATTAAACTAACACACCATTAATTGCTCACACGCAACAAACACAAGCCCGCCGAGTCTCTGCCGAAGTCGCCGAGCTCGTTTCTGTGCGCGAAGAAAAGCTGTAACGCGTTAGGTAAGACTGGGCTTAATGGCCCCGTGTGAGGTGGAAATGGGTTCGAAGGGCTCGCTTGAGACTCACGTGGGCTTGGTTTTCTTTTTTTAAGGTCGATTCCTCTCTGAACAATTTCTTAAACTATTTGAGTCTTTTGGTCATATTTATAACTAATAGAAGGCAAGCTTTGGATTTAAGATTTCAAATCAAGTATGTCTGTTTTCTGGATTTATTTCTATTTCACACTATGTACATGATTTAAATTTTTGAGTTCTACAACATTTCATCTATTTGCTTCTAATCAATTTATCAAAATAGACATTTTACAAATTAAAGTTTTGTTTTAAATTATTTGAGAAGAGATATTGTAATTTTTCAAACCATTTGAACTACTTAAGGTTCACTTTCAGGGATTCAAATTAATTGTGATTTTCAAACACATATTTTTTAAGCCGTTTGAATCTTATTTCTTAGTTTTCAACCTCATTTTCAATCATTAAGTTCCTCAGAAACCTTCCTAGATAGATTCGAAGGTGGGACAAATGGTCACGGAAGTTCCTAAGAGCCTATTGTGGCCCACAGAAAACTTCCTGAAACCTAGACAAACAGACTGCCCTTCGCTAGCTCTTTCCAGAAATGTGGCACGCTTGAATTTCACGCTTTCAAAAGTAGGTAAGTAGCTACTCTCTTGAGCCATGTTTTATACTACTTAGCAGCCAACTCAAACACCACTCTCACTTGTGCTGCCGATTGACCGAATGCACATTGGCAGCTCCAGCTTTTGGTTATGCCGATTTTGTAAGTCTCTTGCATATTCCGCACAGATACGAGCGCGTTTTGTTTTCAAAATCAATGTTAGTGGGTAATTGGAATTACAAACGATTACGTTCGAGCGTCTGTCTGCCGTAGAAACGATTTTGTGGCGCAATTGTCTGCGAATCGGTGTGCAACTCGGCTCAGTTTCGGTCGACGATGACGTTTAACTTTACCGAACGCACGTCGTAGACTAGCTGGGGTGTCTGACTCTCGCCAATGTTTACGACTCTTCTGGGAAAAACTCGCCACTGTTTTTTCTCGGTCGCGAGTCACTTTTCGGTTTTCCCAGAACGCTGCTTTGAGAAAAACACCTGCTTTTGCACCGAAGTTACGAAATTCTAGGTAGTCAACTGGCAAAGTGCCCTCGAATCTCTGAAACGTCTGTTTTTAAGAACTCAGAAGTACTTTATTTATGAACTTTTCCTAGAAAAAGAGCCGTTGAGTTCCGAAAACTCTGTCAAGCGTAACTTTAACACTAAATCCCGTTGCATTTAGACAACAAATAAGCATTCAAAGTCTCTAAACATGAAAAAATGTTATTTTGTCGGATTTGTTCTCAATGAAAATCCAAAGACTCGTCCATCTCTGACCTCCTAGAGACTTCTAAGCGGTTTACTATCTTTTGGACTCTTCTGAATCCTTTATCAAACCTTTTGGCAAATTTAGCTCAAGACTTGAACCAGTTTTTGCATTCTTTAAAGACCTCAAAGCCCCAAATAGTCCGTCAATCCAGCCCCATAAAGCATTTCATGAGGCTAAACCGCACGCCTGAGCGCCGTCTGGCTTTCTATACGTAGAGTTCAAAGACTCGCATGGCAGCCCCGTCCGGCAGATTTCGAAACCGCTCCCATTAGCTTTTGGAGACGTGAGCCATTTGCAGCCGCTTAACCGTGTTTAATTTTATGTTCCTACAACCGAAGGTATGTATGACGGTGCGGCTCGAAACGTGTAAGAAGGTCGGAATATTTTGGCACTGGTTCAACAAAAATTACACATAAACATGCCGCTCTAATATTCGGAAGCTGACTCAACTCTAAACCGTGTTCTCGTCTCCCCGAAGTCCGATATGATGCCGCCCCGGGATGAGTTCATGCGCTGCGACGTTTTTTGTGAAAAATTGATATGGCGAAATTCGGGAAAGGTTTAACCCATTTTCTCCCAGAGCTGCTTACAGACCTGTAATCCTCTCAAAACCGTATTTCTTAGAAGTTTGGTGGTAAATCATGGCGGGATTGGAAAAATAGGAAAAATTAAAATTCAAAAAAAATCAAAGAAAAGTTTTGGTAAATTTTTTCACTAAATAATAAGAATTAATTCTGGCATGAACCTAAGATTAAGAAGAAAATTTGATTTTTCACTGCTAGGAAAAATGTGCAGAAAAAATAAGTGATGAAAAAATAAGCGTCTGTGAAAAATTGGGTGTATCGGAAAACATGGAATCCGGGGCGGTTCCGGAAGATGTTTCGAGGCCCGGCCGCTTATCTCTCAATGATTTTCGTCGTCGTGCCGCCCGCTTGAATTGTTTTGCGCGTCATTCTCTGAATTGGTCTATATCTCGAAGAATATTTATAGATCTGCACAAGAGGTGACTCTTGAGAGAGGCCCGCAACAGCCGCACTTTGCCAACCGACAGTTAGATTCGTCACTCTGATGGGCACTATTTGCCCTTCCCAGCCCTTTGAGCGGTCCACTGACGCACACTTTGGAGTCGAGGGCCTTATACATCCGCATAAAAAAGCAGCTCGTTAACTTAAAATTCATTCTGCCGATCGGCAGTTTAGAACAAACTTCAATCTCCTTCCTGCTTCTGAAGCGCGAGGAAACTTCCGTATTTGCGACCCAGCTAGTGTGCGCTCTCTGACGTCATGACCTGTAGAGTTGAGTATAGAGTGGTAACGGAAGTAATCCTGGATTTTATTGCTCGAATATAGAAAGGGCTGAAAAGCCGTAAGATAGTGTTTGAAAGTCTTTCAAAATTGTACTTTTAGTCTCTGACGAAAAGTTTGTTTTACCTTCTAGAGGAATGTCTGCACCCTAATCCGTCTCCACAATTTCTTCAAACTCTCGAAAGTCAAATCTTAGAGATTGAAGACTTTTTGGATCCAAATTTTATTTTTAAGACTAGAAGCAAGTTTAAAAATTCAAAATAGGGAAATATTATACTAAGCTTTTTTCTGATATCACTCTAGAAACTAGGCTTCGAAAACTAGGCTCTTGCAATCGACACGTCGATGGAGCTAATTGGCACGTTCATGGGCCCCAAAGAAGTAGCTTTTGCAACTCCGAATTGAGCGCGGACTCAATTCACTTCTAAATATGGGCAACGTAGCCTTCACGAATTCCTCAGAGTTCACGCGAACGTGATATCGCAACTGCATATATGGAAATAAGGAAGTGTATGAGACGGGAATTGCATGTACTATGTATGCACTCGCGGACCGCGGCAGCATATGTATTTAAGGGCTAGGCTCACTAGCGGAGATATACGAGTGCTCTGTAACAAAGCAAAATGATTAAAACAGGTTTGTTCTTTATTGTGCGGATGGAGATTAGAAGTTCAATGTTCTTGCGCTAGTGTGCACTGACGCTCGCTACAAAATACGACTCTTGCTTCATTCCACTTGACTTGGCTGCGAGGTCTCGGCTCTCGAGCTCCCCTGTCACGGGACCGGTCATGGCAGTCGGGTCTGGGGGGCTTATTGTTTTAGCTGTGGTCAGCTTTTTTTTGTTGTTTTGATGTCAGATTCAGATTATCTCACTTCTGACAAAAGCTTTACTTTCAATAGTGGAAAATTTGAGAACTAAACTTCGACCTTGAGGTCTCTGAAAGTCTCAGGATAAAGTTTTGAGATCTCCTAGGTCCAAATGAGGAGCTGACGGACGCTTTTGAAATCTTCTTAAGGGACGGAAGACCCAAAACCCGTAGGTACATAAAGCCGAAAACATCATTTGTGCAAGCTCTGTGTACAGCTCTCTGAAGTGTACTAAAAGTATCCTAAGATCTCTTTATCAAGCTTAAAATAATTCATCGCAAATATGATAAGAAAGTTTGCAATAGTAGATTGTTATGTCTATGAGATAACATAATTTGGATCTGATATACATAGATATCAAAGACCACGAAATAGGAAACCTAGTCTCGAATGTTTATTTGTTTTTCTCGCAAATATTTGATTCCTCAGAAGCAGTAATTTAAGCTGAGATTTGCGGTTTTATCGCTTAAAGTCAATAATTTACCCTCTCAAATGCCGTCCAGAGAGATATATAACAAAGGTTCAAAACTATCCTTGAGTCACCCGTTTGAGTCAACTAGAATGTGCCTTTCAATTGTGACTCTGCGAGACTTTGTCGCTCGCGTAGATCTCTAACTTGGGTCTAAATAAAGAAAACGCAGCCCAAGGTCAGCCGATTCGGATCTCTCGAGTCTCTCCACCGTGACGTCTTGGCAACAATTTAGCCTAATTGTCTCTTATCACGTTAATCGCAGCTTAAACTTTAATCAGGATTTGCCTAACCAATCCTTTGCACCGCAACTCCCTTCAATCAGTCAATAACAAAGGTTATCTTGGATTCTTCACTATTTACTGCTCGATGATAAGCTTCTTCACCCGTCCCCAGTCTGTTCGGTGCACTTATAGTCTGTTTTGAACTCATTTTTACATTCAATTGTAATCAATTTTATTACATGTTGATTGTGTGAGGAATACGCACCTTCTGACCTACAAGTTTCTGACCTGGATCTCATTTTCGGGAAAATTTCATCGTAAGTGTTTTTTAGGATTCAAAATTTATAAAAACCGAGAACTCGATTGGAAAGAATGAAAGCTTTTTTTGGTTTTCAGAAATTTTCTTATCAAATAGTTTCTTTAATTTTTAAGGTTTCTAGGAACTTTTATACCAGAGGGTGTATCCACACATGAGCGCCAGACAAACAGAACAGTTTTCTTTCAGCGACGACCTTCACGTTTCACTTTTCGAGATTTGCTCCCCAACACAGCTTGCGGGGCTAAGAATAGATCGAAGCGTGATGCCAATTATCCGAGATGCAAAAAGAATCGGTGATAACCGCTCAAATTTAGAAAAACAACACCCGTTCTGGCCTTGAGGCGCACTCGAGCATGGGTGGCCCCAAAACCTCCAGTCCACTCACCCTCCTGAATATTTCATGGGCTCTTTTGTAGGTCGCTCGTATATCGGGTCCCTCCCTTCTCACTCAATCTTATCACCATTGATATCAAGAGCGCGGTGAGTAAGTAGAACAGCCGATAGAAAATTAAAGAGAATGCCGGTGAGACATCGATCAGCCCAAATGGGTTATGGGATTACGCGCCTTCGATTGATTGAGGCCGAGAGACAAAAGGGGTGACACTTCCTGGTTGACAAGGCGGCGGCGGCGGAGGCGCCACCCGTCAAAATCGAGATGATGAACGGCGCGGAGACTCGAACAAAAGAAAATTCCTGCCTGCTTTGTGCACAAATGTTTGGAGGCACTTTGCATTGTGAGCTAGGGAACGTGGCAATGACCAAGGACACGCTCGCTAGAAAGGAAGGAACGAAAGTTCATGGCGCCATTACGTTCGCATCGCGTGTGCACGTCGCTTTTTCAATATCAAATTCGTATTCGACGGGGGTCAAGAGAACAACAAATGCGCAAGTCCCTCCGACAGTAGGGGCTCTCTTATACGAAATTCTTCTTCCACTCATGTTGACAATATCGAGTTATGGGATTCAAATTTACTGTGGAAAATTTTCAGTTTCTTTTGCTAAGTATTCCGAAATTTGCACAATCTAGTTAATCTCACAAGCACAGATTTTGAATTTTCACCGATTGAAATTTTGATCAAAAATGTATTCTAACAAAATGTATCCAATCTAATTCAATTCAATCAAATTAATACATTTAGGACAGGTTAACGTTAAGGAAAATTTCGCGGCTTTATCCACAATTTTAGAACACAATTTTTTAAGATCCTTTAACGGGGCCAAATAGCTTTGACACAATATTCTATCTTTTCCCGGTACTCTAAAAGTCCAGAGGCAAATGAAAAATGATGCCTAGACCTCCAACATAATCCCTCCAGCTTCCTCAAGGAGTTTCAGACCCCAAATCTAACCGTGATCTGGAATTTCAGTATATAGCGATTTTGGTTTCGGTAACAAACTATATAGAAAATTTTATAGTTTCATTGGTCAGGTATTTTTGTTAAAAACTCGAACCCAAATAGTCTTCGCACTCGAAAGTTTCAAATAACACGCACAGGACCCGGACCCGAATCGCCCGAGCCCCACTGTGCCTCGTTCTACCCAATAATGCAGGAAATAATCTTGTGTATTTCGGCGGTCGCGTTTCGCTCCTCTGCCAAGCGGCTTACCTTCAAAAACATTATGTTTCCATCACGACAAGCCATAAATATCTGAAAAGTACGAGGAAATGGAGGAAAGTTCAAGGTCAATCTGTTTCTCCCAAGAAATCAGCTGTTCTACCTGCTCTCGGTAATCCATAATTCTATGTGCTTTGTTCATGAAGAGGCTGGCAGGAAACTGAATCCAAACTGAAAACTCTCCACCGCGATTTTAGACTTTTTAAAGCGGTCACCAGAAATTTATTCGCACCAGTTTCACTCTACAATGAATACGATTTGCTTCCCTGATAATCGTCGTGTATTCACTTTCAAATATTTATCGCTAAATTCCAAGCTCACTTCGCTATGCTCCTCAGATGTATTTTGAACTTTTTGCTCATAAACTTTCAAAAATTTTTGAGGAAAATTTCTCTTTGATTTGGGTTTGATATCTCCTTCTTTACTAACAACAAAACGCGAGACTGCGAATTTTTGTAGTAATTTTCACGACTGCAGTTTAGCGACTGACAAACTCTCGCAACAAATGAAATCAAAAGACCCGAACATATACGCTTCATATACACATTTAAACTTCATATACACAATCGTTATTTTATTTCAACGCTACTTGGGGTCGTGAGGGAGCTTGAAGCCCACCAAGGTCGCCGTATCCTGTACCGACCTCTCGCCCTTGCCCTTGTACTCGTCGTTGATGGCCTGCTGCTTCCTCTTGCTCTCCAGGTACGTCAGGTAGGTGCGGCCTAGGAACTTCATTTCGTCCCTAGCCTTACACAACTGTTCGTCCGTTGTCTGAAATTTCTTGGCCTGCGACAGGATGTACGTGGCAGCCAGAGAGTCCTTCATTCTGCCCTCGGGAGCCGCCAGTCGAAGCTCATGGAGCAGTGAGCGAGTCAGTTTTGCCGCCATTTGACACGAATTCCAGGTCCTCTTCGGTGTAAGTCGGCTCAAGGTCGTCTTTCCAGAACTCGTCTGAAGCCTCCGGTAGATTCTTGAATGAGATGACGGCTAAGTCGTTGAAGATGTCGCCGGATTCAAAGTTTGGGAGCTGCGTCTCTTCGGCAAAGTCCACTAACTTTAGGATGAACGCGGCGTTTGAAGCCAATATTCGAGTGGGAGTGCGTTCGACGACTGTGCTGAAGCTGTTGGTGATGAGGACGAGCTTTTGTAGTCTCTCGGGGCTAAAGTTCCTCCACAGGAAATTATTCACGAGCTGCTTCGGGACGTGCGGCAAGTAAACTAGTGTTACGTAACCGGCCTCAGTCGAGTACTTTCCTTCCAAGTTCTGAGTGGCAACCTCAATGGCAAAGTAGTTGAGCACTTCCAAATCGGATTTGCTGAAGCAGGGATCAAAGTAGACGGAGGAGCTCTGGAATTCTTGGTCCAACAACACCTGGAATTCGGAACTGTCAAAGGAACTTTATCACATTGATATTTCTTACCCCAAACGCTAGCTGGTATCTGGAAATCACGGAAGACAGCGATCCTAGACCAAAGCAGACGATTTTCTGGGGCTTTTGACTGAGTTTTGCGACTGCCTCGCGAACCGTCCCAAGCAATTTCGAACCTCTGACGTTGCTTATGAGCGTGTCACAGTGCTTTTTTGCCTTCAAAGCGTCGTATTCTTCAGCGATAGCAAGTCCTGCTAGCTTGGGAGTCAAGTTAGCTACTTTTTGGGAGCGATTTCGGCGTTTTTTCGAGGTGACTAACACGAATGGCGATTCATTCATTGAACTTTTGTAAACAGTTGTGCAAATGTACGCTGGGTTTCCGCACGATATTCGATCTGTCATCTGTCAAACAACTTTGTTTTCTGAGTTTTACTCGTCGAGTTCAGAGAAAGCAGAAATTAACTGATAAAAAGGACGAAGCTGCCAAAAAATGTACGCTAACGACGAATATGGAGACTCGGTGAGTTCAGATTGGCCAAAGAAGCGGAGGTGCGGGCGCTTTTTCGGTGAAAACCGGCCCTTCACAAGTTCGGCGTGGCAACTTGGTTATGGCTGGAAGTGTCTTCTGCAATAATAACGAGTCCGCTCCCACCTTTTAGGACTACATGTACGAATACGAGCCGACGGGAGACCCGCACATGGACCGGGAGTACGAGAGGTCCTACTACGGCTCTCAGATGCCGGAAGTGGTGAAGAAGTTCCTCATCTTCTTCCGCAACGTCATCAACGAGGGCTCCGTGGAGGACATCCAGCAGTTGTACGAGACGACGTTCCCGAAGCTGAGCGAGACGCACTTCGAGAAGCGGGCGTGGCCGGACGAGGAGGAGGTCGCGAGCATCGTGGAGGGCGACCAGGTCTTCATCATCCTCTACAAGGAGCTCTACTACCGGCACATCCACGCGCGCATCCAGGGAGGTCCGAGCCTCGATCAGCGCGTGCAGTCCTTCCTCAACTACTGCAACTTCTTCAACTACATCCTGTCTGCGGCCCAGCCCGTGACCCTCGAGCTGCCCGACATCTGGCTGTGGGAGCTCGTGGACGAGTTCGTGTACCAGTTCCAGAACTTTGCCCAGTATCGGGCGCGTCTCGTGGACAAGACTGAGGAGGAGATGGAGCAGCTCCTGACCAACAACATGAAGGTTTGTAGAATTCATCAAAAACGAAACCCTAATAACTGTGTTTGTAGGTCTGGAACATCCTGTGCATTCTCAACGTGCTCCACAGTCTCGTGGGCATCTCCAACATCAAGCAGCAGCTGGACGTGGCTGCCGACGGAGGCGAACCCGAGTCTGTGGCGGGAGAGTTCGGCAACCTGCCGTTCTACCGCATGCTCGGCTACTTCAGCTTGGTGGGTCTGCTGCGCGTCCACTCGCTCCTCGGGGACTACCACCAGGCCATCAAGGTCCTGGAGCCCATCGAGGTGATCCTGAAGAGCAAGTACAGCGACATCCCGGCCTGCAAGATCTCCACGAGCTACTACATCGGCTTCGCCTACATGATGATGCGCCGATACGCCGACGCGATCCGCACCTTCACCTCCATCCTGCTCTACATCCAGCGGACCAAGCAGTTCTACCAGAACCGCACCTACCAGAACGATCAGATCAACAAGCAGACCGACCAGATGTACCACCTCTTGGCCATCTGTCTCGTGTTGCACCCCCAGTACATCGACGAGTCGATCCAGCAGGTGCTGCGTGAGAAGAACTACAGCGACAACATGTACAAGATGCAGTGTGGCGACCTGGAGGTCTTCAAGAACTTCTTCATCTTCGCCTGTCCCAAGTTCGTGTCGCCCTGCCCGCCCGCCGCCGACGTCCCCGTTGAAGATTATGTCAAGGAGCCCCTCGAGCACCAGACTCAGGTACTAAATAACCCCATAACATGTTTTCTCCAAAAATAAATTGAAGAAAGTAACAAAGCAGCTAAACTAAAATTGCCTCTTCCTTCAAGGTCTTCATGGACGAGGTTCGCCAGCAGCAGCAACTTCCCACAATCCGCTCCTACTTGAAGCTCTACACGACGCTCCCGATCGAGAAGTTGGCCTCTTTCATGGACCAGAACAATCGTGAGGCCGGAGACGACCGGAAGGTGGCGAAGCTCCTCACGCACCTGCTCTGCTTCAAGCACAAAATGAAGAACGTCGTGTGGACCAAGGGATCGAGTGGCTTGGAGGGAAAGTTCCAATCCGGATCGGAGGTGGACTTTTTCATCGACAACGACATGATCCACATTGCCGACACCAAGGTTTCGCATCGCTACGGCGAGTTCTTCATCCGCAAGATCCTCAAGTTTGAGGACCTCAACCGCAGACTCCACAACATCTAACTTGCAAGTTTTCAGTATAAAATTATGTCATACAAAAAATAAAGTTGATCCGGCGAAAAACTGGGGTTCGTTCTCCAAAAATAGACGGAAAGAAACGAAATTATTATTTTAAAAGAAAAGACATCAAAATTTCTCGAACAAAGAGGGCCCTCAATTTGGTTCCAAATATTCCCTCCAACGATTTCCGTAGTTTCAAAAACTCTTTCATTTGGGGTTTCTTGGTAAATTTTCTCCCAAATAAGACTTCAGGCTGTCTTGTTTTCAATGGCTTTTTCTGCTACCCCATCCCTTCGTTTGTTTAGTTTAGTTTTTTGTCCAATTATTTGAGACAGGCTTTCATGACTAAAATAAAATTTCTCCCTGATTTACACTTAATGTATTCCCCATACATAAGCCAACAAATGTAGAAACTATATATTTTGTAGTAAAAACGGTTTTATTTCCTATAAAGCCTCTGACAGACGTCTGCAATGTCCAGGTCGTAGGCAATCGGGACGCGCCTCCGCAGCTTCATTTGCGTCAGATAGTCCGGGTTGGAGTGCGTCACGCAAAAGTCCTGGTTCGGGCAGTCACAGAAGTCACTGGAGTTCCTGGCACACGGGCTGTTATGGATTTCGTCGAGGTGCTTTGGGCAGTAGCGCTTCAGACAGCTAACTTTTTCCTGACACACGACTCCCTTTCCGTCCTCGTACTTGCACAGCTTGTACGTGAACTCGTCCCAGATCGTGTCGAGGGAGTCTATCTCGGGCGTGTGAGCCATCCCCATCATGGGGTAGATGCCGAAAGCGAATAGCCACAGCCCGAATATAATCACCATGGGCAGGCTCTGGGCAAAATACTTGTCTGGCAGGTAGGTGAGACTGAGGGTCTCCTCCAGGAACTTGCGAGGTACGTAGATGTAGATGACGTAGAGGATGAAGAGCGTCTTGAAGAGTAGGAATACGGCAAACCCGTACACTGCCCGGGACGCACTGGGGGCTGGCGTGTGCTCAGGCATGCTGCAGCGGGAGGGAGAACTCGTTGATGGTCTCGGAGCTCAGCAGAACGGCGTCCAGCAAGGCGTTCACAACCACCCTCACAGTCTTCGCTTGTTCTCCCTTCACTTGTCTGCAAAAGCAAAACTAAAGACGTCGAAAGACACGCCTCTGACTCACATCTTCAAGGCGTTTCCGTTGACTTGGAGGTTCTTCTGGACGGCGGTTTGGCGCGGCTCCTTGTCCACTCGCAGAACTTCGTAAACGATCTCGGCCTGGCGCTTCTCTGGAAAAGGGATGACCAACTCGCTGGAAAGAGAAAATCGGACCTCAGTCGCCTGGCATGCCTTAAAATGAATTTTTATTACACGGCAGTTTCGGGCATATTTTCTGAAATGTTTGTTTGTTTACATTTTGACGCAAGCCATTCGGAACGCAGGTCACCGTCTGGATCAGTAAAATCTGCAAAATCATCCATCGGGGAATAAGTTGTAATTTTGGTTCCTCTGCTAAAACTAGAAACACGCCAAAATGGTACTCGAAAGCACAATGATTTGCTTCGACAACAGCGACTATCAGCGGAATGGAGACTACTTTCCCTCACGAATCAACGCTCAAAAGGACGGAATCAATCTTGTTTGTCATCAAAAGCTCCGCTCCAACCCCGAGAACAACGTAGGACTGCTGACCCTCGCAGATACGGTGGAGGTCCTCGCCACCCTCACCAGCGACGTCGGACGGATCCTGAGCAAGATGCATCTCGTGCAGCCAAACGGGAACATCAACCTCATCACGGGGGTCAGAATCGCCCATCTGGTTCTGAAGCATCGCCAGGGAAAGAACCACAAGATGCGGATTGTGGTATTCGTGGGCTCGCCAGTGACCGTGGACGAGGGGGAGCTCGGGAAGCTCGCAAAGAGACTCAAGAAGGAGAAGGTGAGGCTAACGTCAAGAATCATATGGGAGCATGAATCTTGAAGACTGCCGATTTCGGAGAAAGTACAGAACGATATTCTGAACCCATCTTCATATTTTCAACCTTTAATTGGAATTTCTGAATTTTCAACTTAGAGTTCTGATGGTTAAGGTTTTGGCCCAAGCCAAGTTAACATATTGTTGAGTTGTTATTTATTTGTAAAGGTTTTGCACCTAAAGCACTTAATCGACACCTCGAATTTCAAGTAAATCTTTTGTTGGAAATGCTAAATTGAATGAAATTCCAAAACGGGATATTTTTTATAATTTATTTAAAGTACCTATGTTCTGCTATGAACCCGAATATGGGCAAAGCAGGACCATAATCTGAGAAAGAAACATGTTTTTGATTTGAAATTTTTACCGAATTTTGAAAATGCCCATAATCTGATTTTTTCTGTAGGTAAACGTGGATATCATCAACTTTGGAGACCACGACGGCAACAACGACCTCCTCACCAACTTCATCAACGTCTTAAACGGCAAAGACGGCACCGGGTCGCACCTCATTACGGTCCCGAGGGGGTCTGCCCTGTCTGAGGCGCTCATATCGTCGCCCATCATCCAGGGAGAAGATGGACTCGGGGCAGCTGGGCTCGGAGGGGCCGGATTCGAGTTCGGGGTCGACCCCAACGAGGACCCAGAGCTCGCTCTGGCGCTACGTGTGTCCATGGAAGAGCAGCGACAGCGCCAGGAGGAGGAGCAGAGACGCGCTCAGGCTCAGTCGGCGTCCGAGATGGACGTGGGAGCGGGTTCCAGCGGCTCCGGAGCCTCAGCATCTGTTGCTGAACCGCACTCCGAGGAGGCCTTGCTAGAGCGTGCACTGGCCATGTCGACTGAGAGCCAGCCGGAGAGTCAGGTGCCGGACTTCAGCAACATGACGGAGGAGGAGCAAATCGCGTTCGCAATGCAAATGTCAATGCAGGAGGCGCAGGAGCCGGCTGGGCAGGCAGCCAAGAAGGCACGGAAGGAGGAGACGCCGATGGAGGTGGACGAGGAGGAGAACGAGGTTATCACGGACCCCGAGTTTCTACAGAGCGTACTGGAGAACTTGCCGGGCGTGGACCCCCAGTCGGACGCCATCCGGGATGCCGTCGGGAGCCTCAACAAGAAGAGCGACAAGGACAAGCAGCCCAAGTGAGCGACTGGACCTTTTTTACTTCACCTCCTGAGTGTTTAGCTGCATTAATCTTCCCCATATACTTTCGAGAATAAAATTTAAAAAATAACATCGTCTTTTCTCAAAGACTCAAAACGAAGATTTTCGTTTTTTGAATTGAGAGTGCTGTCAAATAAATGAAGGCATCAAAATGATGTTCAAACTTTTAGGAGTGGAAATTGCGATCGGATGGACAGCCTTTCAGGGCAATTTCTTAATGATTAGTAAACCGTTTTGACTTCGAGCCACAAAAGTTTATATGACTCGAATTTTGCCGATTTTCTCGTTGGGTTCAATAAGGCTGAGTGAAGTCTTCCGGCCCGCTGGGTGTGGTGATTTCGAACAGAAAGTTGAATCGATTTATAAATGCTTAAAATTTTCATATTCAAAGGAGAAAATTAGAAATGGAAAGTATATTTTGTGGTTTTTCATGAATTTAAAATGGAGTGCTTCAGGTGCATTTTTCATTGTTTTCCTGACTGTGTTCCAAAATCTGCAAATATCTTCTAAGTACTGTTTCTAGTAAGTAAACCTGTGACAAGGTAAACGTAGGTTTCTATTCGTTTCAAATTTTATTTGAGAGTCCAAATAATCTTAGAGAAGCAAGGTGTTAATTGAACTAGCTCGCATAATCAACGGTGAATTATGTAGACTTTAGGGAACTCTACGACTTTACAGTCAAAGAATATTTTTCCCCAATTTCCCGCAATTTTCATTCTTGAAGATAAAGGATAAACAGAAGTTAAAATTATGTAGCTCTTGTAGAGTGTTGTATAATGGACAAAGATTTAAGACAAGACTCAAGAAAGACCAAAGATACAAAAACCAATGATTCTGTAGACTCAAAATATTCTCTCACAAGGTTATTGATGGCCCTAATTTGAAAGGAATAAACCCTTTACTAGCCTAAGTAGCTTAAAAGAAACACTTCTCTTTATTATATCTTTTCATTAATTTATTGATTCTTCATCAAATAATAATGTTATTCATAATATGACGTAATAGGTATGTATAGGGTGTTTTTTTTCGAGCGATAGAACTTTGAAAAGAAATATAACAATTAGATTTCTTAGAAATTACAGTAAAAATGGTTTTATTTGCTTGAATATTTAATGGCATTTATGTTTTGAAGACCAACAAGATGGTGCAACTTGCCATACCGCTGGGCAAACCGTGACTATGTTAAAAGAAATTTTCGGGAATCGAGTAATTTCCAGAAACGGCCCTGTTCCGTGGCCTCCAAGGTCATGTGACTTGACCCCTTTGGACTATTTTTTGTGGGGATATGTTAAATCTTTAGTCTACGCCGACAAACCAGCAACAGTGAGTGACTTAGAAGCAAGTATTCAGCGAATAATAAGCGAAATAAGACCAGCAATGCTTGAAAAAGTGGTGCGAAATTGGACCGATAGGGTAGCCTATTTAAGACGGAGCCGCGGAGGTCATTTACCAGAAATTGTCTTCAAAACATAAATGCCATTAAATATTCAAGCAAATAAAACCATTTTTACTGTAATTTCTAAGAAATCTAATTGTTATATTTCTTTTCAAAGTTCTATCGCTCGAAAAAAAAACACCCTTTATATTTTTCTAAACATATCTCCTTGCAATTTGCTGATTAAGTTTCGACTACGGCTGCATAATTTTAGTTCTGACACAATTTCATATGCTGAGTGTAACTAATAACGTATGTAGTACCTATGATCAAAACAAACCCTTTTCCTCTCAATACCAAAACTTAAATATCAACATTTTTAATTTGCTCTGATTTGTATGTTACTTACGGAAATAATAGTGTACATTTCAGTTAGTTGGAGTCAATATATAGAATATAACACATATGCAATAAATAATTAATTTAGAAGAAGATACTCGCTACAAGATGGAGTCCCTGGGCGCCGGCGGACAATTGCGCCGGAAGCGGGTGTGTGTGAAAAGTCTCGGCGAGTCGAAAAAGTTTTGTGAAAAACTGCGTTAAAAGGCCACTTTCTGTGAAAGGCTTTTACTTGTTTAAAAATAACGGGGCGCTTTCTTGAAACGGTCTTGCTGGATGACTTTTTTGCCAGGACACCTTCTGGGGGTCTTTGATTTGTTCGTATATGTATTTTAGTATATCATTTGATGCTTTAGTTTTCTCTACTGTTTAAGTGCACTTCAGTTTTTTTTCTTCATTTCTTCATTTCTTCATTTCATCATGTTATTTTAGTTTTCATTTGCTCTCATATTATATCTGTAAAAATGGTCCTATAGCTCAACAAAGGTCTATAAATTAGTTCAACTGTTTCTTTTAAATTAAAATGTACCTTCTTTGCTGCGGTAACTCTTTCTTTTAAAAATCGCTAGTCTATCCTCGTTATCCCTTACAATTTATAAGTTACAAGACATTTTCTATCAAATCATCATTGCGTAAAAGCTAGCACAGAACTGCCACGTGAGAGTAAAGTAAACATACTGGCTAAACGTGAAACAATATTGCATTTCTCTCCTCCAGAGATGCTTCTGAGACGCATGACGTAACTCCTACCTTTGGCGTCTTTTTGCGTTCCTCGGGGCCGTCTCGAAGAGCAGCACCCCGCGGTCGTCTATGCCCTGACGGCGCTCCTTGCGGCTCCGCGTCACCGGCCCCCCCTCCGTTTTTGGCTTTGTTGTCTTTGGCGTCGCTACTTTCCGCTTTCTCCCGCGTCTCTGGAGGGGCGCGACATCCACCTCCAACCGTCTCGCTGTCTGTCGCTTCCTCGGCTTCAGCGTGTCATATTTGTACTTTTCAACCATCACAGCATCGTCTTCATTGTACGCCATCTGGAACGCAGTGAACCCGTAAAAGTCCTCCCCGTCCTCCTCGCCCTCCGACATCTTTGACAAGGCCTCCTCGTACTTCTTCGGGGAGGGCTCCGTGCGGCTCGCCATGCTCCCGTCGTCCGAGATCGATATCACGAGGCCGCTGGAGACCGACTTCTTGGTCGCAGCCGCCGTCACTTGCTGCTCGTCAGCCGTCGTCGTGGCACTGCTGATGGACCGGCAGTTGGGGTCCGAGGCGACGATCCCGCTCGAGCTCTTGCTGAGCCCCAGCTCGCTCTCGTCATCCTCCGTGGAATGTGAGTTCTTCTTGCGGAGCCTCTGGGCCAGCTTCGTGTTTTCGGCTCGAGCTAGCTTCAGTCCGAGCTTCTGAGCCTGCAATGAAAAATTTAACTTAATTTTTTTTCGTAAGCACAAATCAGTCTATTTTGTAAAGTCACGATGTTCGCTTAAAATGGTATTATCTAGGGATTTCTGAAAGGAAGATTAGAGTTACATTTCAAATGCTCAAAAAATTATAGTTTAGAGTCTTCCAGAGATTGAGAGTAAATAGGTACCTCCCAAAAACTTGATATGAGGAAATTGATAAAATTTTATTTGATTTTTAAATGATATTTTGTGAGTGGATCAGTCGTCACAAGGAAGTTAACTGGCTAAACCATTTCGAGACTGGTTGTCCCCTAAATTTTTAACAAGTTAAATTTTTCCACACATTTTTGGTATACTTTTCATTGGAGTAAAGTAAAATTAGTACTCCAAACTTATTCTAATTGTATCCAAAGTCGGTTGAAAGTTAACATTTCAGAACTTGAAGACCCCAACAGCTTTGTGGCAAGAAGATAACTTTAAATTGGAGGTGTCGAGTCAACATCAGTGGTTTCCTTACCTGCGAGAAAGCGTGGAAAGTATCTTGCATATCGTCTTTAAAGAGCGCCTGGTTCTGCGAGATACGCAGTGGCGCCGCCTGAGCTGGGCTCTTCTGCAACCACGGGTGCCTCAACACCTGGTTCATGTCAAAGCGGGCCTTGGGGTCCACTGTGAGGAGACCTCGCACGAGACTCTTGGCGTTCGACGACACAGCCCTCCACTGCTCCGTGTCAGTGTCAAAGGAGCCTCGCTGTATCCTTCCCACCATGCTGAGGAGGTACTTGTCCCGGTACGTGGCTCTCGACTCGTCTCTCGGCAGGAACGGGGTCTGTCCACAGAGCATGGTGTAGAGGATAACGCCGCAGCCCCACAGGTCACACGCCTCCACGCACCTCTCGGAGGTGCCACCGAAGAGGACCTCGGGAGCCGCGTAGTTGAGGGTGAAAGCGGGGGTTCCGGAGGTGTTGCAGGTCTCGGTTGCGAATCCGAAGTCGACTAGCTTGAGGAGGGAGCCCTTTTCGCGGGTCGCGAACATGATGTTCTCGGGCTTGATGTCGCGGTGGGCGACCCCCCTGCCGTGCAGGTAGAAGAGCGTGTTGACGATCTGGATGAAGTACTGGCGCGCCTCGCGCTCCGTGAAACGGGTGGACTGGCGGATGCGGTGGAAGAGCTCGCCACCCTCAAGCAGCTCCAGGACTATGTACGTGTAGCTAGGATCACTAAGGCATTCTATGAATCGGACGACACTCGGGTGTCCCTGACAGGCAGACAGAATTTTCACTTCTTTGGTCACATCGTGGTTGGACTTGACTATCTTCACGGCCACAACTTCGGACGTCAAGCGGTTCCGAAACTTCATGCATATCGAGAACGTGCCGTTGCCGATGGGCTTCTGGTCGACCAGCTCGTACTTCTTCCAGAACGGCGAGTCCGCCGGCCGGTACTTGATTACTGCGCTGACGTTGGGTCTCTTGCTGTTCGTGTTGCTGTTGCAGTCCTGTATCACGTCGCTTGAGTTCTTCGCCGCCAGGATGCTTTGAGATACGTACGAATAGCCTGAAAGGATGGTAAAAATTAGTGATTTGGGAATTAAGAGAGAAAAAATCAGGCTCGAGGTCGAAACTTAAGCACCATTGAGCTGAGTTAGAGGAATATTGAGGAAAAGATGGATACAAAAATGAAATAGAAAACGCAAGTCACGGCATAATCGTTTTGGGTTTTTTCAATCAAAAGTATTTCCCAGATTTTAAAACGAGAATTCACTTTTGGCTTCTAAATTAACTCTCTAAATTTTTTCTTTTCATGGACTTAATTTAGGCCCAAATTAGGTTGAAGTTTCCAGGCTTAAAATGTCATGTATTGACTATTTTGAAAATATGTAATTTTATCAGTATTAAGTCTCTTAAATCAAAGACCAACTCAGTTTCCTTAATTCATCAAAATGGACTCATTTTAAAATCTTTCAAAGAGCCCAAAATGCTAGTTTCACTCACCTCTGAAGAGCCTCTCGTGGTTGGGCGGCGGGTCTACGGGCGTGTCAGAGGGTGGCTGCTTGGTGAACTCCTCGCTGAAGTTGCTCGTGTCCGTCTCGTTCTCGATGTGGGGCACAAAGGGGGCCGCCACCTTACGCTGCTCCAGCAGATTCCAGCTGATCTTGCGGAAGAAGGGGTGCGACTTGAGGTCATTGGCGTCGGCTTTGTTGCCACCCAGACGCTTCTTCGGGTCCTTTACGAGCAGGCGCTCTATAAAGTCCCGTACCTCGGGATTCATGCCGGGCATCGGGGGGTCGGTGCGGAGGATTCTCCGGGATATGTCGCTCTGGGTGTTGCGCTCGCCCTCGATCGTGAAGGGGGAGGCTCCGGTGAGGAGCTCATACGTGAGGACGCCGACGGACCACCAGTCCACGGCAATGTCATGCCCGTTGGGGTTTGACTTGACCACCTCCGGCGCCATGTATTCGATGGTTCCGCAGAAGCTGTGAGCCCTTCCGTTCGTCTCTGGGAGCAGCTCCTTCGATAGCCCGAAATCTGTGATGACGATGTGGCCCTCCTTGTCAAGCAGAATGTTCTCCAGTTTGATATCACGGTAAATTATTCCAAGCTGCAACGAGAGGGGGTCTTTATGGGTCCTTGGGGGTGCATACGAGACTCACCTTATGCAGTTGTTCCAACGCTAAGATAATTTCTGCTATGTAAATTCGTACCTCGTCCTCAGAAAATTGTTCTCTTTGATATAGGTGAGTAAAAAGCTCTCCACCACTTACGTAGTCTAACACTAGGTGCAACTTCGCTTCCGTCTGGAAGGCGTAGTGCATCGTTATCAAAAATGGGCACTTCCGAACAGATTCTAAGACCTGAAAATTAAAAGAAATTTGATTAGCGGAAAAGCAAGATTCTAAACAGAACTTTAATTTTTAAAAAAATTAAATTGACAATTTTTACGGAAAATATTATAAAGTTTAAGATTGTTCGTAAATTTATCGGGCTCTTTGTTGGTCTTCTCAACGTATTTTATTTAGGGACCCTTTAACTTTTAGGGACCCTTAGAATCCAAATCATTCTTTAACTTGTCTTTAAGGAATTTTTAAAATAGAGCCCTATATTTAGCCATTTTATAGCCCTTTATGGAAAGAGGTCACAATATTTTTCTTTTAAAGCAAACATTCATTTAGAGAAAAAAATAAACTGCTCTGCACTTTTGGACGCAGATGAAAGTGACTGTTGTCTGTTTGCTTACTTTCTGCTTGTTTACCTTTTAATTGCACAAAAGAATTACACGATGAGGGAAATATGCCATTCACTTTTTTTCCGGCTTTCAAGTTAACGTCAAATGTTCAGAGATTGCAGAAAATTTTCAAATATTATTGATTGAAAAGAGGAAACTTTTTATAAAATTTCATTTTTCAAATCTTTAAAATATATGAAACTTAAGTTTTTTAAGCCAAGAAAATTTAGCTCAAACGACGGAGAAATTAACGCCTTATCTCCGGTTGGGCGTCTTCGTACAACGTTGCGAAATGCCCACTACATTTCGCAACTCACTGCAACCAGCTGAGTCTTACCTGTCGCTCAGTACGTGTATGTTCCGCGGTTTTCTTCTTTTGCACGATAGCTGCTTTCTTAATGACCTTCATCGCATAGAGCTGGCCTTGGTCTAGTCCCGTCTTCTTTCTCACCAAGAACACCTTGCCGTATGCTGAAACAACGGAAAATTGTTACTTCTGGCTGTCAGAGAAGCTGCTGAAGTTCTTACCTCCGGTCCCCAGTAGCTTCAGGATGTCAAAGTGAGCCAAGTCAACGCGGTCTTCAGCGCGGAGGTTCACTGAAATACGCACGAAAGTTAGTAAATATGGTTCTGGAGGCCCAAAAGCGGTTTCAAGGTGACTCAGAAGGCCCAGATTTGGACGGAAAAAAAACGCTTTTGCATAAAATGATTCATATAAAACGGTTAAAAGATCGCTGTGTCTGCTTCATGCACCGTAACATACACGAATAACGAGAAATAGGTCAGTAGGACGAGCATTTACCTCGAAATCTGTGTCAAGTTTAAACCGTTACCGTAGGTTTAACATTGTAACATTTTGTTAAATTTTTTATTACAGCACCTCAGTCACTCGAAATTGATCGAAGTTGTGAATGTGTTATCAGCTCGTTGGCCAGAATGCAAAACATAGCGCCACAGTAGTGCGCGTGTTATGCTCGCTTGTCGACTTTGGTCTCCCATCACGCGCACCTGCGAGAGGCATCCGAATGTTTTCTCGTCGCGACGCAATTCGGCCTGACTAAGCGGAATTCGCGAGTCTCTGAAAATGCCTTTTTCGCTCTCTATCAACTCTTGGGAGCGTTTCTGAGGGTCAGTAATTTAAGTTTATGTTTTCTCTCTGAAGACTCACGAGGTCATTCAACGGCCTTGAAATATTCTAGGGAGCTCTTTTTGTAAGCCTTTCAGACTTTTTGTTGCTTTTTAGGGGCCTACGAACTAAATTTAGAACAAAATAAGGATTTTTTTCATTTCTTTGCCCACAGCGTTTGCTCACATAAAAGACCTAGTTGTAGCCCAAGTTTTGGGTTTGGTCATATGGAGACTAACAGCTCCGCTCAAGGGCAATAAAAGGGATTTCATATTTTTTAGAGTCCTCTAAATTCATTTCTGAAAGCCCCAGGATCTCTTAATTTTATTTTATGGGGCATAAGAGCTGTTTTTATCCATTTTTTCATCTTGAGGCAGAAAAGGCGCTACAAATCAGTTTCATGGGGCCTTGTCTACGATACTTATGCTAAAGAGGCCAAAACTCAAATTGCGAAACGCAACTCCACTAAAGTTTGAGAGAATGGGGGGCAAAAAACTCCCGTCAGCAATTAATTTGCACTATTTATTTTCAAATCAACATCGCACAAATTGCGGCATTCACGATAAAACGGCGCAAACACCGCGAGTCTACGCGAGTGTGACCTTTTATGCAGATCTGTACGGAGACACACGAAGCTAAAGAGCCAAGTTTAATATGGCCGCTCGTACCCCGTGTACTGAGCACGGACCCGCACACTCAAAAAGTGCACATTGTTGTTCAGAACCAGGGACAGTACTGACTTTCCTTCGTAGACTAAGTTACTGCGTATTTGGGAATTCCTCACGAAATCTCAATTGTCATTCACGGAGAACTTGTTTGTGCGCTTATCGAGCAGCCCGCTGGCTCGCTGTCAAGTTCAATGACTGCGGGCTTGGCTAAGAAACTGTGTGGCTCGGTGATAAGCTCTAGTGAGTGTAGGAAAATTATTTGCTGTTTTTACGGGTCAAGCAAAATTCCACACGGTTCTCTTTGAAGCCCAGGGAAATTATTTTTTTTTACAATCAATAAGTTTGTTTAAGCCACCCAAATATTTTTTGAGGGCTAAATAATTTTTTATATCAAAAATTGGCAACTTTCTTTCTTTAACATTAACATTTTTGCGAATTTCCGTCCTTGAAAGCAGGCTCAAATATTTCCAGAAAGTCTAAGAAATCATACAAATCAATCGACATCTTCGGTCTTGGGGACAAAAACCTCTAATAGCAATCTAACGCCAGAAGCCCTTCAAATTCCCACCACGCAAACTTCCCGTGGGCAAAATAGAAACAAAGTTGTGGCTCAGTACTTCCGGCTCCGACGTTGCATGGTGCGGTTTCGGTCTCTCCGAAACTTGTTTCGTGACAACTCGATCCGAAGGCGAGGAAAGAAACTAGAAGGTCTGAATGCTTTGCCTTCTCCAAAACTACCCAAGTGCTAATTGCAATTGCTCTCCTTCCCGACACCCCGAGTTACGAAACGCATCAGACAAAGGTACTCTCATTGCAGGATCTCGGTTTCACTTATGTGCCTGCCTCTGTGGCAGCTCTGAGCCGTACGTGCATGACAGACAATAAATAAAAACTGATTGAGTAATCAGCTGCAGACGACTTTCTATTGAGCAGTTACTCTGTTCAACATAGTTATATCATTAACATACGAAAAAAAACCAACACTCGAAAAATTTGTAACAAAGCTGCTTATTGGATTGCTTGCACTCACAGCGAGAACTACGGCAACGAGGCGACTGTCTGTCTGTCGGGAGAGACATTTTCATTATCAGAGACGAGTTTTCTTTAGGGTGCGGAAAATACCGGTATCTTGAAAAAAGATACCGGTATCCGGTATCTACCGGTATCTGACCGGTATCTGATCGGTATCTGGCAGTATCTAGCGGTATCTAACATAGATAGCACAGTGTCTCAGATTTTAAGGCCGGTATCTAGATTATTATTTTTCGGTACTTAGGGAGTATAAGGTTTTTTTGTTATAAGAAATAATTTTTATTGAATTTTTTTTAAGAATACGCTATGAATAAACTTAAGAAAAGCATCATTGTAAAGCAAAATGTGAAAAGGAACGAATCCTTCCAATTTCCAAAAGCCTTCAATAATTCTGGCAAAAACATAAATCTCCCTGGATACTCCGGAACCTTAGCCTGAAACACATGCACAATAAATTTCATTGATTTTCTAGACATTTTTTAATTTTTTTTCACCGCAAAAATGGCTTCTACAAAAACTTATTCGCACGTAAAAATGTGGTAAAAAGGAACGGTGCAGCTGTCAAATTTGTCAATTTTCAAATTTTTTTCATCAAAAGCCGTTGAAATAATGAAAATACCGCAGATACCGAGATACCGATTTTTGACCATCGGTAGCTACCGGTAGCTACCGCAGATACCGGTATCCGGTAGCTACCGTATCCGCACCCTAGTTTTCTTTGTTAAGATTAAAATAGAAAAGTTTTGAAATTTGAGACGAGTAAAATATTCTAGGCCATTACAAGTTGATTTTTAGTAATTTTATTCTACATCAGGAACGCGAAATATTTTACTGAACGAAAAATGAGTTTTTGATTTATTCTCAGAATTTAAGATTTTTTTCACGGTCGACTTGAATTTTGTTGTGGTTTTAAAAGAAACCAACCGAAATATGTAAATAATGCACCACAATATATAACTTAAATTGGGCCTAAACTTTTAGAGCCATGATTTTGTAAAATTTAATTAATTTATGTCAGAAATTAAGCCAAGATAATTTAGAAAAATCACAAATAATCAGCCAAAAGGACACATTTTCCTGAAATTCGTGCTTAATTTTTTATTTTTTAAAAGTTACGTTAAATTCAAGACCGGACTCGAAAACTTTGACTGTCAACTTTTTCGTATTTTTTACAGCAGACATTAAGGACTTCATTTAAGGTATTCAGAAAAAAATTGACTTTTGAAAATTGTCATTTGCAGCTTGCTTTATCCCACCGAACCTAGAGTCCCCCGTCCCCGACCTTCTGAGCTAGTTCCTGCTTACCATTAGTCCGGATGCGCGATATTTCCTCAAGGTCAATATCGTGCTGCGAGTAGCTCCCGGCGAAGATGACCGAGTCGCTGCGCTCCTCTGTGGCGGCCATCGAGGGCTCCGTCGGGTTGCCCTGGATCTGGTCCGACTTGGTCTGTGAGCGTCTCCGAGATTCGTTGTGGTCGTCCTCGTCGTTTTTCTCCCCCTCCTCCTCATCTTCAACACCTCCGCCGTCGTCGTCGGGCGGCTTGGCCCTAATTGAGCCACTGAGCAAACCCTCATTAGTCTTCTGAGACACCTTGTAGCAGTCGTCGGACGCGTACAGGATCCGCTTGTTCTCGACCCCCTCGTCAAAAGGCATACGATTGTTCGTGTGCAGGCGCTCGTTTATGATCTCGGTGATGAGGCTCGTGGAGTCGATCTTCTCCGACTCGTTGTTGTTCGTGGCGTTCACGAGAGCCAGCCGCTTCGACTGCCGCGTTTCGCGGCCCCCAAACATGTGGGGCGGACGTCCTCTGCGGTCCGCATCGTGACGGGGATGCATAATTTTGTAGCGACTCATTTTCCTAGCTTTTCAGTTCAGTTTTCGCACTAGAGTCGCATCACTTGGCCGATTTTGTTTCGAACTTTTCAGTTTTCTCTAGACTTTATATAACTACTGATATTTGCCGTAATTCACTGAAAAGTAATATGGTTTCGGAGTTAGCTGACGAGTCTACAGCGAGATCCACTGAACGAAATTCCACTTGGGACCCAAACTCGACCTGGAGGGGAAATCGGGAAAACCCCTTATGCAACGACCCAACTGGCCCAAGATTCTCCCTTGCACGGAAAACAAACCCAGACCGAGACACCTTCTCCCCTGCTTGGACTCGCGACGGGTTTCTGCAGTCTCAGAAAACAAACGCAAATTTGTAGAATTTCGTTCAGTGAATTTCATGACACACTTTCTACGTAGCAACGCAAATTTGGAGTTTCTTGCTTTCGCTCCGTATTTTCTCACTTGTTATCATTAATTCTTGATTGATCGAGATGTTTCAAGGTTCAAAAGCACTGTTCACACTATTTATCAGTTGGTTTTGACGACTAAACAAATTTTCACTCCATTTTTTGGTCCACAGTTTTGTTTTGTTTTGGTCTAAGTATTCCGCGAAATTCCTTTGTCCCAACCGCAAATATGAAGAACTTACAAGATATTTACAAATGTTTAGTGCAATTTAGCTTACTTTGAAGCCTTTTCGAAGCCTTGAAAGCTTTGTAGTAAAATTTAAGAAATTTGACGTTTACAAATTTGACAGAACCCTTGCTGTGCTTCTTTTTGAAAGAGGGCGCTACTGTTATCCAAAACTGCCGCGCTAAAATCGCCTCGCGCTTTGAATCGTCATTTAAACTCAGGACCTCACTCTCCCTCATTGATTATTTGAAATAAATAGCTTGACTTATATTTTGGGCGAGAGAGAATTTTCCTAAAGTCGTGAATAACTTGAGTGAATCTCGACTTTACTTGATACAATTAAAAACCTACAGTCTTTCCACGCTTTCAGGCTCATGGGACCTGAATCGGAACCAGATGAGCCCTGAGTATCTAAAATTATGCTTATTTGGGCTGGACTGGAAATTTTTTACCTTCGAAAAAACTTTCACACAAAATCTCAACTCGAATTTCTCGTTATTAACAATTTATTTGCTACATCTTTCAACCATTCTTATTTACTTTTGATGAGTACTCATTGAAGACTTTGTAGAACGTAACGAACTTGCCAACCTCCTCCGTCCCAGAGACGAAATGTCAGGAAGCCGAAGGTACCTTTTCGAGTCGAACCCACTTCTCGCTGACTTGCCAAAGCCACTCGGCCACATCGTTGTCCAGCGCTGTCTCTGCAGGCTGCTTGAGCTCACAGTCCGAAAAGTACTTGCCAGTCACGCCCTCTAGGTCCTGGTCCAGAGCCAAGTAAAGCGTCGTCTGAGCCTGAAAGAAACTTATTGAACAAAGGTCTCAAGAGATTCAGGTAGCTGATAGACTCACCCCGCTCTTCGGTTCCTTCAGAAACGGCCACAGCAGCGGCCTGACAAAAATCTTACCCAGAAAGCTGTTGAAGAGACCCATGTGACGGCCGAGCTCCGTCGAAACGACACCCGGGTGCAGTGCATTGACGGTCACTTGAGTCCCTTGCAGGCGCTTGGATAGAGCCCGCACGAACAGAAGATTCGCCAGCTTGCTCTGGTTGTAGGCCTCGCCTGAATCGTACTTGTTGTTGCTGTTGAGGTCCTCCGTCTTTATTCGGCCTCGGGTGTGAGCGAGACTAGAGACCACCACGATTCTTGAGGGGGCTGATTTCTGTGTCAAAATCAAAAATTATTTCAAAATAAGAAAAAATCAATTTCTCGGGGTACAAAGTTCTTTCCTGTCTCACCTTGAGGGTGTCTAAAAGCAAAGTCGTGAGAAGAAAGTGCCCAAAGTGGTTGACGCCCAGTTGCATCTCGATGCCCTCCTTCGTGAACTGTCTTTTTGGGATCCTCATGACTCCTGCGTTGTTTATCAGCACGTCAAGTCGCTTCTGTTCCTTCTGGAAGTCCTTCGCGAACCTTTTTATGGACTCGAACGAAGCCAAGTCACACTCGCGACAGTGGACTCTTGGATTCTTGGACTCCAGGATGATTTCATCGCGGGCCTCTTCGCACTTCTTCATGTCTCTGCATGCCATAAAAACATTGGCACCCCTCTTTGCCAGCTCCCTCGCAGTTTCCTTGCCAATCCCCGTGTTAGCACCCGTAATTAGGACAACTTTGTCGGTAGCGAGGACCGGGTTCTTAAATTTAGCTCCTTGCATGTAATCCTGGAACATCAAACCCCATCAGTCGGAACTCGGAAATTGACTCAAAAGAGCGAGATTTACCTTCAATAAGATCACGACTCCAGCTCCCGTAGCTGCCGTCGACAGCAGCACTACTGGCTTCGAAGCCATGGCGCTAAAAAGTCCCATTTTTATTGAGTTTTATCAGAAACTTTCCGTATCGATTTATTGCTTGAGTAATATTCAAAACAAATGGTACACTCTTAGCAGTAAGTTTTCATACGTACACGTATTATTCGCAGAGAGGTGATTTCATACCAATTGATCCGGACTTAAAATGACTTAAAGGAATTTATGAAATTTCAAGCAAAATTAAATCAATTCCAAAAATGGGTTCTGAATATTATGGTTATTATGGCCGTTTTGTCAGACACTGGGACATCGTGTTCAAAAATTCACTTACACGACCAAACTATTTTTAAAAGTTTGTTCCAAAAATCCAGTTTTCGAAATTGTGCGGTCAAAAGAGGCCTAAGTATAATTGTGATTTTTCAAAGGGCTTTTTTCTACCATATTTGGAATTTTTTCACCAAAGTCAAGCTCACACCTTCAAAATATTTTTTAAAATTAAGTTCAAGAAATCTTGTTTCGGAAAATTTATAGTTTGTTTCAGTCAGAAAAAGTCCAAGTATAGTTATGATTTATCAAATATATTTAATAACTTATATTAGGGCCTGTTCACATATTACGTAACGGTGCCTAGGGGGGGGTGGGGGTTGGCAAAATCGTGACATGACCGTGACAAAAAATAAGGGGGAGGGGGGGGGGTTCTAGCTCTGTGTTACGTCACGGGTTTTTTGAACAAAAATTGTACATTTTTACCCAAGTTATATGTTATTATGCTTTTTAAACCAAATTCGGGAACAAACAGACTTTTCTCATACATAGTTTTGAAATTTGTATAACTGTTTCGATTTTCGAAAATAAAACATACTCGTAAACAAATGAATACTCCCATGCCAATAGTTTCTCTTGGCACCCATTTAGTATCCCCTTGGGAAGAAATATAATTGATAATAAAATAAATATAATATATGAACTTGTGCTTATTATTATTAGAAAAAAATACTGCGTGACGTGACAGAGGGGGGGGGGGAGGGGGTTTGAGCAAAAGTGACAAACCGTGACAGAGGGGGGGGTGGGGGTCGAAAATCTCGATTTTCACCGTTACGTAATATGTGAACAGGCCCTTATTAAACACCTTTGAAAAATTATAACCATACTCATACCTCTTTGACCGTGATATTTTCGGAAACTAGATTTTTTGAAAAATTTTAAAAACAGTTGGGTCGTGTTAGGGAATTTTTGAAAAATTCCAGTACAACATGACCCAGTGTATGTCGGTTCGGAATCTTCGCGCTCAGAGGGTAGACTTGTGTGGACGTTTCAGGTATTGATAAGAAGGGGAAAATTGCCTGTCAAAATTTTCCATTTTCCTAGGATTTCTCTCGTACGTGACGTCACAGAGGCAAAGGTAAATATGGATTCTTCACTGTGGTGAATGCCTGATCTCGTAGTTTCTGTTTTCCCTGAGTAAACGCTTGTTTTGGTACCTTCGCCACTAAAACTCAACTAAACCAATGAAATGAGCTCTGGCGACGATCCTTATTTCGTAGTTCGAAGGTTATTCGCGACAAAAGCGCGTTTAGAGACGACATTAATGTGAGTCCTTTTCGCATTGCAGTGAAGTTGTCAAGGCCCTGAACAAAACCCGAAGCTTGTACCTGCGGCAGACCCAGGAGTTGAATGAGGGGAAGACTTCGCAGGACTTCACGACAACCGAATTGAGGAACGCCTTAAGGTCCGTGTTATGGGACATCGAGGACCTCGAGGACACCATAAGCATCGTTGAGAAAAACCCGCAGAAGTTCAAGCTCGACGCCCGTGAATTGGACGCCCGGAGGCAGTTTGTAAACGCGACTCGGAAGGAGATTCAGGAGCTCCAGACCCGTCTCAATTACAACCGGGCAGAGGATATCACGCACCAGCCGCTCCTCAGTGACAGCCCGAAGGTAGCAATCGCGAATCACGGAGGAGGGATTCACATGATCAGCTCAGCCATGGCGGCAGCGAAGCACAGTGGAGCAAAGTACTCGAAGCTCGAGAACGCCCCGGACAGCCCCAGTCACTACGATGCGTCCGCCAACAGATTCCTCAACGACCAAATAGCGATACAAGGACGCATGATGAACATGCAGGACGAGCAGCTGGACGTCATTTCGGATACCGTGGGCCAGCTCAAGACCGTCAGCAGGCAGATTGGCTCGGAGCTTGACGAGCAGGCCGTCATGCTGGACGAGTTTGGGAGCGACTTTGACGCTGTCGAGTCGCGTCTCGACTCCAACATGAAGAGGGTAGCCAAAGTGCTTCACTTAAATAATGGTGAGTTTCTATTTCAGTAAGTCTCGTTTAACTTGAACGACGATTCATGAAAACTGCCAATGACAAACATTTAGATAAAACACAAGGATAAATTAAATTATTGACGCTGTTCCAGTCGTTAAAAAAGACTAGCCTGAAAATCTAAAGTCCAAGGGGGAGTTCATTTGTTTAGCAATACGTATTTGGCGATTAGGTAGCTGATGGCAAAACTTGATGAGAGCTTTGTACGAGGCTTTTTCTCCCATTAAATTCAGGCGTGGAGTAAGGGTTCATGGATGATCTCAGAATTCTATTAAGTATTGCCCACTTTGGATTCTTTTTTCAATCGTGATCCGAAGATTGCAATAGGTGGTTCAAATTCTCTGAGCTAAAAACAAAGATAAAATATAATATATACAAGTTAATTGTTCAAAATTTTTGGCAAGAAAAATGGTTTCTTTGAACACTTTTATAACTTAACTCCAATTTCAAACTTAAAAGCAGAGGTGATTTTTGGTTGTTGAAAATTTATTCTGTTTTCTGTTAACATAAACTGCGAATAAAATTTGTCATACCAATATGTTTAGGGCGTACATATTTGAGACACTCTTGAATAGTTATTTTTTCGTCTTTGATTCACCATCTTGGATATTTTGAATTTAAATTTTGACTGTGCTGCTTTAGTTTCCTGATTTAATAAATTTTTCCCCGGCAAAAAAATAGTTCACTGTCGAAGAAATGAAGGACTCGTGCATTCGTTAACGATAATAAAGAAAAGGGAATTTTAGTTTTTTTCTCTTTATGCTGGAAAAGTGTTAAACAAGACAATTAGGTTGAATGTAGGTTTCTTTAATCCTGAATTTCTACTAACCAAAACTTGTTTTCTTCCAGATCGAAACCAATGGACTGCGATAATTATACTTTCTATTCTGTTAGTCATAATTGTAGTATTATTTGTGGTTCTCTAAACTTTTGTAAATTCTGATCGAGACACTGGGATCGAGGAGGGGCTCTGACTTTCTTCCATTTTGAAATAGACACAAAAATTGGTTTCCTAGGGCTTTCGCTAACAAGGACAAAATCTATATTTAGAGACATAGTTACATAGAGCGCCTGAAATGCACTTTCTGCTGTCAGAGAAAATCAGGTTTTAGAGAAAAGGCTCACGTATATTCAAAATATGTACCGAAATAGTGTCGCCAAAAAGACAATTTGTGATTTGTCCCTCGTTTCGTGTTAGTCTAGTCATAATTTATTGAATGTGAACAACTTGATTAGTATATTTTTACTTATTTGTTAGTGATATTTTAGAATACGGTGTGAAAAGCATTTCTGGATGTACTTTCGATTTTCAGGCCAATAAAATTTTCTTTAGGTTGTATTAAGTGTCGCTCCTGGAGCACTTTCATGTACGAGTCTATGTTTTTCACGAATTTGTCGAATAAAATATAACATACAGTTTCAGAGCTCTGCATATTCTGTCCAGCTTGAGTGGGCAAGCAGTTTTTAAAGGGTCTTTCACAGTTTTTAGCCGCGAACCATCAGATTTTATCAAGAAATTTTCCTCTCTAGAAGACTAGAGCCAGTTGTTCTATTTAAAACAGGTCGACAACTAGGTGTTAAATGAATTACTCAACCAACATTTCCCTTCATCTCTCAGCGTTCGGGTAAATGCTTATCTTTTGCTTCATGAAATCCAGGTTCATCAATGTTCAGGAACATTATTTCCAAAGGCTTCTACTCTCAATTACGTTGAATATTTGAAACGTTACGATTATTCCATAGGTTAATACGACGACGAGAAATACTGTTTAAATGTCCAAAGAATCCATTATGTGAGCCAACAAAAACCTCTGTAAGTCGCAAATCATAATAATCAACCTGCAAATTAGGAAACGTATTTTAAGATACAATCTTCTTAGCCACAATCCAGTAACTGTTTGCTCAGTTTCGCTCAAGTTTGAAAAACAGATACAACTGTTTAAACATCTATTGACGCATGTCACACATCACCTCATCGTTTCTTCTGTCGATCCAATATTCTTTAGAAAGCCACGTTTTCACCTCATTCGGATCAGATATGGAAGTATGCTAGGATATGACTTTTCCTTCATCAGGCTTCAATGTATTGCTCCAAAGGTAGAAACAATGCTATAAATATAGCAACTCTTGTTAATTTTGCTTGAGGAGATATCAACCTGTATGGAACTTTTTCAGCTTTGTCACATATCTGGATTTTTTCGAAAACTGCTGATTTAGTACTTTTCACAATTCAGCTAATTCAGTGGCCGCGGAATTGTGAAAAATACTGTTTCTCCAGTGACAGATATCGATGAAATGCAGTGCCAGATAGTTTCTTCTCCCAAATACCTCCAGTATGAGGTCAAGAGCAAGTGATACGCGGATCAAGAATCCCCAAGATTTTCTGTCTGAGTCAAAAATTCACACGGTCAACAAAGTAGCTCGTCATAATCGCATGTAGTAGCCAGTTTTAAAAGGATTTCCAAAGTCTTTCAAGCTCCCAGTCAATCAGTGGTGGTGTCGTTTGTTGTCCAGTCCTTTGCAGTCAACAAAAACATGTCCCACATTTCAGGCCCGACGAGAGGGGGGGGGAAAGGGGGTAAACCCCCCGGGCCCGTGATTTTTCAGGGGGCCCGGACCGGGGTCCGGGCCCCTAGAATCTCGAATATTTCCCTTTGATAGTACTGGGCCCAGATTTTCTCTCGACGGCCCTGCCCACATTCAAGATGTCTCCGCAAAATTCGCACACTGGTCTATTCCCGTCCCTTCCCATGCGTGAGCCTCGAGTGCAGGGCCGTCGAGAGAAAATCTGGGCCCGGTACTATCAAAGGGAAATGCTCGAGATTCTAGGGGCCCGGACGCCGGTCCGGGCCCCCTGAAAAATCACGGGCCCGGGGGGTTTACCCCCTTTCCCACCCCCCTCTCGTCGGGCCTGCTCGAGTGGCTCACTTGCAGGCGTGTCTAGATCATGTCGTCCCTGCGAGAATCCATCGCCTGTCTCCTCTCGTAGACCTCAGGCAGCCAGCTGTTCAAGAAGTAGGTACTGTTGACCTTCCCTCACCTGGAGGTGATCGAGGAGTGAATCTGTGTCCTGTGTCTGTGAGAAGTACGTGTGGAGGCTAGTGTTTGGGTCGCGAATAGCTGCCTTGGCCATGTGTGTGTGTTGAATCAAGGGATCTCGAGTCGTGAGCTCTGAGATCGCGTCTACGCAGCTGAGGGAGTCGGTAGCGAAGGTGGTCTCGGAACCAGGATCGAGAGCAGATTCGGAAGCGTACTTGAGCGAGAAGAAAAGGGCGACTACCTCAACAGTGCTGATCAATGATCATTACTTCAGAAGATTTAGAAGATAACTGCCAATTTTAAGCCACCCAAGAAAAAGTTCCTGACGAGATAAATCAATGCACAACTAAACCACAAGGTAGATAATTGCTCACTACTTTAAACTCTACTCACTACTCTCTCATTTTCTTGCGACAGACTGTCAGATCATACACTTGTTCAATTGAGTGATTTGCAGCTTTTTCGAGTTATTTAAGATGACTAAAAAACGACTGTACTGACAGATTCCAGATTTCAGATTCAACTCCACTTTATTAGGAAATTTTTGCATTCAAGTGAGCTTTTGAAGGAAATGGATTAGGTTGAGTAAGGCGTATAGCCATATTCACTTGGGACGAAGTCAAAACGATCAGGTTTAACATTATAGTAATTAGTTTTCTCCAGAGATCCTTGGTATCCAGCATCTTTAGCTCTATCTTGATTCAAGTAAGCTTGGTAGATCACTCCATTTCCTCGTTGGTTGAGAATTTTAGCTGGAATGCCGAGGCTTACTTGTAATAGAGCATTCAGAAGAACCGTTCCGAATCGACCGAGTAGCTTGTAGATCACCGGAACGAGGAGATCTCTGAAGGTCGTTCTTTGTACTCCTTCTCCGAATGGTGCTGCATCGGTCGTGATACGTTGTCCGAAACGCTGCAAGCTGTTGGCAATGGGGACAACTAAAGATGTAAGCTTTCGGTCCCGAGCGAAGGCTTTTAGTCCATCAACAACAGATGGTAAAATGTCCTTCAAGCTATTAACGAGAAACTTCGTCAGAATGTCCAAAGTAATTTTTAAATCTGTGGGAATATCTTTAGCCGCGTCCTGAGGCTCCCGGGGATTTTGATTTTGCTCCTTAGTGCTTTGTTTCAAACCGAACAAGCCATTACCCAGGCCAGCAGCAACGGCATTCGGCACACCTGCACCAGCATACTGTCCTCCAGCAAGACCAAGGAATCCCGCCTGAAGAGCGTCTGAAGGATCAAAGAACGTATTATCTATGGCGAAAGGAACAAATGCATGGCTAACCGAGGCGACGGCGAGCAGAATGAAGAAAATCTGAAATTGATTAAAATTTTTATGAGAGCTTCCTGGGAAAGAAATAGGAGGTGCTTACCTTAAAAGCGATCATTTCGACGAAACAATTCTTCTGATCGGACAGACCCAAATCGCAACTTTTTATACCATATTTCGCGATTGATCCAGACATACAGGTCGTATAACACATCCATATACCCTATCCCGGGAACTCCGAACGCAGAAAAGCTGCTGAAAATTCGGCAAAAAACGATCACGAGGTCGGCATGTGTCGCCGGAACACCTCGTAAAAGCCTCATCTGGGGGAGTCGTGAGACGTTTGACGACTTGAAATGTCCGAGATCTGGCAATTTTTCGCTCATTGCTTGAAAGGAGACTTTGGGGATTCAGAAATAACTTCATTTGTTCAAACAATGATTGACGCAAGTTTCGATCGCCTGATCATTTTTCTGCAGAAAAGCCAACTTTGAGTCGCAATATTTCTGCTACCGAATATCACGCGTGTGGAAGATTTGCCACGTATGACCACGAGCAAGCCCGTAGCTTTTGGCACTGTTACGCGACGGAAAGCGAATCGTGGCTTCCAAAGGAGGCTACATAGTTTTGTAATAGCACTTTCAGAGATCTAAAGTCACCCTTTAGAAAAAGTTCATGAGAATGGAAGTATTTTTGGCCGAAAACCGTGTCATCAAAATTTCACATTCCCACAGGAAGTCCTAAGATTACGTCACAGTAGCTTTATAGCTTAAAAATTAATAGAAGAGGGTGGAATAATTCTCATATCTTTGCAAAATCAACACTATTGGAACATCATTGAAAATTTTATTTCGTTGGCCTGAAAGTATGCAATCAACTTCAAAAGAAGACATTGGTCTTGTATAAATTATTCAAAAAGTAAGCTCAGACGCAAACGACTACCAGAAAACGACTTTTAATGGTATCATAAATCCGATTACTTCCGGGAAAAAACTAGTATTGTTTTCAAGACGCTTTTAATTAAAGTCAAACAATTTTTAGCCCCTTCAATCCTCTGAATGGAAATAACTAAGTCGAAGAATTATTTTAAACATTTCTAATTTGAGATTAAGGTTGTGACTCCAGTTGAATATAAAGAAAAACACTCTGTTTTGAAGCCTTCTAGTCGTTGATATGCGGGAAACTGGGGATAGCAAAAACCAAATCAATGTAAGGAACAGAAAACCTATAGAATTAAAAAACGTAGTATCTCAAGAGTTTAAAAAATATTGACCTTCTGTAGAGAGTCGTGTAGAGCATTTCTTTGAAAATTCGAGCTCCCAGGAGTCAGGAGCGGCCATCAGCTATCAGAAGAGTTAATGAAAGGGCATTATTTTCTGACCATCGAATCAAATACTGCTCAAATCTTGTTTTCAGTCATTTGTCTATCTTACAATTGGAAAAAAATCACAAGCTTAGGTAATTTTTCTCATTTCGTCCTTCAGCTTTCTAATTATTTGAGCGATTATAAAGAAGGTTCCCAACTACCCACATCATATCTGTGATGCAAAAACTTATTAAATGATACGAACTAGACGGGCACAGGCACCCAAACTAAATGAAGATCCAATTGTTCAAATATCGATTGTGGCAAGTCAGATATCGCCTTTTTATTGAACTGAGACTTCGTGACTCACTTCTCTGTCGCCACGTATTTATGTACTTTGGAACTAACATCCAGCGACACTTCGGGAATTAGCTTCGTAAGTGCCAAATACCGATATCTATTCATTAAAATTGAAAACTTGTTTAAACTTGTGATTTCTTTTTTTCTATTTCTTTGGAAGATTTAGAAACTAAATTCAGGTTCAACTTCATTTTATTTCAAAAATTTTACATTCAGCTGCTTGAAAAATGTTAGTAGTTCCTGAAGTACTCGTTAACATTGAAGTCATAATCATTAGGGTTAGGATCATAGTAGGTATTATCAACTAATGGTTTTTGATATCCTGAATTCCTAAGAGTTTGTATTTCGTTGTTGGATTGGTAGTTTAAACCATTTCCTCGTTTGTTAGAGAAATCACCAACGAAGTCAAAGATCGAATGCAATACATAGCTCTGAAGATTTGCTCCAAACTTTCCAAACAAGGCACCAAGTACTGGGACGAGTCGACTGAAAATTGTTGCTTGCAATCCATAACCGAAGGGTCCTGCTTCCTGCGTGGTTCGTTGTCCAACATTTTGAAGGGCACCAAGGAAGGGATAAAAGAAAGATGACAACTTTCCATCGCGGATCAAGCCAACTAAACCACTCAGAACAGCTTTCACGATGTCGATGAGGTTAGCAAAAGCATACTTGAGTACGATATTCAAAGTATCTCCCGCTGGATATTGGATGTTGGTGGGGACATTGCTGATCGCTTCCAGTATTTCAGGTTTGTTGGGATTTTCATTGTAATTTTGAGTGTTTTTGTCCAATCCTCTCAAACCATTCTTGCTGGCACTTTGGACACCATTGAAAACACCGCCAGTAGCAGCTTGGATCCCAGCAAAGGCTAGGGATTTTGACTGTAGAAGATCATTTAACTGCGCAAGATTCACGCCACTGGGGATGGAAAGTAAGTCTGGAGGGAATTGTGCGTGGCCAATCGAGACAAAGGCGAACAAGAAAAGAGAAACCTGAAATAACCGCACATTATTTTAGAGTAGCTAGGATGAAAATGTCTTACCTTAAAAGCTCCCATTTCAACAAAAAAGATTATACTGATCTGGCCGATCCGAAAACACTAGTTTTTATGCAGTATTTTCGCGATCAGAACTGAAACACGCACAGGCCGAATTGCGTAGACACAGGAAAGCTGCTGGAAATTCGGCAAAAAGCGATCACGAGGTCGGTAAGTGCCGTCGGAGTACCTCGTCCACGTTTGTGAACTTGAAATGAACAAGATCGGGCAATTTTTGCTCATTGCTTGAAAGAGCGCCTGGAAACTGAGAAACAGCTCCAGTTATACAAATATCGATTGACTCAACTCCGCATCAGATATCTGGAAGCTATTGGTAGCCACGAGGTTATCGAAGCCTTTTGAGTGAATTTCGCGATGGCAAATGAAAGGGGTAGCCGGTGGTGCGTAACGAAATTTGAAAAACGTATCAGTTATCACTTATTAAACCGTCAGGTTTTATACTTCTCATATATTTATACTTCTCATAGGCATGTCTCGTTTAAAATATCAATTCTGGCAGCCAGAGACGTTCCTTTGAGGTCCGAATTGTAGCCATTTTCTGAATATGGATCTAGTTCAGCCTAAAAGTATGCAATTTAGTAGAATTTATATTGAGAGTAAATAGGTACATATGAGAGTTTGATCAGAGGGAGGATATGTTATATGCAAGGCATAGTTGCATCTCATACCTCCTCTCCCTCTTCTCTACCCCCTCTCCCCTCTCTTCAAGGAAAATGTGGAGGAGAAATTTTCTCGTTATGAATATAATATCTGTTTTTTTGGAAAGAAGAAAGTACAGTACAATTCGCGTAATATAAATTCGCGTAAAAGCAACTTCGTCTAATATAAACGAATTTTGGTTCTCCCGTCTCTCGATTTCACATGAAATCGAGTTCGTCTAATATAAAGTTCGCATAATATCAATTATTTTGGCCTCTCCCCTGCTATTGATATTACGCAAACTCTACTGTACAATAATTTCATGATATTTCCTTTCATCATTAAATATGTCCTCTAAAAATACGATAAGTTCCTCGCAGGTGTCATCAGGTGTTTGACCTAAAGAAGCGAACAAAATTATTTTCGTCGTTTGATCTTGAAAGCCGCATTGGCATTCTATGGTCCTCTATGAAGTGCTTCAAATATCAACTCAAGATGTTTGTTACAGCTGAAATATCTCCTTCCTCTCTCCCAAACTGAAAAAGCGGATCCCTTAGCAGGTTTGTATTATCTGACTGTGATGTCATGCCCGTGGATTCAATTTGTAAGAGTTCATCTCCAAGCTCTTAAGGCATGGCACCAATCAGTATGGGCAAGTTAAAACCAGGGAATTTCGCCCATACTCTTCTCCCCTTTTGGAACCAATCTTGAGCCTCAAATGACGAGTTTCTGTTATGAAGTCTAAGGAATCAAAAGTCTCTCTTGACAGATTGTATCTTAGCACATTTTTATTGGTTTCATATCCTCTTACATTTTTTTTATCGACATAAAAATAAACTTCGAATATGCTTTATATCAAATACCTTACGGTCTTCACACAGTCGTTCAACAAATAATACATTTAGCTTTCAAGTTGACTATTATTCGAGAAGTCCGAGCGCTCTCCTGAGCGCCCGCAATGGCATTTAGAAGCAAATTAGAGTTTATTTAGCATGCAAGGTTTTGGCGAGTAGGAGGTGGAAAAATATTTTGCTATTTATATGATTTTTATAAGTCCCGTAACGCGATAAAAAATTTCAAAAGAAACCGTGAAAATAAGCTCAAAACTCGCTTGCGGTAAGTACAATCCAAGAAGCAAACGTTCGAGAGCGTGGAAACTACTCAATAATGGGGGCGTAAGTGGCTCTTATTCTGCTACCCTACAGATCTATCACTGCCTCTGCTACAAAGCATGGTGAGTGATGCAAAACAAAAGCGAATTTCTCTACTTTTTTTTTTTTGAATACAGAGTGAAGACTAAGGTCTAAGCTTTTCCATTCACAATCTTTTTCGTGTGACCATTTCGCCGCAATTCACCATCTTCATGGTGGTCTATAATGAGAAAAGAACATAAAGGTGACCAATTTCCTGTGACTGAGGCTGCGATGAAAGAAACAGCACAACCAAGGTGTATGACAGGTGGGAAGAGTGTTTATACAAACTACACTTACACTAAACATACTGGTAGTTATGATTAATAGGCATGCAATACGTGAAACTGTGTCAGTTTTGGCTCAGAATGGTTTAGTTTTAGCGCCAGTCTCCTTTCCATTACAATCACACTGATGCTTACCGTGAAGAGAAAAGCAAAACTTTTTCGTGTTGCTCCAATCTTCTTTGAGGGACAGGTTGTACATGGAGTAGTCGGGGCAGCCCGTCACTTCCTTCACGATGTTCAGGAACCGCGGTAGGCTGTTCTTGAGCTGCTCTCCGTCAAGTGAGGTATAAGTTTCAAGGAGGATGAGACCCTTGCATCTGAAAATAGACGTTTTGGAGGTTCAACGTGTTGAAGATTTTTTCCAGGAAAAAAGTACACTGTCTTTGAAATACAGTTAAGGAGATACTTTCGTTACTCAAATGTTCTTCATGGTTTAACTGAATTTTTTTTAGCTGGCGAAATTTTTTATAAAAGGGAATTGGGGAAATTTGAAGTGGCTTTGAGCTTCAGGTTGGGATTGGAAAAAAACCTAGACGATTTCAGGATTAATTTTTTTCGAGGGTATCGCATAAAGAACACATCTGAAATCGGGAGTGACCCTCGAATGTTGACCCCCTTAAGTTCCTTAAGGTCAAAATGTAAAAGTGGGATTTTCTCCTTCTAGATCCTATTCGAAACCCGAACATCGGGAAAAAGCAAACTCGTAAAATCAAGCAAAAACTTCATCAAACCTTGGATGGCTCGGTTCCTGGTAGATGTCCAGCTGGAAGTACTGGTTGTTGACCAAGAAGCAGCGCCTCTTCTTGAAGATGGTGAAGTGGGCGTCATCTCTTTGGCTTAGCAAGTTCAGATAGTCGCGCTGCGTAAGCTGGGTCTTCACCTCAATCGACTGCCCATGCAGATGTGGGCGACGCAACGTGTGAATGTAGCTGTAGTGCCCGTTTTGACCCCTCTTCCTCAAGCGAGCCTGGACTCGCATACCCGTGGACTGCAAATAATTGTGGACAACCTCGAAGTCCTGAAACGCCGGGAACTCGCTGTCTGGCGGCAGAGGGCCGCACACTGAAAGACGCCAAAATGAGCTTTTTTTTTGCTGGACAAGAGACCAAAACCTTACCGAGATACTTGAGCTTGCGAGAAGTCGTCTTGAGACGGTCACCGGTGTCGATTCCCAGCTTCTGGCACACGCTCTCAATCATGCGGTTCATCTTCGTCTCGAAGTCAGTCGAGTTGTCAATCACATCAAAATAGGGATGACCCACCCAAGCTGCTGCTGCCTTGTAATCTAATTCCCTAGCTAATCCCACGCCCTCGGAGCGACAAGCGTGGTCCTCCGTCGAGTAAAACTGCTCTGCTCCGTTCGCGGCCGAGACCATGTGCACGATCTGGTTGTAGCGGTTGTCTCTCAGCTCCACCTGGTTCCAACCGTTGGCGCCCATCATCTTGTCCCACTTCTCCTTGGACACGTCTGGAAAGGAAAAGCTTCGTTTAGGCCTTGGAGAGTTTGCAAATATTTGACTTGTTTGAAAATTTTTAGACCTTGTAGAAAAATTTGAATCCTCTTGAAAATTTGAAAAGCTAAATAATTCACCTTCCAAAAACTTACGTAAATATGTATCTATTTTTATTTGATTTTTTGGTTATTTGAAAAAAATCACTTATGTGTCCGATATGTCTGTCCGTCCATCCGAGTCACAAAGGCTCCAAAACTACAAAAGCTAGAGACCTCCGGTTTATTTCATGTTGTCATGTATTGTCTGGAGGGTGGGCGAAACACTTTGGTTTTTCCGGAAAACTGCCTGTGCCTTTCCGTTGTATGAAAGTGCCATATACTTTATTTGATTGAGCTGAATTTTGGATATGTTATACAGGCTAGCCCCAATAACCTAAGGGGGTGGCGTGAGAGGTCCCCAAAGGGGTAAAAATTTTAGTTGCTCCAAATGAGTAGGAAATTTATTATGTTGATGGGCTTTTTAAACCTAGCAAATAGTTGTTCTACAGTATACCCGTTTCAGCACCAGGGACGGACTACAAAAAGGGATTTTCGGACAAAAGATTTTCACTTCGACTCAACTTTGCTACGCCGCCAACATGTTTTTAATAAAATAAGAAAGTTTAAATTTCTCAAATATAATGTGTAGTTCGAGATTGAAGTTTTTATGTTCAACCTAACTCTAAAAGCCTTCATTTCAAGGAGCTGAAGACCCAACAATGTAAGCTTTTGCTACAAATAGAAACTCACAAGCACTGGCGTCCATGAAGCCGCGGTCGCATATGATGAGGCAGTTCCTCTTGCACGAAGCTCCTAGCTCAAAGTAGGTGTTCTCGATCTGCACCATCGTGCGCAGCAGGTTCTCTTGAAACTTGAAGGCTGCAGATAGAAGAGCAAAGTCACATTATTTACCTCACGGTCAGCATTTTCGTTATCAGCCGTCGTCATAAATTGTAGCGTTGAAGCACGTGTCGGGATTATATAGGTACTGCAACTCTGCATTTTCTAATTGAGTTATGAAACTTGTCAATAAAGTATTGCATGTCATTCCGTGATTGCCCACTCCTTCCTCGTATTTACTTGGCACGCGTTCCCTGAAGCTTTTGAAATATTGCTTTCCATATAATCCAATTAGGTCTCCGTTTTCAAGTGCTCTTCGAAGCGTGACTCATTCCTGGCAGAAGCCTCAGACTCATTGAATAGGCTTGCAAGTGGCGTCTCAAGAGGTCCTTTTCCTCCTAAGAGCACTTAGCTCGTATTTTGACTGGAGTTTGACCAAGAAGTTAAGAAATTGTTTTGGAAAACAATTCAACAGAAAACTAATATTTGTCATCCCAGATATTATTTTAGACATGGGTAGGCTTTACAACTACATATTGAAGTATTGAATCTCTACAGCGTCGTCTGCAGGCCAAAAATTAAAGTAGTTATTAAAAATTTTGATACCTTAAGAGCAGAGTTAAATCAAATTCAGACATGCTTTGAAGTTGATTTGAAAAATGGAATTGCACTGCAATTCCGAGTTTGACAGGTGCAATAGAGGAATTGGTTATTTCAGTTTCGGTCGCGCCTTTTTAGCCTGTGCGGCTCTCCGGGCGATTTCGGTAAAGGAGAGCCCAGAAAGGGGTCCTAAAAGCACAAAGGAGGAATTCAGACGCCCACAAAGTCTCAAACGGCGACCAAAATGGGTGACCTAATCAAATTATAACGCTGAAACAGCTAAGCCTAGGAAAGTAAAAGAGAACTTGTTGGAATGAGAAAATTCAGTTCTAATTCCTCTTGCACGTTTTTTTCGATTCGAGGTATGGGTGATTTTATAATCCATTTTATATAATTATGAAATCAGTCATACCTCGTATCGAAAAAAGAATGCTTGAGGCTTTAGAGCTGATTTTTCCCTTTCCAACAAGCCCTCACTCGACTCTCGGGATGCCAGTAATACAGAATACAGAATTTGTATGGGAGTGACGGAAAAAACACTTTCAAATCGAATCACAAAGCATGTCTGAATTCGATTTTAATCTGCCCTTAATGTCTTATGCCTTTTCTAGATTCTCTTTTTTCTGGGCCCCTTTGTCTTCGACCAGGATTTATTTCGCCTTTGACCAGGATTTATTCTGAATGCTTATTGGAATTCGTTCAATAACAAGTTTTTTCAATAGAGACTTCGATAGAATTACCCATCTGGAAAGCAGACCAAACCTGTGGACGTCCTTTTGCGGACTCCAAACGAGTTCATCAACTTACCCTCACCACCGCCGGGTTTATTGGCAGCATCAGCCAAGCAGCGAGGGCACGAAGCGGTCAAGTCTATCACGCTATGCTCAGGAAGTCCATCTTTGATCGTGGCAGCAATGCATGATTTTGACCTTTTTTTCGGTTCCTTTTTGGCTTTCGAACCTGATTGTGATGTGACCACGGTAAATAATAATACTTATGTAAATCAACAGAACTCCAAACCATACAAAATGAGTGCTACGGTTTTGTGGCTATGGATCCGATTCAATGACTGTTTAAGTGCGTTTTAGTGTGAATGAAGAGCTGTGGCACTCAATCGGTCAACGGGTTTAAGTAGCTGTAGCGTTAATTGGGTGTAGGTTCTCTAGGATCCAACCTAGGACCTGCGTGGGAGAGGCGATTTCACGACATTGCCACCACTCAAGATGTTTTCTAGCTGTGTGTTTTGTGGAGGGACAGTCGAGGCAGAATTAATTTGTTTGAGGCTGATAACTCTTATATGCGTGTTATGAAAGCGAATCGGTACTCACCCTCTTCTTGCGTGAGGTCCCCGAACTTGACGCCACCACTGGAATCAATAAAACGCTAATTGAATTAATCCAATCGATGTCAATACCGCGTTCTGGGAAGCTCCATTCATGGGTTTGGAGGTCACGAGCGAGCCCATGAGGAGTCGAATTTTTGTTTACAACGCAAGTTGCCCGAGCTTCAAGGTCTCGTCATCATCAGTGACATATTAACCCATTCACTACCAACTCATAAATTTTTTCCTAGGTAGTTTTTGCGTCCAGTTTTTCTGACGAAAATGTAGTAGAAATTTTTTGAGATTGTTAAACCCTTTAGAAGGCTTTTGGTGGCTTTAATAGTGAGTATTTCAATTTGAAGAGCTTTAAAAATTAAATTTTACTGTCAAAACTCTTTTTTTGAAGTACCAATCTGCTAAGGGCTTGGTTTAAAATGAGGAAATTGGGAGGAAATCAGAAAGTAGAGAAGGTCGAGATATCTTAAACTTGGCTGAAATGAGTCAAATTTTTCCTTCTATTTGAAAAAATACCCACAAGAATTTTAACCACTCCCCCTCTAATTGTTCAAGTTATTTTCCGAGGTTTCGTGCAATTTTCAATTTACTCAGGTTGATTATTTTCCGATAGCCAATGGGTTAAATGGTCACCTGCTATTGACTCAACAGATCGATACTCGTAACTGCGAAGCTAGCAAGAAATAGACAAATCGTACCTTAGAAGAACCGTCGCTGTTTCAGGCACACGAAACACCTGCAAATATTGATATAAGTTGCAAGAATGCGAACAGAGTGCATACGCAAGGCGAAACTAATCTCTAAATATTTACTGAGCAGCCTAGAATGAATTAGAGCCAATGGCAAATAAAGGGGCCTCTCACCTTCCATCCGAGATTTTCAAAGAACGTGCAGAGGCGCGTCTGTCCCGTGGTCTTGCCGCCACATGGTCCTAAAATGAGAGAAAAAAGCACTTAGAGGCAGATCCAAAAGTGACGCCCGCGCCCCGCTTTGTCGTTTCCCAAAATCGCAAGAAAGTTCGTTGACGCGCAAGACAGCTCACTGATTAGGTTTTTTGCCGGGTCCAAATTAGGCCAGACAATCGCTTTTGGAGAGACAATTAGGCGTGCGGGGACGCAACGCCAACTTTTTTCCCGATTTTCGGCAAAACATTTCGGTCGGTCATGTGAGTGGTTTAACAAGCCATTAAACCTGTGTTTGTGCTAGTCCGTACGTCTGAACGCGAGAAAAATCACTTGAACCGAGCTTACTACCTATTTGCGTGATGCTGATAGGTAAAGCACTGGCCGGCAGCCAAGATGCTCAACAAATCAACTGAGAATACTCTCTGACCACATAGTTCGAAGACCGAACCAGTCAGGGAAATTTCCAAAGCCGGGCTTAATATTCGCGAGTGACGAAGAAAACACAACTCATGCTTTATTTTTGATTTCCATATTATTGTTTGACTTAGTAATATTTGATTAGATTATTTGAAAAGATTAGATTTTTTTTCTTAAGCTCTCACTGTCAGTCTTTGGGTTGGAGGACAGGTACCATGAAACCACTTTATTCTAGTTGGATATCTGATTAAAATCCAACAGGGATTCGGGTTTATGATTGGAGTATTATTGAAGTAGCTCAGGAAGACAAAGTTTCAGACTGGCTCAGAAGTAAGATCTGATAAGATAACAAAGGCCAGACGAAAAGGACAACTTCCTGAAACTTTCTCACCCCACAGTATACACACATCATTGTTTTATTTTGTTTTATATTTAACAGATTGTGCTTCGGCCGACCCGAACGCGAAAGCAAAGCGCGCCCTTAGCGAAATCTCACTTTTCTGATGTCGTTCGGGCCTCAAGGTCATCCATCAACTATTATAAGTTCCTGTCGTTATCGCAGTCACATGTTCTATTTACTATCGAAGAAGAAGAGTACGTGCAGCACATTTTCGCGTGGAAAACCGCGTGCTGGGGTAAAATGACAAAGCACGCAAGTGCATCACAAACTCTCTGACCTTGACGACGTACATCACAGACTTACCTCCAGTTAATACCAGCTTGTAGACCCGCTTATTGTCTTCCGCCGTTGCACGAGGTATATCCAGCATTGTGATAAAAATTTGGCGTTTTTCCGATTTTCCCACAAAATCCAAACACGTTTGATTCGCCGATGCTCTAAAACTAGTTACTTCGCTGGCGGCTCCTGTAGATTTTGCTTCAAAACGAAGTGATATTTCCAAAAAAGGGCTAAAAACTCAATAGAATGGGCTTGCGGCAGCAGCAGCGAAAGAATATGATGAAAAACTAAAAATAAGTTGATTTCCGGCCGTGGCTCTCATGTTAAACTGTAGATATGGGACTTTGAAACACGATTAAGCTCCTCCTGGTTCATGTTGCCCTTTTAAAGATATCTGAGACTGAATTTTCACTGAATTTCTCACGCTTTTAGGAAAACCGTGCGCGATCTCAGTTCGACCGTGCGACTGACAGAAAAAACATTTGCTTTCTGACAATTGTGAAGACGAGCTTGTCAGGAAGCTTCTCATCCCCGCCATCAGAGCGCTCTGCTTGTCGGAATCAACCTCAGCGGAACGCGAGTCACTTGACAGGCCCCCTCTGATTTCGCAGTCACTGGCCTCGTTGCGTCAGAAAATTCAAGAAGTTCGAAACGTGCAGAGCAACTCGCAGACTTTGCAGCGCGAGAAGAGGAATAAGACAGCCATTGAAGTACCAAAAGTCAGAAAGATGATTTCAAGCGCCAGAAACCTGTACAAATTGACGGCGGGGGGTCGAAACTCGGTGTTGTGCAAACGCGAGTTCTCGTCGCTCTGGCAAAAGCCCACAAAGGTCCTCTCGTCGAGCGTTCTGAGGTCCCAGCAGCTCCGTCTGAAGTCGGAGCAGGTGAAGGGGGCCGTGATTGGCATCGATTTGGGCACCACAAACTCCTGCGTCGCTGTTATGGAGGGCAAACAGGCGAAAGTGATTGAAAATGCGGAGGGTGCCAGAACGACCCCATCGCACGTCGCATTTTCCAAAGAGGGCGAGCGCCTGGTGGGCATGCCAGCGAAGCGCCAGGCAGTCACGAATTCGGCCAACACCTTCTACGCCACCAAACGTCTCATTGGACGCAGATTCGAGGACCCGGAGGTGAAGAAGGACATGAAGAACCTCTCGTATAAGGTCGTGAAGGCCTCCAATGGTGACGCATGGGTCCAAGGTTCGGACGGCAAGGTCTACTCCCCGAGCCAGATTGGGGCTTTCGTACTGATGAAGATGAAGGAGACAGCGGAGGCCTACATGAACCAGCCGGTGAAGAATGCCGTGGTTACGGTGCCGGCTTATTTCAACGACAGCCAGAGACAGGTTCGTTTTTGTTATGTAACTCAAAACGTGCGGTTGCGGCCGATTTTCTGAATGAAAAGTTACCTGTCGTCGGACAGGAAACCAAAATAATGTAGAAACGGGACTTTGGAGTGATTGAAATATTCCTAGGGGGTTGTGAAATAGTAATCGTGATCCAAAGTGGACTTAAATATAGTCGAGATCATGTGAAATAGCTCAGCGAAAATAGCCTTGACTGATCGTCTCAGTGTCAAAGAAAGTGAAAACTCAAATACCGAAATATTCCTATGGGTTGTGAAATGATGAATCACAGAGGACTTGGGACATAGCTAACCCACATATGGCTGCATCTGAGATAAACCAAATCAATACTTGGTCGAGAAATTTCCAGAAGGAGTTGGAATTTTCTTCTGTTTCTATAATACAAATGTTGAGGTTGTTCCAAATGCAAAAGGAGATGAACAAAGTTTGAGTCGTAGAAGAATTTTTGTTTTGATCTCAGTCACAATCAACATCATCCTGCACTGCGACATGAAATCGTGACTTTGTGAAGAATTCCATCAAATTTGTTCTTTAAACTTAGTGATTTGGGCTATTTATGAGACAAGTTCACTTTGAACGAAGGTCAACAAACATTTAAGTTAAATATTTCCAAAAATCATAAATTTGTTTACTCGAAGTATATCTTCAATGTTCTAAATCTGCCTGATATCAAAGTATAGCGTGGTGTTTAAGTTTATGTCCTGAAAAATTGTTCGCTCATTTGTTTTCAGTTGTCCTTGAAACTTTAAGAACAATTCAAATGTAGTTTTATTTTTTATTTAGAAAAGCTGAGATTAATCTGGATAAAAGAAAATCGTCTTGATAATTTTATTGTCTTGAACGTGACCATCGCTAATCTAAGTCCACTATGGTCAATAAAATTCTGAATAATTCTCTAAAACCCTCTCACTATTTCTTCATAACTATCGAAATGCCAAGCCCGCTATGGTCTCTACAAGTATAAAATCTCTTTTAGGCGACGAAAGACGCAGGCCAGATTGCCGGATTGAACGTTCTTCGAGTCATCAACGAGCCCACAGCCGCTGCCCTGGCTTACGGAATGGACAAGACAGAGGACAGAATCATCGCCGTTTACGACTTGGGAGGCGGTACCTTCGATATCTCCATCCTCGAGATCCAGAAGGGCGTGTTCGAGGTCAAGTCCACGAACGGAGACACCCTGCTGGGAGGCGAGGACTTTGACAACACGATCGTAAACTTCCTTGTGGACGAGTTCAAGAAGGACCAGGGCATCGACATCCGCAAAGACGCCATGGCCATGCAGAGGTTGAAGGAGGCAGCCGAGAAGGCGAAGATTGAGCTCTCGTCTTCCGCCCAAACTGACATCAACTTGCCCTACCTGACAATGGACGCCTCCGGACCTAAGCACATGAACCTCAAAATGTCCCGCTCGGATCTCGAAAAACTCGTCGGCAGCCTCATCAAGCGCACCATCGCCCCTTGCCAGAAGGCCCTTTCGGACGCAGAGGTGAACAAGAGCGACATCGGGGAGGTCTTGCTGGTCGGAGGAATGACTCGAATGCCAAAGGTACAGTCGACGGTCCAAGACATCTTCGGACGTGCTCCGTCGAAGGCCGTGAATCCGGACGAGGCAGTCGCCGTGGGAGCCGCAGTTCAGGGAGGAGTCCTTGCTGGAGATGTGACAGACGTCCTGCTTCTCGATGTCACTCCCTTGTCTCTCGGAATTGGTAAGTTTTTTTAGTAAAAAAAAAAATTATTTTAACGCCCACTAAGAAATTTCATTCTAAATTTTGTTAACAGTTGTAGAATCCTTTCTATTCAAAAGTTTATTCACCTCGAGAGAGTTAATTTTATATCATTTTTTTCCCGGAATAAGCAACATTTTTGAAATTTTAATGGGATTTGCGCTATCAAAAACTTTTTCAATAGTCACGAAAAAAGCCAGAGCCAAAATGTGAGACATTTTGAGTTTTTTGATAAATTTAGTTGGTCATAAAATAGCTAATCTGGGACTTATGAAATTGTCTAAACAGTTTTCTAGAATTTTCACAGTGGGAAAATGTTGAAAAGAGTCAAAACTACAAAAACGAATCAAATAATGTTTTCCTTCCAGAAACCCTCGGAGGCGTCTTCACCCGCTTGATCAACCGCAACACTACCATTCCAACCAAGAAGTCTCAAGTATTTTCAACGGCAGCTGACGGCCAGACACAGGTGGAGATCAAAGTGCACCAGGGCGAGCGCGAGATGGCCTCGGACAACAAAATGCTGGGCTCCTTCACGCTCGTTGGACTCCCCCCCGCACCCCGAGGAGTTCCCCAGATTGAGGTCACCTTCGACATTGACGCCAACGGAATCGTTCACGTGTCGGCTCGCGACAAGGGAACCGGCAAGGAGCAGCAGATTGTCATCCAGTCTTCGGGAGGTCTGAGCAAGGACGAAATTGAGAACATGATCAAGCGCGCCGAACAGTTTGCAGCAGAGGACAAGCTCCGCAGGGAGAGGATCGAGGCCCTCAACAGCGCAGAGAGCATCGTTCACGATACAGAGACCAAGATGGAGGAGTACAAGGACCAGCTGCCGAAGGAGGAGTGTGACAAGCTGCGCGAGGAGATCACCAAGGTGCGCGAGCTGCTAGCGAACAAGGACTCAGCGGACCCAGAAGAGGTCCGGAAGACGGTTGGCAACCTGCAGCAGTCATCCCTGAAGCTATTCGAGATGGCGTACAAGAAGATGGCCTCGGAGCGCGAATCTTCGTCGTCGTCTGAGTCAAAGCCCGAGGACGCAGGCGATTCCTCGCAGGAGAAGAAGGAGAACAAGAGCTAAATACTTTCATTGGAGCCCTTTTCGTTCGTTTTGTAAATCAAAATTTCCAATTTCAGAACCCCCTTAGTTGTAATCGTCGCTTAGGATCGTATTTCTCGCCCTTTTTGTTCTCTCCCTAGTTTAGAAATAACCGGAGATTGAGTAAGCCCCCGCCAGTGAACTAATTAAACGATATAATAAACAGTTACAGACATGAAAGAGTGTTTTTGTAAGAAAGATTGTAGACATTGGTGGCTTGCGTTCCGCATTCACCTCATGAAACATTTTTAAGTGTTTTGAATGGTTTTTAACTCATTGAAAAATGACCAATTCACAACCGCAGTGTTAGCTTAAATCAAAAGCTTTATGTTGTTTATTCGATAGAATATAAAATCACATAGTTGAGATTTTGATTTTCAGAACCGTTCAGTCTCAAAAAACTTAATAGTCAATTTTATTCGATTGCGAACAACGGTTCTCCCGGAAACGTCAAATTTGTGGGAAAATGAGGAAACTAAGGAGTTTTTATTCAAAGCAAAATTACTTCAAAACCCAAATCACTTGATCACAATTCAAATGGCTTTGTTAGCATGGTTCGAGCATGGTTGAAGCAAATGTTTTGCAGGGCAGGCTTAAACGAATTCGGAACGCAAGCTCTTTGTTTGACGTTTGACGTTCAGAGAGCTTTAGTCGATCACTAATTTAATTCTTGTATATTTAATTCATATATTGTCCGTATTTTGGCCGTTCTTTTAGTAATTTCGTGTCCGAAACCGTGCAAGTTGATTTGGTACTCAAGGATTACGCCAAGATCAGCTGATAAGGTGGAAACAAAGTAACAAAGATTTGAGTGAGAAAAAAAGAAAACACCTTCATGATGGCGAAGGAAATAACAAATAAAATTGAAATTGTTTTGGAAGTAGTGCATCCTATTTATATGAGTTTGGAGTAATTTCGCTAGCGAGCAAAAGTGCAAGTGGATTTGATTCGAAGGGCCGTTTATGAATTGCGTTGGAAATCTGTGTCAAAAGTGAAAACAACAAAAAACTTGATAAACATCGTAAAAAGTCAGTAAATGAAGCTGCTGCTGATAACAATAGGCTGGGGAATGTAACACAGAGACTGCTGTAGTCCTGAGATGAAAAGTGGAGGAAGTTTGTGATTTTTCCAGAAGTGAGTAAAACATGGGTAACACACCCACATTTTCCACAGGACTCGGGCGGGATGCGCCGAGGAAAAGTCGGGCAGAGGAGCATGGCGGGGTGCAGTGGGGCTCATTTCCGCGCAATTGGTCGAATTTTGCAAGATTTGTTGGCCAACAAAGTTGGATTTAGCGAGTTTGAAAAGTTACTGCAAACCTGTTTATTGGAGTGTGTGTATGTGTGTGTGTGTGCGCGCTCGAGGCACCGTCCTGCGCAACAGTTTCGAGCCCCGCAGTCTGGCGAGAGAAGGTGCGGGTCAATCGGGAAGGTTAATCAATCAAAATGAAGCTTTCATTGAATGGAAAAAAGTTTCTCTGGGGCGAGAAACTTTCGGACCCGACGACTTGTACATTCCATTCATAAACAGCGAATTCGCGACTACGCTGAATGAAACAAGACCAGCTCTCAAATATGATAGAGACCAGCGAGTATCATATGTTACGAATCAGTGTTTCGTGCGGGGTTTTGTTACGTTTCTTGAGGCAATTTGCCGCTCTTGCAATCATCTACAAACTGCAATATATATTTTACAAGCCGCTCGGAGTGTGTGGAGTCGAAGTTTTACACATATGCAAGAGGCGAAAAACGAGTGGTTAGGGTTTGCTGGCCTTGCTGCCAGTAGGTACACCTGCACTCACTTTTTAATAATGTGAATTTGAATTCAAGGACGCGCTTGTTTACCAACACTGGTCATCGGACGGTAGAGCCTCGGATTTTCAATGCTGGCTCTGATTTATGGGGCTTCTTAGGGCGAGACGAAAAGCTTGATACATTTTTGTACCCCCGTGAAATTCAAACATGAGTTCTCCCAGTCCAAAATATCGCCACTTCCGAGCTCAGAGTTGATAGAAGGTATGAGAAATACGATCGCCTTCATCCAAAAGACGGAAACCAACATGAGCGGGAACTGGCCATGAAGTCGTGAAGTGATCGGAGTTGCAAATGCACGAGAAGTGATAGCGTCAGGTTCTGCGAGACTATTTAATTGGGCAAAAAACAGAAGAGTGAGTCACGGCGAAGAAGAAAAATCTGCAACTCAAACGAAATCAAAAGTATGTTATAAAACAACATTCCTTTTGTAGAGCAAATGATTGTGTACGCGGAGAGACGAGCGCAGGCAAAGGAGTGAGCGAACGCGAGTGAGTGATTCACGCTGCTTTCGGTGGTTATACTGGTTACTTAATCACGTAAGAGCATTATAGGTTTGAATGAGCGCAAAACAATGATTTTGAAAATCGAAAGCGAATGTTTTTTGTTTGTGAAAAGCTTGTGTAAGCACTCGAGGAAGACTTTCGAAGCATCCCCGAGTTTCATGACCTGAAATGGGGGCTTCGAGCTTCACCAAGGTCGTGTTTTTAGGTTTATGTCCAAATTTAGCCCGTCCACAAGTTAGTTATTATCGGTTTAAGGGCTTAAGAGCCAAATTCAGTACTTAAAAATCATGATACCAAGCTTCTTAGAGTTTAAATTCTATGAGAATTTGACTTTTAGATACCTAGAGAGAGATTAAGTCCCTAATTTACCGTCGAGAGGCTCAAATCTGGTCCACTTCTGCCTTGAGCTTCGTTATCTAGAAGTCTGTGGCCCCAAGTTCACCTTATTCAAGGTCTTAGACAGTGGAATCAGAGCTCCCAGCATGTTTCTGTATTTTTAGATAACGAAAAGGCTCTTAGACGTCAACTAGCCCGTTCGCCTACACGTGCTCCCCGAGTTCGCGCGTCAAAACAGACCACTATTAGCTCAGCTGGAAGTTCCAGACAGCACGGTGGTCGACGGAAGCCTTACAGAATTTCTAAATTTTGTGCTATCTGCTTCTAGGTTTGTGGAATTAGTGTCGCCTAGTCGCATTTGGAGAACAACGTGAGGACAATGAATTCGGTGTTTTCGGCCTTCTCGAAGGGTGGTGCTGGAAAGGGAGAGTCGCCTGAAGGGCCTGGGAGCAGTCGCAAGCTGATACTGAACCACACGAAGAAGCTGCCCCCGCGCACGCCTCCCACGGACCCCACGAGCTATGAGAGCCTGAGGCACATCCGCGAGATCACGTGCGGCATGGACATGAACAACTTTATCGCGAACGGGGACGAAGAGGTCATTACGCCCAGCAGCGTATCGACGACCTCCGGGAAGCCCGAGGCGGACATCGCGGGCACGGAGTTCGACGAGAACGACGTCGTGGACTGCGCTCCCGCGGCTTCCCAGGCGCCGGAGGAGGAGAGCCAGTGCAGCGCCTTCATCGAGAACGTCAAGTCCTCGCTGGCTCTGTCGTCGCTGGCAGAGAATCGGTCGTCGTTCAAGTCGAAGGTCGGGCCTCCAGTCGTGACGCCCAGCCACACGGGAATGCCGGCAGTGCACAAACGGTCCCCCGGAACCGCCGCTGGACCCAAGATGAGGCTCTCGACGCATCAGAGGAACCTCAGCTTGGACTTTCGGTGAGTCTTTTAGAGTTTGAAAAAATTCAGAAGCTTGATTTGATAAGATAGAAAAGAGAAAATTTTGAAAAAATAACTTCATTGAAAAATAAAATTGATTAAATTTAACAAAAATTTGTATCCCAAAAACGAAGTTTTTAAAAAATATTCCAAGCCCTAAAAATAAAAATTAGGAACAAAAATTGGGACATTTAAAATAAAATTTAAATTTAAAGATGATGACTCAATGATATGACTCTACCGTTCAGATCCCAAAGTTTTTCTCTGAATTTTTCTCGAGACCTTAAAACACAAAGATGGTTTCTATCACCTCTAATGATCCTCTTTTGCAGATCAATGGGCATCTTGCTGCCTCCCATATCCCAAGTCGCCAATACTCGAATCAATTTGACGCAACACCACAGAAACCGTAGTCTTGACAGCGCATTACAGCGAATTCCAGAGGTACGTAACTCGACGCGAGGCTGTGAGAGCCACTTAATACCCTTATCTAATTCCAGGTTGAAGTATCTTCACCAAGTGCCGAAGCAGAAAATACCCTGTGTGCAAATTCGATTATAAGTGCTTCGATGTGTGCGAAAGTGACAAACGCCAGCGGTTGCTCATCCACCCAATCGACTGCGGCTGCGAGTAGCGCAGTGAAGGATTTGCACGCAAAAGGTAATTAGGATTACCGAAGATGTGGAGTGTGGACGGAAGAAGGTAGATTCAGGGCCGTCAAGGGTATTCTTGGGGCCTTAAAAAAACCTTTAAAAAATTAAAGCTACAGATTGACGCGTCAACAAGGTGTCTAGGTCTTTCTGGAACATAAAAAACAAAAATCTCAACAATAGAAATTTTCATGCGCATTAATTTCGACTTAAAATTCCTTAAGATTATTTAAAGGTCTGCTTTTCTATTTTCGCACTGCAAATTTATGTGAACAATTTCAAAACTTACAAAATCCTGCGAGGGGCCAGGTTTTAAAAGGCAAGAACCCTTGCTAGGATTTCATTTTTGTACCGCTAAGTGGACCGGGAGCGTTCAGTCGAAGAGATAACGCTTCCTTCCTTCCGACGTGGTGTGCATGATAAAATTCTCTGAACCTGCGATTGTGTATGCGATCGTCCAACTCATTGGAACTCTGCTCCATTCCGCTGGATTGCAGATTGTACAGGGAGTCGAATGTCACGCAGGTCCCGGAGATCCTATTGTGATTGTGACCCCATTTACAGAGTCATGAATTCTTCAGAAACGCCCTCCATTTTATAAAACCATGGAAGATATAGCAGTTAAGATCTCAAGAACACATAAACATATTATTTAATCAAAAGTAAAAAAATATATAAAAAGCAAAACCGGAGATTAAGCTTAAGGGTGAATTTTTAAAGATTTCGAGTTAACCAAACTATGAGGGTTCCTAGCTCAATAATCTACAAGATTTTGCAAAGACTACAGCACACTAAAATTTTAGCTCCATCAGATGTAATATAAGGGATTACATATAAACGTAAAACACCCCTCATTCCCTCCCTAAGGGGGTTGGGGGTCCAAAATTGATAGCCTGCAACCCTACAGACCATGTCCTATACGATGCAAAAAACCGCAGCTCTCTACCTCTAGTTCCTCTGGTTCTTAAGTTATAATATTTCGGACAGACAGACGGCAAAGCGGCCACATTAGTGTATTTTTTGCAAAATGCTGAAAATGCACTCAAAATAATAATCTGAGAAATAAAAAGTTAATCAAGCTATGGACAAACTTTCGTCGTAGTTGAAAAGTAGCTTACTTCAATTGACATTCAATTGACTAATTTGAGAACCAACCATTTCAATTAACATACACGATCAAGCATATGAGTGTTATTTTCTTACACCAAAGACCCTCCAACTACCTCCCAAAGCGGCCCTGATAGTACGTTTTAATAGCTTCCGTTTTGCATAATTCTAAGCCCCTCGGATAATCTCTTGCATCACATTTCAGAGCCAACAAGCACGCGAAGTACAAAAATCCCAACTGCAGTGGTCCCGATGAGCGACCTGCGAGTCGAGGCGGGCGGCAATCCGAAGGAGAAGGAGGCCGTCAAGAAGCGCGAAGACCTCACGAGTCTGGGGTCGGACGACTCGGGCATCTGCGGCTCCGAGACGGACCAGCAGTCGTTCAACAGAGTGAGGAGGTCGCGAGAGAGCTTGGACTCGGGGGAAATCGAGCCGTCGGAGGAGGAGACGCTAGAGGGGGCTTCCATGGACGAGGAGTACCGCGGCTCCCGGACCATCTGCGTGCCGATCGAGTTCGAGGACGACATCCCGGGAGAGACGACCCAGGCGCCGTCCCTGTCGACATCCCCGATGTCCGAGAACGAGATGAGCTGCGTCTCCACCGCCAGCAAGAACTCGTGCTCCAGCCAGGAGACGGTGATAAAGGTGGAGCCGCTTCCGCAGAAGAACGAGGTGATCTTCAAGACTTTCTTTGGTGCCACGAAGAACGCGTTTCTGCGCACGGCCCAGAGCATCCGGGAGAACCACGACAAGCGGAGCGAGAAGAAGAAGGATAAGGAAGAGCAGCCACGGAAGAAGGAGTTCCTGAAGAAGGCCCAGGAGAAGAAGGAGGCGACTCACAGCAGCCTCCTGCGATTCTTCGAGTCGCCCATCTTCAACATCCACTTCGCCATCCACTACCTGTTCTACTCCAAGGAGCCGGGCGTCCTGAGCTTCATCGTCAACAAGATATTCAGCTTTCCGGACCGCGAGGTCGACCTCTACATTCCCCAGCTCGTGCTCATGTACATCCAAATGGACGAGCTCACGGACGTCCTCGACCCCTATCTCACATATCGCTGTCGTCGCTCCGCCGACTTCTCCCTGAAGTGCTACTGGCTCCTGGAGGCCTACAACTTCCACCTCGACACTCTCACGTCCAACAGCTCCTCCAAAAAGTCCCACCTGGCGCTATTCCGTGAGCTGAACCCGAAGAAAGAGCGGAGCAAGGGACCCCCTCGCGCCGAGCCCGCCGTCTCGCCCATCCGCAAGACCCACTGCCGCTCCCAGTCGGACGCCACGGGCATCCTCAACGTCGCCCGCTTCTGCCACGTCCCCTCGAAACTCTGTCTCGGCGACCTCAACTCCGGTCGCGCCTTCGACAACGGCTGCATCTGCTTCGAGTCCGTGCGCGGCACCGTCAACGACCTCCTGGGCCAGCAGACGGTCTGCAGCTGCGGCGCCCCCAAGCTCAGTCCCCAGAAGGAGTTCATGAAGGCCCTCATCAACATCGGACGCACGCTCGCATCGCTCCAGACGAAGATAGAGAAGACCAGCCGGCTCAGGGTGCTGCTGAATCTCATCAATCGCAACCTGCCGGCGCGAGTGTGGCTCCCTCTGTACGCCGAAACGCCCCACCACGTCGTTCGCATCACGGAGGAGAAGACGGCGGTGCTGAACTCCAAGGACAAGACGCCCTACATCATCTACGTGGAGGTGGTGGAGGTGAGCGACATCTACACCTCGCCGGTCATACCAAAGCTGATGCAGACGCTGCGGCACACGAAGTCAGAGGAGATCCTGGACGGGAGCCAGGTGGGCGAGGGGTTCCCCGAGGGCGGCAGGAAGCCCCACGAGGATGATGTTTGGTCGCAGGACGATGATTACATCACGATGCAGTACATGAACCTGCACCGGCTCAGCGATCGGGACGCCGTCTCGCAGCACTCGCTAGACTCGGTGGACTCTCGCGAAGCTGGTGAGTACAAAATATCTCCATTCCTAGAGGCTGGTGGGCCACAAAAGGTTCTTAGGAACCTCAGTGACTCTCTGCCCCACCCTCGAATCTATCCATCTAGAGGCGGGTAGGGGACAAAAGATTTAATCTCATCATCTAAACTTGGGCATAGAAACTTCTAGAATAAGATCAAAAAGTCATATTTTGGAAGCAATTTGGCTTAACTGACTTCTCCTACTTTATTTCATTTCTAAATTTATATCGCTCTCATTTTAGGCCAACCACACGTTTTCAACATTGGGGACGTGAGAGTGAGACATTGTGCCAACCTAGACACGGAGAACAAAAAACCCTTCAGCAACGATCCCGAGGACCCGTCGGCGGCTGCTCTTAAGGTGAGAATGAATCCAATAAGAAACTTCTTCAAGGCTGTGTTGAAAGTCGTTTCTCTTGAATTTGGTAAAAAATAACACAAAAATCAGTTAAGGAGACATTAAGCTTTAAGGAAGTTTAAGGCTTAACACTTATTTGCGAAATGAAAAGATGAGTTTGATTCAAGAGGGTAAAGCTAAAATTTAAAAGCAAACGACTACGAGAATCCATCTCCAAAGTCTTTTGTCCTTGAATTTTTCAACTTAATCCACTTGTTTGCCTTTACAGGAGCCCTGGGACGAAAAGGTGCGCCAGATCCGAGAAAGCTCCCCTTACGGACACATACAGAACTGGAGACTTCTATCCGCCATCGTGAAGTGCGGTGACGATCTGAGACAGGAACTGATGGCAACCCAGCTTCTCGAGGTACCTCTTGACCCCCAAACGTGTTTTCCGTTTTCTAAGAGTCTCTTTTACAGATCTTTAAGCTCATCTGGGAGGAGGAGGGAGTCGACCTGTGGGTGCGTCCCTACAAGATCGTCAGTCTGTCCAATGACAGCGGCCTCATTGAGCCCATCCTGAACACAGTCTCGCTGCACCAGATCAAAAAGAACTCCAACAAGAGCCTGAAGGATTACTTCATCGCCGAGTACGGGGGCGAGGACACCGACACCTTCCAGGCGGCCCAGCAGAATTTTGCTCACTCGTGCGCCGCCTACTGCTTGATTTCCTACCTTCTGCAAGTCAAAGACAGGTGAGTTCTATCGCTGGTGAATGTGGGGGTATTTTAAGGCCCAATTGCAGACACAACGGGAACATCTTGCTCCATTCGGACGGGCACCTGATTCACATCGACTTTGGCTTCATTCTCAGCATTTCTCCTAAAAACTTAGGTAGGTCTTTCCAGTGGCTTTGAGGTAGTTTTTCAGTTTGGATCTTGCAGGCTTTGAACAATCTCCTTTCAAACTTACACCAGAGTTCGTGGAGATCATGGGCGGCACCAACTCAGAGGTATGGAATGAGTTCAAGAGCCTGCTACTCAGGGGCTTCATGGCCTCCCGCAAACACATGGACCGCATTATAAATATTGTGGACATCATGAGAAGCAGTAAGTGTCTTGCGTGTAAGGGTGAATTAAAGATTTCTTGGGCGTTTTGAGGGTTTGTGACTTTATCTGTGTAGTAAACAAATTATTTTTAATAGGATTTTAGGATTATTTTGCCAATTTTTAAGAGGTTTTATGAGTGTGTATTTTTAAGTCTTTAGAGCTAAAATATCTTAGTGAATTTGGTTTCTTATTTTCTAATAACGAGTACTGACTTAAATATACTCTAAAGATTTTGTCGAAAAAAAAATTGTTGGTGAAAATTAATTCCAAAGGATTTAAGTAAAAAGGTTAAACATTTTAATTCTTAAGGGAGTTCAAATTTTAATTTTTAGGTTGAAAAAAGTTTTTCCGCAAAGAAGGCCTAATGTTTAAATAAAAACTCATATTTCGGTCATGAAAATGTTAAAAATACCTCTCATGACCCTAAATACAACTTCATCAGTTAACAAAGTGTTTATTTTCAGGCTCTCAATTGCCCTGCTTCAAAAACGGGTGCTCTAACACGATCCCGAACCTGCGAAAGCGCTTCCACATGAATCTGACTGAGGAGGAGCTCCAGAACAAGGTCGAGAGGCTGATCCAGGACTCCCTCAACTCGCTCTCCACGAAGCTCTACGACGGATACCAGTATCTCACGAATGGCATCCTCTGAGAGACCTTCGACATGAAGATATAAGCCCCCTTTATCCAAAATGAATTACATTAGCCTTCTTAAAAGCAAATCAAAGCTAAAAATTGGTCAAGAAATTGTAAATATATTTCGAAAACGTCATTTGTTCATCGCAAATATCAATGCAAACATTTATTAGAGAGTAGGGGAATGTGAATGTAAATAAACTCGAAATTCATTGGGTGAGTCCTTAAGAAGAGCTCTACTTTGAGAGGACATCGAAGCAGTACTTTTCGGACGAAAGTGAGTGTGTGATCCTGACCAAAGTGTATGAAGCATAACAATATAACTAACGGGAAATTTATAATAATGAATTAATTAATCTTAAATTTAAAAACATATAAACGTAAACTTTTTTAATACTCAGTCCAACTAGTAGTCGTAGAGAAATAGATAGACAAAAATTATCACGTCCATAAATTCGCTAGAACATGGGAAGTCTTGTCGTAGCCTCAGAAGCTTCATGTCAGTGCTTTTTATGATTTATTCCTCTATTTCTGTACCTTGGAACGCGACATATACGCATGCATGAACCTATAATTGCCCTAAGTTCGTTTGGTTATCTTGAATTCTACGCGTCATCGCCCGCACCTGAGTCGAAGAATTAAATCAGAACACCGACGCTGCAAGACTGATTTAATACTTGATTGAAATTCTATTGAATTGCCGATTTGACGGGGAACTAAATAAGCCGTAGGATGGCGAAGATTACTTTTAGTGGATATCATTTGTAAATTATTCGCATTATGAATTTTTCTAAAGATTATAATCGAACGTTACAAAGTTTAATAAATTTGATATTGATATCAATAAATTCATGAACATTTAAATAAACCATTTAACAAATAGTACTCGTTTTTCACTTTTGAATTTCTGTCTTGACAGCGAACACTTCCAGCCTTGACTTCAAAAACGGAGAATGGCTTCTGGTCTGAAAATCATATTCTAATTTGTCACCAGCGTGTCTCCAAGTCCTAAGTACTGTGAAGAGTAATTTACAAGGGTTTGTAAGAAAGGCTCTAACTCTAAGAGCATCTAAAGAAGCCTGCTTCAAAACAAACATGCAGAAACCATCAATTCGGCTTACCTTGGATCATAGACATTTTCTTGTCTTGAATGTTCAAAAAGTTTTGATTCTCTCTATTCGGAATAACTTGATTTTATTGCTTGGAAATAAATAAACATTGGTCTCTAAAGTCACAACTTCTGCATAAAATTTGAGGAGTTAGCTGACTAAAAAGGGGTTTCCGAGCGGGTTTAAATATCAGCAACCTATAGTCCCTAGCATTGAATGTTTGTTTCGAATCGAGACTCTCAGGCTTTAAGCTTTAGTTTTGAGGTCCTGATCTTTTTATTTGGCCTCTATTTTTAATTTGGGACGCCTAGCTACAAATGTGGGTCTCCCTTAGCTAAAATAAAGGAGCCTTCACTTCTAAAACTGTTTTTCAAACTGCGAACTATGAATATAATTTTTGATGTGAAAAGTCTGTAAAAATTGTCTGTATTCTCAGGAACGTCCAAGTCCCGCCTTACTTTGGCAAGCTTTGCATACGCCTCTGTTTTTAAGACCATTTTCATTTTGGATAGTTCATTAATTTAGTTAAGATTAGAAAGGAATTTATTTACTGTAACTTCGGTACATACATATATTTATCTCGCTGCCATTTGTCAAGCATTAAAATCGTTTCGTATTGAAGGAAAAAAACTACAAAGTGAACAAATTGACATTCTCAAAGCCCTCTCGGAAGCGAAACATTTCTTGTGAGTTTGATAATGAGATGGTAATAATAGGCAACAATTCTTTGTGGTCTGACATATCTTTGACATTTTTCATTACTTCACGATATCCAGATTTTGCTTCCTTGAAGAGTTCAAAGGCTTCCAAAGCGTTTTCTGGAATTTTTTCCAATCTTGCATCTCCATCTGGGACCTCCAGATTTTCCAAAGTTATCAACTTCTGCGATACCGCCAGCATTTCTTTTGGGACACGACGTTCTGGACCTGGTAAGTAACCTCTCTCATAAATTTTGACAAGACGGAAGTCTTTGGTTTCTCTGAGATTATCTATGTAGAAGCAGTACTCTTGGTGGACCAAGCCGAGCATTTGCCTGATGATAAAAAGCTTAACATAGGTGTCAATTTTCTCGTAGGCTTGGTTATCATTGCTGGTTTTGACCCTCTCTTGCATTACCTGAATACATCGAATCAAGTAGTGGCTTTGCTTGTACATACCAAGAAAGAAGCAACTGTTGAATACGCCACGAGAGGCCTTCACCCAAGCTTTTGCGTCGAACACTGACATTCGAATGTCATATTCTAGATATTTCATGCCATTAAATATGGCTATTTCATGCATATCTTTGGTGCTGTAATACAGACAGTACAAGGAATACAGATTTCTTTTACAGTGAATTATCTTCTGCGGATCAGAGGTTTTCCCCATCAGGGTCTCAAATTTAGCGCGTATCAGAAGCAAAATTTTTTTTGCTCCTTTCATGTCCTTCGCAGAGAGCATTCGCACGAAAATTGGGTACAGCCCGGCATAGTTATTTATCAGTTGATGTTCCCCGCACAACTCCATATTATCATCAAAATAAAATTGAGCTTGGTCAAATTATGCCACCTAAAAAAAATCAGAAATTAGCACAAGCTCAGCGCAAATGAGTGTTAAACTTAATCAATCCAAATCCCCAGTAATTGTATGCTTACGATTTAACTCAGTAATAGCTGTTAAAACTCTGGAATTCGTTAAAATTCTTGCGATCGTCACTTTTGTGCGTCTTTTTATCTGTTGGCAGCCGGCGCTTTTCTGAACGGTTTCTGAACGGTTCACGGAACGTCAAAAACGGTTTGAATTCAATTTAAAATTTGAAGGGTGTCAAATTTCACTTAAATGTTATTAAACCAACCGGTCATTTCGAGTGGGATTTTTCCTTCGAGCATGGAAATTTTTTTGGTCGGTCGCTTTTCCAAATTCCAACTTCTTCGCGATCGACCAAAAAAATTTCCATGCTCGAAGGATTTTTCCTGGATCATGGAGTTGGAGTCTAAATCTTTGTTTGCAAAATTTTACCTTTTGGTCGAGACTTTAGAGTCCAGTACTTCTGGTTTCTGGAAGCTTCTAATGTAATTCAAAATAAGGGCCTCCAAGAAGGTACAAGCAAAATCTTAAGTTTCGTATTAACACAACTTTTTAAAGTTGGAGCCCTCAAATCTGACGTTTAAAGCAAAAGAGCTCTTGATTGGTCTGATTAGGAAAATATTTTCATTTATGAAAAACGTGTAAAACGCACAAACCTCAAAATGTCACGTTTCAGCTCATTCGCAAAAAGCCTCTGTTTTTAAAATAATTTATTCAGTTCGGTATGACTCGTCGTCGCTGCTTATTTCTTCTTCTTCGTTCTCCTGGTTGCGAGCCTGCTTGTCTCGCAAGCTCTTGAGGTGCTGAATCTGCTTCTCAAGGGTTTTGTTGTGCGTCCTGAGCTCGTCAATGTCGTCCTGATAAGCCTTGTTCTTCTGCCTCATAAACTCAATGTACTCTGCCGCTTTCTTTAGCACCGTCGCTCGACTCGCCCGTTCCCCGTACAGCGACGGCACAGATTCTTGGAGCGAGTCAAAGGAATCCTTGATATTGTCTCTCCGTCGTCTTTCGAGGGCGTTGTGATGTGCTCGCTGGTCCGCCGACGGAAGCTTTGGAAGCTTGTCGAAAGATTGGTCTGTTTTGTCGCTCATCTTGGCGTCCAGAGGTGCATTAATGGGGAAGAATTTTGAGAGTGGATTTGCGACGATTTCTGAAAATGGTGGAAGTTGGAACAAAACAAACTTTTGACGTGCTTTTCTCTGAAGTCTTGATATCTGTATGTCAGGAGCGTATTTGAATTTTTGAGTCAATGACGAGCTTGAGAATAGCATTATATTAATTTAAGAACTCATAAAATCTTTTTCAGCTATAAATTCGAAATTTGGAAATTTTCTTATTGTGAACTTGTACCTAATATTTCAAATTTTTTTTTTCAATTTTCAATAAATTTTATTGAGCGATTAAAAAACCTATCAAGCCAGTGTGTGTGTTTAAGAGCATTTTTACAATATTTAGGACGCCTTGAAGTTGTAGATGACGTCGAAGCTCGCAATCAGCCGGTACAGGATCACTAGGTTTGAGACGAAGAAGGCCGTGCCCTGGAGAAAGATGAAGTCGAAGGTGTTCCAGGCCTTGTACTCGAGCAGGTAGGCAGGCAGAAGCCACCCTCCCTGGGCACAAGCCCATGTCAACGGTAGAAACAGCGACTTCCTGAGCCCCAGACTCTGTAGGTTCTTCACGCAGACCGGCAGGAGGGACAGGAACCAGATGAAGTACTGGCACGTGACTACCGAGTTGTAGGTGACCATGATGAAGGCGATGCAGAAGAGCCCGAACGGGAGGGTCTGGCGGTTGGGTCCGAAGCGACAGCTGATCACGAAGACCACCAGGAGCTGGGGCAGGTTCGTGAGGAGTCTCTCGAGCCAGGAGCCCGCCTTGTCCATCCCGAGGTACTGAAGGTAGAAGAAGAGGGAAAAGTTGTGCCGAGTGTCGCGTCTGATGAGATGGTACAGCATCGCCTCGTAGAGATAGTCGAAACCGTAGAGGGCGCACATGACCCCGGTGAGGAGACAGAAGCTCGTGGCTGCCCCCAGGACCAGGTTGAGCTGGCTCTTGTTGACCCTCAGAAGCGACTCCAGGAAGCGCTTGAGGTCGGAGATGGGAAAGTTCTGGTCTCCGACGCAGAAGTACATCGCGAGAGAGAAGCTGATGGGGTAGAGCCGGAAGTGGGCCGCAGTTCCGAGGAAGAGGCCGGAGATGAAGTACTGGCTGGGCTCGGACTTGCGCTTCAGCAGGAAGTAGAGGCTCGCGAGGACCAGAGCGCAGCTGATGGCGTCCCCGTTGCCCCGAGTCGCGATCACCATGGCGTAGGGGTTGTAGAGCCACAAGAAGGCACTCCACTCGGCGATCTGGACGAACCTGAAGTGTCAAGTTTAGTTTCCTGACTTCTCGGGAAGCAGAGTATTTACCTGGGGGGCAGCACATTGAGTTTGGCCTCGCGTTTCCGCCGGAAGTAGCTCCGGTTCAGCTTCTCCGCGGCCGTCAGGAGGTTGTCCACGAAGCAGCTCGAGTACTGGAACTCCTCACAGACGATCCAGCGGATGAGGACGGCGATGGAGACGTCGGCGAGACTGAAGAGGACCTTTCCGAAGCAGCTGTGGAGGAGATGGTTGGGGATGAGGAGGAAGGCGAGGATGGGGGAGTAGCGGAAGGTGTGTCTCTTGAAGGGAGACCTCCCTGCTAGCACATGGCCCGCTCCGTCCGTGACCACGCGGTAGTCGATGTCTGTGTACGAAATTTGGGTCGCCAGCTGGTCCTGGATCTCGCCATAGTTGATGAGGACGAGCCGGATGACGAACCCGATGACGAGGTGGGCGTTGAAGGACACGAGCTGGCGGCTCTCCTTGCTCGTCTGGCTGCCCGACTGGTGTGGCTTGTGGGCTACTTTTTGGGTCATTTTTATGTCTGGAAGATGAATTGATAAGATATCAGTCTTCTCTCAATCATTTTTGGCAGCTCTAACTAATTGCCTCTTGCAATCGGTTGTTAAAAAATTTTAAACCCGTGCCACAAATTCGTTGAAATGCCAAAAATTCGAAAACGAGTGAGACGAACCCTTGTCTTCTGGATTCTCACTGGATAAACTTACCTATAATCTACTGTTCGGTCTACAACTTGGTTTTCAGCTCAATTGCCGCTCGCTGCAGGCATTGTCGAAACACGTTAAACTCCTTATCGCATGCCAAGTGAGCCACATTAAAATCTCTCGTCACACACGCCGCATACGCTGACCCTTCGACTGCGCATTTGCCCACCAGCAGTGGATAGTTTCGCATTCGCTGGTTGGCGCGACGCACCGACTCCATCTAGGTCCGTTTCCGGCGGGGCTCCACAAACTCGCTCTCGGGTCGGAGGAAAGCGTCGTAGAGAGGCCGCGAGAAGAAAATCAGGAGACAGGTTCCGGTGAAGAGATGGATAAAGAGTCTCGGGTTGCGCTGGAGCCAAGTCTGCTTGGGGACCTTGTAGCTGATTGGGGGTTGGTACTTGTAGTCGAGTCGCTTAAACTTGTGTCTTGGCTGCTCCGGTGCCGGGGTTTGGTGATTCATTGGTAGCTTTGTAGACCTTGTCGAGTTTTATTCCTTCGCAGCAGAACGACTCACGGTGCCATTTGAGGCAGCACTGGCGCATATCCTCGAGCTCGTCCAGGCAACGCTCTTCCTGGTAGTGGTTTCCTGAAAACCAGAAAATTGATTATGCAAACGCATGAGCTCGTGCACTTTGACTCCCATCCTTACTATCAAGACAGTCCTGAATCTTGCAGGCGTACTTCTTGCAGGGATCCCTGGGCTTTGGCATTCACTTGAGCCACACGAAGAATCGAAAGTCACGAGTTCTAGAGCCGATTTTCACGAAAATTTTCGACGAAACTTTTCAGTGACTTTTTCCTTGGGTTGCGTTTTTGTTTTGTCTAGCGTTAATACTCTGCGTTTTTACACTGCGTTGCGTTCAGCAGGTTGCGTTTATCGTTTTAAAAAAATCAAAGATTGCCGAAAATTTTGGAAATAAGTTGTGCAGCGTTCAGTGAGCATGTCCTCGTACGAAAATGAGAGGTATTCCAACCAGGAGGCGTTCTGGGAGCACGCGAAGGACCGAGAGGTGAGGAGTAGCGAGATTCGGCTGTGTTTCAATATGAATTTTGCCCCTCCAGGCTGCGAACGAGTGGATCAAGCTGGGTCTTCGGGTCGGCGTCTCCACCCTTCTGCATCCCTTCGAGTACTCCAAGATCCTGATGCAGATCGGCTTCGAGCCCATTGCGCCCGTTCCCGGAAAAAGCCTCCTGGGTTCGCAAGTCATGGTTCTGCCAAACATCTTCTCCTACACGGGCTACATCAAAAACGTCGACGGTTTCTTCGGGCTCTTCCGGGGCCTCTCGCCCAAGATTGTGGGCATGATTCTGGGAACTGTAGTGAGCGAGAACGCTGCCACGCATCTGGGTCTCACGGAACCCGAGAAGGCCACGAAGTATGAAGAACTGGACGACGAGCAGCTGAAGGAGACGTACACGAGAGTTCTGAGACGCGAGCTGTTCCTCCACAGCACTGGGATCATCGTCAGTCACCCCTTCCACGTCGTCTCGGTACGAATGATGGCTCAGTTTGTGGGCAAAGAAGCAAAGTACACGTCGATTGTCGGGTCGTTGCGGACCATCGTTCGGGAGGAGGGCATCCTGGGGCTCTTCACGGGACTCGTGCCTCGGCTGATGGCCGACATACTGTGTCTCGTGCTCGCTAGCACCACCACCTACCTCGTTCATCGCCACATCATCCATGACCGCGAGCAGAGACACTACTTCGGGAGCTTCAACAACTTTATCTGGGCTGGTATTTTGTACCCATTCCACCTAGTCTCGACTTGCGTCATCGTTTCAGGATCGGGGTGAGTATGAAATATTGAGTGAACTGGTTGTCCAAATCTCAATGTTTTCATGAAGCAGAAGTGGAAATTTATTGATCTGTTATACTACAAGAAAGAAGCTAAAATTCCACAAACTCGTCAACTTCTAACAAACTCCTGGGGTTCATTAAAAATTCAAAAAGCTTCTTGAACATTCAGAAATACTGTCCTTAGGGCCCTTGAAAATTAAAGGAGCCTTTTGAAAATTTAGAACAAGCCCTCAAAAATTTAGGACACCCCTTGGAAAAATTTAAAAAATGTCTAAGGCAACTGTACTAAACATTAATAGAATGCATGATCTTATTCAGCTTCATATTCACGAATTTATGGGCCCCACATTGTAGACAAAAAGAAAGTGGGGAGAGAGTATATGGAAACCCTGTTCAAAAAAATTTGTAGGTGCGGCCCTGGGTTTGAAAACATTATCTTGGTGTTGATAAGGACCTCAATAAACTCAATTATTTTTAACTTGACTTTATGTATTCCAGTTTGGCCGCCGGTCGTCCCCCAAACATGCCCGTCTACGGGAACTGGAGGCAGTGCTTCGACATGCTGAAGAGCGACGGTGACCTCAAGCGAGGCAGCTCCGTGTTCTTCCGATACGCCAAATTCCGCAAGGTCAAGTACTCCAGCGCCCCCTATCCCTCGATCCAACGATACAACTAGAGATCGCATTTTAGTCGAAAGCAAATTTCTTAAATGTTTTCACTTCATTTCTGTACATAAATATATGACATTCAATAAATCTTAGCAATTCAAAATAGATTTTTATTCAAATAACGTACAAGCTAGATTTGGAGGCTCACTGGCGCTTCTTGAGCTCCTCCTTGGCGCTTTCAAGCTCCTTCTGGACGTTGTCCCTGAACGAGGCCACGAACTTCCTGAACCGCTCGGGCGTAAAGTCAGCGAGTCTGCGCTCCTCCGCGAAGGACTTGGATTGGTGGAAGGCGGCGACGAGGAGCTGGGCGGCCCTTCGGATCGGGTAGCTCTCCGACAGACGCTGCACGAGCTGCTCGTTGTTGGCCAGGTACCGCATGAGAATTCTGAAGACCATCTTGAGCGCCGTTACGTAACCTTGGGCTGTAAATCTAAAACTGGATGTCCTTGTACTTCTTGATCAGCTCCTGCTTTAGAACGAGCTGCGTGCGGAGGTTCTCAAGCTTCTGCAGTTGGTCCTCCTTGTTCAGGTCAATGCCAGGCAGCGATCTAATCAGCGCTCGGGCGGTCTCAAGTTGTTTTTGGAGTTCAAGAACCTGAAATTCGGACACGTCGTCAAATCTGCTACATTTTCCCGCAAAAACTAACCTTTTGGCTGCACTCCTGACTCTGCTTCGGGTTAATTTCCGCTTGGTCCTTCTCGATGCTGAGCGAGCAAGAGAAAGCGAATTATTTTGCGACTGATTTATTTGTTGTGATGAAAATAGCTATTTACCTGCGAAGAATGTCGTAGACGAACGGCAAAATTTCGATTTCCTGCTCCTTGAGTTGAGCGCTTTCCATCGCACTCACAGTTGATGCCTAAAAGACGTTTTTTCCGGCCAAAACAGCACAAATAAACACGATCTTAATTCATGAAATTGCAATTGTTTGAGATCAAATAATATCAGCTGAAATGTCGCCAACATAAGTCGCCAAGTGAGTCGCCAATAAGTCTGTAATCGAACTGTCTGTTGACTGAACATTGAAAGACATATTGAATGAGGACTTAAATGCCCCCCAAGATTTGAAAGAAATCGTCTAAGAAAGCCTCGGAATTTCCACATCTGTCCCAAAGATAATTTTTAGTGCATTTTCAGCATTTGCAAAAAATGCACTATTGTGGCCGCTTTGCCGTCTGTCTGTCCGAAAATTTTTAACTCGAGAACCAGAAGAGCTAGAGAAAGGCGGTTTTTTGCATCGTATAGGACATGGTCTGTAGGGGTGCAGTCTAACAATTTTAGACCCCCACTCTCTCTTGGGGCGGAATGGGGGGTGTTTTACTTTTGTATGAAAACTCCTTATTTTACATCTGATTGAGCTGAAATTTTAGTATGTTGTAGTCTGTGTCAAATCAAGCAAATCATGGTACCACATTTATCCTCTATTATGTACGGGGACGGAGCTAGGGGCCCTCAAAGTTTTTTCTCTCGAAATCTTTGAAAATGCACCCTTCAGCTTAATCTCCGATTTAGATTTTTTTAAGATATTTTTTAGAAACATTTTTGGACCCTTGAGTGATCAAAATCGGAGACTCTTTCGTCAACACAAAATCATAGAAATCACTGATAAACCACGAGACCCTGCAGTATTTTGTAGATTTTATTTTATTCATTACATTTTACAGTGTGAGGTCGACACTACATCACGCTCAATTGTGTTCCTGCTCATCCACAAAATGTCCACATTCCTTTAAAAATTCTTCTCTAAGTCTGCCTTACAATCAATCATAATAATGCGGTCCTTATTTTGTTACATGCGTACTATTTTATACTATTAATATTATTGTTAGCTTTAGTTCTTCTTTTGATAGAAACTTCTGAGAGGACAAAGTGTGTCTGCGTATATTTTAGAAATTTAATTCAAACCTTTATCGTTTTCACATGTGATAGGAAACATAAAACAAAAACATCCAACGTTTAGTAAATTTTAAAACAATGAAGAAGCTACGTATAATATAATAATGGATACAATACATAATTATCATAATAAAACCAATATTTACTAGCATGGATTAGTAAACAAAATGCGCTTTAATTCAATGCCAAAATAAACGTATCAAAATGCTGCACGTGAGTTGAGATGAGAGTGATTGTTTAGGTGCAATTATATTTTTGTTGTTCCTTTTGAAAATAACCTTTAATTTACGACCTATATAGCTTTCTGTAGAAAGAGGGGAAGAAGAAAGTGTTTGATATAATTTATATATTTAATAGCTTTGCGTCTACTTTTTCGTGTTCCGCTGCGAATGGGTGAGGTTTTCGAAGCGCTTGAAGGTGTAGTTGATGAAAACCCAGTCCTTGAGCACTTCACCGTCCTGGTTTGTGGGGGCAGTGGCTGGAAGAAATATCACATTAGAATACCATATGAGTTTTATGCTACAAGGAAAACGTCAATTTTGAACCCTTTTCAAATTTTAAATTTGGGATTGGGTTGACCTATTTTACAAAATCCACAAAAACAGTTTTAATTTTACCAAATTCATAAAACATTGATTTTTATACAACCCTGCTTTTAGGTGGGTTATAGATTCAAAAGCTCTTTGTCTGATTCTTAACTAAAATTCCTAAACTTGAAAAATTCAACGGTGTTCTAAAAACTATACGCTTGAATTTGTTAGCGTTTTAAGGGATAAACCTAAATTTCTGCAAGTGCCGCCATAGTCTGACCCAACTTATGAAGTTTAATTTGTGTAGGTATTGACCCTTCAATCAATGATTTTAAAAACAAATAAAAAGGCTTAGATACAACTTTCTTTAGCCAGGATAGTCTTCTTTCAAGGATGGAAACCAATATTTTACAATTTCAGAGTGGATACTTTGGGACTTGCGTGACCCTTAGACTCGACTTGGATCCATCTTAAAATTTTAGATCGATATGATGAAGTGCATAGGAATTTTTACATACAAAAAGGAACCTCAAGAAGCATATGAAAAGTCCCTGATATTTTGTTCCACGTTCCACTTATGAAAAGGGGACAGGAAAACGAACAGAGAGACGGACACAAGGAAAACGGTACGGAACTTACGGATCTCAAGGGCGACGTCGGGGAAGTCATCGAAGTTGGACGTGTCGTCGATGGACTTGACCTCAACGGGGATGGCGGCCGGTCGTTCGCGTATGTGTTCCCAATCGACGCCCCGGAAAAAGGGTATTGACTTGACATCGTCAATGCCCTTTTGGCTGCCGAGACGTCGATCGGCGTCACAGCAGAACTTGACAATAGTCTCCCGGGCCTCCTCCGAAATAGGCGTTTCGGGCGGGAAAATGAGGGTCTCGCGCCAGTTCATCACTTTCCGGTACGTGTCCTGGGGATTATCACTGCAGAATGGCGGATATCCCATCAGCATTTCGTACATGATGACACCCAGGCTCCACCAGTCGCAAGCGGGTCCGTAGCCGGTCTGGAGAAACACTTCGGGGGCGATGTAGTCGGGCGTTCCGACCGTGCTGTACGCCAAGGCTCGTCGGTTTCGCTTCCAGCTCTCGGCTCTGCGCTTCGAGTCCATTGGGGACGTGCAGGTTCCGATGAAATCCGAGGGTTTGGCTTGCGACAAATCGCGGTAGAAGTCGGTGCGGTGGGACTTCTTGAGCCCCGTGCACAGCCCAAAGTCCGATAGCTTCAGGTGGCCCCGAGCATCCAGCAGGAGGTTGTCGGGCTTGATGTCGCGATGGATGAAACCAAGCTTGTGAATGGAGTCGATTGCGAGGGCCGTTTCCGCGATGTAGAACTGCGTACCGTCCTCGGAAAGCGTGTCTTTCTTCATCAGCAGCGTCATCATGTCGCCGCCAGGGAGGAATTCCATGATCAAATACAAGTTTATGGAGTCCTAGGGGAAGATGGGGAAGTTTTCAAAACGTTGTTTTAAAATGGGGTTTAAAATAGGCTCACAATCTTTCCCAGAGTACTAAAAATCTTAAAAGTTAATTTAATTGAGATTTAGAATGAAAATGAATGAATTCGAACTTTTTTTTGTAATTTAAGTTTAAATTAAATCTGCTAAATGAAGCAAGAACGAGCTGTTTGTTAATTAATGATGATTTTTTTAAAATTTTTTTTAACTAAGAGAGCCCCAACAACCTTCAATCAATACCTACATAGCAGATCAGAAAAGTAAAAAATTTGTAAAAACTATCTGGAAAGGAATTTTTGAAAAACTATAAGTTAGTGGTTTTTTCCCAGCAAACAGGCAAGCTCCAAATCAAAGAAAGAAAAAAAATCCGCCTTTTGTAATCAAACAAAACTGCCTCAAATTTAAAACGCTTGCCCCGGACAGACAGACAATTATTCGTCAGTAAAAAAGCCAGACCTGAAAGCTGTAGTACATCTTCACGACCCACTGGTGGTCGGCCTCCACCAGCACGTCCCGCTCGGCTCTCACGTGAGCCACCTGCTCCTTCTCCAGCATGTCGGCCTTGCGCAGCACCTTCATGGCGTAGACGTGACCCGTGTCCTTCTTCTGGACCAATCGCACTTCTCCAAAGGCCCCGCGCCCGATGACCTTGAGGGCCTCAAAGTCTTCCACTCCCAACCGTGACCGCTTCAGCCGCAGGAACTCCGTCTCCTTCTGAGCATGCTGCATCCGCTTCTCCTGTCGCTGCTGGTCCGTCAGCCCCTCCTCGGCCAGTGAGGCTTCCAGTTTCGCCAAACGCTGCTGCCTCTCTCCATGCTGGCTGATCAGATTGCTGTAGTAGTTCTCGAGGGTCACCTTAGCTTTCGTGGCCTTATCCAGCGTGTGGTCACTAAATCTCATCGCTGATTGATCCATTATCTGCATCTGGAAGACGAGTGGAGAGCGTCAAGGTCGGAAGACCTCCAAGTAACGGGACTCGTGAGACAAAGAAATTCGGCCTTGACCGACTGCCTCATTTCCCGCAGTCCCCCACCGAGAACCTCAATGCTGCAGCCACAGGCGCATGGATTTTTCTTCGCCCGAGCGCCAGGTTATTACGAAATCGCCCGTCGTCGCCACAAAAATGATTGAACTTCTTATTTCACTCGCTCCTCGCTGACATACTTACATTTTTCGCCGTTTCTGTTCTTTCTCCGCGTTCACTTACTGCCCAAACATGTTTTGGGGTCTCCTAGAGGCAACCAAAGGCGAGTTCTGAGCAGCAAACGTCGAGCAATCCGAGGAATTTTCACAAATTTTACGTATTTTCCTTTTGGGTTGTTTTATTTTGACAGTCGCGAAGGGCCGTTCAAACCAGCCGTTGCTTCCAGCCGCCCTGGCGCTTTTTTCCTTTGAAAACCAGCGAGTAAATTTTGTGAGCCAGCGCAGAAATCTTTATGTAGGTGGAGAAAACAAAGGTACGAATAGAAACTTCCAAAATATTTAAAATTTACGCTCTCCAAGGGTCAGAGACTCAGAGCAATAGACTTATCTTCTATTCAAAATCTGGATTTGATGATCTACTTCCATTCAAAATTTGTTATTTTTCAAAAACATTTTAACATTTCGAGTGCATTTTTCAAAAGGTTTAAAAAAGGGAAGGCGATAAAACTTCAGGTCTTTTGAACTTATTTTGGCTTTGCTGAAATTGAAGACGATGTAATTTCGTTTCCACTCTAGTACAAACCTTCTCTCCTATGAGTCATGCTTTTTGGGTTTTTTGGGAGACCTCGCAGAAAAACACGTTTTCCGGTGAATAAATATTCTTTAATGAAGCTTACATAAATACAAAAGCAACATCCATAAAAATTTAGTGTTGTGATTGCAGGACGAGGAAACCTCTCGCTATGTATAAATTACTTTTTCCGTGAAAAACTGCAAAATTGTACTTAACATCGATAGCTAAAATTTGGCAAGCCATTTAGTCTCATAGTTGCTGTTGGCTTTCGTTAGTTGAGGGCGTTTTTGATGGAGTCTCCGGTTTTTTGGAAAAAGTTGGCCGCATCGGGGTTCGTCGATTGAATGTTAAAGACATTAAAGTAAAATAGCGTGCCAATTATAAGGCCAATGATCAAAGCAGTAAGGATCAGGGAGTAGAGCACGCTCAGAGCGCACGAAAAACAGCTAAATTTGGAGAAATTTTAGAAAAGCAACGAGGTCTTCAAACGATAATCTTACCAGCAAACGCAGCTTCCTGAAAGAGAGCGAACTCACGTTATTGGTTTGTTCAAGGACGACAACTGGCGACAGCGAGACTGCACGTTCAAGGTCAAACAAATCGGACTATTCGGACTATCAGAGGCCCTTCTGGCTTCGACGTTTTCTGCTTTTATGGAGCAGCTCGCCCTCTGATTGCCGATTTCCTTTGTGTCTTTTCATTACCTGCTACACATTTGCACATATTGTCTGCCTGGGAAAGTTGAACTCGTTCAGAGCAAATCTAGAGAAGGCCTTTGTGTGACGTCAGAGGTGGGCTTTGCCGAAACGGGAATAAGGCTCGAGTTGGATGCTTCCAAAAGTACAAAAAATAATATTTTGCAATTATTTAGATCTCTGAGATCTTGGTCGAGTAAATTGAATCCAGCGAATTGGATTCTTGTACAAACACGGGTGTAAACTAGCGCTGGGAAGCAGAGAATTCAAAATTTCGCCGTTTACAAATGATGGAAATTTTATTCAAATTCGTCACTCAAACTTGGTCTCGAAGTTGTCGTAGCCTGGAGTCGTCAGCAGGACGTCCAGCAAGGACTTGTTGTTGCCATCTGAGGAAGCGGACTCGAAGACTCCCATCGCGAAGAGAACTCCGGCGATGATTCCTCCAACGACAACGAGAACCACCACAATGATTATGGTGTTGCAGACGCATCCGACACAGCTGAAAGTGGAAAGATCAAGTTAAGCTTCTGAGGGCTCAAAAATAGCAATTTTTCTGAATTCAGACTTGGGGTTCTTTGAACAACTAATACCATTTTTGGGGCCAGCTTATTTTTCAGTTGTTAGTTTTTGAAATTTGTTGATTTCGATATAAATTTTTGCTAGTCCTCAAGAATCGTTTTTGAATAAAATCTTAAATTGCTTCAAAGTGGTGGCTTTTTGTCAATTTTTAAGAACCGAATTCCGCTATCTTATTTTTGTAATTGATTTTAATTTCCATGTTGCAAAAAGTCTTAAACCAAAACAGCAATTTCAGTCATTCAAGGAGCTCAAAGCAAATTTTGGACCTGAAGCTAAGACTTCTAACGAGGAAGTTTTTCGATGAAGTTAAAATTCCAAATTAAGGAAGTATCGGCTATCAGAAAGAAGATAGTAGCCTCAACAGCCTTTGAGGGTCAGAGTTCCAACTTACTTGCAGCAGCAGCAGACGGTGTCCTTGAGGCAGCCGCAGCAACTTGCAATACATCCGCACATTTCTAGGCCTTCTAAGTTTCGGTGGTTTGAATTTGGACTCTGAGGTTTTTCTCGGCGAAGGCTCTTTCGATGACTAACTTTGGGTTTTCAAAGTGGCTCATATAACTGCGAGCACTGGGCAATATTGATCACTTTGCTTATCTTATCGATTACTCATAGCAAAAAGTCACCTTATGCTTGTATTTTCGCGATAACGCAGCCTTATCTAGCATCTATCAATCCGAAAGGGGCGTTGAGTTTTTTCAGTTGAAGATACGCTGATGATGAAAAAAGCCTGCAGGTGCGCGGGCTTACGATGGAGCAACAGGTGCTTTCTCCCCATTTCACTAATTAAAATATCCTTCCTTTTAAATAATTTAAAAGCTTTTCTTGCTAACAAGAGACTGCGGCTTGTCTGGCTCACTCAAGACGGCTTTCTCGCGGCCGCGTGGCTCACAAAGAAATGTCGTTCTGTTGATGTCCTCACACCGTCAATTTGGGTAATTGGGTCAATGTCTTGAGTCTTGGAAAAGCCTAACTGGTATTCATGCCAGTTTTGTCTGTCCGTTTTTGAAAAATTACTAATTGAAATATTTATGTTTTTTAGTCGACAGACAACTCAGACACAACGAAAAGCTCGCAAGAAAGCTCAGAGATAGAGACAAAGCAGATCTGGCAATAAAACCGACAAGTACAAGTTTAAGGCCAAAATGTTTCTTGCTTGAGAGTCATTGCTTTAAAGCTCCACTTACTTCACAATTGTTCCGATTGTTCACTAGACGGCAAGCCACCAATTAAAGTTAGAGCCTGAGCGTTGCCATAGAAATACGAGCTTATGAACAGCTGATGCCAGAGGTGTGCATGGGAGTCAATAAATTTAACTTAACGTTTTTATTACAGGAGAAACCTATTTTTAATAGACAGGAGTCTCAAACAGAGGCGAAACTAAAATTTTCGGATAAAAGGACCCCTAAGAAAGCTTCAACTCAGGTAGTCATGGTCTCATTAGCCGTAAAAAATTTTCAGAGCTAGAGACCCCTGACCTCAGCAGCTCAGCTCCTCGGTACGTGACTTCCACTCGCCCGGTATTTCACTTAGTACATCTCTATAGCTTACGCAAGTACACCCTGTATCTCGTCAGTGCGGGCCACATAGGTGAGGTACAAGTGAGAGAGCTTTGCGTGCTTCAGTTCGATTTCTCCACCAGCTCAAGACGGAACCCCTTCACCTTTCGTCCCAGTGAATTAGTTACGGAGCCAAATTGATATCCCTCAAAGTACCCCGACATTAAATAATTCCCCAGAAACCCTCGGTCTTGGATGCTAGCTTCAGTGGGCAGGCAACTTCGAAGATTTCTGGGCAAGCCAGCAGCAGCAATGGTTGAAACAGTGAGTCGAACAATGCACTTAACATCTGCTTGCATCCGCTAAAAAGGGTTACACAATGTCTCGACGCGCTGGCTTATGTTACACAAGGTCTTGCTAACGCGGTCTCAAGGTTGCCACACGATTATCAGTCAACTCTTTGAAGTTCAACGAAAGCGAGTGCGGACGTTCAAAAATAGATTCGACCTTGGCAAAAAATTGTTTATGTTTTTTAGATGCGTGAATGAGGAAAAATCTTGTTCGGTGTCAAGATTGTTTAAGACTGGCAAAACAATTTAGAAACCAGTATTTCCGTCTCTTCTTTGTCCCTAACGTTTTCTTTTTCCTTCCAGCAAGTACAAAACGGGTCCACGTCCGGTCATGCGGCCGCCCCTCAGCCCCTCCACCAGGTCGACACTCCCTACGAGCGGGCCACTCTCGGCATGGGCTGCTTCTGGAGCTGTGACTCTCTCTACGGCGGCACCAAGGGAGTGCTCAGGACGCGCGTAGGCTACTGCGGAGGCCAGGGAAAGGACCCCACTTACCGAAACATGTGAGTTCATTGACCTTCGCTATCGAAGAAATTCTGAATTCACTCGTTTCCCGTAGCCTTGACCACACTGAGGTGATCGAGATCGACTTTGATCCAGAGAAGATAAGTTACGCGCAGATTCTCAGACTTTTCTGGAACAACCACGAGTACGGCTTGTGCACGAAGATTAAGACCCAGTACCGGTCCGTGATTCTGTATCACAACGACCAGCAGCGGGAAATCGCGGAGGAAAGCCGGGAAAGTGAACAAAAGAAGCGCCATCCGGAGAAAATTATCACCAAGATTGAAAAGGTTGGGCATTTCTACCCGGCCGAAGAGTAAGTCTCACCTCTTATCAGCTTAATTTGTTGCCCAAGTGTCTGTCTAGCGTAAGTTGAGTCAATGAGAGGCGTCACTGGGCCGGAATCCAGTCAGGCGCTTTTGATTTACTAATCAGAGAATTCGGTGACTCGACGAAACGTGCAATCTCGCTATCAAAGACCGCAGGAACGGCTTATCAGGGCACTTAAACTACAAACAAAAATTGCAAGTTCATTATTGTCTTTCAGTTATCACCAAAAATACCGTCTTCAGGGACACAAGAGCCTCGCAGCTGAGCTCAAGCTGACCCCGAAGCTGCTCCAGACATCCCACGTTGCAGCTCGACTCAACGGCTACCTGGTGGGCGTGGGAGGCGTGAAGCAGTTTGACGAGGAGGCCGAGTCTCTGGGCCTCACTCCGAGCCAGATCAAGTACGTGAAAAAGTACGTGGAGCAGAACGAAGGAGGGGGCCTCAGCTGCTGAACTCATCTCTTTTTCACGGCCTAAAGTCGCACTGCACCAAGCATTTGATATCCAGTTACCGATATAAGCTTTTCTGGAGGGCATTTATTTTTCTGTGAATTTATTTTAATTAATAAAAATACCTGGAGCTTTGTATTGAGTTTATCTTAATATTTTACCTAACTAACTTTATAAAAGGGGTTTAGACTTAAAATAAAAGATCGAGATTTCCAGAAGTGACGTGAAAAGATTACCCGAATTCTGAAAATTCTAATCTACGGCTCACAGTCGTGGTTCGAATTTCAGTCTGCTGAGTCTCAGGACGAAGTCTAGTAGGAACATTTGTATCTTGATCTCCTTGGGGTTGTCTGTGACGAAAAACCCGGGCACTCCTGCCTGGTTAAGCGTCGATTGCTGGTCGGCAACCTGAGATTTGGAGCTTCGTGAGGCCCAGAAGCACAAAGAAGGTAGACTTACCTTCTGATCTAGGTACGTAACCAGCTTCTTGTCAGTCTCCTTCAACTCTCGCTTGTGCTTAATCTTCATGAGGGCCAAGATGTGCTCCAGCTCCTCAGCGTCCTGGATCTTCGCCACCCACTCCTGGACTTCCACTGTAAAGAACTCAAAATTATCTCCCAGCTTAGCTTCGGTATGTAAATAAAATAAGCTCAAAATAAAATACCCACATTCGTGTTTCGTGATGAGCTGGTCCCTCAGGTTCTTGAGATGGTTCTCTGTGACGTGCTGGATCTCCATGAGTCCCTTGACAATGTCGAAGATTGTGTCGTTCAGGAGGCAGTTGGCGAGGCTCGAGAGCAGGTCCACCTGAATTCTGATCTGATATGCCTCGGGAACCTTCGAATGGAAGGTTTTAAGGTGCTCGAGGAAGAAGTAGAGCTTGCGTTGAAGGTACTCCGGGCTCTGGGTCTGCGAGATCTGGTCCGTTTGGGACTCTTCTTCTGCGGGAAACGAACTTGATGACTCTTCTGTGGGACTTGTGTCTGTTTCTGTAGCTTCCATTATCTACTTTTCCGTAAAATTTCAAAAACTCGGCGAAGCTCCTGACGATCTTGGAAGTAAACAATATTGTTTACTCGGTCAGCTGATGTTGACAGTTTGCCCTTTTAAATATTCTGTTGTGGGCTCGTCGTCCATCGCACGTGCTTTCGTGGTGTGGGTGAGCCTTTTTTGCCGGTGAAATTTTTTCTCTGGCTGCTTCAACAATAGCCATGACATGTCTATTTATTATTCCGGCAATGTTTGTACAAGCGCTAAACTCGAGGCTTTCAGGGAATAAATCAAACACTAATTTATCAATTCTCAGTTCACCTTAATCATTGTAGAATGAGAGATCACCCATAATTTATTCAGTCTCTGTTTGCCTAACTTTCTCCTCTGAGCCTAAAAATTCTGCATTCAGTCACGACCCGACTCTCGCGTAGCTGACAAAAATTTCACCATGTTCGAGAAGCCTAATATTGCGGAGGTTTGGGGGCACCTCAAGAAGCTCATCAAGTACTTTGAGGTGGAACTTGTTGTGACCTTCCACACTTTCCCCGGATACCTTTGCATCGTCGCTCTTATCTTCTTGCCGCTTGAAAAGGTATTTTGACCCATTTCTTGACTCTGAGTTTTGAGTTAAATTTTAGCTAAAATATGCCTTTCAAGTTTTTGACTTACTTTTAATTCTTCATTACAGGCTTGTCGCTACAACCTCAAGTACTCCGAGGAAGTCTGTAGCAACCTAAACAACGGAACGCTCAAGGCTGCCTGTGGAGCTTTTTACGAGTCTGGAGGCAACAAAACCGCCGAGATCGCGAGTCTCTTCAGCTTCTCCGATGCGGAAATGATGCTTCTGGAGACCGTCTGCACCGCTGAAACCGAGGCCCAGAAGCTTCAAGTCAACATCAACCAGTACCGAGCGATTCTGGGGTACCTTGGCCTCGTCGTGATCATGTACATTGGCCCCTTTGGTGACAAGTACAACCGCAAGAAGCTCTTCCTGCTCATGCCGATGGTGGGCGAGCTCATTAACGTGCTGGCCTACCTCACGACCTCCGTGTTCCAGTCCAGCGTTTCCTTCGAGTTCCACCTGATCGTGGAGAAACTGACGTCCAGTCTGTCGGGGGGCTACGCGCTCCTGGCCATCGGAGTCTTCGCTTACTTGGCCTCAAAGGCGGAGGAGAAGAACCGCACCTTCAGGTTCGGAGTCCTGGCTATTTTCCAAACGGCTCTGGGGACTGTCGTCACTCAGTTCTCCGGACCTGCCTACGAGTATCTGGGATATGTCAGTAAGTGAGCTCCATTGTGTTTTAATAATACGATTATTGGATTTTCCTAGAGCTTTTTACGTTTTCCACGATCATCCATGTGCTTGGAGTCCTTTTCATCGTGTTTTACATCGAAGAGCTGCCCGCTGAAGCCAAAGAGGAGACTCCAGAGCCAGAACCGGAGGCTCAGAACTTCCTGAAGGAGGGCATCGTGCTGTTCAAATCCAACTTTGACATCTTCTGGCAGGATCGAAAGGCCTACGGGAAGCAGCTCCTCGTTCTGATCTTCTCGATCCACACTTTTCTAATCATTTCTTCGGGTAAGAACAGCTGAAGGTCGAATTTCCGGCTATGACTAGCAATTTTTCAGGCGAAGGAGATGTCATGCCACTCTTTGCCCGCCTCTCGTGGGGCTGGACGACAGAGTTCGGGTCTTACAGCGCCTACAACACCGCAGTGGCCTTCGTCGGAAGTATCATCGAGACCTACGTCTTCATAAAGTTCTTCCAACTCTCGGATCCCGTCCTCATGATCATCTCCTACTCCTGCATCCTCGTCTCGAAGCCCATTTTTGCCTTCACAAAGTCCACGGCAGTTGCTTACGTGGCCGCCACCCTCAACATGTTTGCGAGTGCCCAAACTATTGCCGGCAGGAGTCTCCTGAGCAAAATCGTGCAGCCCAATGAGCTCGGTCGCTGCTACACGATAATAGCCATCGCCGATACCATCATCCATCCTCTGGCGAGCGTCATTTACAACAACCTGTACGAGAAGACCATCTCCTGGTTCCCTGGGACATTCCTTTTCGTCTCCTCTGCGATCCTCTTGGTCTCCATTTTGGCTTACTTGTGAGTCCCTGACCTGAATTTGAGTCCTTCCTTCTCAGCAGGTTTCTTTGCAGGTGGGTGAACGTCCTCTTCAGAAGATTCCAGGAAAACGGTGATATTGAACTGTCCACAAGCCCAGCTGAACTACGTAATCCAGAATAATGGACCAATAAAAAAGTGTTGTGGTTTAGAAATGACTTAGGGCTGTTTGAAGGCGAGTCCCGGGAAAAGTACCGGCTGTTCATGGTTTTGCAACTTCCGGATTGCTCAGAGAGCTTTAAAAAATCTAAGTGACCCGAAGAGTCACCCCCTAAAGCTTTTTGTATGATTTTGTGGGTCAGACTATGAGACAGACGCAGTTCGATCGAAACAAAGGCTATTCAATTAACTTCCTTGATAATCTCGCGCCCGTAATCACTTTGCGAGAGCACAGTTTCATTCAGATCTCGGTCAAAATCTGTTCTCTCTCTCGGGTAATTTTGCAAGTGAACTTATGAACTATCAAGTGCCGGAGAAATGGCTCAGAAAGTGGTAGAAGTGTCTAAAACGAAAGCTGATACTGAGAGGAATTTGGATTCCGTTTGGACGAAATTACAGAAACTCGTGAAATACTTCCAAATCGAGATCGTGATATTGTTCCAGAACCTACCGGGGTACCTGAATGTTGTGGCCCTCATTTTCCTGCCAATTGATAAGGTTAAGAGAGTTTGAAGATAAGAGATGGTTTCTGAAAGAGGACATATTTGTCTGTTTGTCAGAGAAATAAATCAAAAGGAAATTTTAAAGAACATTTTTATCTTAAACTGGCACAAATGTGGAGGTTTGACGGCAGAGGCTTTCTGAGAAACTTCGAAAGCTAGCGTAAAGTAGGCTTTCTCAGGTTTAAAGGCTTTTAATGCAGAGGTGCCTTTAAAAGAGATACTTCCGAAGACTCTTTTGCTCTTATCAGTCCTTAAGCATAAAATGGGATACATTTTATAATATCATAAAATTTTTAGGACCTTAATAATTTTTGCAAAAGCAACACAAGAGGAATTCATTTTGGAGTAAGTGAGCTCTATAGAGGTCAGACAAATATGCAGGGATTTTTGCTCCTAGTAAATTTGACACATACACGGCTTAAAATATATCTTCACAGAAAAACGATTTTCTCAGCTTAGCAGCCAGATAGAAAACTAAAACAACTTTTAATCTCTTACTCAATTGAGTTTTAATCCAAAGTAAAGATGAGTCCCCTAAGTCTTCCGTAGTCTGAGCCATGTAAACTCAAATATCGAAAAATTTTGTACGGAAAAACTTTTTGCCTCAGTTTGTTGCGAATTTTTATACAGTTTCTAAAAAGTGGTCATTCATTGTAATCGGAAAAGTGGTTTGGGAAAAACAAAAGCAAATGTGAGGGCCGGAAACCACAAATTTTCGATAATTTCGAATTTTCAAGGTGACCCCTAGACCACACCCTACACGATGCAAAAAACCGCAGCTCTCTAGCTCTTCTGGTTCTTGAGTTATAAAATTTCAGACAGACAGACAGACGGCAAAGCGGACACAATAGTGCATTTTTTGCAAAATGCTGATAATGCACTAAAAATACAAAATTTTGAAATTAACCATTTCCAGTTTCCCTCCAGACTAAAAGCTCTACCTACTCTTAGGCCTGTCGCTACAATTTGCACTACAGTGACGAGGTTTGCGATAACCTGAACAATAGGACATTGAAATCGGCCTGCGTCGAGCTCCCGCTAGACAATCGGAAGTACTCTCTGAACCAGACCACCGCAGCTATGACGCAGTCGCTGGCCCACCTGACGTTCTCGGCCCCCGAAATGGCCATTCTGAAGGACGTCTGCACTGCCGAGGTGGAGGCTCAGCGTCTGCAGGTCGAGATCTACCTCTACCGGTGCTGGATTGGGTACATCGGGCTCGTCTTCATCGTCTATGCCGGAGCTCTGGGCGACAAGTACAACCGCAAAAAGCTCTACCTCCTGTTACCGAGCCTTGGTAGACTTGTCAGTGTCTTAGCGTACCTTACAACTTCCGTATTTCAGTCCCAAGTCCCGATGGAGTTCCATCTAGTGGTGGATAAGATCACGCAGAGCCTCTCGGGGGGCTCCACGTTGCTCGCCATGGGCGTTTACGCCTACTTGGCGGCCGAGACGAAGGAGGAGAACCGCACTTTCCGCTTCGGAGTGTCGGCAATCTTCCAGGCCGCCCTCGGGACGGTCGCCAATGAGCTCTCCGGGCCGGCCTTCGAGTACCTGGGCTACGTCAGTGAGTTCTCTTGCCCCCTAAGCCGACACTCGTTGACTCAAGACCTCGTTTTTGCAGAGCTGTTCTCGCTGTCTACGGTAATTCACGTCCTGGGAACCATTTTCATCGTGTTTTACATCAAGGAGATACCCCTAGAGAAGTCCGAGGAGCAGCCCAAGACAGGGGTCGACAATCCGGAGTTTGTGGAGTACATCGGAAGTATGCTGCAGGCGAGGAAGAGCATGGGGATCATCAAGGTTCCGGAATCGCTCACGGCAGAGAAGGAGATGGGCTTCTGGGGGAAGGCGGCGCACATTTTCATGTCGAACTTTGAGATCTTCAAAGTGGATCGTGCTTTTGGGGGAAGGAAGCTGCTTATTTTGGCCGTCAGCACCCAGGGATTTATCAGTCTCATCAATGGTAAGCTTTTTTGTGGCTTCTAAGAGCTTTTAATGGAATACCAGCTAACCCAAAAATTCTCAAGATTGCTGACTTTATCTTGCTATCATGAGTTTAAATTGAGATTTCAGTTCGATGACTGTTTCTAAAATCAGCCATCTTGCAAAAGCCTAAGAGAGAATAGCCGAAAATCAAAATTCTTACAGCCCAGCTTTTTTGGGGAAAAATGAACAATTTAATCCAAAAATTAGCTATAAAATCTAAAACAAGCGCAGTAAATTCGTTAAATCGGTTTGAGATTGGTTGGGTCCCAAAGGATTCAAAAACTACATTTTCATGCTCAAACTAAAGTTCCCCCTAAATCTTTTCTCTCTATTCTCAGGTGAGTACGACATCTTCCCACTCTATGGTCGGCAAGCGTGGGGCTGGACGTACGAGTTCGGAACCTACACCGCCTTCAGCACCGCCGTTACCTTCGTCGGAAGCGTTCTCCTGACTTCCGTCTTCGTGAAAACGTTCAAGCTCTCGGACTCCATCCTCGTCATCATCTCCTTCTCCTGCATGTTCGTCTCGAAGGTCATCTTCAGTTGCACCAAGACAATCCTCTGGATCTACGTGGCTGCCACCTTTAGTATGTTTGCAAACGCCCACACAATAGCGGGTCGGAGTCTCCTGAGCAAAATCGTGGAGGCCAACGAGCTTGGGCGCTGCTACACGACAGTCGCGATATCGGAGATCTTTCTCTTCCCCGTCACCAGCATCATCTACAGCGTGATCTACGAGAGCACCATTGTTTGGTTCCCCGGTACCTTCTTCCTGTTCTCAGCAGCGATTCTGTTGGGAGCGATCTTGGCTTATTTGTGAGTATTCATTTTATTGTACGTGGAACCAAAAGAGTCCTGCTGGTGAGGATGATGGCTCATGAGATTGTTTTTCTTGATAGAAAATTACTATTTTGGGTGTACCTGATTTTTTTTGTGTACAAAACTTTTTTTAGCGTAAAATTCTGTTTAACCAAAACTCTAAAAAATTTTATTTCTCTTTGTAGGAAAATTGAGGTGCTTTACAGGAGGTTCGAGGAAAACTCAATCAGCTGCAGCCGGCCGTTCCCTACTACATGAACCCTCATCTGATGTCATGACTTGTCGCGGATCGTAAATAAATATTCAATTATTTGTTACCTATTCGAGAAAGTTTTGTGATTGTTTGGTCGCTCGTCTCTGTTATGGAAATCGAATGGGCAATCAAAACACTTGGCGAGCACAGGGGCCCGTTCCAGCGCGATCCGGAGTCGATAGAATTTGCTCAGTGAGGCAGAATTCAGCTCTGACTATTCTCAACGCCACACGTGATTGCTGGTATCGCTTGGATTTTTCTCTCATGTTGATAATAATAGCGATTACTTACTGCAATACACGCAGCAGTTCTACGTTAGTCTCATCTATGAGTATAAAAGGTCACTGGTATGGCTATTGGAGACTTTCAAGTACCTTTACCCTCTGAAAAATAGCTATTAGAGGATTCAAGGACGCCAAAAAACAAATACCAAACGTTTGACTGTCAATAAATTGGCCTGCCGAATGGTGAAAAGCCTTCTATTTTTCTGGAAACCCAGAAATCGCGGGAATTACTAGCTCATGAGTAAAATTAGTAGCTGTTGCTGCCGCACTTGGAGCTCGCCCGGCCTCAGTAAGCCAAACAAGAGTCACTGCAGCTAACGAGCCCAGACGAAAGCTCTTAAGTCCACAAAAACGAGGTGTTTTCCGCGAATCGGATCATTTAGCCTGCCAAAACGTAGTCCCGAATAACATGATAACGAGTGGCGGCGTAATTTCCGTAATTTAAATTGATCAATAGAGACGTCGTGCTCCTCTCCAGTCGCAGAAAAAAGAGCTCTCGAGCATGTACATTTTTTAGAGCACTCGTCATTTCTAATTTGTCGGCTAATCCGGAGACTCGCGCGCATTATCTCGCGACTGTTCAAACAAGACTTTTCAGCTGTGCTGCAAAAATATTCGTAGCATGGCCGTAGACATGGAGTTCCAGAAGTCCCAGGACCCCGTCTTCATGAGCTGGAAGTGGATCAAGAAGTGGGTCAAGTATTTCGAGATGGAGCTCGTAATTACCTTCCACACGTTTCCGGGTTACTTGAGCATCATCGCGCTTCTCACGCTTCCAATTGAAAAGGTACTGTGTCTCTCTTGGTGCGGGATCTAAAGCGTCTTCGTGTTGCAGGCCTGCCGGTTCAACCTGGGCTTCAGCGACCTGGTCTGCGACAACCTAAATAATGGAACTCTCAAGGCTGCCTGCGGTCCCATCAACTCGTTTCACGCCCTGCCAGAGCCCAGCGATGCGGAAAACGCTTTCGTGGCAGTTCTGGACAAGATCAGTATCGATTTCAACTTTTCGTCGGCAGAAATAGACGTGCTCAAGGACATTTGCCGGGCTGAGACGGAGGCCCAGAAGCTGCAGGTGTGCTTGATTTGTCTGTCCGTCGTTTTTACGGAAAATCTTTAGGGATTAACCTTGAGTGATTTCCTGTTGACTGAAACTTTCACTGATTGCGCACTCTCATTTCAAGATCAGCTCATTTTAATGAAACCAACAATTTAAAAATCAAAACACAAAATCGTTGATCAAGTATGGGAAATGCATTTTATTTTGAAGGAATCTAATTAGAATTCATAATAACTTTGTTGAACTATTATATTTAGATGGGGCAATTAGATTCCCTCAAAATAAAATCAGGGAAAATGCACTTATCATACTTGATCTTCGATTTTGTATTTTGATTTGATTTTTACTTCCAAATTTTTGACTCCTAAATGTTAGTCATTTGTTTGGGTATTTTAGATAATTTAAATTTCAGCCTGATGACTGAATTTACATGAATTTGCTTCTCACACAAATTTCGGGAGTTCTTCTCTCCACCCCCTTAAATCATAAGAGCATACCTACTTTGGAAATGTTTTTTGCTAGAATAAATGCCCTCTAAAAGTTACCAAAGTTTTAGCTCAATCGGACAATCTTGAAATTTCGCCCATGTCTCTAACAAGGGAAGTCACAAGATTGTTTTTCAAAGTTTCCAGATTAATTTTGTTAAGTAGCAAAAGTTTCTTAAAATGTAATTTTACGTGACTATTTTTTTTGAATTTAAGCTCAATCGGAGCAACTAAATTTTTACACGATATTAACTTCGGGGGTCCCCCTTCTCAGCCCCCTTAAGTGAAAGGGGCATATATGTGATCTATGATTTGCTAGATTAAATTTTGATCCGTCGGATTAAGTATAGGGACTTTCATACAACGGGTTTAATCCCCTTACTCCCCCTTAAGTGATAATGGGGGTGCAAGATGTCTAACCTTACTTAACGGACTATGTCGTACACGATGCAGAAAACCGCAGGTCTCTATCTTTTCTGGTTCTTGAGTTTTAAAGATTCGGACAGACAAACATGGCAGATGCAATAGTGCATTTGTTTTCTAACTGAGGAAAAATGCACTAAAAATAAAGAACACACCTTGAACATGTCAATTCTATTGCAGGTCAACATCAACCAGGTGCGGGCTCTCCTAGGGTACCTGGGGCTCGTCGTGATCATGTACATCGGCCCCCTCGGCGACAAGTATAACCGCAAGAAGCTCTTCCTGCTACTTCCGATGACGGGCGAGCTCATCAACACCGTGGCCTACCTGGTCACATCTCTGTTCCAGTCCAGCGTGCCAATTGAGTTCCACCTGGTGGTGGAGCGGCTCATGCATAGTATTTTCGGCGGATTCCCCCTCATGGCGATGGGCATCTTTGCGTACCTAGCGGCCTCCGTGGACGAGAAGAACCGAACGTTCCGGTTCGGAGTATTCGCGATATTCCAGCTCGGACTCGGAACAATCGTGACTCAGCTCTCAGCTCCCGCTTTCACCTATCTTGGATACGTCAGTAAGTCTCTGCTTCATTCTTGGCCCAGGAACTTAGCTTCGGACTCTTCCAGACCTCTTCACTTTCTCCACGATCGTGCATCTCTTCGGGGTTCTGTACATAATTTTCTACGTGAAGGAGATCCCCCTCGAGAAGCAAGAGCAGGCAGCTACAGCTGGAGTCGACAACCTGGCCTTTGCTGCAAGTGCCCTCGAGATCCACCCGAAGCTGGAGGCGCTTCCGAAAGAGCCCATCCGAGGCTCGTTTTGGCGGGAGGGCGTCGAGCTGATCAAGTTCAACTTCGAGATATTCAAGGTCAGCAGGCCGGCGAACGGAAAAATGCTGCTTCTTCTGGTCATCGGAACGCACTCGCTGGTCATGATTAAGCTGGGTGAGTCATTAAATCATTTTGGACGAAGAAGAGAAACCCTTTTCAGTGACGTAACGACCTCCAACTCATCAAATTTCTTTTCGAATTTTGTCTTAATGGTCTAAAACCTACCAAATAAGTCAAAATCAAAGTTCATATTACTTTATCTTGGGACTGTGGGCTCATAACCTTCGGCATAATTCTAGTTGTCAGCTCTTGCATGGATTTGAGGCTCAAACATTTTTATTTTGTTGCCTTGAGCTTTTCCCAATTTTGTTGTGGATTCTAGGTTGAAGATTTGAATCCATAATTTTTTATCGCGGAAAACGTATCCTAATTATTGTCCTTCCAGGAGAGCACGAGGTAGGACATCTGTACGGCCGACTAGCATGGGGCTGGACCACGGAGTTCGGCATGTTCGTGGCCTACAACACGGCGATGGCCTTCATTGGGAGCATTTTGGTGACATCAATCTTCGTTAAGGTCCTGAAGATCACGGACCCCATCCTGATAATCATTTCCTTCATCTGCAATGCGATCTCCAAACCGATTCTTGCCCTCACGACCACTACCTTCTGGATCTACGCTGCCTCGACCATTGACATGTTCAATATCGCGCCTGCAATAGCGACCAGAAGCATTCTCTCCAAGATCGTTAGCAGCGGGGAGCTGGGTCGGTGCTACACCGTGATAGCTGTCCTAGACATCCTCGTGCATCCTCTCGGAAGTCTCATTTACAACACGATCTACGAGAACACTATCTACACGTTTCCTGGGGCTTTTTTCTTCGTGTCATCGGGGATCTTGGTGGTGGCTACAATAATATTTTTGTGAGTTGATTTCTTAGTTGTTCATCTGTGAGTCTGTCTCTCGATTTGAGCCGCAAAAATGCCACAATGGTAGGACTGCAAATATAAAAACATGTTTAAAGCTTAGTCGGGGACGAACGCATTTGAGTGCATTTTCAATTCGCTTTGTTGCAAATGTTGGGTCGAAGTGGAAATATTTGGACACAAATTCCGTCACTGCAGAAACTTATTTGACCCCTGACTTTGATCCCACAGAGTCATAGAGCCTTAATGTAGAAGGATATTTTGCTAAATTTAATGTCATCTAACATTTGCCCAAGTTTAAGCTCAATTGGAGTTAGAAAATTTTTGCCTCATGCAAAATTTGGGAGCCCTCAGCTTCCCACCCTTAGGTCAAAGAGACTTACTGTAGAACTGTTTTTTGCTGGATTTAATGCCATCTAACAGTTGACAAAGTTTCAGCTCAATCGGTTGAATTTGAAATTTCGCCCTTCAGTTCGCCAAGGGAAGTCTTGGGTGGCCACTTATCGACCCCCAGAGTCGGTTATTTTACATTTTTGAGACCATAACCCGAAACAAAAGTTGCTTATTTTGTCATTTTACATGACCATTTTGAATTTCAGCTCAATCGGAGCAACTAAATTTTTCCCCCCTTCGGAGGCCTCTCACCCCACCCCCTTAAGTTAAAGGGGCCAACATATGTTCTATGATTTGCTAGATTTGACATGATGTATAACATATCCAAAATTCAGCTCAATCAGACGAAGTATATGGAACTTTCATACAACGGGAAAACCCCCTTAATTACCCCCCAGGCAGTTTTCCGGAAAAACCAAAGTGGTTCCACCACCCTCCAGACCATACATGACAACATGCAAAAAACCGCAGGTCTCTAGCTTTTTTAGTTTCGGAGCCTTTGCGACTCGGACGGACGGACGGACAGACGGACAGACGGACAGACGGACAGACGGACAGACAGACATATCGGACACATAAGTGCATTTTTTTCAAAATTGATGAAAATGCACTAAAAAGGAGGGGTATGTTACTGTGTATGTCTAAAAATCCACTACCGAAAACATTTTATTGCGCATGCGCAGTTCAGCCTATTTGAAACAAAATTTTCCTGCGCAGCTTAAGTTTTTAAAACGATATGATACCCTTGCCTTGTCAATTTTCGCGGTTTCGAGTTGGAATTTTAGCAACGTAGCTCCCAAACGGGGGCTTCAATCCCAAAATGATCTGCGGAAGGCTCCTTCAACTTTTTAATACACTTCCGATGGTGCTCGAATGTTGACCCCGGAAGCTCCTGGTGAGGAGCTAGAGGGCTTTTTCGGGCAATTTTGGGGGGTCTAGGCATAGGAAAAATTTTCCATATCCCAAAATAATTACCTTTTCCATTTCAAATGTTTTGTTTTCTTTTGAAATTTCGAAGATTTCAAAACTTAAAATATATCATAAGTTCTCTTATTCATAATATTTTTGAAAAATTTAATGAAATATTTATAATAACAATTTCTTTCCCTCTAATTTTTAATGAACATTTTCAGACGAATACACGTGCTGTTCAACGAGTTCGAGCGAGCAACGACAGAGAAGTCTTTAAAGAAGGAGAAGGAGGGCAAGGGAACCCCTACGGAGACAGGAATTTGAATACTTTTTAAGCTTTAATTATTTTCGGAACACAAAAACCAATAAACTAGTAAGTGATGTCGAGCTCGCTGAACTCCCTGTCGCTCTTGATGTGTCTCGGGGTGGGCTCTTGGGTCGATCTCTTGGGCTTGCTGCTCTGAATCTGCGTCAGCCGAGCGCTCTGGACGACCCCGAAGTTGAGGGACGAGGGACAGGGTTCACCATAACAGCCACCTGCGGTTCCTTGAGGAATGACTCCTATGACCGAGGGTTGCGAGTAGAAAGGCTGCGAGATGATCTGGGGACCCGGCTGAGCTGCAACCGTCGTGAAGGCAGGCTGGGGCTGAGCGACGACCTGGTGAGTGACCACTGATGGAGGAGCCGCCGCCACCACGGGCTGGAAGACGGTAATTGGCTGCGTCACCACTGTCGGAGTGAGGACCTTGACGGGCGTCACGACCTGCTGGGTGGCCACAGCGGGCACGGCCTTGACTGCCGGAGTCACCACTTGCACGGTGCGGAAGCGGGGTTGGGCCACGACCACGTTGGGCTGCACAACCTGGGTGGCCGTAGTGAAGACTCCAGCGCCCGAGAAGTCTGAGGGCTGGGCCACGGAGCCAATGACCCGTCCACTGGCGAGGAACGAGGAGGCAGAGGAGACGGGGAACTGGAACGGGAAGAGAGACGAGGAGCCTCCGAAGATGGCGTTCTGAGGGAAGGCCGAGGAGGAGGCCAGGAAGGCGCTGACTAAGACGATTTTTAGCATGTTCTTTGAGAGGGCTGATCCGGAGAAACTACGTCAATCATGCCGGAGCGAAAAGTTTTTATAGCGGCCAGAGCTGTCAGGACGTCGCGGTTTGACAGGTCATCAATGGGCTGGAGGGTTCATTAGTCGCGGAGTTCCGTGACCAGCGACGGCGTGCGAACTTTTGTTCTCTTCTCGGCAGTCTCAACACTTTGGCATGTCGGTGTCGGGGAAAACCTTGTCGGCTCTTCAGCAGCGCGCTGAAAGCAGGAAAAAGAGCTCTCAATGGCGTTTTTATTCGACTTCGCGATTCCGTACCGTTCAGATGGGTCTAGCAGGCCAAGGTCTGGAGATTACGTAATCCTTCTTGGGTTTGTCGAGTTTCGTAGCCAATTTTCTAGTCTTCGATGGTAAAGAAAATTATGAAGAAAGAGGTCTTCAAAAGGTTCCTGAAGTCAGAAAAAACGAAGGAAGCTCTTGGAAAGTATTTGAAACAGCACAAACCTTTCGAGAGTGCTACCATAGAAAATCAGGTTTTGAGACTCTTGAAAGATGACAGCTAAATCTAAATCCCAGGGTAAGAAAAGCTTTCGTTAACCCTCCTTCTCACTTATTTTGAAACTTCATAAGAATAGCAGTGGCGATGCCAGTAGGAAGGCTGGGTAGGTTTAGCTCAGAAAACTTAGTCGTGAAACTGTCTGAAACAAATAAAAACGTCTCAGCTATCCCGCTCGAATCGACGCTAAAGACAAGCCTCCACCAAAGCCGAAAAGAGTTCAAAGAGGTCGTCAAGAAAAAGAAGAGGAAGAAGCTCAGGAATGTCGAGGGCTAATCAAATGTCTATTTCGAGTCAAAGACAGGTTCAAAAGGTGGCAAATTTCTTTGAGCCTAGCCAATTGGCAATAAATGGATGTTTTGAGCGTCCAAACAGCAATCCAGAAGTGACTCGCCCGAATGGGTTGGAGCGGCAATAAAGAAGATCTCATAGGAACTTCTTGCACAGAACGGGTTTAGGCAAAAACGATAATCATTATTGTGGTACGGTGTCGCTTTAATATAATAAATAGTATGAGAATGTGTGTCATATCATCGTCGGAGTCGTGCGGATATACCGGAATTCTGTACCTGTTCAAAGATGATGATTCAATAAAATCAGAAGAAGAAGTCGCGGCAGTGCAAGAAGTTGGGGTGATAATGAAAGCAAAAAGTCTCGCGCTGTGCTTAAAAACTACTATCATTTCATGGGCCTGTTCATAAAGGAGCTGGCGTTTCAACAGGACATTCTTTAAAAAGTTTTTCTGACTTAGTTTCAAGCAGTTCTGTAAATTTAAAGGGTAATAACTTGGCTAAAACCGATTTTGTGTCAAATGAGAGCTTTTTGAAGAAAATTATAAACAAACGCATTCACAACTTTCCGAAAGGATTTTAAGGTTCAGCTTCTTTCTCTCTGAGCCACTTTTGAAGCAAAACTTTTAACCAAGAAAGGTGATTGATTTTTAGCTCAAAAGCCAATTGTACTTGAAAAACGTGAAAAACGGCCCCAAGTAGGAAATGAAGAGACTCTGGAGGTCGCATTGGCACTCGCTGTCATGGTAATTAAGACTTTCTTTGGCGTGCCTCTCGTGGATTCCGCGGAGAAACGAGTTCACTTGAGATGTTTAATTACGCTTTTATGTAATGAAACGGCATGGCAGCGGCAGACTTCTCGGTGAATGCACGAGCAAGTTCATGAACGATCTCTTGAATATAGGCATGTTATTCAAGGAGATAAAAAGTAAGCAAACCTGATTCCAAAGCGTGTTGTCTCATTTGGTTTCGGTATTATGTGTTGATGTCTCCAAAGAGTGCGCGCTCCGGAGACTTAAAATGTTTTTAGTCTGCCAGTAGAATATTGTGCTGAGTTAAGAAAGCCTCTGTGGGTTTTGTCGTGTCGCGTAAAATTAGATTGCTAACCATCGAAGACGAGCACTGAATTACTGTCTCATTGTGCCCATTCACAAGGATGGCAACAGACGTGGAAAACGGAGGCTCCAAGTCCCACTCGGCCGCGGTGGAAGCCAAGAAGGAGCCCTGGACGAAGGAGCGGCTGTGGAAATTCATCAAAGGCCTCAAGATCGAGTTGGTGTTTGGCTTCTACGCCATTCCAGGATACCTCAGCTTCGTGGCCCTGATCTTCCTGCCCATCGAAAAAGTGCGTAATTTTGGTGGCTCGTGTTTCAAATTGGCACCAAGCGACGGATTCAAGGTCGAGAGACTTGAAGAAGAATTTATGCAAATTAATCAAACCAGACAGCAGTGAACATAATTTAGGTGTTTTTTGTGGTCGCTCAGGTTGCTGCTGTTTGCCCAAAAATAATCTTGAAATGGCAAAAGTGTATGCAAAAGTGGTAGAAAAATATTAAAAGCTTAAGCTGTCTTTTAGTGATTCCTGCTTGGATAAAAAACTTGCCAGAATGAAAATAAGTGAAACAGGAAGAATATTAAATTTTAAAAGAGACGAAAGTATGCATTACCTTTGTTTGAATTCAAAAGTGTTTGAAAATTAGATTAAACTTTAAGCAGCCGAAGAAAATGAAAACTGAAGTCGAACGTGCCATACAACTTCTTCCTTGCTACAAAACTCATAAATTTCTGTTTTTAAGGACTTTTGAGACTTGTGATTGGGAATTCATAGAAAATGTATCCTCTTTCCGTAACTAATTTTTGATTTAAGGAACTCTTATGCTGTTATATGTATTTCCTGTACGATTAATTGGGCAGATGAAGATATTTTTTGATTTAAAAATAACGACAAAATGAAGGTGATAACATAAAACTTTTCCAAATTTCAAATTCAGTTTTCCATTTAAATTTTAAAAGTTCAAAATAGAGACTCACAAAAGCTTGAAATGATTTTAACAAAATATTTGGAATTTTTTAACATAAATTTTTATTTTATTTATTGTATTTTTATTTATTGTATTTTAAAGTTGAAATCAATTGATACAGCAATTTTTTCAACTACCACCATCTAAAATTTTAGCCAACCTTAGCAGAACGCCAATTATCTTTCCCTCGAACCCTGAATTTGCTTGTTCTTCTCCTCTCAAACCTTGGATTCGCGAAATGACAGGTTTTTGTTTCTGATAATAAAAACTTCTGCATCCACATAACGTCCCTAATTAGCACCGGTATAAACTTAGCCTCGTTTCAGGCTTGCCGATTCAACTTGGGATACTCAAGTGATGTCTGCGACCAGCTCAACAACGGAACACTTAAAGCAGCATGCGGGCCCATCTACGCTTTCGAGCCCTCAGGGAACGATACCGGGAACGAGTTTACGGCGGTACTGGACCAGATAGGGGTGGACTTCAACTTCACCTCAATCGAACTGAACATTCTGAAGGACATTTGTACCGCGGAAACTGAGGCCCAGAAGCTCCAGGTGAACATCAACCAGATTCGAGCCCTCCTGGAGTACCTGGGCATCATCGTGATCATGTACGCGGGACCTCTCGGTGACAAGTACAACCGCAAGAAGCTCTTCCTGCTCCTGCCGATGCTGGGCGAGCTCATCAACGTGCTGGCCTACCTCACGACCTCCGTGTTCCAGTCCGGCGTGCCCATGGAGTTCCACTTGCTGGTCGAGCGGCTCATGTACAGTCTTTCTGGGAGTTTGTCTCTCATGCTGATGGGGGTATTTGCGTTCCTGGCAGCCCAGACGGAAGAAAAGGACCGAACGTTCCGGTTTGGAGTCTTTGCGGTCTTCAATTCGGGTCTCGGGACTTTTGTGCAACAATTCGCGGCTCCTGCCTTCGAGCATCTCGGATACGTCAGTAAGTTCCCACTATCTCTTTTACGCTATGAACAAGAACGTACCATTGGGGAAACTTGGGATAGGGAAATATTTATTTTCGGTGATCTTTCTTTAACTCTTAACTTTCCATATTTCCAGTTTGAATGAATTCAAATGAAATGAATTTAGGAAATGAATATAAATTTGAGTTTCGGGGTGATGAGTCGAAAACATTCAAAATTAGGAAAAATTGTAGAAAAATATTTTTTAAACAAATTTTTAAAATACTATATCCTTAATTTAAAAATTATTTCCTTCAGAAAATTTTAAGTTAAAAAACTCTCTCAAGACGAACTGGTCACTTCTTAAGGTTCAAATTTTTGGACGCATCAGAATCAGTTGATGCTCAAACTTCTGCTCTGTAAGTTAAAAAGTTCCCTAAAAGTAACCGATAAATTCTCATTACCACATCTCGAGAGTCTTCCTGTCATCCTTGAAAATTTTCCTTTATGGTTTTTTGTCCTGTTTTGATAACGGAGGTCCTTTCCAGAGCTCTTCGTCCTGTGTGCAATCGTCCACCTCATCGGGTGTTTCTTCATCATCTTTTGCATCGACGAGATCAAGCCACCAGAACCTGAGCCAGAGCCTGAAGTGAAGGAGGGGGCCGACAACCCGGCCTACACGGGCAGCACCATGGAGCTCACGGACCGGGCCAGAGAGGCAGTAACGGCTCCTGTTGCCGAGACGAAGGAGAAGATGAGGAAGGGCATCAGCAAGATCCTGTACGACGCCGTAGATCTGTTCAAGTCCAACTTTGAGATCTACAAGATCATCAGACCCGCCAACGGACGTCTCCTCATCTTCATGATCACCGGTGTCTACGTGCTGGTCCTCATGGTCACTGGCGAGAACGACGTCGCCTTCCTCTACGGCAGACAGGCCTGGGGCTGGACCACGGAGTTCGGCGACTACTCGGCCTACAACACGGCCATGTCCTTCGTGGGCACGATCATCGTGACGGCCTTTTTTGTGAACTTCCTCAAGCTCCAAGACGCCATCCTGGCGATGATTTCCTTCACCTGCAACTTCATCTCCAAGCCCATTCTGGCCCTCACCAAGTCTACGATTCTGATCTACACGGCCTCCACCATCGACATGTTCAACAGCGCTCCCGCCATCTCCATTCGGAGTCTCCTCTCCAAAATCGTCCAGCCCAACGAGCTGGGTCGCTGCTTCACGGTCCTGGCTATCCTCGACGTTCTTGTGCACCCTATCGCTAGCATCACATACAATACCATCTACGAGAACACCATCGAGTCGTTCCCAGGTGCTTTCTACTTCTTCTCACTGACGATGCTGGGAATTGCCATCTTCACCTTCTTGTAAGTGGACCAAAATATTTAACTAGGACTAAAGTCGAGCAAATCTAAGAACTCTCAGTCTCTACTAAAATCTTTTGAAAGAAAAAAGAGAGATATTGTTCTCAAAAATTTCTTCAACTAATAAAAATAGATAAAAGCTCTTGAGACCACATTCACCATACTTAAGCCCAGTAATTGGTATGGTATGTCTCTAAACTATTGATAGAGCGAAAGAAGCCTTCCAATCGGTAAAAGATACTTTAAAATAAATGTTCACCTATAAGCTTCCTCAATCTAATGAACCCAAAATTGTCTCTAAGAGCCAGAAGTATTCTTTATTATTGGTACCTAATTTACCTCTATTAAACTGGAAATGAACTTAAGGAATTATTTTAGCACTAGTTTTATACATAAACTACATGAGGACTTCGAAATAACATATGTCTACTTGTCTATCTGAAGTCATTAGCATTAAGAGGGTTCCGTTCAATAAAATCTTAAGGCATTTTTTGTTCCAATCTGAACAGGGATGGAAAAGAACACCATTTTAGCCGTTTTTCGAGCTGTAAAGGTCTAAAAATATTTCGGTGAATTTTTCCAAAAGAATCAAATATGTCCCTTAAATCAAATCTTTCAGCTTCAAAGAAGACTCCTTAGCTAATTTTGCCCTTGTTTCCTACTTTCAGGCGAGTTCACGGCCTCTTCAAGAACTTTGAGAAGGTTGCAGAGGAAAGAGCAGCAGCGGAGGCAGCCGCACAGGCCATCGACAACAACAAGAACGATATCGCAGAGTCCGAGAACGTGGAGTCTTACAAGCTCTAATACTTTGTGTAACAGAAATAGCTATAAGCCAACTTTAATCCAATAAAACGTGAATTCCATGAGGTAACTCGTGCGTCAAAGCCCTGGGGCGCATACCCAGCTTCTGTGGGAACTTCTGAGCCACGAAAAAACCACCGCTTCGGCCGTGATACTGAAATTCCTCGCTAAAAGCGCCCCTTCGTGAAAGGCGATGCTAATTAAGCAGCTTTTTCCGTCGTTTCTAAGACAGGTGCTAAGGTAACATTATTTATTGCAATTAAATTCTCGCTTCAATTGGTGACGCAGTTGTCTGAGTGAGTATCCAGGTGGGAGGGCGGCGATTCAGCCCCAGTACGGGTTGTGGCCTCGTCTTCCGCGTCCCTTGTAGCCGCCTCCCTTGCTCACCAGGTAGATCGGGACGACGTAGACTGTGAAGAGCGTTCTTTTAGCGAGAATCTCGCGAAATTTCCTTTGTGGTCTCACCTGGCTGGGCATTGTACCCGACTCCGTAGTAGTTGCCTTTGTAGCCTCCGTAGTGGGTCTCGGAAGCCTCCAGATCGGAGTCAATGGCGTTGGCGAAAACGGCTCCGAGGAGCGCCAGGACGAGAAAAGCCAGAAGAACCTTCATTTCGGGACCAGTGACTGAAACTTTGCGCGACACAACTTGCAGAACCGACCTCGTGCACCGGCAGCAGAACTCTGACTGACTTCATTATGCGATTGCTGGCAATTAAATGTGCACACTTTTCGAGCAGATTTGCATTCAATCGCGCGTTCTTGGGAGGCAGATTATCTCTCTCGCCGATGACGCAGCGATCAGATCACGGGGGTTTTCGAGACTGGCTCGAGCAGGAAGCTGAGGAAAGTCTGTGATTCCCTTGAGCGTGTTGAGTGAAGACCAGACCGACGGACTCGGTCCAGGTGATTCGGGAAAATTTTGATTGAAAGCGAGTTTTAATTGAATTGGCTCGTTTATTTCAATTATTGCACGTTTATGTAAATTAATTACTATGTTTATTTAATGAACTTACAGCTTGCAAGTACGTTAACAATGGATAGATGCAGAGAGAGATGATAATTATGTTTTCCATTGAATCGTTACGGAAGGCGAAGATACCTCTATATATACATTGTGTCTTCTTTTTAGGCAGCGAACTTCACATTTTTGTACAAACGCGTCAAATCACATAGTTTCTCTTATGTAATTATGGTAACAGCGGAACAGCAGACTAGATTGATCGGAATGAGAGGCTCATTATCTCGGGAAGTGTTCCGGAGTCTGGTCCTGAAAGAAACAGCAATTATCCCGCTTCTAAACTTTTGGGTTGGCTGTTTTTCATGACCTCCCAAGACGGTTTTAAGCTCTAAGAAGGGCTCTTTTGAGTTACTGCTAAATATTTGACCCCACTCAAAGACTCAAAAACCCGAAGTTTGGGTAAATTGAGTCAAGTCGAGTGACACTGGATAAAAAAAACGACTCACCATTCGGGCCAAAACCTTGAGGAGCTTCCGTGAGAATTTGGGCTTCTTCACCACCTTGGGCTTGACCTTGCGAGGTCGCTTCCACCGAATGAATCTTGTCTTGTGTTTGGCGCTCTTGTTGATGAGGACTATGATGGGCTTCGGCTCGTGGTCGAAGCTCTCGTACGCGTTCAAATTGGAGTAAAAGAGGCCGTTGGTGCCTCCAAAGTCGAACTGGGCCTGACTCAGAGTCCAGAGACAGACGAAAATCGCGAAAAATACGAGGAAGGTCTTCATTCTGCGTCCAACTCCGACCGAATTCAGTGACGAATTGAGCTCGCAGAGATGCAAGCCAGCATCATAATTGAACATTTGCCGCATATTTCTATGTTTGTTTTACCATTTTCGTGTCTCGCCTCTTTTCTCAGCCGTTTACGTCTCGTTTTCCTCGCATGTACATCTCCTATCGGTCCACAGAAGCCCGCTACATACTGGCATGCACTCGCGAGGTATCGAAAGTGAAAGTATTACAAGCATTTCTTCCGTTTTTCTCGCGCACTCCGCGCTGGAACACACGTGAAATACTTGGCAAAGTCAATGCTAGAAGTCCCATGGCTTATGTACCTGGCTCCGATAAACAGGTTTATGTGTCAGAGGTACTCGTTTCCTCGACTCCGTTTCATTTGATTACAATTGGATAATTGCTCGGGTATTGGAAGCTGGTTATGCTGCAAATTTATGGGACAGTCGAGAAGTGTGTTGAGGAAGTAGTGGAGCATTGGATCACGACAGATTGCTTATTATGCAACCGCTATCGAGGTAACTGGACGTTTTTCAGCCGGCTCTTGGAGACGATTGATGGCGCATTTTCACCGTCACCGGAAGTCGGAGTCATTAGCCCGCCCATTTGCGCACTAAACGGGGGCTTTTAAGTGTTAATGGCTCACATTTAACAAATTAATCGCTCAAAAAACCACTAATTGAGGGATTTTCTTTGAGGGAAAATTAACTTCTTTTGCTATACTTCCATTTTATTCTAAAAAATCTATTTTCTAGGGCCTCTCTTGTCCATTGTTTTGCAAAAAGTCTGGAACATAGGTGTAACTAGAATTTTCAATGAGGTGAGCTCTTTTTATTGACATTTTATCATTGATTTGTTTAATTTAATTTGCAATTTTAATAAGGCTTAAGTATAAATACGGATAAAAATATCGAAAACGGCCTCTTGTCAAAAATATTGACTCATGGTTTTTAAATTAAAATATTGAAGAGGCCTTTATAAAGTTAAAGTAATCAACACAAATCAATGGGAAGTGGGACAGACTCAGGGTTAGCCAGGAACAGTCGAAATCCAAAATAATCAATTGAAACTAGGATTCATTGAACGCATTCCAGTAGTTATAAATTACACCCCAGAACCCAAAAAACCCAAGAGTTTTTCGAAACTGATAAAAGAAGACTCAGGAACTCATCAAACAGAAATTTTTAATCTAACATGTAAGAAACTACTTCATCCAGAAAGACGTGTAGATTGATTTGTTTGGGGTCCCTTTGATTGCACAATATTTGAAAAAATTTTAAAACAAAAAACTCAATAAAGTTTTACGCCTAAAATCCTACAAAAGAAAAATTATAACCTAAGAGAATTACATTAAAACTCAATTATGTGTTATCCTAGTTTATTCCGAGCAGGTCTTTACAGTAAGTGACACGGAGTGTAGCCTCCATACTGGTTTTTGCAGTAAGAAGAGGAGCTCGACGACTGAGCTACGTACTGTCCCCGATTGTAGGTCGGTCTCTGATAGTAAGAGTCGTAGCTGGGACTCTGGTAGTAGGGCTTAGAGTAGGTCTGACTGCTGTAGGTCTGGCTGCTGTATGCCGGTCTGTTGTAGGTCTGGCTAGAGTAAGTCTGGCTGCTGTAGACGGGCCTGCTGTACACTGGCTTGGGTCTCGTAAGCTTCATGTCGTCACTGGTCGTCTCTTCGTCTTCTTCGTCGTCCTCCTGGTCCTCGTAGGTCTCGTAGTAGCCCCCAGGGCCGTAGTAGTCCTGCTGCGAGACGCCCGGAAGACGGAACCCCGGCCGCCACAGGAACCCCCCAGCGCTGCCGTAGCCCCCGATTTTGTTGTACTGGCTCAGGACGGGTGACAGCAGAGCCATCAAAATGAGTATTCGCATGTTCACTGGACGAGATTCGGCGCGACAGTGAAGGTACTTTCTCGCTTTCTTCGTCTCTCGCACGCGATTCGGGTGCAAATGTGAGGTTACTGGTTTAAAGGAGGTCAGACGTATCATGTTTGAGGTCACTCGGCGCTTCCGAGTGTATTGAAAGGCTTTCTCATCCATAATTCACACGATTGTTAGACTCTACGCGGATGACTGAAAAATAACACGTTTGTGCATTCCGCGAGGCTGCTCTTCAAACTTGAAATAGACCAGTCAAGTACGCAAATTAATTGCAGATCGCAGCACCTAGCGGGTACTCGGGATGAGTACTTAAAGCAGAATAGGCGAGTTCGATGCACCATTGCGAGCAGCGGAGTCTAGGAAAGAACATCATGCAGGCGATAATTGTGAGTCTCTCTCTCGACTTGTCTGAATTCTGAGCCAGCAGGAAGCTCTTTCAGGTGATTGGAGTGCTTCTGGGAACGACGCTCGCCATGCCAGGTCATCCGTCGTCGTCGGATCTGCAGCTCTCGAACCAGGACCTGCACACGGAGGCCACTGGAGTACACGGAGGATACGCCTACTACCCAGGGATCGGCCAGACCTACCCGTTCGGGGGCTTCTACCCTGCCCAGTACGGCCAGTATCCCAGCGAATACGGAAGTAAGTAGGAAGAGTTCGTGGAGTTTCTTTACTAAAGCACATTATTGTAGTCATTCAAAAACGGAAGGAAAATTTTTAAAAATTTGGTTAAACAAAAAAGAATATTTTGTGCTTTAAAAGTACCAATTCAACTAATAACGTGAAAAAAATTCTACACAGTTAAAACATGAGATTGAATGTTGATAGAAGTTTTTATGTTACATATCAGTTATTTTTCGCGGAAATGAAAATCAGGGCACGGAGCGTTTTTGAAGTGAATCAAAGTCGTTCAGATTTTTTTCAGAAAACTATTTTAGTTTCATGTGATTTGCAAAGCTCCAATCAAGGTTTAAATAATTAAGTTAGGTTAAAACTCATTTATTAATTTCTTCTTTAATGAAAAGATCGTCCCAATAGACAGATTAAATAATAGTGGGACATTTATACATAATTATATAGCTTATTGGGGTGGTTTACTTCGGAAACCCGGAATGTTCAACTGTATGTTATGCGAATTTGTAGCGTGCGAATCCATCCGGAAGAGAAGCTAATTGATCCTCTTTCAGACTACTATCACCCCCAGTACTCGCAGTACTCCTACCAAGTTCCACAGTACAACCCGTTCAGCTACAATCAGCGGTACCAGTGACTCCGAAAATCCAGGGCCAATTATTTGAGGCACTGGAAGCGAATCAAAATAAAGGTTGATGATTGCTTCGACGAAATGGTCTTTTATCAGGCGTCACTAATGACTTTCGGCGGGGTTTCCCGCTTTGTGTTCCACAAGTCACCTCCCAAATATAAATTCCGAGTCGCTTTTTGTCCCAACTCAGTGACAGGCTTGATTTCGCTATGAAGGGCCAACTTACAGTGTTTTTGCTTCTCTTGGGTCTCGTTTGGGCTCTCGAGAGTCCGTTGCCGGAGATAAATCGAGAGCTGCAGCCGAAGCATCAAATGAAGTTTCTCGGGATCGATTTCCATGGAGGCGGTAGCTCCAGTGACAGCAGCAGTGGCGAGCACCATCGACACTACCACCACTATCACCGAGGGGGAAGCAGCAGTGAGGAGAATTGGCGGTACAGAAACGAGTTTCGGTTCGGGTTTCCCAGGCTCTGGAGGAAGTGAATGGTTGTGAAGGCAAATAAAATTATTTAAGGCTTGAAAATAGAATTAAGTGAATGAAAAATAAAATTGTGGACAAAATACGAAAACCACTGCAAGCTTCTCTAGACCAAAAAACATTCCCGTATAAAATATTGCTTTTTACCAGATTTTTTGAGTGTAGTTTTAAGCCTTCATTCAAATTCCGGGAATTTTTTAAAATGTTTTTAGTTATTTAGTTTTTTTAGGACTAAAAAACTATTTTTGACTTGAGCTTGAGGCTAGAAAAAGATCTGAAGTCAAAGAGAACAATGGGTTTGAATTACAATTATAATAAACTCCTTTTCCTCAACTGTTGTTACCAAGGGCAGCCATTGTTTCTAACCAAATACATTTACATTTCCTGAAATTATTTTTGGTCCCATGAAAGTTCATTTAGGGTAACAGAACTTTAATTTTAGAACACCTTATTTACATTTTTACAGTTTAGAAATTACGTGAGCCACTTCAAAGCTTTCCACCCTTTCCATTACTGTGAGATGACTTGTTTTGTGTATCCCAGAGCTTGGCGTAAAGTCCGCTCTTTCCCAGGAGCTCCTCGTGAGACCCTCGATCGCCAATCCGACCGTTTTCGAGGACGAGAATTTGGTCGGCGTCCATTATGGTCGAGAGCCGGTGAGCTATGCAAATGCTGGTGCGACCTTCCACTGCCCGGTTGAGGGCCTGGAGGATGTTCTGGAAAACATTATGGATATCAGTTTATTTTTAAAATGTTTGGGGAAATTTTTTTTCGTATCTTAGTCTAATTTTAATTTTATAGTTCAGTTGTGAAGCTTTCATATGGTAGAAAACCCCTTTAAGTTATAATACATCCCTGATATTTTATAGGAAAGTCCGAAATTATCTTTCACTTTTAGACGAATTTGTTCTCTATATCTTCCCAGTTCAGAGGTTCTGCGACTTCGAATAGACAGACGTACATGAGTTAAAAAGCCAGCCAAACTTACGTGCTCAGTAATCGAATCCAGGCTGCTAGTGGCCTCGTCGAAGACTAAAATCGGACTGTTCTTCAGGATCGCCCTGGCGATGGCGACCCTCTGCTTCTCGCCCCCAGAGAGCTTCAGTCCGCGCTCGCCCACCTGCGTATCATACCCTCGAGGCCAGCGCGAGATCTGCTCATGCAAGTCCGCCATTCGAGCCGCCTTCTCCACATCCAGCTGGCCCTTCTCCAGGTCGCCGTAGTTTGACGTTATGGCGGATCGTGTCGTGGAACAAAACTGTGTCCTGGGGCACGATTCCGATGCTCTTCCTAAGGCTATCGAGGTCTACGTCGTTGATGTTCTGTCCGTTCACGAGGATCTCTCCGACCTGCGGCTCGTAGAAGCGGTAGAGGAGCCGAACCATCGTAGACTTGCCCGATCCCGAGCCGCCGATGAAGGCGTATTTCCGACCCGCAGGGATCGTGAAGGTCAGGTCCTTGAAGATGGGCTTTCCGGGCTCGTACTCGAACGTCACGTTGCGGAACTCAATGGAAGGCGGTTGGCCCCCGAGAACCAAAAGGGGTGCATTGGGGCGGCTCTGGACGGACGACTCTACGCCCATCAGCTTGAACATCGACTGCATATCTAGCAATGCCTGACGGACCTCGCGGTACACGCTCCCAAGGAAGCCCAGGGGGATCGAGAGCTGGAACAGGAGGCCGTTCACCATCACGAGGTCTCCTATGGTCATGCGTCCGGCGACTATCTCGTGCGCTGCGAGCAACATGATGGCGCTGAGACCCGCGCTGAAGATGGCGTTCTGGCCAAAGTTGAGCATCGCGAGACTCGAGGCGGTTTTGAGGCTTGCAGACTCGTACTTCTCGAGAGCAGCATCGTACCTTGGGCGGGAAATTGGGAGATTAGTGCACTGTTTGTCCATCAGAAATTTCTTAAGTAACTGAGAACATTCTGTCAAACAGAAATCTTCTAAGTAGTTATTAACCAAATCTCAGGATTTTACAATCTATTGGGTAATTGATTTTTCAGCCAACATTATTTAATTGATTGTCAAGATTGATGACAAAGTATTTGTCACACCAAAGCTCTACTATGTAGTTATAAAGTTTATTTAAATAATAATAGTTTACTTAAATGGTTAATGGTCTTTGAATTAACGTGGAGAATTTGTCTTTTCCAATTTCACAGTTTTTCTTTAATTTTAGTATTATAAATTCATTGTGAGAAAAAAATCTAGAGTTAGTTACCATTCCTGTTTTCAACTTTGATAAGCAATAATTCTTAATTCAAGATCTTCAACTCGAAATAAATAAAAGTTTTGGATCCTAATTTTTCCTAGTATTCCTTTTTTTTCTTGGAGCTGCTTGAAAACAAATAAGTTTTCAAGTATGTTCATGACCTGATGAGTTCAAGACTCTTGAAAGATAGATTGCATTGGGTTTCTGCCCCACCCCTTTTTATCTATCAGCGCCCTCCATTTTATACTACCATGCGCGCTATAGCAGTCGCATTCTTAATTTAACCCTAGCCCTTGAGGGCTAAAGTTGCGTTAAGAACACAATTGGGCCTAAATTTTCCGACGTGGCGTCGGGATCGAAACCCCGCCATCTCCCGATCACTAGCCTGACCGCCCTAACCACTAGGCTATCTAGGCCCCAAGACTCTTGAAATTTTTTAAATGTTTTTCTCAAATTTCGGGGATTTCTAAATTGAATTTAAAAATGTCTCTCTTTTTCGGCCTGAAGGGATGTCATTCTAGTCAAAACGATGTATAACCAGCTCCGGAATTTTTCATTACATCAGTGAATGATGAAAACAATTCAATCTTGTGAACCCCTTGAAGGACTTTCCAAGGGAATATCGAAAAACCTCTGAGAAACTTAATTTAAAAAATATTTCGTTACGTCGCATTTCAATTGTCTCGTGTGTTAGAAATTTTCAAATAACGTTAAGTTCAAAAATTAAGCAAATAAATGTATTGCTTCAGCTTACCTGTCTGCCTCGTACTTCTCGTTGTTGAAGTACTTGACGGTCTCGTAGTTGATGAGCGAGTCCACGGCCTTGTTGCCAGCCTCGTTCTCCGCCTGATTCATGTAGATCCGGAATTTGGTTCTCCACTGGGTTACTGCGAGCGTGTAGAGAGCGTAGATCCCCACTGTTCCCAGGGAAATACCCGCAAAGGCGGCTCCGCACTTCAGACCGAGGATCGAGGAGACCAGACCCCAGCTCGAAAACTGTAGGCACGACGTTGAAGACCATGGCAGCGAGCACAAAGTTGATGCCTCTGGAACCTCTGTCGATGGTCTTGGAGAGAGCTCCGGTCTGGCGGCCAAGGTGGAACTGCAGGTCGAGCTTGTGGAGGTGCAGAAAGACGTTCTTGGCTATCTTGCGAATCGAGTGCTGGGCGACCTTGGCAAAGACGGCACTTCTCAGCTCGTTGAAGCCAGCAGCTCCGGCTCTAGCAATGCCGTCTGGGGAACAAATCAAATTGTATCAGAGAGTCGTCCGTTACGATATAATCGTCGAGATGACAGCTGGGAGAGATAAGGTCGTATAGCGAAAAGAGCGAGGTCGAACCTAAACACACTTTTTGACCTGGATTATTTTGGTTCCGAAATAGTTGCCTGTCTTAAATTCAGTTAGCCCAACGTCTGCCCAAAGTGTAGACCTGAAACCGATATGGAAAAAATTCTCAGAATTACAATTCGTTATCCAGTAACCAAGGAGGGAACAAAACTTCCCGACTCAGTCTTCTACACTCAAGTACATGTCCCAGCATCTGAAGATCAGCAAGAAGATGGGGAAAACTCCAACTTTAATCGGCCTCAAGAGGAACCAGAAGTGAAAATAATTTACTCAAAAGACCAAAATGACGACGAAGCCCCACCAGAAATTCAGACCGTCCACAGATCCCTCCAGTGTGACATTTGTCGAAGAGTCTTCAAGAGCCAAATAGCCAAGCAAAACCACATAAAAGATACTCATTCCTACAAGTGCTCACATTGTGAAGAGGTTTTTTCGGGTCCATTTTTCCTTGCCAAACACCAAAGAGCTCATCTTTCAACCAACGGACTCGACTGCAAGGACTGCAATAAGGTTTTCAATACCGAGAGAGCATTGCTGGACCACCTTATAAAGTTTCATGGTCCTCGTGAAATGAAAATAGACTTTATTTGCAAAATTTGCACGAAAAAAGTGGCCTCTAAACGATACCTAAAAAATCACTACATAATCACACATCTCAAAATGAGATATTTTAAATGTGAACATTGCCCAAAAGCGCACTGTTTAGAAGGTAACTTGAAGACGCATTACAATAAAATTCACAACAAATCATTATCCAAGGCACATGTGGATTTTTGCAGGAAAAATGCGATTAAGTTTAAGCTCAATTTCGAAGAAGTGGAAGATGAAGTTTGCAAAAAGTTTGGACTTGCTTAGAAACTTGGAAACTTAGAAACAATTGAAAATAATGTTGAGAAAATAACATAAAAATAATAAAGAAATATTTTTAAAAATTGTCTGCATACAAGTGGAGACTCTTTGTTTGCCTTGGGTAAACCTGGTGGCAATTCTTGTCACTGTTTTTTATTTTTGTCCTTGCAAAAGTACTATCTTTGTAAAATTATGACATTTGTGGGACATAGTATTTTGATTTTAGATTACTTTATTTATTACTCTTCTTTGATACCACTGCTTATTTTTTTTTCTTCTTTTTTTTTTCTTTTTTTTTTTTTTTTTTTTTTTTTTTTTTTTTTTTTCTTTTTTTTTTTTTTTTTTTTTTATTTTTTTTTTTTTTTTTTTTTTTTTTTTTTTAGATGTACTTATTTAGTACTCTGCGTTGATACCACAAATTGTTACCTTAGACATAAATAAAATCCACCCAAAAGTAATCGAAAACCAAAGATACCAAAGATGTAAGATACTTACATCCTAGAAGAATAGCCGTGGTAACGCTCAGAGCAGCATCCGTGGGCGTCGCCATGCTAAGCACGCTGAGCTGATCGACGGCCCCCTTGAACAGGAACGGTACCGACACATTGAGAATCTTCCCTCCTGCCAGTAGTCCCAGCGAAATCAGCACTCGCTTGCGAATCGCCTGGTCATCCTTCGGCCAAACGTACGCCATCATGGCCCGGATCATGTCGGTGGATGTGACTTCGGGAGCGTTGAGAGGTCCAAAGGATTCCCTAGCTAGATCAGGACTGCTCAAGTGAAAATGGTGTCGCTTCTGCTGCTTTTGCTGCTGCAAACCTGCGTAAGAGGGGGGGTCGCGGAGGGAATACGGATACTTTAGAGGGCACGAAACGCAAGAGGAACAGCAAAACTAAGGAACACTACGGAAAGCAACAGCAAACAGCATGTCATGTGTATTTTTGTGAAGTTTCAAAAATGCTAGAAAATTATCGGGTTAGTGTGAATGTGGAGGTGACTGGAAGTAGCCACAAGGACGAGGACGGGCAAGAGGGAAGCTAGAAAGACTCACAATTAGGGGACTTCTTGCCTAGCATGTTCCGGAGGATGTTGGACTCCGTCTCCTTCTGGACCGCATGTTTGACTTTGGTGTCTGTTAGGGCGCTCGCACTGGCATCGGAGGAGGTGGAATACTGAAACTATAAAAATAAATGAATAAAACAAGCTTCGGTAAAATTTTTCCATTGAGCCAAGAAAGTCTTTCAGAAATTTGAACTATTTTCTAAAGATTTTTTAGTGTATTCAAATTATGCTTGAGAAAAATTTTCTTGTACCTGCTTGGTTAGGGGGTTCAGGCTTTTTTTCGGAAAAATGTTTTCAAAATTTATTTTTGATATTTTAAATATTTTGATAAATAAAATTTCAACCTGGAATTCCTGTGAAATATGTTTTGCTTTTCGTTTGTAGAGGCGGAAAATAAAACAGAAATAAAATATTTCAAAAAAAGTTTTATTCAAGAAATTTTTCGCACAAGCTGAGGTATTTTGCAGTTTCTTCAAAGAAGCCTCTACACACTTTTCCACTCTCACTCAGCTCCGGAAGCCTGCCAAGTCCATCGGCCAACATCCCGAACTGCTTTTTCTTCATCTGGAGAAGCTTCAGTCCGAAAGGCCTCACTTGATCCAGGTCCAGTCCATCCCCAAAGCTGATGCTCCGCAAATTATGCACGTTCTTCTCGACAAAAACTATCTGGAGCACGACTGCCAGGTTCTGACTCAGTCCGTCGGAGCGGTCGAAGAACATCTGGTCGCTCAGACTGTGGTCCTTGATGAACTGGAATTTAGGTCTCTGGATCACCGTGGCTCGGAGCTGCGGGTCGAGCTTTATCAGGGTGCTGATGTCATTCATGGAGACCTCGACGAAGTCGTGCTGGTTTTCGGGAATGAAAAACCCATACTCCAGCAGGAGCTTCTGGTTGCTGTGGGCACCGTAGCTGATGAAGAGCTGCTGCAGACGGGGGTACTGGCTCTGAGTAAGGATCGAGTAGGTATCTCGGGTGACCCGAACTTCGGATTTTGCGACGTCATTGTGGTTGAAGAAGTCGAGGTATGGCGCCAGGGCGATGGTGGCAGAGTCCCTGATGACGTTTTTGAAGAAGCCCCGCGTCGTTTGTCTCGAGTCAATGTAAACTCCGCGAGTGTTAACCACGAAATAGGCCCACTTGAAGTCTTCCAAAGGGATCCCGAACAGAGCTAGCGCAGAAAAGCTCTCCTTGATGTCCTCGTGCTGCTTCACAATCTTCTCCAGGAGGTTTTCTTCCAAGAACTTGAGTTCCTCCTTCGCACAAAAGTACGGGTTCGAGAAATTCCGGGGCAGAGAGTCGATGTAGGGCCGCCAGCTGACGTCTTTCTTGAGCCAGCAGAGGTACAGGGCGAGAAGAGCGTGAAAGCTGACTTCAGTCTCGTCGGGCATGACTTCCTTCCAGTGGTCCGTAAAGTGGCTGTCAGATTCAATGGTGTTCAAGGTCACCAGAAGAGTCTTCGGGAGCTCGATCAGGAGATCGCCTTCAGTGAGGCTCCGCTTTGAGTACAACCCACGCCCGCTTTCTTGGAAACTGGCGACTCTGAGCTGGCTCCAGTTCTGCCAGCCACCGCGCTTCATAAACTTGAGGAGATCCACGAGGTTTGACTCACAGTTTTTGGGCCGCATTTTCACAAAATCAAAACACGCGATTCTTCGAGAGTCAATCCTGAAAGTCAAAACCGGACAGCATTAGAAAGACAAACAACACGCGCGTGCTTCCGTGAGACATCAAAATTGACTCAAGAAGCTACCGAAGTGGCCTTATCGCAAATTTACCGCCAAGGCCGAGTTACTCAATATGTTACTCAAAAAATAAGAAAATTCAAGTTTTCACTCACCTTTGACCTTTGCGAGGCAGCAGGACAGTGTCTGATGGTGAAGCCCTGGTTGAAATAGCGGAAATGGCTGAATTTGGAGGTTTTCGGTAGGGTTTTGGCTAGGTTTTTGCAGCAAAACACGGCTAACATTTTTCACTCGAAAATGGTTTTTGACAGCTGACAGTCAGCTGGGTTTGTTTACATGCGAATTTACGCAATTGCGAGCTCTGGAACGCACGATCGAGCGTTTCACTGCGTTAGTGGAGAATAAAAAACAGGAAAACAAGAAAGAAAGTCTGGAAAAGGCTGAATCGTCCGCAGAAGCGCATTAAAATTGGTAAATTGGCAGAGTAGAGCAAGCAAAGACAACAAAGTGGCGTTTGTAGGGGACAATATATCTTTTGAGCGTTACTTCCTTCAACAATCAGCGAAAATGCAGGTAAGCGTCGTTCCTGGGAGGGAAAACCCTGTGTTTTCATCTCGACTTGGGGCCTCTCCTGCAGCAAATCCAGCCGTGTGACAAGGCTTTTGAGCTGCAGGGGAGGAACTTTGTGGGGAATCGAGGAAATTGAAGCTCAACAATTGAACCTTATTTCGTTTTCCAGAACATCGACGATCCACCCTTCCTCACAGTAGGTACGGAAGTAAGCGCTAAATACAAGGGTGCTTTTTGCGAGGCCAAGGTCCGAAAGGTAGTCCGCAACATCAAGTGCAAGGTGGCCTACAAGCAGGGTCTGGGATCGGGCTCTGTGGGAGACGAGGCCATCAAGGGCACTCTCCGGGTCGGGGCGGCGGTGGAAGTCAAACATCCGGATCGGAAGGAATACGTTGAGGCGACCATCACCAAGATCCAGGATTGCTCGCAGTACACAGTAGTGTTCGATGACGGCGACATCACGACTCTCCGGAGAACGGCCCTGTGTCTCAAGAGTGGGCGGCACTTCAACGAGATGACCCTGGACGAGCTGCCTCTCACCAATCCCGAGCACTTTGGGAATCCCGTGGTGAGTCGAAACACCCATAGAACGTAGCTTCTAGAAGGGAATGCCAAAATATGAATTTCAGTTTTTCCGCGAAAAAAGTTTGATTCGCATTTTGCATAACTACAAGAGAATTGAGGACTAGAGAGGTACAGCATTATATTTTTGTATTACTTTTAGAAGTAAAGTTATCACTCTAGTCCCCAAGACTCTGTGGTATTTTTGAAGGATTTCGGGGTGTTGTGAATTTTTGCTCCCGTTCTAGAAAAAACGCTCTATGGTAAAGACAGGAATTGCCGTTCAACAACGAGCTCCTTTGCAGGTCGGAGGCGGGAGACGAGGCCGCAGGTCGAGACACCTGCACGACGACAGCTCAGATGAGGAGGAGGACGAGCCGGTGCAGCCGAAGAAGAAGGTGGAGAAAGAGAAGGAGGAGAACATTGGGAAAGTCGTGTGCGTGGAGATGACAGAGACGAAGAAGAAGTCCACGAAGGAGCTCTGGTTCCCGGCCCTGGTGGTCGCCCCCACCGCCACTGATACCGTCAAGATTCGAGTCAAGGACGAGTACCTCGTACGTTCCTTCAAGGACGGTCGCTACTACACGGTCCCGAAGAAAGAGGCCACCGAGTTCACGCGGGAGCAGGCCCAGGGCCAGTCGGGACCCGCCATCTCTGCCGCCCTCGAGTACCTGGACAAGGACCAGCTGCCCACGCACTGGGACCGAGATGCCATTTTCGGGAACTTTGGCAACTCGAGCGACTCCGACCAGGACTACGAGACCGACAGCAGCGACGATGAGCCCACGGAGGAGAAGGACCACTTCGTGGCCCAGCTCTACAAGTTCATGGACGACCGCGGGACTCCTCTGAACAAGGGCCCGTCCATCATTAACCGCGACGTCGACCTCTACCGGCTCTTCCGGACAGTCCAGAAGCGCGGGGGTTACAACCGCGTAACGGCACAGAATCAGTGGAAGGCGATCGCGATCAGGCTCGGGTTCACGCCCGCCACAGCGAGCATCACGAACCTCGTGAAGCAGGCCTACAAGAAGTTCCTGCACTCGTTCGAGGAGTTCAACCGAAAGCTGGGCTGCACGATGATCTCCACACCCCGGAACAGGCCCACCAAAGGGCGGAGTCTCGTGCGTCCGGGGTCTGTGTCATCTCCGAAGCTCGACAGCATGGCTAAGGTGAGATACATTTTAGTTTAGGCTTTTTAAGGTTTCATAAAAAATTGAAAGTATGCTTTTAGAGGGCCCTAACTATGATCTATTAATTTTCACCACACGTATGAGAAAATAAATTTCGATTTTAAGGCCTTTAAATAAGAAATGTTCACCAATTTTTCCCACTTTTTCAAAATTTCAAAAATGAATTCAATTTTTCTTTGAACATCGGAAATATGAAACTAAGCGAGTTTTCCAAAATCTCATTTAAATATCATCGCAAATTTAATTTAAAATTGAAATTTGTTCGTTTCAGTCCGTGAAAGAGGAGCCAGTGGTTCCAGTGAAGGCTCCCCAGACTCCCTCCACGTCAATCACGGAAGACGTCGCAGCAGAGGACTCTTCTGGAGAGAGCAAGAAACCCAAGAAGCTGGGAAAAGTAAGGAATCTCGTGGAAAAGTTCGAAGAGAAGGTGAAGGAAGTCAAGGAAGAGAAGGAAGAAGTGAAGGAGAAGAGTGTGGAGAAGCAAGTTAAGAAGGAAAAGCCGCCCAAGAAGCTCCCAGCGCCCGTCGTGGAGAAGCTGGACGAAAAGCGGGGGAGAAAGCGAAAGGACAGCGAATCGTCGGTCAAGAAAGAGCCCGAAGCAGCGCCCAAAGTCCCACCCGTGCCGCCTCCCTTCAAGATTGAGATTGGGGACAAGCTCAAGGTCTATTACCACGAGCAAACTGTCACGTACGAGGCCAAGGTGCTCGACATCCAGAAGCAGGAGGGTGACCTGGTCTACCTCGTCCACTACACCGGCTGGAACACGCGCTACGACGAGTGGGTGCGGCGTGATCGCGTGGCCGAGAACCTCACGAACAACAAGCAGCAGAAGAAGCAGAACGCAAGCAAGAACAACAAGTCCGGTCCAACCCACCCGCCCTCAGCGAAGACCCCGAAGCGTGGTCGGCAGCACTCAAAAAGCGAGTCCGCCACCCCGACCACCAGAGGCGCCACAGGGAGCCCCACAAAGTCCCCAGCACCTTCTAGAAGAGGCACGAGGGCGACCCCCAGACGAACGTCGAACAACACGGACGTCTCCAGCATCCAGTCGGACTCGGACACGGACTCGGACGAGCCCATCAAGAAGTCGACCCAGAGGTCGACCTCGTCGTCGGCCGCCTCCACCACCAAAGCCATCGCCTCGGACAAGTCCAACGTCACTGAGTCGTCAGACGAGTTCTCGAACGGCACCAAGGGACGAGACTTTGACTTGCGCGAGCTGAAGGGCCTCAAGTCGGGCTCGCCGGCGCTGGAGGTCTCGGAGATGGCGGTCAAGGTAAAGAACGAGGACGAGAACGTATCCACGGCCTCCACGTCGGACACGATATTGGGACCTAAGTTCTCCGGCGTGTCGTCGGACTCGGAGTTCGAGGAGGACGACTCGCAATCCAGCAGCAAGACGTACGGGTCGGACTCGCTCAAGACGCTTGCGGCTAAGCTGGGCGAGAAGAGCTTCGTAAAGACCCTGGAAAAGGGCAAGACGAAGAAGAAGGTGGCGGAGGACAAGAAGAAGTCCCTCGATCAAGTGAGTACAGAGTTTTTTCTGGCTATGATTCTAGTTACCTTTTGTTTCAACTTGCTTTGACTCGACCCTAAGAATTTTTGGAAAACGATAACATAAAAATCACCCCTTTTCCAGCCTTAAGTGGTAACAAAAAATTGTCAAATAATTTTATAAATCAAACAAATAATTTTTATCAAAAGTTTTCTGAAATTTTGTTTACAGAGTATTAGTTGCATTTTTAAGGTAAAACTTTTTTAAGCCATACTCTTAGTCCCCCATGATTTTAATTTTGTTCTCTTTTTCCAGCAAAAGCCCCGCAAGCCTCCAGTGGCTCAAAAAGAGAAGAAGAAAGAGCCGTTGTTAAACATCGAGAAGTCGATTCCGAAGAGTGTGATCGAGAAAAGCACGGCCAAGATCACACCGGAGAAGGTGGCGGCCAAGCTGTCGCTGCCGGAGGGCGCAAAGGAGCTTCAGGTGAAGCTCCGGGACATCCGCGACGATCCTCCAGACGTGTACGAGTTCAAGGAGCCGGAGCCATTCGAATTTGAGACCGCCTCGTCATCACGCAAGGAGTCGGAAAAGAAGAAGGACTCGGAAAAGAAGGGCAAGAAGCGAGCCCCCGAAGAGGACTCCAGTGCCTCCGAGGACGCCTTCGATGTTCTCCGGAAGTCGCCATCGTTCAAGCCGCTGAAGGAGGAGACGACGCCCGTAAAGGAGGAGCCGCTCATGAACAAGTCGGCGTTCATGAATACGAATGTGGAGTCGTCACCGGAGCTGGGGAAGGGCTCGGAGCGACGGAAGGACGAGAAGAAGATCTCGGACCTCGAGTCCGTGAAAAAGATCCTCACGGACCCCACGTTCGAGCCCCCCAAGGTGGAAAAACCGTCGAGTATCGCCGAGAAGCTGCTCTCCGTACTGAGCCAGCAGAAGGCCTCGGAGGGGGCGAGCAAGTCAGAGGAAAAGCCGCCCTCGTACCTCCCAGAGGCAGGCTTCCCCGCCTTCCCACCGGTCGATATCCTCAAGTCCACACTCAGCGCCCCCTCTCTGCCGCCCCCCAAGGCTCCCAGCAAGGCCCTCGTGGTCGAGAAGGTGGACATCCTGGAGTCTATCTCGCCCAAGAACACGGAGCTCAGCGAGACCATACAGAAGCTGGAGTCGGCGATCCAGAAGAGCTCGCAAGCACCGGCCCCCAGCAGATTCGACGAGGACCTCTCGGACTCCACGGACTCGGAGCAGAGCCGACTCGTGATCGAGGACGAAAGCCAAAGCTCCGAGTACCTCACGCAGCCCGATCCCGTCCCGGTCGTCGTCGAGTCGCCCCGCGAGTCCTACGACAAGCTCAAGAAGTACGTACAGGCCGTGGAGCTCGTGGCAGCGAACTCGGGCAGCTTGGAGGTGAAGCCAGCGGAAGAAGAGCCTCCGAAGAAGGAGGAGGAGGCTGCGCCAACCAGCGAGCCAATCTCTATGCTGCTCTGCGAGGAGACGATCCCGGGGAGTCCCGCGTCCGGGGGCATCAAAGACCCCGAGCAGCAGAGTCGCAAGCCTGTCTACGCTGACGCCGGCTTCCTGGTGCCCTCTTCCAGTGCCGGGGAAGGCGGAGGAGGCGACAAGGGTGAGGGCACGGCAGAGAACTCGCCCAGTAGAGACTACAGCCAGGACGAGAGCAAGTCGGAGAGTGAGAGGATAGGTGAGTTGCTCTGTTTAGGTCTCGTTGGAGGCCATTTTTTGGTCTTACAGTTTAAACTCCTTATTGAACTTTGTGGAATTTTTGTCAAACCCCAAGCTTCGAAAGTTGAACTTCAGTTTTTATTCCTGAAAAACAAAATTCTTGTTTTTACCACTAAACAAATTAACTAAGAAGTGGAAAATTCGGTAGTAAGTTTAACCAATTAAGTGGACTAGAAAAATTCTAAAACTTCAAGAGTCCGAAAACAAACAGAAATAACGTTCTGAACTTGTTCTATAAATTATGATATAAATTCATCTAAAATATTATTTTTTCCTTTAATTTTTTACTCAAAGTTCTGATTCTATTTTACGTTTTTCAGCTGTTGACGAGTTCGCTCTCAAAAAGCGTAGGCGACCTAGAAGGCAGAGCGACGCAGACAGCATCAAGAAGCGGAAAATACGGGGTCGAAATGGTTAGATTTCTCCGATCTAGCTTCAGTACCTTGTAACTCTACGCTTCGTTTCAGGCTCAGACAGCGAAGACAACTCAGATGCGGCAGCGATGGCTCAGGGAGCAAACACTCTGGCCACACTCTCGCTTCCCTCCACTAGCGCAGGCCGTTCTCCAAAGCCGTGTCAGTACAATTTCCTCGTCCAGCTGGGTAGGTCGAGCTCTAGCACGTCTCTTTTCCGATGCTTTAGCTGGCTTGTTTCTTTCTAGATCCTGCCATGAGTAGCAACCAGAGGATCGCTCTTCTGAGGAAGAAGATCCAAGATCTCCAAAAGACGTACAACACAATCAAGTCCGAGTTGGCGAGCATCGAGAGGCGGAGAAAAAAGATCCGGAGGCGGGAGAGGGAGAATAAGAAGAACGCGAAGGCTAACTCCTAAGGAGGTTGAATCATCAAAAACAATGAATTTGTTTTGGATCTTTAGAATATTCTTTGCAGTAAAAATGTGGATAAAATAAATTTTATTTTGAAACTACTTTGAATCCGAGGTTTACTTTAAGGACCTCATTTGGTACAATATTGGGAATATACTTCTTCTAAGGGCTGGTAAAATTAATCCTTTATTCTAAATTTTGCTCATATTGAACCATAAATATTTTAGCAAAAAGTTGAGATCGTTAAGTTAAGAATCCCTAGAAAACGTTGAACCCATTTTCAGGGAGACTTGCACAATCGTCAAAATATCTTCTGCTTAGGTGGCGCTGAAAATCAATCAACTATGTAGAAGTGCGTCAAAAATTGTTTTATTACAAAAAGAATTGATGAACGAGTGGAATATTGCAGTTTTCAATTGAAAGATGCTGATTTTATAGAAAAATACTAAAATTAGTTGACTTAAAATTACAATAACTAATACATATTAAAGTCCTCGTTATGTTTTGGCTCATTGACTCTCTTCCAAAAGAAACACCATCCTCTCTCTACTGAATTGCTGTATTCTTCGGTAGCACCACCTCCTCTAGGCTCTCGCGGTGTCGGCCAGGACTCTCGCGATGGACCCCAAACCACCACGGGCGAATACCTTCTCGTGCCACGTGAGCAGATGGCCGCTGCTTCCCTCGCTTGGGATCTCAAAGCCCCGGTAGATGTACTTCATCAGCACGTCCAGCAGGTCCGGGTCGAGTTGGTCGATAGCGGCATCCATCTGGGTGGCCCGGATTGACAAGAGGACTCGCAGAGTGAGACTCAGAGCCTGGTCCTTCGTCTGCTGGTTCTTGCAGCCGAGGGGCGCGTTCTGGAGCACAAACTGAAGGGCCTCGACGCTCTTGCCCTGGTTCAGTAGATTAGTCACTTCGTTCTCGTCGGGACCGAGTTTGGAGATTTCGGTGACTGCCTCATCCTCCTTGAAGTTGTCCTCATTGTACGCATCCACGTCGATTTTGCGGAAGGCCGAGCTAGAGGTGTTCTTTGCCATGATTTGCAGCCCCAGAAGTCGAATGGAACGCCCTTAAATTGAATACTTTCGTGTCGGGCAAAACGAGATAAAACACAGGCGAAACTTGAACTGACGAGTGATTACGAATTGCGAGCTCAGGGAAGGACCTGCGGGATTTGATGAAATGTTTTCCAGCACTGGCATACAAATCTTCTATTATATTGCGTTAAACTCCCATATTACAAGAGACAATGTTTTTGGAGTCAAAAACTGAGGTTGCAAAAACTATAAAACGGACGTGTTATGTTGTCGTTAAGGGCCTGTTCACATATTACGTCACGGTCCAAGGGGGGGGGGGTGTCGGCCGCTCCGTGACAGTCAGTACAAACTCAAGTACTGTTATATAGGACAAACCGTGACAGAGGGGGGGGTGGGGGTCGAAAATCTCGATTTTCACCGTTACGTAATATGTGAACAGGCCCTAACTCATGAAATAATGTAGCTTAGATATGATTAGGATTGAATTATGTTTCTTTAACCATATTGATTGGAAATCTGTCGTTTGGTTTTACGAGGTTTTATTAACATTTTCAAATTAAGGTTTGATTTCAAGAGTAGTTTGTTACGGAAAATTTAAATCTCACAAGTTTTACATTGACCTGCTGTTTGGAAAGAAATAAAAAGTTCATTCATTAAATATTGTAAAAAGTAAGGGAAAGCTTTTTCAATGATCAACTGATCGAACGACACACTAAATTACTCCCAATGGAATTCGTTCCGACCGCATTAGGGTTAACCAACAACTTAGATTCGTGCCCGACTGAAGATCCATCCCTGAATTCAAGTGTCAAAAGCACCTGTCAAAGGCCCAAACAATCGAAGAAAATTTGTGCAACTTTAGAGAATCCGCAACTTTTGAGATATTTCAAGACTGCCACCCCAATTTAGCTGAAATGGGTGTCGAAGCAAATCTGAACGCAGTGTAAATTGCCGCTGTAGGTTCTGAGTCGAGTGAAACTGAACCAGTCCTTGATTTCAGAGACCCAGAAGGCCCCTCACATCTTCCACTTCAGTCCCATAGCGAAAACGATCCCCGACTCAAAATGCCGAACAAAAAGTGGAAGGACATCACGGAGGACTTCTTCGAGGCCGTGAAAGGTACTGTGTTGAGACTCGGAAGGGACAATTATCAGTGTTGATATTTCAGAACTGGAAGTCGGCGAGCTCCAGCATGTCTTCCTCTTCGGCCTTTTTGAGGCGATGTCTGCCATAGAGATGATGGACCCCAAGATGGACGCTGGCATGAAGCGCCTCGAGGAGCCGGCTCCTCTGACGTTCGAGACAGCTGTGGAATCGGGCTTCATCAAGCTCGAAGAGATCTCCCATGAGGACGTCATTGGACTCACGGACGCCATGTACGCCTGTCTCATCTCCTGGCTCGAGGGCCACTCCCTTGCCCAGACCTCTCTGACCTGCCTGTACCTCCACAACCCTCTCATGATCAGGGACAAGACTGTGCAAGCCATCAGCTGCGCCATGCTGAAGCTTGTAGACACCATCGTGAAGCAAATTATGGCCGTGAAGGTGTACGAGGAGGAGGACTTCCAGTACTGCACGTACGGGTACGATTTGTGCGGAGTCTACAGCCAGCAGGAGGTGCTGCAGATGCTGAAGAACGTCGAGGACGAGATGATCAAGCTGAGCAAGCAGAATGAGGCCCAGTCGGAGCTGATCCTAGGTGTCACTGCCAGGCTCAAGTTCACGAGGTTTCTTCTCCAGGTGCTGGGACTCTTTGAGCCACAGACGGTAAGAAATACCTTCTCTGTTCAGCCTACATCCCTACACTAAAGAAAATCTAAATTTCCCGACATTGGAAACATCATTTTCGATTAAGTGAGAAAAGCGGAAATGGAAAATTTTAGGGACTTAAAAACCAAGAGGTGAAAGTTAAAGATTTCTAAAGAAGTCTTAAGAAGTTTTCCATGAATATTCCGATATTTTCCGAGTCAAATTTTGATTTGTCTTATATGAGAGCTTCAAAATTTTACAAAATTTTTCCGAACTTCTCAATTTTTGAAATATTTATGGAGATTACAAGAAGCTTTCTTAAAAAGACTCCAAACATTTCAACATTTCAGCTTTAAATTGCCTAAAATCTGAATTAAAAAAACTGTAAATTCTAGGGCCACCCGACGACAGAGCTGGAGATGAATGAGATCACGCGCATCCTGAACGCCGCCCTCGAGCTGATCCCCGTGATAAAGCGCACCATCGGACTCGGTACCCCCGCAGACCCCGACTCTGACGCACCCTGCAAGGTCGGCTTCTCCCTTATGGTCAACCAGCGGCTCCTGCCGCCTACGTTTCCGCGCTTCACCAAGTTCCGGGACCGGCTGAGCTGCATCACGTTCCTCGAGGAGCTCATCACGCGTCTCCGGCTCACGTGTCGCGTCATCCACTGCTCGACCTACCACTCGGCTCTCAACTTCTTCCTGGACTTCAGCAAACGAGCAGGGCACTGTCTCCTATCTCGAAGCGTTCTCCAGCACCTCTACTTCCGGGACAACCCTCGAAAAATTTTCGGCCAGACCGAGTGCGATTTCATGCTGCGAGACTCGATTAGGGAGTTCATAGCCCCCGCTGCACTCCTCCCAGACCACCCCCTGGCCGCCGACAGTATAGCTCAGGGGTGCATCAAGTCGTTTCTGTTCTTCAACCAGGCCCCGTTCATGTCGTTCCTGGAGATCTGCGGCTACAACCGGGCTCGTCAGAGAGACAAGCTGGCCAAGCTGCTCGACAGCTTCGCGAACCTCCAGGACGAGGCGGAGCGTGTCGACGCGTACTTTTACAAGACTCTCTCGAAGGAGACCGAGACGCCTCAGCACCTGGCCTGCTTCGGGACCTGGGTGCTCTACTACACCCTCAGAGCCATGTCGCTGTACCTCCTCTCGGGGCTGGAGCTTGAGCTCTACAGCATCCACGAGTACTTGTACATATTCTGGTACCTCTACGAGTTCCTATTCGGCTGGCTTGTGTCCTCTTTGACCCGTGCTGACTGGTACTTGGAGGCTAGCGAGGCTCGCAAGACAGAAAAAGGTAAGTCCCAGTTTGGTAAAAATTATTTTTTAACTCAGTCCCGAATTCAGATGAATTGTTTTTCTGCGAGTTCAATTTATTTGGGAGGGCTTTCTACTCGTGTTATGATTTTTAGCTCCAGAAAAGTCCGAAATGAGATCTTGTGATCTTGTAACATCTAAACGTTTCTTGAGGAATATTCCTTAAGAGCGCTGACTTAGCAAGTTATTGCTATGGGTTCTAACCTACCATGGAAAAATTCAGTAAATGTTGGTACATGTTTCTGTCTTAGAAAAATTGAAATGTGTTCGATTTGACTGATTTGTCGACCCTGGATTTTTTTTTGCCCATTCTAAAGGACAAATCTGGCACTGCCACTGCTTAGGAGTATTTTGAAAAAAGGAGTAAACTTAGATAGCTTTTAAATTTGAAAATTTAAAACGTAGTAAAATTTTCAAAATTAGCAGGCAAAAAGGGACGGGACAAGCCGAAGAACAACAAGAAAAAAATGCGCTACCACACGGTCGAGATTATGTACAACCAGGCGCTGCAAAACATGTGCGGGGGCTACTACAAGGGTCTGGCGGGCTTCCTTAAAGAAGAGCGGGTCCCACAGCCGCTTCCAATGTTCAACAACGAGAAAGTGCGATTTGAGCACCGCTTCGCGCCCTTTACGGAACTCACAACGCCCCCTTCGATGCCATATTTCGAGTTCAAGCGCATGGAACACCAGCTGCTCAAGAATGCCTCGACAGATCTATTTGTGGCGGCCGCCAAGCACTTTCACCAGGCCCGGACTCTGCTGGAGTCGATCCCGAACCCGGATCAGGAGATGACGGACATCCTGAGGGTGGCCAAGTTCAACTTCGTCGTCATGAACTTGCTGGCCAACGGGCACAAAAAGGAGTCCAGGGCGCCTCCCGAGTTCGACTTTTCCGTCCACAAGTACTACCCCATTATCAAACAGCAGTAGACACTTTGTACGTAGATTTCGGGTGCGGATTCCGGAGCAATAAAGTTTGTATGTGCCAAAGAATCTTTCGACTTCCTATGGGCCTTTTGACATCAATGAGCAAGAGACGAACTGGTGCAAGTATAATCGTCCTTCGTCTCTCAAGTAGGTTCACTGACTTCTTGCAAGATTCCTAAAATCACTCATAATCATACTATCATAATCATAATCACACTATAATCACTTATAATCACTCATTTTAGATTAAGTATGGAAAGTTGACTCAATAAATGAACTACAGTAGAGTTCGTCTAATGTAAACCTATAACGTATAAACTAATATAAACGTAACTTCGTCTAATATAAACGAATTTTGGTCTCTCGTCTCTCGTTTTCACATAAAATTGAGTTCGTCTAATAAAAAGTTCGCGTTAAATCAATTATTTCGTCCACTTCCCTGAAATTGCTCTTATGCAAATTCTACGGTATGTTCATTGTCGTGTGGTTTACAACAGGATCCTGAGAATTTCTGGGACCCTTTCTCCACCCTTCTTCTCTTGAATCTAGATTGGAGCATGTGCGAAATTGGGATTGTGTTGGGAATGATGAAGTTTTCTTAGTTCGTTTTAAATTACTATTTATTAATCGGAACTCAAAGATTTATGAAATTATAATATGGAGACAGGTTTACTTAAATCAACTCAAATACAAATCACCTTACATTCTTCTAGGTGAAAATAGGTTAGGGAAAATAGGGTGTAATTCGACGACTCTCTTGACCATTATTACATTGACCTGACCTAAAAGAATAAACTCAATTTCTGGCCTCAATTTTTGCTGACCTTCTTACTCTGACAGGGACCGTAGCTCTCAATCTCCTATTAGGCTCACTTGTCCTTCCGTGTGGCTCTCTAGATTTTCTTTAATTTCACAATTCATTCAGTTTAAAATTGACAGGTCACAATTGGACTTGCAATGTCTGTTTCTCTGCTTAACCATTCTGAATTTGTATCTCGAATATTGCCTAAGCTCGTGGCTTTCTAAAATTTCAACATTTTCAACTTGTCTCACAAATTATAATAAACTTACATCTTTGCTTTACTAAAACCCTGATTGTGATTCCTTGAACTATGGTTTCACTGTATTTTTGATACTCTCAACTAATTAATTTAATTTCTGAGATTTGCTCCTGTCTTGTTTCACAACTCTTTTATCTATTTGATGTGGTTTGTCGAGCGGTCGCACTTTGTCGTCCAAGCCAACGTTTAATAATATACTAAACAGATTGCTTAGCCCGATTAAAGTTCAGTGCAAATCTGAATAAGAGTAAATTTATTACAAAAACAAGAACTTTCATCTGAAATTAATTTTTAAAATTCTATAAAAAAATGAAACATCAGACGAGATCTCTAGCGAAGATGAAATACAAGGAACTCCTAAAGTTTGCCATGTATTTTTCATTGCAAAAATTAGTGAAATTTAAAATATGTACAATTCAGCTAAATCTTTGGCAAATTTGAAGTTTTTAATAAAATTTCGCTTCAACTTTAAACTACATAACAAAGTTGAAATGAAAGTGCACTCCGACAAGTTTTTTAGAACACTAAAAATACTTTTGGCTCAAAATTAAAACATTTTTTTGGTTTTTGGGTGACTCTTACACACAAAATACGATATGTGGCAAAAGGATGAACATTTAGAAAAATGCATTCAAAGAAAATATTCCGAACTCTTGATTTATACCGTTTGTGGTATATCTCAGCACTGCCTTAATAATCTCTCAAACCTCAATGGAGACAACAGTTTTTCCAACCACTTTTCCTCATGTGAGCACAACCTAGTCTTGGAACCTCCTCAGCACTTTGAAATCACAGAAACTGCAGGATCTCGGAGAAGTCACTTTCTTCAATTTCGGAAGTTGGTGTCTCGGGACTCGCCTCAGACTCCGCCTTGCTCGAAGTGTCGCTGTCGCCCTCCGCCTCGACCTCAATGACCGCCTTCTGGATCGACAGCCTCAGTTGCTTGCATTGGCTCGGGCTCATCATGCGCATCTGGTCCGCCAGGTAGTCACCGAATATCTTGTGGGTGTCCGTAGGAGGGGCGTCGGAAATCTTCACTGATTTACCCATGATAGGTGTTATGTCTAGGCTACTCTTTTCGAGAACTGATAGCTGTGACTAAAAGAACCTCGTAATTTATTCGGGCTTCCGACTTTTCCGTACGTGTCTCGGCATGCTTGTGTTTGTATGGTTTTGTATCAAGGAAAACGGCCTTGGTATCTAACCGCTTGGAAGGTCGTGCTTAAGTGTGTGCTCAGTTTTGTTTGGTCAAATGCTAGACAAATTAACGACTCATTCTCAGGCATGGTGGAGAAGGCAATTTGCGTCAATCGGATTCCTGGAAGGCTCTGAAGCCGGCCCAAGTTTTAATACTACTTAGAAGTCTAGGAGGCTTCCGTGAGGGGGGTTAATTCAAATGTGAAGCGCCTATACTTCTGGCAAGTCATCGTGTTCCAGGAATCAAATGACTCAAAATGGGCCAGAAAATTTATTTACAACGAGAGATCTGCTGTGACATCTTTTAACTATGTGAGCAGTTTCAAATGACACAGCTGTAAAAAATTCAGCTTCTTAAAATTAAATGTGTACCCTCAATCAACAGAACACAAAGCAGTTTTAAAGAGGAAGCAATGTAAAAACATCTTGAACGCTTAGCCGTGGACTAACGCAGTTGAGTGCATGTTCAAGTTGGCATAGTTACAAAATTGGGTCGAAGTAAAAACCTTTTGTGCAAAAATCAGTTTCTGTAGAAACTTAAGGAGTCTCTAGCTCTGTCCCTGGTGGTGGCACGGTTATCCTGTAGGACAATTATTTGCTAGCTTTAATAAGTTTATCACCATACTAAATTTTCAGCTCAATCGGAGGAACTAAAATTTTCCCCCCTTCGGTGGCCTCTCCCCTAACCCCCTTTGGTGAAAGGGGCATACATGTGTTCTATGATTTACTAGATTGGATATGATGTATGTATATATCCTAAATTTAGCTTATTCGGATGAAGTATATGGAACTTTCATACAACGGGAAAACCCCTCTTTTACCCACCAGGAAGTTTTCCGGAAACTGCCTGGGGGTCTCTAAGTCTTGCAGTTTCGAAGCCTTTGTGACTTAGACGGACGGACAGACAGACAAATCGGACACATAGATACTTAAGTGCATCTTTTTCAAAATCCATGAAAATGCATAAAAAATAGTTTCTTAGAACTTTGAAAGAAACTCACTGAGTTAGTGAATTAGTTTTAGTTTTGCAAAGAGTGACAAATGCTGTTTCTATGTGAATTAATGAAAAACCTTTTATCATGATTTCGCCACTCGTTGAATTATTTGCAGGAGTGACTAACAGAACCTGCAATTCACGGTAGCAGTTGCGACATTGCGAGGATTTTTCCATCTTTCTGTCGTTTGTGCGATTACATGGACTTTAAACCCATGGGAAAGGAATAAATAATGCAGAAGATTTTGTAATTGCTTTCACAAGTTTATAAGTAGACACAATCTCAATGACTTACTTCAGTTGGGACTGAAGAGAGCTTGGAAGAAGGCAAAAATGAGGTAACGGGAAACCTTTATTGCGTCCTTAGATAACACTTTCGACCAGTAGACTCGTCAAGGTCAACCCGAGGAAACCCATTGAGTCAGGCTTCGGTCTGCACATCGCCATCCTCAAGTACTGCGGACTCTGGCCCTTCATGGAAGACGAGAAGAAGCTGCTTCTCTACAACCTCTTCGGAGCCACGCTCATCCTGCTCTTTCTCGTGATTTTCGTGGTTACTCAGATCGCCTACATTGTTCTCTACACCGATAGTATCAAGACTTTCGCCGACGCCTTCTACTTTCTTCTCATCCAGGGCGCAGCCCTGCCCAAGAACCTGCTGCTTCGCAAGGAGATCCACCGCATCAAAACGTGCCTGGACAAGCTGGAGACGGAGCTGTTTCTAGCGAAAGACGCGAGGGAGGACGAGTACGTCGGATCAGCCATCAAAATTAACCTCTTCATCCACCGATTTGGCATTTTCATGTGTTTCCTGTGCATCTTCAGCTGGACCCTGACAGTCATCACGGGAGAGAAGCCAACCATCGTCTACGCCGTTTTTCCCTTTGAGTACAAAACTGGGCCTGGGTTCTACTTTGTATTTGTGTTCCAGCTCCTCGGGACTCTCTATAGTGCAGTGACTTTCGTTACAGCTGACTCGCTCTTCACTGGGCTCCTCTTGCAGTCCACAGCCCAGATCCATCGGCTTTGTGGAAGACTCGAGCATGTAAGTGGACTTGCGTCTGTCTTTTCATTTGTCAGTCTCTATGAGTTCAAAAATTGGTACTGAAAAACAAGACAAATTAAAATTTTCACAGATTTTTAGTTAGAAAAATTCACTGATGGTTCGGAATTGTCCAAAACTATACGAGCTAGAGCTGCAGTTTTTTCTACATTTTCACTGTTGTAGACGCTTTGCCATCGGTCTGTCTGCGGTTATTTGCATCGTGTAGGACATAACCTATAGGAGTGCATGCTAACAAGTTAAGACCCTCATCCCTTACTGAGGGGAAGGGAGGTCTTCTACGTTTGTATGAAAACTTCTCATATAACATCCGATTGAGCTGAAATTTAAGTATGTTGTAGTCTGTGCAAAATCTAGAAAATCATGATACCAAATGTGACCCCTACCATGTACAGGGATGGAGCTAGGGGCCCCAAAGTTTGTATGGAAGAAAATTTTTTTATTGCAATTAGACTTAACTTTGAAAATTTCTTGTAAAAAGACAGGTAAAAGTGGACAGTCTAAAAGAAAATAGAAAGAAAATAAATAAGGTTAAATAAGATTAAATTAAATTGAAACAAGCAAAATCGATGCTAAAGCTTATGGGTGCATTTTAAAAATGTTGAGAAAGGCTGATGTCGTTACGTTGCCATCACACTAGGCAATTTAAATTGTCACGATTTGGGCAATTTCAGGCAATTCCAGTGGCCGCAAAATTGCGGCAATTTTTGCCCAGAGCAAAAAATCAGAATCAGGGCAACTAATTTCATCAAAAATCGGGCAATTTTCTGTAGTGTGATGGCAACCTAAGGTGCATTAATGTTTGTTTTAAAACCTTCTCATGGTCGATTTGGCTTGATTTAAATTTTTACATGCTGTCATGAATGACCTAGAAGGTAGGCTCATAAGCAAAAAAAAAACTGTCAGGGACGTGACCAGGAGGGTTTTTCCATTGTATGAAACTGAAATTTTAGTATATTTAGTAAATTTTATTATAGGAACCACATACATGTACGAAGCACCGGTAGTTCGGTTAGAGGAAAAAATCTAGCAAATTATTGTTCTACACTATACCCGTACCAGAATCAGGGACGGAACTAGCGAAAAGGATTTTTGGACAAAATGTTTTCATTTCGTCCCAGCTTTTACATAAAAACCAACTTGAAAGTGCACTCGAATGCGTCCGTCACCGACTAAGCTTTGAATTAATATTATACTTAAAGAGATGGAAAATGAGGGGATTTAAAATATCGTCTCAGACTCTTGTTTGAGTTGAATGTTTATACTTACAGTTGGGGCACCCTCAATCTGCGTTTTTAGCATCGAGGGTCATTGAAGTCATGCCCGTGGAAGGAGAGGCAAACAAGAAGAAGGAACTCTATGACAAGCTCGTAAGTTGCATCAAGCACCACAAGGAAGTTTTGAAGTAATTTCTTCAATCCTTTCAAAAGGCTCAAAGCTTACTTTTTCCTGCCCACAGCTTGTGCCAGGAAATGCAAAAATCCTTCAGCAACACCATTTTCATCCACCTCTGCGTCTCTCTGTTCTCCCTGTGCATGACGGAGCTCCTCCTCATTCTTTTCATGGACGACCGCGTGTTCTTTTTCAACGTCCTGCCCTGCTTTTCCACCGTTTCCTTTCAAATCTGGCTTGTCAACTTTGCCGGAAATGAAGTCCATTACGCCGTAAGTAAAATAAATTTAGGCCAAGTTGTGAAGTTAATTCCCATTTCAGTCTAAGAACCTGATGAGCCACGCCTACTTTTCTAACTTTGTGAAGATGGACGTGAAGACCAAGAAGCTCTTAATCACTTTCATGGAGAAGTTGGAAAATCGATATTGGAAAAGGAAACCTAATTAAAAGGATTTGCTTTCAGGCTCAAATTTGACATAGTCATCAACGTTGGCATTAGCTTTAAGGTGCCACTTCTTACAACAACATTTCTGAGCATCATGAAGACCTCATATTCGTACTTTGCCGTTTTGAGGACCATCCAAGCCCAGTAACGAGTGACTTGCATGCATAAGGAGTCAGGACTAATTTTATCTAGAACTAGAGGTGTACACTAAGCAGTGTTTTACACAGAGGGGAAATTTTATGCTGACTTCAGGATCGATTTCGGATGTTGAGTTGAGAGTTTTGGACCTTAACTTTCATGAGCAAACACAACACACCTTAGGTTCGTTAATGACACTTCTTCGAGTAAAAGGGCGTAGATTTAGACCTCACTTCAAAGTAGCAAAGCTGCAGCAAAGTAGCAGAAGGTTGTCAGGTTTTCTCCACAAAACGCAATGGGTTCTCTCCGCATCTCTCACGCGTCACATAACGCCTTTACTAACATCACACCTTCACTTGTTGGCTCGAGAACGGATTGTGAGTTCCAATCGAACTGCCAGTTAGCGATCTACTGTAACATTCCGCCACCTCAAGTATTAAAATCAAACTTTTGTTGGGCACAGATTTATTCTTTTGTACTTTGAGGGGCCTTGGAAATCTTAAACTGACTACTAAAAATAGAAACAACTTATACAACAAACCAAAACTAATCACAAAGAACAAAAAACCAAAATTTGTGAAAGGACTAAAAACATAAAAATGTCAGTGAGGTGTGAAAAATGAGCCAGAAACACCCGTCGTTGGGGCAGGAGTCTGTTGAGGATCTCCCATTCCAACTAGGAGCAGCCCATTTGGGTGTCAGGAAAACGTCTTTCGGTGCTCACCTGAGGTGCAAGTGAACTAATACTGGTCTGTGTGTGCATCGAAAGAGGTTCTTCCTGCTCGCAAATGGGCTCCTCATAGTCGGGGCTCGAGTGGTCAATCTTCAACTGCTCCATCCAGAATGGCGGGTGTTTCGTCTGAGATAAACATGAATTCTCTAGCACTGGATAAAACTCAGGAACTCGGAAAAATCTGCGTCCAAAATGGGAGTTTGGGGCTCTGCTATGTTTGCCTCTCCTTCGACCTCGATGATGGCCCTCAGGATGGCCATCCTGAGCCGTTTCCACCGATTCTGACCCATGTTACGCATCAGGTCTGCAATGTAGTCCCCGAAGATCTGGTGGGTGTCGCCAAGGGGCTCGATCGATGCCTCTGGGCTGGCTTTTCTCTTTCTGCGCAATCGGGAGGGCCGGAGGGTGTCTCCGGACTCTGAACTCGGGCTCTCCACTTGTATCTCAATTTCCTAAAACCGACTTGAATTAGCATTTGAGGGCTATAAAAAAGCAGCCTCGACTCACCAGACTCGGGGTCTGGCCGGAACCGGCGAGGAACTTCATGGCGTCAAAGAACTTCCAGCGGGCCACGTAGACCTCGTCCTCGCTTGCGTTTCTGATTTTCCTCATCAGGGCCGTGAACTGGCTGCGGAGGTTGTGCCACTTCATACAGACCTCCTTGACGTCCACGTTCAGCTTTGAGGCGATTTCTTTCTGTAGCATCTTTTTGTGGGCGCTAAAAGAGACAATTTGGAGACACTTCCAGGATAAGGCGCTTGTACTCACCGGTTGCAAAACAATTTGTTGGATACGTTCCATAAAGCTTCTTCAGACTCGTACAGGGAAATGAGCTCAATTGTTCTCTCATTGGTCCAAATATTGCTTTCATTTTTTGGGTTCGAGTATTCTTCGTCACTGGAGTTAGTTTCACTGAAAAAAGTCTATAAAATAAGATTCTTTCTTTTTGTGATTAAAAGGAGGAAATCAAACCTCATTTCAATCCTCCTTCAAGGCAAATTATCAAATGTAAAAAAGTTTCAGCTTACGGGATAAACTTCATCTCGAAAACTGCTATCAGAAGTGATAACCTGGCTGTGACTGACTTCGTTTTTATCCGCACTCAATGTTCGAATCATACGTGACTTGACCTTCAATTTGCGAAGAAAATATCATACAGAGAAGCCAGAGCTCGAATGTGTGTTTAGTTTTCACAAACTCGGTTTTCACCTGAGTTTTTTCAGCCTAAGCTATTGTTATGTAGCCTTGAATGCCGCTATCGGCAGCCCGTCGGACATTGCTGTGTGTTCAGTTTTATTTAACCACAAGTTTTATTTGACAAATGCTGCGTAAAAAGTTGTTTTCGAGGAGCGATTTGCGTCAATCGAGTTCCTGGAAAACCTTTGGGAACAGATCGACAAGCAAGCAAAAAGGAGCATTTGCGTCACACAACTGTTCATTGGATTCCAGATAACCTAACACAGCGTCTTGGAGGTCGTTGTCAAGGCTTATATTAAACTTATATTTGCCTCCTATCGAACCTTTCCTTAACCTATTGGGGGTGAATAAAATTTTAACTTTCTCGTAGTGATAAATCAATGTTAGTAAGAGACTCTCATTTAAACTTTTGCTTAAGAGTTTGAATGTAAGCAGAATTCTCCGCAGACCGCTGACTTCAAAATCATCAGACATAAATTTCCTTTTGAATTTGTCTATACTTTCACATATTTTGTTGTAAAAATAGGATGAAAACCTGAACCGGGTAGCTCAAGTATTTTAGGCATCTGCTGTTTGTGATATTTTAGCACTGAGACACAATTACTTTTTCTAGTTGGAACCATTTGAGGGGTCCATAGTTCTAGTAGAACACGAGTTTTTCGAACAGAAATCTACCTAGAGGCTAAAATTTTACATAGAACCCGGATTGAAAAGACATGTTTACTCCCAGTAGCTTTGAAAATAATACAACTTCTTTGGAAGAAAAACATCTGTTGTCAGTTCACGGCATAAATAATTATTACTACTAATTTGATATGACTTCCTTAATTATATCAAACGATCATTGACTTGGAAGGAGACCAGGGACGTAAAGACAACTTTTTGGAACTGCTGGTTTGGAACCACATTTTTGAATTATAACTTCAAGATTCACAAGGGCCAAACAGGTTCGGGGGCGTGTCAAAACTGGGAAAACTTAGGCCTTCTTTGAAATGTAGGATTACCTGAAAATTATATGTACCTAAGTTTATCAAAATACGTAAACAAATAGATTTTGTTAAGATACAAATTTTATTCAAAAGACGTATTCACAAAAACATCCAAAGTCTCTCCTTCACCCTGCAAGAGCGAAACAAGCCTCTCGAGCCAACGAGTTAGTGATGATAGAGTAGGTCTTTCAACCCCTTATAGGTGATCTGAACATCAGTCATAATTGGCTGAAACCTTGGTTTACCAGTCAGATGGCATCTCATCTATCATCCAGGAACTACGGCCTGACACTTGCCTTGCAGGTCTCAGTTGAGTTTTGCGGTTGAAAGCCCGTATTCACAACTTTTTCCATCGCCAGAGATGCCAGACTACACTGTAGCTAGTTACCGGGTGAAGAATTGGGCCGTCGAGTCAAGTAACTTCAGCAGAAGCGAGGCTTTCCAAAGTTTTCCTCAAGAGATTCATCTTGACGAACACCAGCAGGAACTGGTACTTTAGGTGAGACTTCCCTCCTCATTTATACGAAAAAGTCCCACTACTCCTGTATGGTTCTTAGCTTCGAGTGTGTAGTTCTATGAGAGATACCCAGTCGACGTTCCACGAAACTATTTTTCATTGGTTGTCTTGGAAACAGGCGGGCCTTTTTTTAACCTTGACTGCCTCAAGTCTTGCGGACAGCCCGTTGAGACCTGGGCGTTTGCTCAGTATTGTTTAACCAACAGTTTTAGAAAACAAAGACCTATTATGAGTAGGGAGCAAAAACTTGTTTTCGACTCGGGATTTGCGTCAATCGAATGTTCCTAGAAATTGCTTCTGATACAGCAACCTGGCGATTTGCGTCAATCGAGGCTGAAAGAAACTTCCAGATACACCAGCTTTTGTGGGAAAAGCACGATCTTATATCGTGAATAATTCAGAGCCATTGGCCAGGAGGAAATATGTAGAAGCACCTACATCAAACCTTTCACGAGGGTTCGGTCTACATAAATGAAGAGGGATCAAAAGCGGTTCATAATCAAAAAGTATTCCCTTAAGAACATTTCACTATATTAACAACAAAAATTTGCAACATTTACCAGCTCTCCAATCTCATTTAATCTGCTATTTTATATCGTCTAAAGTTCCACCACCATTTAACATATTGGGCCCTCACGATGCCAAACAGTAGAATAACTGAGTATTTATATTTGGTTGCTACCCTATAAACCTTTCTTCCTTCTCTGGAAGGCAATTCTTCCTCCTCTTGTGTGACTTCAGCTTGTCCCAGAATAGGCTAGGTATTACTTTGTTGAACACGATCGAGAAGGTAATTGCGATCTTTATTGACAACCGACTGGTACCATTGATGGACAATCATGCATAGATCAGATCATTAATCTGTGGATTATCATACCTCTCCTTTTGCAATTTTGAACGGGAATTCAACTCGCTAGACCGCAATGCTATCTAGAGAAATTTGATCCGTGAGTTGAACTCCACCATTACATGCAGGGTCGGGCACTCGGAGCTTCGAGCATGGAAATTTTTCAGGTCGGTCGCTCTTTTTAAAAAGGTTGCCCCCTCTGTCACGGTTTGCCACTTTTGCTCCAACCCCCTCCCCCCCTCTCTGTCACGTCACGCAGTATTTTTTTTTTTCTTATAATAATAAGCACAAGTTCATATATTATATTTATTTTATTATCAATTATATTTCTTCCCAAGGGGATACTATTTCTTCCCAAGGGGATACTAAATGGGTGCCAAGAGAAACTATTGGCATGGGACTCTCGTCGATTTCTTTGGGACAATCCAAGGTACCTTCGATATCGTCGTTATCAAACCAGTCTGCATGCTCTTCTAGCCTTGTTGTTCAGATTACCATTTTTTCTCGCTGTCGTTTTGCAGCCACTCGCAAAGGCCGAACTTTGAGATTTTCAGAGGCTCCTTGTTTTCCTGGAGCCACGTTGCATACTGAGTAGTGCTCTTTTAAGCTCTTCAAAGAAGCAAAATACGTACCACATTTTTCACATGTCCTTTTTAGTGCATTTTCATCAATTTTGAAAAAAATGCACTTATGTGTCCGATATGTCCGTCCGTCCGTCCGTCCGAGTCGCAAAGGCTCCGAAACTACAAGAGCTAGAGACCTGCGGTTTTTTGCATGATGTCATGTATGGTCTGGAGGGTGGGCGAAACGATTTGGTTTTTCCGAAAAACTGCCTGGGGGGTAATTAAGGGGGATTTCCCGTTGTATGAAAGTTTCATATGCTTCATCTGATTGAGCTGAATTTCGGATATGTTATACATTATGTCAAATCTAGCAAATCATAGAACACATGTTTGCCCCTATCACTTAAGGGGGTGGAGTGAGAGGCCTCCGAAGGGGGGAAAATTTTAGTTGCTCTGATTGAGCTGAAATTCAGAATGGTCATGTAAAATGACAAAATAAGCAACTTTTGTTTCGGGTCATAGTCTCAAAAATGTAAAATAACGGACTCTGGGGGTCAATAAGTGGCCACCCAAGACTTCCCCTGGCTAACAGAAGGGCAAAATTTCAAATTCAACCGATTGAGCTGAAACTTTGGAAACTGTTAGATGGCATTAAATCCAGCAAAAAAGAATTCTACAGTAAGTCTCTTTGACCTAAGAGTGAGGAGCTGTGAGCTCCCAAAATTTTTGTGAGGCGAAAATTTTCTAACTCCAATTGAGCTGAAACTTGGGCAAATGTCAGATGACATTAAAGTTAGCTAAATATACTCCTGCATTAAGGCTCTATGACCTGTGGGATTAAAGTCAGGGGCCCAACAAGTTTCTGCACTGATGGAATTGGAAATAAAATATTTTCACTTCGACCCAACTTTTGCAACAAAGCGAATTGAAAATGCACTCAAATGCGTTCGTCCCCGACTAAGCTTTAAACATGTTTTAATGTTTTATCGCCAGCCACAATCCGGAATATGAGCGAAGTAAAATCGTTCTTCAAATTGCTGTTGTCGTGAGAAGAGATTTGACCTTGTTTGGGAAAAATTGCACTTTATGGGACTAGTAGATATAAGAACTCGGACCACTTGGAATATGTAGAGGGGCGTCTTTTAATCATCTTCCACTTGAAATTTCAGGGGGCAAACTCCCGTTGAGGGGGTGAGAGTCTCCAAAACTTTGAATTTTTAACGCCTTTTATCAAATTTTCGGCGATATTCATGGCGCCAACAAGGATGGTCAGCAATCATGTGATGCGGATCAGAAGTCATGAAAGAATTCCTTCACCACTGAGAAAAATAAGATAAACGGAAAAATGTTTGAAAAAATCAATAGGTCGACATCGACATCTGATATAATTTTTGCCTATAAAATTGACAGAAGTTTCATGGGTGATAAAAAAGTTTAATTTTAGGATTCAGGTTAAGTTACATATCAAAATCTTCGTCATCAGTAAAAATTTCCGGTTCTTGAATTTCACAACAAGAAGATTCCTATAATTTTTTTCATACTTAAACTAGGAACTCCTCAGGAGTCGCTTAGCATTGGAGTTGAAAGGAACTTACATTATAATTTGCTGCAATGACAAATGTGAACGAGAAAAGAAAGTTCCAGCTCTGAACTCAACTCTTTTATTGCAAGAAACGCTTTTTGTAGGCTTTTTGGGGTTTTTTGGCTTCCTTCCAGTACATTTCCATCGATAGCCGTCAACTCTATCATTGTCCACAGGTAGTTTAAGAAATGAGTTGCATTTAAGGCACCGGTACTGACCTTCCCACGGAATAAGTCCATGATTTTGAAGAAAATATAGTAAAGACTTTTTTCACAAATTTTGTACAATTCAAAGGAGTCATGGTGAAACAAATTGACTTATGTACGTTTCAGTATTGTGTGACAGTTACCGTTAACCTTTATTCATTTTTAGGCTATTAAAAGTGCCGAAAATTCGGGAAAAGCCGTTAAAAATTCAAACTTTGGGAGGCCATAACTCCCGCAAGGGAGGTTTGCCCCCCGAAATTTTGAATGGAAGATGATCAGGGGACATCCCTGAACACGTTCAGTGAGGTCTGTGGTCCCATTTTTACTAGTCCCATAAAGTGCAATTTAGTCCCTTGTTTGAAAAACAGAGGAGCTGGGATGTAACGATCAATGATTGAGAATAAGCTGCTTCTAGGCTCTGAACAACACATTCTGTCTTGAAATTTGACGATTTGTAAAAAATAATGACCTTCTCTCACGTGTCTGTTCTCCCACGCAGTCTCTTGGAAAACTCATTTTCACTTTGATATTTACAGAATTTCAATGACAAACAACCACGAGTATTCATTTGTTTAAGAGTATGTTTTATTTTTGTTCGTATATCGAAAATCGAAACAGTTATAAAAATTTCAAAACTATGTATGAGAAAAGTCCGTTTGTTCCCGATTTTGGTTTAAAAAAGCATAATATAACTTTGGTAAAAATGTGCAATTTTTGTTCAAAAAACTCGTGACAGAGCTAGAAACCCCCCCCACCTCCCCCTTAATTTTTGTCACGGTCATGTCACGATTGTCACGATTGTAATTCTTTAAAGTCAAAAAATTCGCTATATTGAGGTGGAACAAAATTAAAACAAATAGGCGGAACATAAACGAATTATAGAAAATTCTATAAAACTTTATTCACTTTTAAGTCACATTTTAGTGTAATTGTCCGACTTTTCGGTCCGTCCGTCTGAGTGGCAAATACTCCAAAACTGTAAGACTAAGAGACCTGCGGTATGCAAACACCTGCTATGTGAGATTAAACGTATTGTCCTCAATAACTCACAAATCAAAAACCAAAATCTAAAATTAACCTGAAAACATAAAAATCTGCTACTTAATGCTAACTCACTGGATTCTTGTGATTAAAAAATAAAAACTTTTTATAGCTTAGTAATAGTCCATCTCCAATAGAGTCTGTGATCCACTGCTTCGAGACTACCCGCTGACTATCGCTGTGGTCAACGGCCGAGTCAGCTATGATGTAGGTCGCCTTGGACTGAGGTACCAGCTTGCCCCCGAGCAATAACACCAATTGCCTCACCATTTTCTGGTGCTCCATTTTCCCCACAAAGACCTCTACGTTGTTCAGCAGAGTTAGTTTGTAGTTTTGGATTCCCAGAAGTTCCCGTTCCGTCCGAGCCACGGTGATGGCAGGAAGGAATCCCCGGACCTCATGCATTTCTTCGTTCACCCACGCCTTTTTCTCCAGAGACTCCCTCAGCCAGCTCGAGTCCACTATCCAGAGCCCGTGGATTATCCCCCGCATGACCTTCTCCGTCTTCGTGTAGGGCTTCTCGATGATGATGTGGGTCGTGAGATCCGTGACGGAGTCCCTCACGACGCCTCCCTCCAGCACTTCGAGGGCCTCCTTGAGCAAGGACTTGGACTGAGACCCAATGTTGCTTGTCACGATTTCTCGAGCCTTACTTGGCTTCCCTAGCCCCTTCTGCTCCTTGGTTTTCGGTTTCTCTGTCGTCTTTCGTTTCTTTAGCTTCTTGAAAATATTTTCTACAGCGACTTGGGGGCTCACGTAGCAGCACTCTTGGGTCCTTGGGAGCTCGGCAGTCAGAACTTTCGGGCTCTGTCGAACTTCGTCTACCTCAGAGTCTAGAGTTGGGTTAAACAACCGTCTCTTTTTGACGCTTTTCGAGAGTTTTTTAGGGGGTTCTTTGGCTACGCTCTTTTCTTTTGGAGGAACGTCTTGGGCGTCTTGAGTAAAGTTGAACATTGGACCTCCGGTAGAACCTTCAACCATTGTGGAGTTAAGGGGCATCAGCACAACTGGCTTGCTGACTTTCGGAGAACGTCTAGGGGATATCAAAGGAGTCGTTATCATGTCAGATTTTTCTCGCTTTTCAGACTCCAGATTTTCTTCTCGCTCTAAAAAGTTAAATTTATAGTTTGGAACACATTTAATTTCTCCTCTTACCCTCCAATCCTTGCGAACTAACTTGCATTTGGTCATTTTCATAAACTACAGTCACATTTTCATTCTCTCCTGCCTTAATGGAAACGGAGACGTTCACCGAGGCTTTGGCGTTGCGACTGGTCGATGTGGAGACAGTGATTTTGGGTTTGGAAACCTTGATCCTTGGCTTTCGTTTCCGCTTGCTCTTGGGGGCCACAACGAAGACGGAGGCGTCGGGTTGCATTGACCTCTTCCGAGTGATTTTGTACAGATTTGGCTCCTGGTACTTGAAGAGCTCTTGGGGCTCGTAGTCGTTGCAGTGAAGCATGATTCGGTGCTTCTCCGACTCCTTCACCCAATGTAGAGTCACGAACGGGAGGTTTCTCGCCTTTCCCATCTCAAATGTGGTCTTGAGGCCGTCACGGAAAATTATGTGAGTGGCGTCGCTGACCGAGTCGGTGACCTTGAGTCCTTTGTTCACAAGGGCAGACTTGATTCCTTGTGATCTGAAAATAATTTAAACGTGAGTTAAAAGGTTGAACAGAATGAATAATTGAGAATGTATCTAAAAGTGAGGTAGCGAACCTGTTGTCGTTTCCCGATCTGACGTCGACGAAAAACACAACCCCGCTGAAAATCTCGGCCAACGTCACTTGTCGGTTTTCCATTTTCCTCTCCTGGGAAGTAATTATGTCGATTTCGTCGTGAAAAAAGTCGGGCTCCTCCTCATTTCCGTTCTTACTCTCCACCAGCAGCTGCTGCAGGCGACGTCTAGCCCCAGCTGAGGGTGACTTTTTCACGATTTCCATCATTTTTCTCAGCTCTCGAACTCGCTTGGAGGAAACGTAGGGGGTTCCTTCAACCATTGGAATCGGCTCGTTCTGAGTGATATCGATTCCCTTGTCCCCTATTTCATCACTTTTCCGCTTCGTAGATCGCCTTGGAAACCTTTCCTCCTGAGATCCCGTCATTTTCTTGACTTTTTCTCATAAAACTCCGTAAAAATATATTGCGCGTGATACAAATTGAATTGAATTTTGTTGACAAGTAAATAAACGACCAAAAACAGCTGATCGGAGTAGAGATGGGCGACACGTAAACAAAGTCGAGTCTCCAATTCACACAATTCCGGATCGCTATTACAGTACAAAGTGAATTATCGCAGCTATTTAAGCAAAAATGTTGCTGAAGAGGCTTTTTCTACGCCTGCAGAGCTACAGCAGTTCTCAGAAGCGGTTCGTATCAAGGGAACACCTCAATTTCCTGAAGGAAGTCAAGAAGGAGACCAATCCGAGGCCGGCTGAGTTCAATCGACAGGCTCCCAAGGAAATCGGAGTCGCCGGATACTTGCTACTAGCTGTGCCTCTGACCACAACCGGTCTGGGGATCTGGCAAGTCCAAAGGAAGCAGTGGAAAGAGGAGCTCATCAAGAACTTGGAGGCTAAATTGAAGATCCCGCCTGTCCCTTTCCCGGAGGAGTAAGAAAAGGCTTTATTGGCTCCCAGATTTCACATTTGACTTAGTTTAGATGAGCTGGACAAAATGGAATACCACACGGTCGTCGTTCGAGGAAAGTTTTTGCACGAGCGGGAGATGCTCATGGGGCCGAGGTCTCTGATCACGCCGGACGGAGGCGAGCAAGGAGGCGGGCTTATCACGACGCAGCAGGACAACATCGGTTACCTTGTAATCACTCCTTTCAAGCTGGAAAACAGAAAGTCTGCTTAGCTTCTGAGGGTTCAGAGTAGTACGTTAATTTCGCTTTCAGTGAAATCATCCTGATAAACCGAGGATTCATTTCGAGCAAACAAGGGGCCAAGCACGAGAAAACCGGCGACGGGTACCCGAAGGGCACAGTGGAGTTGAAAGGGATAGTGAGACACCAAGAGAAGAGGCCCCAGTTCACTCCCGACCACAAGGGCAACATGTTCTTCTATCGGGACTTGATCAAGATGGCCAAGATGAGTGGCTCCCTCCCCGTGTTTCTGGACGCTTGTGCGGACTCCACCGTTCCCGGGGGACCGATTGCTGGCCAGACTCGAGTGACGATAAGAAACGAACACACCAGGTAAACTTCTGGGTTCAAGAAGCCAGTTATTCCTTCATTCATTTATTCCTTGTTGCAGCTACATCATCACGTGGTTCAGCTTAACAGCTTTTACTAGCTGGATGTGGTACAGTCGGATATTCAAGAGGGCTGTACTCAAGTGATTTGTTATCTTGAAAAGAAAATTGTAGATAAAATGAAAATAAATTTTGTTGTCTTTATTTAAGCCTTGACCTCTCCCTATTTTCTCAGAAAGACAGGTTTCTGATTTTATTATATTATGATGAGCGGCTTTTGGTCTATTTTCGCTACTATGACCTGTGAGGTTGGAAAGGCTGTTTAGGTAGGTGAAGTATTTTTGTCCACGCTTGCCGAATGTTCTTTCTCCTGACAGTTTTATCGTCTATACCTTAGATCACAAAAAAGATTTTTTTTACCTCAACAGCATTTCCTCATGTTCTATTTACATTGCAGGTAATAAGGCTAGTGGAAAATGTTGCCAAAATAGCAATAAAGCGCCAGACGATTTTATGATTTTTTAAAAAAGAAGTAGTAATGAGCTCTTATTCCGCTTGAACTTTATTACAAACTGTAACAAGCTACTCAAAATCTCTAAGAGCTGAGTAAATCTGCAACTTTTCAGGCTTCAAAAAATCCTGTTTTAAACTGTCACCTACTTAACCGATTTCCCAGCGATGAGCATTCCAGTTTTCCCATACGTTGTGGCTTGTCGTCGCGTTCTGAAGCGAAATTAGAAACCTTTCCGTGCCAAACGTATCGTATTTCGTTCTGTTTGTCATTCCATTTTGCTGTGACTCTTAAATAGGTCAGTCACCATTGCTATTACCTAATAAAAGACAATCCCTATACGTTCTACACACCTCTCACCTCAAAAGAACATTACATTATTTTTGTTTCACGCACATGAATGGTGATTTCTGTCTGTAATCATTGTTTTAATTATCATAATCCACCCGAGCGAAACTCGCGGCCGTGATGTGGAGTGTGGCCCAACTTCGCGCTGGGATCGTGCCGCGGGCTCATGGGAAGGCATTACTGCGAATGTCCAGGAGCTTCTGAAGGTTAATGGTGGTTGACTTTTCGGGGAAATCGATTGTGGCTTCATTAATCACCGCCAAAATATGACTCAATTTGCTAGCGAAAGCCCACGCGAAAACAAACTCGAAAATTATTCAGGGACGAGAGTGCGGTTTGAGAGGGGTCTTGTATTCTTGCATGATTCAATTTTTTCTAATCTTCTACTTACTTCTCAATATAAAGTTTTTTACGTCAAGCAGGAGGTTATGAACTGTGTAAGGACTGGTTCCATCTCTGCTGAATTCCTAGAAAAAATATTACCGCGCCCAGAAGGAGCCGTTTTGGGCGGACAGACAGACTGATTGGTTCTATAAATTCACGGAAAACAAAGAAGCATTTCATTATAAAAGCTTTATTCATTCATTTATTTATTTTCTGGATTTATAAAAAATAATGGAAGTATTGACACATTACTAGGAAATATTTCTCTACGCTCAAGAAATTTTTACAATTACATATATTTTAATTTTAATCAAAATTGCTATACTTCGAATTTAAAGTCTTTTTTGTATAAAATTTTACGCTTAAATAAATTTAAACTACAAATGCAGTAGAATCCTCGCGAATTTAGTCTCTTTTGATCTTTCTCAATTTTCCTAAATCATATAGTCCGAACTAAAATATGCATCAGTTACGTTTAAATGGAATGGTTGGGGTTGAAACTCTGACTTCATATAATTTATAAGTATTTTCTCTTAGCGCTACAATATAAATTTTAACTAAGCTACCTTTTTAGTTACATCCTACTCTTACAGATATATGACATCATTCGTATCAAGTTGAAAATAATTAGAATAAAATACATTTTGAGGCACTGATTTCCGAACGTTTAGAAATAGAATTGCTTGGAACCGCTGGGATTGCGTGAGAAATGCCTGAAAACCGAATGACACGGGACGGCCGCACAATCGAACGGAAGGAGACGATCTGAGCACGCAGTTTCCGGACCGGCTTCGAAGAAAGTGACTAACGCACGAACGCCGACTCGAGTCGCCAGTGAGGTATCCCCTTGATAAACTTATCGCTACTTTGCCACTCTATCATTATTAATTTATTGTTATCAATTCATTCCTTGATACGACCAGTAACTTGAGCTTTGACGGGTCGGAGTGAATTTTTCGCTCAAAGTGACACTCGTCCGCATTTGAATAGCAGCTTCCTTAACTCTTAAGTCACGCTCTCGAAAGAGGCGTGCTTTGTACCAACAAAGACACTTCTGTGTTTGTGAATATTCGTGAACTCTGCGTCCGTCTCGAGAACCGACCGGAGCGTTCTTAAGTACTTTTTCGGCTCCCCAGACCTCTCAGCTCCCCATCTCTGGCGTCTCCATATTCATTATTTAATTAATTACTATTGACTCTCCATTGAACCCATTGTCTTCATAATTAAACTTCCCCGTTATAGACGCAATATAAGTAGAAATTCACTCATCAACATCGGCCATAAAATCGAAACGAGTTTTTCCTCGCGCCGAATTATCTTCATTTGTTCAACCTCGTTTTAAGATTAAACTTTATTTAACACCACGAGGAGTTTGATTACACATCGAGAAAATATTCATGTACGCCGGGGCCGTACAAAGTGCCCCATTGTTTTCTTTCCCATTTCAATTTTCGAAGTGATTATGACGTTGCGCGAAGGCATGGGCACTTAAGAAATCAATCTGCACTTGCCGAGTTCTCGGCTCGGTCTTATTTGGAGAACATATCAATTCCAATGTTATTTTAGACAGCCAGAGTGATTTTTAAATAAAGAAATTTTGTCAACATAGGCATAAATCCATAAGTAATGAGAGGTCTGAGAGTTGCCATCTTCTGTTTCGGAAGTTTTCGGACGATAGGAACTTTAGGTAGCCATTGGCACCGTCTTCCAAAACTTCTGAAGCTATTTTTCGAGGCGTCTAGGAACCTGATATCCTCGCATGACCCCAGGAGAGCTGTGTTTGGGCCCCAGAATGGAGACAACAGAGCCTAGTAGCCACATATTTCAGTCAAAAACAAATAAAAAGACCTTTTAAGAGTGCGGTCTGGAGCTCTGGGGCCAGACGGTACCGCTAAGTGCCGCGAAACTTGTCCAAATAAACAATTCCGGCCGCGTTTTGTAATAAATTCTATTTGTTTACGTATTCGCGCTGCTCCGCTCCGTCCGATCATGCGGCGTCCCGGCTCAAATACGCGTGGAATGGGAATGGGAAATGAATGAGCTGAGGAATATACATCGTCTCCTACTTACAAGGTTCTAGGCAGTAAAATAAAAATACTATCGTAATTGAAATATTTTTTGTTTCTTACATTAAGATCACGTTTCCTTAACTTTCAAGATTGGTCTAAATTTCAACTTACATATTCGCGAAATATTTTAGTGTGATTTGCGATTCCCTCAAAACTATGATAACGCTCCCTCTCTTTGCATAATGATAATGATTCGTACAAAAATACTTACGCTACGTAATTTATACGAAAGAAGACCCAAATTGGTCCGAGTTGCCAATCGTCAGCTGCTCTGCTAATTTCACATAAACTTTTATAGTAACATGGACGTGTTTCGGTTGCATTTCCTTGTTTATATGCATATAGTCGTTTGATATATTGTAAACTTAAACACTACATTTGAAACATTTGTGTAAGGTTGCTGGTGTGATTGTTGCAAAATTCTTTCTTTTTTTTCACTTAAAATTCATACATATATACCTACAGTTGTGTATATAAGGCAGTTTTGTTCGCATGTCGCGTATGTTCCAACATGTGTGTCCGATTTCTCATGATTCGTCGGCGCGTTGCATTGCATTTCCTTTGTGAATGAAGGGCACTTTCATACGGTGAACCTATAATCGCAGTAGTTGTGTTTGATAAAAGCAATCAGTGCGCATAAAGTTAGTCTGGAAGAGATGAACCAAATGTTAGCCATTCAATAATAATTCTACGAAGCAGCAGGGGCTAATCTACATTTCCCGCCAAGAGAATGCAGTTTTTGCTCAAGCCCAAAGGACGTCATAGACCGAGCGTTTAAAGTTTGGATCACAAAATATTTTTTCGATGAAAAATAAAGGCTAAAAGAAACCATAAATACACTTTTTAGATCTCAACTAACTTTTTTGGAAAAACAACATCAATTTTCCAATATGTTGATATTTTCTTTCCAATTTTAGAAGTTTCCCAATTTTAAGTTTCACTCTCCAATTTAAAAAGTGTTGAAGTAATCATGAAGTAATAATTTTAGTCTGAGGATTTTTTCCGATAATTTTGTAGGTTAATGGAAAAACTGGAATATTGAGAGATTATCGAGAGTTGACAATAAGATTGTTTGCCCAACATTTTTTTCAAGAGAGAAAAATCCGTTTAAAAACCGAACAAGTCAATTTTGTAAAATCAGCTCTGGAATTGATATTAGGTACTCAAATTATGCTGATTTCGAATATAGATTTCAGAATATATGGCTATCTTTTGAGTGGTCAATAAGCTCCACGATTCCAACAGAGCTGAAAGTGGGGTAATCCGTATTTGTAACTAATGTACGATAAGTAGCTTTAATAAATACTCCATTCGACACGTCTGCTGGTCTGAAGGCTGGGGTCTCTGGAGCCCCTAAAGAATTGGATTCATGGGTCCCGCCGGACTTTTCAGACAACAGCCAGCCCTGCCCCCTGGGTCGAAACATACATTCCAAACAAATAATCACATTTAACGTTTTACGACTCTTTAAAAATATACAGCTTTGCCTCCAGCCCAGTCCATCTGCATTCATCTCGCTCGTTTGTTTAACAACCAATTATGATTTTTGGTGATCCACAAAAACCCATATTGTATGCAAATGATTATTCACAATTGTTTAGTTCGCTTTTCTGCGAGCTACTCCAAATGCTTCGAGTGCTCTTGTAACGCTTATTGTCAGTAGCTCAATTTCCGCTTGGCGTCGCGAAAACCCTCCCCATACATTCCAAAACGGATGTGTGTTTCGTTAAATCAATACCAAACTTTCCTTGGCGCATTTACATAACTTACTTGCTTCAAGAGGCACCAAACAAACTACATCGTACCATTTTCGGGGGCCCCAAAATAAAATCACTGGATTCTTTGTGCGCCGAGACGCGTATCGGTTGCCGGCGCGCTGTAATTCGGTCTTTATCTGTAATTGAACTGCTTCTGGAAAATCTCATTTCAATTTTCGGAAAACATGCTTTATATCCCCATTAAGTACCTCATTTTCGGAGAAGAGCAATCTTCGTCTAGGTTTGGGGAAAACTTAATTAACCGAACCTCAAGCCTCTACTCGAGAATTCCAACGATTTCCCTACAGTCTGGTCTTCCTATGTACTTAAGCAGTACCAAAAGTTGCTGGTTGCGCTACTGATTACCCTAATTAATCATAAATTAACCAAACTGGGAGGAATAAAAATTAATGTTTGTCGTCTCAATAAATAAAGCAAGTGTAACAAATGGCTCTAAATTTGATTTATGCCTCTTCATGTGTGGAACGAATGCGAGAAGGGGGATGAACAGTGTTTGTATTTCTTCCCAAAATAAGGGATTGCAACGCGGCAGCTTCACAGAACAAACAAACAGATGTTGTTTTCGTAAATTTTTTGACACAAATCTCCGTAAATATTTATAGGGCCGGGAGAGTATGGTCCCCGATTGATTTCTTCATTCTTCTTTGAGCTGATATTTATGGCGGGCCGAGATACAAACCATAAGTAGCAATTTGTACGTTATGTGGCGTGTATAAACTGTGATTACCCCAATTTCGATACGTTTACATCGAGACCACAGCTTTTGCTTTACACTTTTACCGTTCGTCCGTAAAACCACTTCAAGCATACACTCTGGTACTGGAGTTTCCTAGATTTCTGCTTGAAAAGTGAAATTTTTTTCAAGTCTTCTTAAAAATTGGTCAATGTTTACATTATAGGGCCTTATTCTTAACTTTGAAATACTTATTTAGGCTAAAATACTTAGATTTTTTTTTGTCTCGTAAAGAACTAAGAGTGTGTAAATAAAAGAAAGCTTCCCAAATAATACCAAAATATTTTAATAAAAATAATGATTTTTTGTGGTATGGCGTTTGTGGTAAGAAAAATCCGAATTTTGGACCACTCGAAATTTTTAATGGTCGGTAGTTTATACCCGCCGTATCGGTCAGATTTTAGAATCTTTATTTTTATATCGTATAAAATTCACCCAAGTTTCTCACTTTCGTCTACTATTCAAACCGATAAGAAATGGTAAACTTGCTTTGAAATTTAAAACCAGAGTATCGTATAGAAGTTGGACAGAAGTTGGGTAGAGGAAACACTGGGAAGCGCGATTAGTAAAAATGCAGCTTTCTTTTCCTAGGCAACGTTTTTAACTTTATATTAAGGCAGAAGCTAAATTTGTACAATCTACTAGGTTTTCTGGAGGCAGGTTTCCCGTATAAAAACTACATAGCAAATGCAAAAAAAAAACGCTAATATTTGACCTCACATCATGAATTTAGCTTTTGTAGGCCCAGAAATATCACACAAAAACAGACTCAGAGGCTTAGAAAAACGTACCGTAAACGACAACAAAAACTGCAAAAGCTAGACTGCCCCATATCATCATAAAACTCAGTGCTCGAGGGTTCCCATCGCCTGTGATTTAAATATCAAGTCCTCAATTTGACTTTTGACAGCTAAATGGAAGGAAACCGCCCGCCCAGACTGTCGACAGTTTCGACCGTTGCCGGTACATCGCTCGTTAAGACAACAATGTCAATCGCCGTGAATCGTAACTGACTAACTGCCGCTTTATGTCATTTAAATGCTAGAGCGCCTAGCAGAGTAGACCCAAACCTGTTTGTGGCTTCGCTTGTGTTGGGAGATTTTTACACGTATCTCGCCTCCTCCTCTTCTTTCTTCTCTTATTGTGTTATACGAATTCACCTTCATGCAATGGCACTTACACACCCAAACGCGTCTGTATATATCGGAATCTGGAGATAAAAGTGCACAATGACTCGGCCGCGCTGCGCTGGAGTGGCTGGCCTGCCTGACGAGTTCCACAAAAGAGAGACCGTGTGCATTTATGAACTTTCAGCCACACACACGCGCTCTAGTCGCAACTCGCGACTCGACCTGGGCTGGATGACTAATTTCGTGCCTATTTCGGCTTTCAGCGTCGTACAAGCGAGCCATTGTTTGTCCAGTTTTACTCATTCATTGACTACTGCCTCGTACAACAGTTACACACAATGACTCCATGCATACGCGAGCAAGTATTCCGATGCAGTGGTTTTGTTTTACCTTTTTTAAGGTTACTCAAACGGAACACGACGGAGGAAGTGAAAATAGATTGGGTTCCTAGTCTCGGCACCAACTACTCCATTTTAAACTACGTGTCGGACAGCATTGACTTCTGTTGTTAACTCAGAGGGCTCCAGAGGTCAAGCAAGCAGGCAATTTATTTAACATCAATCAAAACTAACACAATTTTATGGGAATGTACCTTTTGAAACCCTTTATCTCTGCAGAATACGCAATAAACGACTTTGAAACACAGTTCTAAATTGATTTATGTAAGCAAGAATTACCGCAAGACGACTGAGTTTTCTTTTTAACTAACGGGGAGTTACTTTGAAAATGTAAATAGTAAGTTTCATGTTAAATATGAATCTTATTGCCCCTCAAGACCACTAAAAATAAGGTTCTTCCATTATTTTATGGAGTTAGTTGACTCTTTTGTTTGTTGGAACATATGATATAAGCCGTCAAAAATCAGCATTTTCCAAAATGATTTTAAATAATCATAAAAAATGGTTTAACTCTCCGCAGGCTTCAGAAATATTCCTCCGACTCAACGATTCTGCACTCATCGCAATCCGTCTCAGTTTTCAAAGTTGTCCTTCTAACGTACAAGCACACAGATATACCTACTAAAGTTTGTTTTTGTTTTTGAAGAATCAAGTTTCCGTAGCAAATTTTAAATCAGTCAGACCAAACCGAAGACTTTATCGCTCAACGCGTAGTAACCCCACATTTACGTTCAACTTTCGCAAGTGAAATTATGACATCATGGAAACTCTTGGAACCACAATAAATGGCCACAGAAAATCATTCTCTAGAGGCATGGCGAAATGACGAATTGGCGAAAGTGAGTAATCAGAAGATTACAAAACTTGGGAAATTCTGAATGGTCACTTTATCCGGTCAGTGTTGCCTCGGGTTTTTTTTAAGTAGATGGGTGGATTTCTAGGTCAATTTTCATGAGATTTTTTCTTCAGATAAACAGACATGTCACATATTAAAATAACATGTTTAAAGCTAGGTCAGGGACAAATGCATTTGAGTGCATTTTCGTAATGGTTCAACATATTGAATTTTCAGCTCGATCGGAGCAACTAAAATTTTCCCCTCTTCGGTGGCCTCTCACCCCACCTTATATATTCTTGGATTTATAACATATCCAAAATTCAGCTCAATCGGACGAAGTATATGGAACTTTCATACAACGGGAAAACTCTCCTAGTTAACCCCCAGGCAATTTTCCGGAAAAACGAAAATAATTCCACCAACCTTCAGGCTATACATGACTGTATCCAAAAACCGCAGGTCTCTAGCTCTTGTTGTTTTGGAGCCTTAGCAACTCGGACGGACAGACATTTTTTTCAAAATTGATGAAACTGCACTAAGGGGACAATGAAAAGTGAGACTCACCAAGTCTTTGGTAGCTTATATCCTCCATCCATCGTCAGCATCCACGTTCGAGTCGTCGTCGGAGGGCTCCTCGCCGTACATGTCCGCGAGCTTGCGGAACCGAGGCCCGAAGTTGGACAGGTAATTGAAGCTGAGATCGCCCTCGTCGGTGCAGGAGGCGAGACTCGAGAGGGAGCCGGTGCTGTTGCCGTCCCCTTCGTAGGCGTAGTACCGCACATCGTCGTTGGGGTAGGCGTCCTGGTCCTTGTCACACGCCTCCTTCTTGTCCGACAGGAAGGCCCCGATATCCGGCACCTCGCCGGCATCCTTCTGCTGATAGTCCGTCATGTACGGCCGGTCCTCGTAGATTTTGTTTCCCCGCAGAACCGTGAGGTCGTACTCGGTGTCCCGCTCGCCACCACCCTCGTCCTCGTAGTTGATGATGGTCTCGCGAATGTCGTCAATGTCCTTGCCGTCCATCCACCCGTCGTTGCGTCTGCGGTGCACCACGACCGCCAGCAGCAGGATGATCAGGGCAGCAATGCAACACAGGATGGCGATGAGGAAGTTCCTGTCGACCCCGAACGTTGACGCCTGAACCATCGACCGGTGGCAGCCCCGGTCCTCATTTTTCGCGAGCGCGGGCTGGCCCAGGTTGTACGTCAGTCCGTCCACCGTGAGATTCCGGATGCAGCCCGTGTACCCGAGGTTCTGGGGCACGTGGGTCCAGTTGAACTGGGACCCGAGTCGCTGCAGGTTGGCCGCAGACCCGCCCAGCTGGAGGGGCGAGTTGACGTTGAGGAACTCATTGACGCCCGGGGGCTTGCCGAGACTCATGCACGTCGAGAGCTTGCAGTGGTCCACGGTCATCTCGATGCTGAGGGGGTGCAGGGTGACCTCGATGGTGTAGGAGCGGCTGGGGCTGAGGCGTATGTGGTTGTGGCGGATGTTGATGGAGCCGGTGCCGTAGTCGACGGTCAGGACGGGATAAAAGTCCACGAGTTCGAGCGCCAGGAAGTCCTGGACCGGCAGCAGGGGGTTGTACGAGAGTGGGCCCACGTACATCACGAGTCCGTTGGAGCGAGACGGCTGCACCTCCAGCGTGATGGTGGTCTTATTACAGGGGCTTATGGGCGGGTACATGGCGTAGCCGTTGCCGTAGAAGCCGATGGAGATGAGCTCGCAGTTGGGCCCCTCGAAGCCGTCCTGACACTCGCATCTGTCGTTGAAGGGCGTGCCCCCGTTCAGGCAGGACCGGACGGGCTTCGCCTTGCACAGACACTCGGCGGTGTTGAAGGCGTTGACGCCTACGAAGGACGTGTGGTTCGTGTACACCTGGTGCGGGACGGTCGAGTAGTTGAGGAAGTTGCTGCAGGACTCCTCGGGACCGCACCTCGCTCGCTCAATGAGACACTCGTCGATGTTGATCATGAGCATCTTGACGCCTAGGTCGGACTCCAGCTGGGCCTGTCTCTGGCCCACGAGCCCGTTGAGACGCTCGGGCTCGTAGTAGGGGCTTCCGTGCGCCGAGAACCGCACGTCTATGGTCTGGTCGTCGTGCGGCAGGACCGTGAAGACGTCCACGTTCTCGAGACTGACGTTGAACATCTCGGCCAGCGCGGAGGCGAGCTTGTCCTTGGGGCTGAGACGCGAGAATCCGGGCGCTATGAACTCCTCCGCCGTGATTCCCTGGTACCGGATGGAGCCAGACTTCTTCACGGCCTCCTCCGGGATCTCCTTCACCGTGATGCGAACGGTGGCGTCGACGCTGTGTCGCTGGATGTAGCGAGACTGCTCGTAGACGGTGAAGTTGAGGACGTAGACGCCGTCGCCAGTGCCGGACTGCATCGTGATCATGCCGGTCTCGGTGTCGAGGTGGAAGTGGTCGGAAAGCGCGCCGTCTCGCCAGTGGAAGGACTTGTCTGGGAGGTCCCAGTCGTCCAGATCGTGCACGTAGATACGACCCACCTCGGTGTTGGGCGCCTGGCCCATCAGGTTGTAGACGAGAATCGAGCTCTCGCCCTCCTCCATGGGGTTGTCGTTCTCGTCCCCGATTATCACGTGCAGGTAGCTCACGTTGCGCATTGGGGGGTACCCGTTATCGCTGATGAGAATGGGCACGTGGTACTCTTTTCGCTCCTCCCGGTCAAAGGCCACGTTGGCGTAGAGGGTCTTGTCCTGGGTCGCGGGGAAACCAAGAGTTATTACTAGGGTGCCCAAACGTCAATTGTTTTTGAAAGTTTTTTTTTTGATAAACAGAGTTATTGAGGGATTTTAATTTGATTGAAGCCAAAAAAAAAAAATTTATCAGAAAAAAAGTGAAAACTCGATTTTAGCACGATTGTATCCTCAAAAACAGAAGCCATTCTGATAAAAATTTCAAGAAAATATACTAGTGGGCGACATTCTACGTTAACCCATTGACTACTAGGATTATCTATGTTGCTCTAAACTTTTAATTTGCTCGGAATAAACGACCTCAGTAATCGAAGGGTTAATTTGGCTTTCTTTATTATTTTTGACAACTTGCACTATCAAAAGTTGAAAAGTAAATATTGATGTATAGTTTTTCTTTGCCTCCTTGACGACGAAAATTTTAAGAGTTACATGAAATAAGGACTTTAAATACCCAATCAACTCTTGTAGATTCAAGTTTATAAAATTCAAGTGAAAGTTTAAGTGAATTTGTTTATCAACACTTGACATACCTGGATTGTGAACTTGCTAATGATATCATCGTCACCGTTGGGGTCCAGCTGGAATTGAAACGGGGGCCCGTTCTTCGGCTCGTCGTAGTCGCTGGCTGTAAGGTCAACTATCTTGCCGGGGTCGCGGTTCTCCATCCACACGATGGGCATCTTGTTGGTGAGGAAGGGCGCATTGTCGTTGATGTCCTCCAGCGTAATCGTCACCTCAGTGGCGGACCTGAGTCCGTTTCCGTCCTCGTCGATGGCGTCCACGAGAATCTGCCAGTTTTTGACGCCGTTCGGGGCGTCCCGGTCCAGACTCGCCTTCATCGTGAGACACCCTCGCGTGTCAATGTCCAGCAGCTCCTTCTGGGACTTTTTCACGATCGAGTACTTGATGTGCTGCGGCGCCTTCCGGTCCTTTATGTCCGGGTCGTACGCGTCCACGGTCACTATGCACCCAGATACCACCTCCTCCTCCTTGATCGTCGTCTTGTACGACGTCTGGCTGAACTCCGGGTTGTTGTCGTTGATGTTGGCGATCTTGATTGTCACCGTCGCAAAGTCGTCGTACTGTCCATCGAACGCCCGCACACGCAACGTGTAGTTGGTGATTTTCTCGTAGTCAAGCGTGTTGTTTACTGTGATGGTGCCTGTTTTGTCAATAGCGAATGCACCGTCAGTGTTCCCGCTCACGATGGAGTAGGTGATTTGGGATGCGACGTCAATGTCGATGGCTTTTACTTCGATCACCGTCGTGCGCTTGTTGGCGTCTTCGTTCACCTGCGTGTGAAAAATGGGGGAAATTGATTTGACTGCTTTGACTTTCAATTATGTTTCATACATGGCGGAAAAACTTGCATGACTCCAAACTTTTGACATGACTGAAGAGCGACTTGCAATTTGATCCGACTTGTAATTTATTTTCGTATTTTGAAACAAACATGCGAAGACTTCAAACAGCCATAAAGAATTAAATATTTCTTACGAGATTTTCTATCAGGTAAGAACTGTTTGATAAGATAAGGAAAAGCTTCGAGAGCGGCTCTTGAAAGGGATTGAAATAAAAATACTTATCGCTAATTGATTTCTAAGTCAAATTACATCATAGAAACTCCACAGATCGACTTTGGATCATTCATCAATTCTTGTTATTTAGCAAATTTGAACTTAAATTAAGATTGAACTTTTGCTAGCGTGACTAAACTATGAAAGTACAAAGTTTGTGACATGAAAAGCGTTTGTTTGGCATTTTGGGTGGAGGCAAGGCTCACGCAAAGTCAAACGGCTACAAGGGAAAATTCATGTTTGTTCCCATTAAATTTTGAGAAAGTAATCAAAATTTAAGTTTCAGGATTTTTTTATGAAAACTTCAAAAATCCTCTGGGTTGTGTTTTAAGCACGTAAGAAATCATTTAAACAAAATTCACAAAAACGTGTTTGTGGAGCCCAAATGTGAGAGTTCAGGATGTCAATCGAACTCTTGAAATGGTACTTGGCCAAATTCTGAAATTCACATCTTGCAATAAAACTGCAAGCCACGACAAAAATCTTTTAATTTCCCTAGAATTTCCAATATTTCCCACACAATAAAAAATTCCAAAAATTAAAGTTGTCGCTTTTGCCTAAATTTAAGCTTAAGACATTCTTAATAATTTTTGAACCCCCAAATAAAATATTTGAAGAGCCAACTCACCTTTTCTGCCACGTACTCGTCCTGCCTGAACTTCGGGGGGTGGTCGTTCTTGTCCCCGATCGTGATAGCGTACACCTGCTGGCCCTGATTGGGCTTCCCGGTATTGTAGAGCGCAGACGGCGAGTTGTCCTTGGCGATGACCTTGACGTTGTAGATGTCGCGAGCCTCGCGATCGAACACGATGAGGGTCGTGATGTTACCCGTGTTGGCGTCGATCTTGAAGAACTCCTTGTTGTCGGCCAGCTCGAAGGACACGATGTTGTTGGCGGAGGTGCCGTCGCTGTCAAAGGCCCGGACCTGCATCACTTGGCTTCCTATCGGCTCGTTCTCGAGCACGATGCCCGTGTCGACCTGCGTGAAGTACGGGATGTTGTCGTTCACGTCCTCCACCTGGACCTTGATCGTGTACTCGGCGGTCAGGTCGTCGGCGTTCCGTGCTATGACCGTCAGGGTGTAGTCGGTGGTGGTCTCGAAGTCCAGCGCCTTGCCCAGCATGATGCTGAAGTCGTTCTTCTGCTGGTCCCCGACGAAGGTCTTCTTGGAGTTCGTCTGCTCCGTGCGTCCGTTCAGCAGCTCGAACACCACCTCTGGCTTGTCTGGGATGTTCGAGATGGCGCTCAGCGAGAACAGCTTCTTCTGGTAGTCGTTGAAGTTCTCCTTCAGCGTGATCGACTCGTCGGGCGCCCGGATGAACTGGGGAGCTCGCAGACTACTCTCCACTACGCGAATCTTGACGTCCGTCGTTGCGTCCTGCGTCTGGTTACTCTTTGAGTTGTTGGCTCGCACTGTGAGGTAGTAGTAGGTCCCTGGGTTGCGGTCAATTGGCCTCTCTAGATAGATGATGCCAGTTTCTTTCTCGATCCGGAAATACTGGTAGTCTTTCTCTGGCAGGATCTCGAAGTCCACGTACGAGTTGTCCCCGTCGTCGAGGTCCGAGGCTGTGATTCGCGTTACGAACGCATTGATCTTCTTGTCCTCCGACATGCTCTCGTCATACCGGACTTTGTCGAATACGGGCGAGTTGTCGTTGATGTCGTCGATAGTGACCTTGAACGTGCACACATCGTCCAGGGATGGGTTCCCATTATCGGTGGCGCGAACCGTGACGTACACCTGGCGGAGGAGGAGGGTTGTAAGTGAGAAAAAGGGGTGAATTATGAGAGTCTTTGAGGCCGTTTTGGAGCCAAATTGGAGCCCCAGTCACTTTCTGCTGCTTTCAGCACATAAGAAGATTAAGATCATAAACAAAACAAACAAACTTTGCCGACGATTTGGGAGGTCTGAAATGATGTGGGACAAGTTTTGCCATGGAATAGAAAATTGACGGCAATATTTGACATTTTTTTTGAGATTCACGTTCGAACAGACAAATTGTTCAAACTTGATTGAACTGCTCAATTGCTCAAATAAAAGCTTGCGTTCAAACGAATGAGTGAAATTAGCGAGTAAGCAGCAGTGTCTCAGAAATTTTTTTGGAAAATTTTAGCTGGCTCAGATAACTAATAAAACTCTGAATTTGCGAAGAACTAGTCGATATTCATTTATTTTTTTTTAAAGGGAATTGTGTTTTTGGCCTTTTGATACCCATTTAGTCTTCTATCATTTGTCGAAAATTCTAGGATCTAAGGAAATTGATTTGGAGACCCAAAATAACGCAGATTTCGATAAATTTTATCTAAATCTAGGAACAAGTTTCCAAATCAAAAATCCAGAAAGTTAGTCATTTAGAGACCTTACTTTTTCTAGAAAAACAACAAGTCTTAAAACCCCACGTTCAAGCGATTATTGAAGGACTACAATTTTTCTCCAAGGTCAATAAACTCAAACGAAACTAAAATGACCAGAACAAGTAAACAATGACGAAAAACACACACCTCTTTTTCGCGAATCGGTTCGTCTCTGTCGAACGTATGCTGAGTAAGGATGACTCCCGTCTTGGAGTCTATCCGGAACTTGGGCCTTTCGGCGCTAGCTGTCACGAAGCTGTACGAGATCTCGTCGTTATCGTCGTCTTCGGCCTCCACTCGAACCACAAAAGCCCCGGGAGGAAGCTCCTCGCTCACGCTGGGGCTGTATGATTTGCAGTTCTTGAACGAGGGCTTGCGGTTGTCGCGGCCAATGGGCTCCGTGGAGTCCAGGCCATCTCGGTAGTCTTGGAAGGCGTGGTTGTATAGCAGACTCTGGGTCTGTGGCGGGTAAAAGCTGCCGTCTGTGTCGTCCTCGCTTTGTCGGACCGTGCGGCTCTTTGACACCTCACTCGTGGAGGTTATGCATGCTAGGATGCTTATCAGGAATACTGTCACTAGGCACTTCATTTTGTACAGATTCTGGAAAGAATTTCCGGGTTTAGAACACTTTCACCTTTTAGAGTGGGATTTTGATTATTTAGTAATTTTCTAAGATGAAGCTCTCTTTCACAAAAATTCAAAAACTCAATATTTCGATTTATAAAATTCCAGGTTGCGAAAACTGCACTCTGCACTATCCGGCTTTAAAGCACATTTTCTCAATAATCATCTGTGTCACGTTCATGAATGAGTCAGGTTCGTTTCATTCAACATTTTACTAAAACTTCACGTTTACGTCGCTGCGAATTCCAGTAAATGCGATGAGTCACAAGTTCATCACAGCCACAGATGCAACTCGTACAAGTGGTTTTCCACGAAATTATGACTTGAAGCTCCGAAATTGGTGTAATTTGCAGCTCCCCCTTCTTTCACTTTTAATTTTTATCCACCTCATTCTCGTGTGATATTTTCTTATTTCAATGTTTGTTGTTCTTCATCTTCATTACTTTATTTCACCTATTGCTTTTTACCTTTATTCTGTGGGTATGTATGTGGCTGTATGAGTGTGTTTGTGGCTACACACCCATACCTTGCAACAATGACTTCTCGTTAAAACTCCGCAATCGTGTTTTCGCTCTTTTCTTCTCAAAATGGCACTTTTCACACCTAAAACTTCCTAAAACCGAACACTAGACACTTTATCTTATCTTTAGTCCTGATTCCTTTTATTTATTTAACCTTTTGTGGCAAGAATAGTCACTTTAAAACCCTACTACACTTCGCCTCCATGTTTTACGCCCGACTTTTTCTCGCAAACTGAATTGTTTTGGCTTTCAAGCTTTGACAGATTCGCAGCGCGCAGTGTGGCAGCGCACCAGTTCACTTTCCGTCCATTTCAACCGACATTTTCGATTTGGCGGTTGATAAAAAACTCAGAAATTCACCACCAAAACTAAATTTCTTCTCTAAAAACCACGTAACAATTTTATTAGTGAATCTCTTCCACCTCCACAGCGTTTCTCGCAGACAGTATCACATCGTTGATCCCCACCCCGTCGTAGGCAGCCCCACACACCAGCAGCGGCAGACGATGGTCCCCGACATAGTCTCGGATCTTCTTCACCCTCTTGAGGTGCCCCACCGTGTACTGCGGGATGCACTTCCGCAGCAGATTCACCTTCACTGCGTCAGGCTTGGCGTCGACCTTGAGTACCTTCTGGACCCCCTCGATGGCAGTCTTGGCCAGGAACTTCTTCGTGGGGTTCTCCCCGAACCACTGTCTGAACCACTTGCCCCCCATCATCACAGTCAGGACCGTCGAGTCCGAGATCCCGAAGCAGCAGCTGTCGAAGATAACCCCCAGAATGGGCAACTTCTCCACTGGCGGCACCAGAACCCCGAATCCCGGGTTCTTGAGCAGCTTCGGGTCGGAATACTGGAGGTTGACGACCGCCACGTCCACATAGGGGATCTCCTTGAGGACCTCCGCGAGTTTCGGGTGCTGCTCCTGCACCAGACCTGCCAACGAGAAGGCGGGAATACTCGAGATCACCTTGTCGTTGAGAGTAGTCTGTCCGTTGGCGGTTACTTCGGCCTTGTCCTCGCAGAAAACGAGCTTCTCGCAGGGCTTGTTGAACTCAAATGCCACTTCTCGACTCCTCAAGTTCTCCGCCCACAGCTTGGGGAGGCTCTCGAGACCACCCTTGAGCGAGTAGATGCTCCACTTCTCGGTCTTTGCCCTCTTTGCCAGGTTGATGTGCATGAACTCGCGGCTCTTGGGGCTCTTTTCAGTCAAAATGGCCTGCATCGTTCCTCGGATCACGCTTCCGTATCGCTGCTCGTTCTCGAAAATCTTCTTCATTAGGAAGTTGACGCTGATCTCCTTGGAATCCCCAGCACAGATCCCGCAAATGAGAGGACCGATGAGGTAGTCTGCAAACTCCCGGCCGAACCGGCGGCTCACAAAGTCGTGCATCGACTCGTCTTCCACGCGTACGGGCTTGGCTTTGAGGTCGTTGAGGATCATCCCCACCATGGACTGGGAGAAGGGGGACTTGGGGAAGACTGCAGAGCTCAGGGACGACGGAAGCAGACACAGCTCGTTCTTGGCGAATATCATCCGGTTCTTGGCAGCTACGTGGCTTCTGAGAATCGGCTTGATGTGCTCCTCCGCCTTGATTTCCTCCAGAATCTCCAGAGTGTTGCTTCCTGGCTCCCCTCGGGGCCGAATCGTTCTCGGTCCAGCTGAAAGTCCGCTCATCAGTCGAAAAATCACAGGTGGCAGAAATCTTACCTTCAAAAACCACATCGTCTCCCCGAACCTCGGACTTTATCCAGCCCCCAACCCGTTCCGTGGCCTCCAGAACGGTGATCGGTTTGAAGGTGCGTCTTCTGAGGTAGTGGGCGGCCGACAAACCCCCGATTCCGGCTCCCAGTACTGTTATCGACATTATTATTGCCGGCGATCAGATTGTTGTTCGAAGGCCTCCGAACGTAGTCGAATTCGAACTCCGAAAGTTTGGAACAACAACAATATAACAGCGTATGACAGTTCCTTAGTCATTCTTGTTTGTGAGCTCGGCGAGAGCAGTCAAGGAAAAACGGCCGAAAGAAAAGTTAGATGAAAAACCGACAACGACGCTTCACAATATGGCCAAATTCTCTGTTATTGTGCTAATAAGTGCATTTTTTATACAAAATCTGACAGCAGGTGAGTCAAAGGGAGGCAGAACAGGTCTCAAGCTGAGAACTGCTCGACCCAACCCATAATTTTAATGCGACGAGTGATTTCACGTCACGGAGCGCATAACTGCAGGATAAACAATTGCAACAAAGTTGGAGCATGTTAATTCATGCAAAGTGACATAAATGGCACACAATTAGAGTTCTGGGAGCGACGCACCCGCTGAAATGGTGAATTTAATAGAAAAAGTGCGAGATGGGAAGGGCGTGTAGCTTCATGTTTGTACGAGAATCTCATGATATCGTGACAATTAGGTAATTCTGACGAGTAACCAGTGCCTGCGGAGAGGACTCAGAAATGTCCGTCTGTAGGTCCGTTTTTGAGAAAAATCGGGTTTTTTCACGCTTGAATGGGTTGAAAGTGACGTGCTTGTGATTTGCAGATTACTGGAACAAGAAGGACTACTGGAGCGAGCAAGAGGAGTACTACACGGAGTACCAATGCGGCGACCCCCTGCTCAACAAGGCCGTGCTGACCGCCACCTCGTCCCTTCGTGAGCGAGGACCCGAGAACGCGAGGCTCAACGGTAAGTGGTGATCAAGTGCGAATCACGATAGGTTCGGTCCCCCTGAGAGTTTTATGAGGTGAAAAGCGGTTGACTAATTAAAAGGGATCGAGTTTGTTGAACTTCCCGGCTACCTCTCCTTTAATTCAGTTAGTGTGCGATGACTCCCGGCTCCGACATATGTTGTGCTCTGTTCAGATGCAGCGGAAATCGAAAATCAATAGATAGTGTATTGGACAATTGTCTGAGTGCAAACACACGAACAATATTGGACAACATCCCTAAAATGCTCCGTTTTTGTGCTTCGTAAATTCAGGACTCGAATGCTTTTCATTGTGACTGGTACCAGAAAATTGATCTGTCTGTTTGACTTTGATTTTTAGACAGGTGAATGTGAATAGTAGTACAATGTTTTAAAAATTTTAACTATTTGTTTGAACCAATTAAGAAAAGTAAAGCCTCCCTTTGATGTTACATGAGCTTTTTTTGTCAATTGAGGAGCGGATCCTTGAGCACTGAGAAACCTGCTACATAGTTAGTTCATTTATTTTCCAGGAAAATTATCTCCTTAGTACTTCCTGCAGGATTTATTTGGTATATTTCGACACTGTGTTAATTTCTGTGGAACTGAGCACTGGAATTGCGCCAAAACGAGAGCAGGCTAAGGATGCTAAGTTCCACAGAAATTGACTCACGTTCTATTTTTCCGAACGATATTAGTTAGGATTAATTTGATTGCGAAAGATTGATTTTTCCATTGAAGGTCCTATTTTTTTGAGTCCTAAGTTCTCTTGTCATAAAATCCCGAGCCAGAGCTTTCATTTTGAAATCCTAAATATTCTTGCTTTTGCCGTTCTGCCCTAAGCCTTGATAAGCTCAAATAGGTCTCAAACGTATGAAATTGAACTAAAATATGAATTTGTCATTTTTTCACCTTCAAAAATCCGAAAAAACTTTCCTTATTCTTTGTAAATTCGAATGTTTAATTTTAGCGCTTGAGAGCGTTTTTAGAAAAAAAGAAGGTCCAGGTTTTATTAAGAGAGAACAATGCTTTTAATATTGCTTTTGAAAGACGACTGTACCTCGAGATTTTCAGAACATTTACAGAACCGTCTCCTGGATGAGCATGTACGGTATAAAAAGAACTCGTATCCAATTATATGATGGGTGAAAAAATTCCATTAAAAATCAATGAAAGTTATGCGTGCGGTGCAAGTTGGTACAAGTTACTCGCGGATTCTCAAGAAAGTTTGAGGAAGGTGCAAAGGAGGAGGGTGGTCGGGAAAGAAAGCGCCCCGAAGGCGAGCTTGCGGTATTGACAATATGTAGGCTTTATTTTATCGATAAAAGGAATGACACAATTATTCCGGATCCCTTTTGCACTTGTATTCTTTCGACATGACTTGCTGGCAGTACTCGTCGTCGAGCGGCAACAGGGCTTTCGAGCCCCTCATCAGCTCGTCAAAATCTATCGCTTGGAAGGGCGGCAGGGGAGCGTCGTCGGCGATGGGGTGCTGGACTGACACGGCCACGATGTGGTCGGCGTCCAGGAGGTACTCGTGGAACTCCCAGTCCCTCGCCGGCTGGTCGCTCAGCGTCAGAAACGTGTCCCTCCGAGGCTGTTGGCAGTGAGCTAGCTCGCCCTTCGTGCTGAAACTGATTCTCCTCAGGTCTATCGTGATCCCGACGCCCACATTTTTGACATAGCTCTCCTTCAAACACCAGTGTCGCATGAAAGCCGTCAGCCGCTCCTTTTCCGTGCGGTACCCTTTGATGGCGCGCCATTCCCCGTCCGAAAAGTTGCTAGTCATCAGTCGAAAAAACTCGTCCAAGCTCCGTCCCCCCGTGTACTCCGTCTTCATTATGTCGACCCCGATTCGGGGAAGATTTTGTGCTGGGGGAGCTGGCGCCGTCGCTAATCCCGCCAAGACGGAATACGATCCTTGGTGTGAAACGTTAAAGTCGACATGGAGATTAGCCGGGTCTTTGTAATTGCTCGTGATTGCGTCCCAGAACGGCTTCCCCCTCGAGTCCCTCCCGAATCTTATGGAGTCGTAGCCCGCGCCGCTGACCTGGTTCACGAACTTTCGCATCATGAGTCTGCCGACGAGCGAGGCGTCAAAGTCCTCCCGGAACACGAACCTCGCCAGGCGCTGCTTCTCCTCCGCCTGAATGCAAGCCGTGGCCAGCAGCAGGTCCTGCTTCGAGGGTCTCCAGTGCTTCAGGTCGAAAGCCCATCGCACGTGGGTCATCAGGAACTCGGACAACTTCGCGATTTTGGACGACAACAAACTCCACAACCAAAACACGACTTGCAATTGGAATAAACTCTGTGACACTTTGAGGCCAAACTTTTGTCGCCCTCTAAATTGGCTTCAAAACTTGGATAGCAAGTTGCTTGCCTTTATTTTCATTTTCAATGAGCGTTTGTTTTAAATTGAAGTTAGAAACCTAAGATTTAATCAGAAAGTGAAGAGAATCGCGTTCTCAAAGTGTCGAAAGCTCATTCTGAAGAAGTAAATCAAAACTGTTATACTCGCAAATGACGTTGAGATTTAAATGGGCCGTTTGTGAGGACAAAAAAGCAATGATAATTTGCACGGCACTTGGAGTCTCCTGCCAGGATAATAAATCTGCTATTATGGTTGAAAGTCACGGAGCTTGTGCAAACATAAACCCTGACCCAGAAAGAGAGCTCGCCAGGTAAATTCGGTCTGCCGTGCTAATTGAAAGACGTTACTGCCATTAAGCTGATTATATGCATTATGAGTTATGTATGGTGACGCACAAAGGGAAATGCAGAGCTGTGAGGGATTAGGCAGAGAGAAACAAAACTGTTTGTTACAAAATAAATTGCATATTGTCGATATTCCCGTCTCTCGTGTCGGAGGGGATGAGGTCCGTGTAGTGCATTGTCAACACAAATGCATTATTATCACGTTGTAGGCAGACTGAATGGCGAGATTCGCTTTTAAGGGGTAGGGATGGAAGTATCTCCGCATAGAAAGTCCGAAAGAGCACAGGTCATATATTTCTGGGGTGGAAATAAATCGGTTGGAGTCTCGTGGCTTATTTGTCTCAAAAGTGGAGTTGGCTAGCCAAAGGTCCAGACTCGGGCTTTATATTTTTAACCCGTTTGCACTCCTAATTTTAGTTCCGTCTCCTCCGTTCGTCTGTCTGGCGTCTGGACAGCAAATTAAGAGCTGTCCTCAAAATGGTGAATTGCCGGTTCTGTGACGTCTGCAGTAGCAGAAACGGAGACATCCGAAATGCAATTCTACAAGCTTTAATCTGACGCGTGACTCTGTTTGCGACTCCCGAATTATTACTTTGACACGACTTTGATTCGGCAGTGACGTTGATTTTTTCGGTCCATTTGAGACATGATTTGCGACACTCGGATTTGGGTGTGCAACTGAAGTGAACAACAACATTAGACATATCCTTTTGGCAAACAAACTTGCACACATATTGACATGTCCGAAAGCAATTTAGAGCGGGATTGTTTACATTAGCATGGCTTGATGAGGGGTGAGCTTATTAACAGGGCAGGGGATGGGGTGACTGTGCATTAGAAAAGTGCATCGGACCGGTGCGGCATCAAAAACCTATTCAATGTTCGATAAAACTTTTTAATCGCGGCAATTTGGAGGCTAAATATTGCAATCGATTGTTGTTTCGGCTTGTCTGTCTGTCGTGTTGTGTCGAGCAAGTCAATCAAATCTAATTTTTATCCTAGCAATTTTTAAATTTGGTTTTTCATGTTTAGAATTAAAAGTCTCTTCTACAGCCGCACGTACAACTAGCTAGTGGGCATTTTTGCAGCGTAACTTGTTCAAGAAAAAAGTTTTTTGTTTTAAGATTTTGTATATTTGATGTTTCATTCATTTAGCTCTTTAAATTTTTCAGGAGTCTGCTGAATTTTCTTTTTTTAACACTCCCTAAAATTTTGTAAAAGGTTCTCTTTAGCAGTTGAGAGGTTTAAAAAAATTTCATAGGTCTCTTTAATTAAAAAAAAAATTAAAATAAGATTCAAGTTTAATTTTGAGGAATGTTTGTCTCAATGCAAGTCAACTAAAACGCTTGTAGAGACCCTTAAAAATAAAATCGTCCATTCTCTTGGAAACTCACAAATTTGGATTTTTTAAATTCCCTGAAGGAGGCCAAAAGTTACTTTTTCAGAACAGGCAAAGTCCAAAGTTCTTAGAGATGGTTCAAAAAAGTTAAGCCTTAAACTGTCAGCTGACGCTAAGCACATAACGGTTTTTATCAGTTTTTCAAAAAATTTTCTCCTCTTTGTTAATGAAGATTTATGACCAAACCAGGGTTTGGTTAATTAAGGCTAAATTGGCTACTGGAGGTTAAGCCCCCCAAGAGTTAGAAGACCTCAAGAGACCCATTTGGTGCGTTCGTCACGCTGAGAACGGAGGAAATCTGACTACATTTTTACAAATTATTTGCGTCTTTTAAAAGCTCCCTCCAAGCAATGCTGTCTCACTGAGAAGTCCCTTCCTCCAACAACAACAACAAAAAATAAAGGCGTGTAGCGAAATCTTTCTTCTAACCATGCGATGCCCGCCCCTATCGGTTTTGTAATGCTTCCGCCGTGTTGATTCACTCTCGATGCAGTCTGCCATGCCGTGCCGTGCCGTTTATGAGAGAACAATAGTTTAGGGTACTTGGTTGCGTCGCCCCACTCCGTGAACCCGCAACTTTTTGGTTCAATAGTTTTGTTACGAATTATGATATCGATACCCCTTTCAAATGAGCACCTGCTCTTGTTATTTCAATGCGCGTTTTCTCGCTGAGGTGGTCGAGAGAAATGTTTGTGTGCGGAGAGTGGAGTAAAAACTAATCCCAAAGACTGAAGCTACTAAACCCTCAACACACTTTATCTGCCTAAAACTTGAATATTTGCCAAGGTGGAAAATCGTGGACTGCGAAAAACTCTGACTTTGGGCAGCAATTGATAATTGACTTGGGCAATATCCACAATATTACGAGCATCGATATCCAGGGTAGACCGCATAGCACAGAGTTTGTGACTGAGTTCAGTATTAGCTACGGCTATAACGGCTTAGATTATGCCGACTATAAAGAAGCAGGAGGCAACACAAAGGTGAGATTGAGACAAGTACTCGTACTAATCTGGCATGCACATTGGACACTAAAAGAGCGCAAAGGTGCAGGTTGCATGACTCGGTTCAGCCGAATCGGACTAATTTTCCTCTAATAACTAATAAAAATCTAAGATCTATGGCCATGAGTTCTCTAAACCACACTTTTCTTAACACCTAACGCACACTTAGCCCGGTCTGCTTGGACGCCGGTTGAGAACACGTACTACCATTTCCTAACATTTGACCTCGGTGGAAGGAAGAAGATCCGCAAAGTAGCTACCGCTGGACGGGCGCGCACCCACGAGTGCGTGACAGAGTTCATAGTTCAGTACTCGGATGACGGCGAGCTCTGGCGATCTTACACCGACGTTTTGGGAGAAGTGCAGGTAAACACGGGGCAGGTGCATGAGTCTCCCCAACTAGAACTTTCACCTACTAAACCTTGATTATACTTTGGTAATTTGGTTTTAGATTGATGCTTAGTCTGTCGATGATTGAGTTGGGAGGTTTTAAAACTTATCATTTTCAGGACAAACTGATTTTTCAGAACTAAAATATGATTTTTAATTTAACCCATTGGCTAGCATGATTTTCAAACTGCGTCCAGCTTCCTGAAATCGATTGTTTAGGTTATAAAAAACGTTCTATATGAATAATTCGTAAACATCAAATAAATTTTTTTTTTAGAGTTACACACTAAAAAAGTTAGTTCAGGAATGGTTTAAATTTTTTTTCAAAAAATAGTTGGAACTCAACTCTAAATATTGTAAAAGAAAGTTTTTTGAAATTAGCATGCTAAGTATTTTTAATGATTTTCTAAAAGTGAACATTTGAAATTGAATATGGCGGCCAAATTGAAAAATTTTACGACTAGCTGCTTTTACTGTTCTATGAATCAAAATGTAAAAACGACATCCAAAAAAACTTAGCAAATTTCGAGAGAAGAAAGATCACATTATTTGAAAATGCAATCAAAACTTGCCCTTAACTTTTAGTTTGCCCGGAATAAATTTTTAAAAGTTGAGCCAATGGGTTAAGATGCTTTATTTAAAAAAAAAACTGATAATTTTTGGGAAAATGTCCGATAGTATTTTTTAAAGCTTCTGCTTGGAGCTTGCTGTTTGCTTCTTTTGTTTTTTGAAACCCTCATTTTGAACCCCAACTAAGCCCTCTTTCATCTCCATGTAGCTCTTCAAAGGCAACACGGACGGAGACACGATCAAGGTGAACATCTTCGAAGTTCCCATAATCGCCCAGTGGGTCCGCATAAACCCCACCCGCTGGCGGGACCGCATCTCCCTGCGAACCGAGCTGTACGGCTGCAACTACGAAAGCGACAACCTCTACTTCAATGGCAGTAGTTTGGTGCGTCTCGACCTACTCCGAGATCCCATATCCGCTTCCCGCGAAACTTTCAGACTCCGCTTCAAAACATCGACTCCTAACGGCATCCTGGTGTACTCGCGCGGCACTCAAGGAGACTACATTGCACTTCAGCTGAAGGAGAACCGTCTCGTTCTGAACGTTAATCTGGGCTCCAACATTCCCACGACCTTGTCAGTCGGCAGCCTGCTGGACGACAATATTTGGCACGACGTCATCGTTTCGCGTAACAGGCGAGACATCGTCTTCTCCGTCGACCGAGTTGTCGTCCAAGGAAGGGTGAAGGGAGAGTTCGACCGGCTTAACCTCAACCGAGCGGTAAGTCATGGCTTTCTATATTTCTACATATTACCCCTTCTTAGAAGCCCATATGTTGTGGAGATGGATTCTCATGGTTTATGTATGTTGCTGATTATTTTATCTATAAAGAATTATTTCATTTAACAAGCAAAATAGTCCTGGATGACATAAATTTCAATAGTGGGTTTAAAATTCAAAACAATTTGATTGAAGTTAGTTTTTATCTTACTTTAGATACCTTTAAAACTAAAATAATGTCCTTTTATGTACATATTTGAGAAGTTTTCAAGCTCCTTGATCAGGCTTCATCTAGGCCCTTTTTAATGTTAAATAACGTAAGTACGAGATTCCATCTCCACACGGAAAGTTTAAGACCAATTCTCAAACTTAGCTGACGCTAATTTTTGTATTTTAGTTTTACGTAGGCGGCGTCCCGAACATCCAGGAAGGCATCATCGTGCAGCAAAATTTTACTGGTTGTCTTGAAAATCTGTACCTGAACTCTACAAACTTTGTCCGGCACATGCGAGTAGCCTACGAGGAGCAGGAGCACTTGCGTTTCGAGAAGGTGAACACGATCTACAACTGCCCCGAGCCCCCGATCATCCCCGTGACCTTCCTCACTCCCAACTCGCACGCCAAGCTCAAGGGGTATGAGGGCATGAAGAGCATGAACGTGTCCTTCTTCTTCCGCACCTACGAGGAGAACGGAGTGATGCTGTACCACGAGTTTACTTCGAAGGGATACGTCAAATTGTTCCTCGAGGACGGCAAGGTGAAGGTCGAGTTCAAGACGAACGACCTGCCGTTCACGATCCTGGACAACTACGACGAGAAGTTCAACGACGGCAGATGGCACTCGCTGGTTTTGACGATCGGAAAGAACTACCTCGTTCTCGACATCGACTTGCGTCCCATGAGAACTACCAAGTGAGTTTATTTCTGAGTGTTGGTGGCTCTGGTGACTAACGTCTTGACATTTCCAGACTCATCGAGATCCAAACTGGTGCCTACTACTACGTCGCTGGAGGCTCAAGGGCCTTCATCCGCGAAGGAATAAAGGACGGATTCGTGGGCTGCATGCGTCAGATCACCGTCGACGGCAACCAGAAGCTCCCCACGGACTGGAAAGAGGATGAGTACTGCTGCAAGGGAGACGTGGTGTTCGATGCCTGCCACATGACGGACCGCTGCAACCCGAACCCCTGCAAGCACAGTGGAATCTGCAAACAAAATTCACTCGAGTTTTACTGCGATTGCTCCAACACCGGATATGCTGGCGCCGTTTGCCACACATGTGAGTTGCTCTCGTGACAAAAATGTGAGATGTTTGACCTTGTTGTTTACTTTTGCAGCTCTAAACCCGCTCTCATGCCAAGCTTACAAGAACGTCCAGAGTGTGAACCAGCGAGCTAGCACCATGATAGACGTCGATGGAAGTGGGCCTTTGGAGCCGTTCCCAGTTACTTGTGAATTTTACTGTACGTTTTGTTTTAGAGATGGATTCTCGTGATTTTTTTTTTTTGACTCTAAAAATCATATTTTGAATTTCAGCTGACGGTCGTGTTGTGACCGTCCTCAGCCACAGCTCTGACCATACAACGACAGTCGATGGATTCCAGGAACCTGGCTCGTTCGAGCAACAAATCATCTACGAAGCAGAACTACCTCAAATCGAAGCCTTAATCAACCGTTCGCAATCATGCTGGCAAAGCCTGAGCTATTCCTGCTACTCGTCCCGTCTTTTCAACTCGCCCTCAGACGAACTGACTTTCCGGCCCTACTCCTGGTGGGTCTCGCGTCACAACCAGCCCATGGACTACTGGGCTGGGGCTCTTCCTGGCTCGCGCAAATGCCAGTGCGGTATCTTAGGAAGCTGCCTCGATCCCGGCAAGTGGTGCAACTGTGACTCGAACCCCATTGGATGGACGGAAGACGGAGGAGAGCTGCGAGAGAAGGAGTATCTGCCGGTCAAAGCGCTAAGGTTCGGAGACACGGGAACGCCTTTGGACGAGAAAAAAGGCAGATACACGCTAGGACCGCTGATTTGCGAGGGTGACAACTTGTTCAACAACGTGGTGACCTTCAGGGTCACTGACTCGACTATTGATCTGCCTCCCTTCGACATGGGCCACTCTGGGGACATTTACCTCGAGTTTAGGACCACCATTGAGAACGCCGTAATTTTCCATGCTACGGTGAGTACAAAAATCGTTTGAAATCCCGGGATTTTAACCACCAATATATTTAGGGTCCAACGGATCACATAAAGCTGAGCATCATAGGCGGAAGAAAGCTGCAATTCCAGTACCAGGCCGGCAGTGGTCCCCTCGGAGTCTACGTAGAAACTAGCTACCACCTGAACGACAACAACTGGCACTCGGTAAGCGTCGAGAGGAACCGCAAGGAGGCCCGTCTGGTCGTCGATGGAGCTCAGCAGGCCCAGGTCCGGGAGCCCCCAGGTCCAGTACGAGCTCTCTACCTCACCTCAAAGCTCGTGGTCGGAGCCACAACCGACTACCGCGACGGATACGTGGGCTGCATCCGAGCCATGCTCCTCAACGGCGTCCTGACGGATCTGAAATCGTACGCTGAAAGAGGTCTGTACGGAGTCAGCACGGAATGCCACGGACGCTGTGACTCCAGCCCCTGTCTCAACAACGGTACGTGCTTCGAGCGCTTCGACGGCTTCACTTGCGACTGCCGATGGAGCTCGTTCAAGGGTCCGATCTGCGCCGACGAGATTGGCGTCAACCTGAGGTCCAGCTCCATGATCAAGTACGACTTCCTGGGCTCGTGGAGATCGACGATCGCCGAGAGCATCCGAGTGGGCTTCACGACGACGAACCAGAAGGGATTCTTGCTCGGCTTCTCCTCCAACATCTCCGGCGAGTACCTTACCATCATGGTGTCGAACTCCGGAAACCTCCGCATCGTTTTCGACTTTGGCTTCGAGCGACAGGAACTCATCTACCCGCAGCGCCACTTTGGCCTGGGGCAGTACCATGACGTGCACTTCAGCCGCAAGAACTCGGGATCCACTGTCGTGGTCGCCGTCGACAATCTCGAGCCGCACGAGTGGCACTTTGACATCAAGGATTCGGCCGACGCCCAGTTCAACAACGTCCAGTACATGTACATTGGCAAGAACGAGTCTATGCACGACGGCTTCGTGGGCTGTGTCTCGAGAGTCGAGTTCGACGACATCTACCCGCTGAAGCTGCTGTTCCAGGAGAACCCTCCGGAGAACGTGAAGTCTCTAGGAAGTAGGTGAAGAATGGTTCAAATGAGATCCCTTACTTACGTTTCTTTTTCAGCTGCTCTAACCGAGGACTTTTGCGGAGTGGAGCCAATCACGCACCCGCCCATCCGAGTGGAGACGCGCCCGCCACCTATCGTGGACGAGGAGAAGCTCAGACGCTACGAACCCATCAGCTCAGCTCTTTTAGGAAGTGAGTTTCACCCGAAATCTTGGAATCGAAAGCCTTATACAGCCCCTTTTAAATATTGTTTAATTGAGCTCTTGTGAAATGCCTCTGGGACGTACTTCTAGTAGACTGGTTGAGAACCTAGAGTCGATAAAACTAAATTTCATGTGACACCTCAACGGAAACCTCATACGACCTCGGGTACAAAAAAAGTCCTGGTCAAAGTTTTTGGCTCCCTAGCTCAGAAGAAAATATAAAAAATTTTTTTTGATTGCTCCCGAGATCCCAGGAGGCTTCCGGTTGCTTAAAACGTTTTTCTCAGGATTTATATTTCATTTCCGAGCATTTTTTTTACAAAATTTTACCCTTGCTTACACTCTCCGCAATCCTGTTTTTTCCCTCCCAATACCCACCAGAAGTTTTCAGGTCCAAAAAGTATTTGATTTGAAGTATCTTGGTGTTAAGACTCCGACTCCGAAAGCAAAACCCGCTCACTGGAGTACGTCTTGGGAACCCCTTAAAAACTGTTGTTTCTTTGATTCAACTGCTTTTTAAAATCACCCTCCAACTAAATCGATTCTGCTAAAAATTAAAAGAACCATGAATTGGGAAGCTTTTTAACAAGCCCTCTTTGTTCTCGCTTGCAGGTATTTTGGCGATCCTCTTCCTCCTGCTGGTCGTGGTACTGCTCCTCATCGGTAGATTCCTCGCCCGCCACAAGGGAGAATATCTGACTCAGGAAGACAAAGGTGCCGACGATGCCCTGGACCCAGATGACGCCGTTTTGCATGCAGCCACTGGGCACCAAGTTTCTAAGCGCAAGGAATGGTTTATCTAAAATGATTTGGGACGACCGCAGTTGCCTAAATTCGTTCAAAACGATGTTTTCCATTTTATATACAGCATAATACAGAAAGGATATTCTTGAAAACGATAGCATCATACTAGGAAATAACTGTAGGAAGCTACTCGTTTCACGATCACAGTGAATCTTTGAACCCTCTCTCAAACGCAATATTCAGAAAACTTAAAGTAGGAAGAGTTTCTTCTCACGTTCTCGAAGCAAATCCTATTGTAAATAAGACCTTTCGAATATTTCTTTTGAAATTTTGAAACCTTACCAAATTTGTACTATTTTATTATTATGTAGTATGTTTGCTGACACAAGGAATCTCAAGTTTTTTGTTTCCGTCCATTTTAGTTTACTTAGGTCATGAATTTTACAACATAATAGTAGATTTGATCAAGAATAAAGTATTTCATATGATATGTTTGGAACCTTAAGACCCCACAGTTTTTTTAACTTGTACAAATAAATTTTAAAATAATCGAAACTACATATTTTTTATTTTGAAGCGACTTATGCAACAAAAAGTTTTGCAGACTTCAGAAAGAACGTTCTGCGTTAACTTAGGAGGGAAGGAATTTTGAATTTTAAACCAAGGATATTTCCTTCTACAAAAAACTGAATAGGCAATTTTTAAAATACAATTGGTTTGGTTGTTTAACTCAAAACTTTTAAAAATTTTGAAATTCGAAAATTCAATTTTCTAATTATAAAACTATAGCCTTTAAAATACTGGTTCAAAAGTTGGTGAAATTTTAAACTGCTCTAAATACCATCTTCAGAAGGGGAGATTCAATTAGCTGTTACTCTGAAAAAGCCAATGCTCAATCTGAAAATTTCATAATTTATCTCAAAAGCCAAGTATCTTCTCTTTCATATACATTACCTCCAACTTAAACTAAGCACTGCAATACGAAGTCATTAAAAAAATAAAACAACATGTCTTTTGGTTTTAACTTTTATGTATGCCTATTTGAACACAATTGGTAAAATATTGCGTAATACTTGGTAAAGAATGACCAAATAACATACAAAATGTGATTCAGTGGGTAAAATAAAGAGAAAAGAATCTTTACTTAATTTTTGCGGCCACTACCAAAACTCTCTCTAGACAGGTTAGTCACATAATTTTACGTAAAAAACTCCAAATAAATGCATTTGCAACGGAATTGTAAGTTGAATGTGGAACAGAATTGATCATTATCCTCACTATATAACCTATGACTTGGAAAAGCTATGATGTAAAGTTTTATCAAAATCTACAAACGTACCATTCATTACTGAGCATACTTTTGTTGCAATTTACTCCAAACGTGTCTTTCATTTGTCCTAAATCAGCCAAAATGCATTAAATTTACTTATTGTTGCTCAATTGCAAGTCTATATGTTTCTTCTTGATATTTCTTCACGAATGCTTTTATATTTATGCTAATTTTATAACACGGGAATTACTTATTCGGTTAATATTCAACAATTGGAATAGCGCAGGGCTCGGCAGCGCAGCCAGGACGCTCCTCAAAGTCCCATTTTTGAATTACGAATGATGATTTATGAGAAGAGTCCTGTCTCGCAACGCTGCTCTGGTTTGGGTACAGTAGAAATCACGAAACGCTCGTATCTAATTATTTTCGCATGTGTTAGGCCAATCACATTCATAACATGGATGTAAAACGGATGGATTTCAAGTTATTGAATCGAATATTATTAATAGAGAAGTGTCGAGTGCACTCTAAGAAGTTTATCACGTTGCCAATTGCTTAGTCGATGCCGATGTAAACTACAGGAAAAATTATTTCAAGGCACAAACTATACAGGTTACACTATAATATTAATTGAAGTTGTTCGCTGTGCTCAAATTACGTTATTCCATGACACTCTCAAGCTTGGACCTCCCAAGATCCGCCTTCTACTTTTCCTAACGTATTCAAGACATTTTGCATTTACAGAAAACTCTAAGGTTAAAATTGGATAAATAGTTAAAATTTTTCAAATATTATTATATAGAAGCTTAGTACCATTTTCGGTTAGATTTCAACAACTCATGCAATTTCATAACTTATACTTCAATTTCCTCGTAATCATACTAGAAATGGAAAGTTTAATCAAACATTGTACACAAATACGTTCCATCCTTGCGAAATTATATTTTGGCGAGCTCGACGTAGTTGGCGGGGAGCATGCCGGAGTCTCCGGTGCTCTGAACCTGGCCCGTCATCCAGCCGGCGTCGATCTCACTCAGCTCGAATATCAAATCTCCTTCCTTGAAGCTCACCTCGTCGGTGTCCTGGGCTTCGTAGTCGTACAAAGCGCGGTAGATTCTCTGAAATGCCAACAAAATTACCTTCTAGATGGTTTGGAATCGGAGATGTAACGAAATGCACAGTTAAGGAAACTTTCTTAGGAAGTTTACTTTACAAAGAAGTAAGAGGAAGAGAAGGTGTTTACTTGCTTAAACAGCCTTCAAACTTTACAAGACAAATTTGCGTCGCAGATCATCAAGTTGCTCTTGAGCTCTAGGATCAAAGTTCTAGTTCATATGTAGCTCGGTGTAGGGTCACTATCGAAACTTTTGACCAGACTTTGAGGCATTAACTCTTTAAACATAAACGATAAAATTTTTGTGAGACACGATTTGAATATTTTTAAGCTTAAAATCATTCTAATCTGCAAGGAATATCTCCAAAATTGATTTTCATTGTAATTGAATTTATAGCGGATTCTCAGTCTTTAGAATTGGAATCAAGCAAAAATTGATGTGACCTTAAAAGTGTTGGGTCTAAGTCAACACTTTTGGATTGGGTTTGGATTGAACCTCTATTTTTATCAACGTCAATTAAAATGGGTGTTAGGACTCTTCTTCTGTAAATTCTTCTTGAAAAAATTTAAAACCTATCGATCTCTCTGTTTTGAAAGACCCCGGGCTTAGACTTTTTAAAGTAGGGTTGGACTTAGGTGCTTCTGAAAAATTTTTGATTGTACTGTTTCTGGATGATTTTGTTCATGTCCTACAATTCCCCTAATTCACAATGGGCTCTAACGACAACTTACAACTTTGCTCCTCTGCTGCTGTGACTTGGTCTGCTGCTGCTGTTGCTGCTGTTGATAGTACCCTGGGTGCTGCTGGGGCTGCTCCGCAATAGATCCGTAATATCCGTTGGAGGGGTCCATCTCGTTCATGGACCCAACTCGCCGAACTTGACTATTAGAATTGACTGAGAGAACGGTTTCGGGTTAGCTTTGAGGTGGTGACAAAATGGTTAGTCTAAATCTGGTTTGTGTTCTGTTAAATGTAGCTCTAAAGCCGACTGATGGACATGAACATGAGAGAAATGTCGATTGCTACGCATGATTCGGATTTAAATAGTGAGCGAACGTCAAACTACACAAATCAAATGAAAATTATAACATCTACTACTGCTCTGTCGGGGTTAGTAAGGCTAAACGACGCTAATGCTCACCCGGTCCACGGTCGGAGCTGTAAATCAGCGTTTGGCTCGACCTCTGAAGCTGCGGGGCGTTCCTGGGCCCGTCTGTGAGAGGATCGTAGTCCGTTATTTTCCCTATTCCGCCAGCTCCTTCGTAACCATTATTCGACCCATACACCGGCTTACCCTGGTAGGCGTAGTTGGCTCCTCCCCCCATGCCCTGCAAGTGGTTGTTGTTCTGCACGTTCGGGTTGGGCCTCGCGTAGTTCTCGTACTGGTCGTAGTACTTCTGCTGCACGTGCTGCTGCTGCTGCTGGGCCAGCGAGAGCCCCGCGACACTGCCGCCTCCTGAGGGATCGCGCGCAGTGTGAACGACATTAGAGCGATAGTTGTTGTGATTCTGCTGGTAGTGCTGCTGTGCCTGGTTGTTGCCTCCACCGTAGTTGTGGGTCGCTTGGGGGGACGTGGGGGGCTGAATTTGTGCACTGTTTGGAGGTGATGGGTAGCTCTGCCCCGTCTGGTGATAGTTGTTGTGCGTCGGGGCGAATTGTGGTTGTGCGTTTGGGATAGCGGCTTGGGGTGCAGGTTGGTAGTGGGGCAGCGATTCGGCTGCCAGAGCCTCGCTAAAGTATTCCGCTTCGTCATCTTTCGAGCACACGAATATATGCAATTTAAAGTGTAAATGAATAAATAAAAAGAAATTAAGAGAAAACCATTTAAGTCTACACATCAAAAGCAATTGTTACTCACTTAACCCATATTTTGTCACTTTTCAAGGTTTTGAAAATTTTTAGGAATCCCTATGATTTTTCTTTTAAAAAAAATAAACTTCTCATCAAAAAAATTTAACATAACATAAATAAAGGTATGTGAGCCAATAACAGGGTCAAAAATGGGTTAAGTGGTCTGGATTCGAACGCGAAAAACTGCTTTGAGTGAGCTGATGCATGAGGATGGCATGAATGATGAGTCATTGTATATTCAGAGGAACGTTCAGTGTGTTTTCGATAAAAAGCATGCAAATCTGCCTCCCTCTCACTAACCTTTACTATCGACAATCTCCGTCGTCTCGCGCTGTTTCTCCATCAAAGCCTTCTTCTGCAAGTCCCCATGATAGGCAACGTTGGAAAAGTTCTTCGAGTTTTGTTTCAACCGCAGGGTCTCGGGATCGTCGGCCACCTGCGTGACCTTCCCCTTCTGTTTCTCGAAGTCGGCGTGATACTTCACGTTTGACTGCAGCTTCGTGTTCTCGGCGATCCTCTTGAACTCGGGCGTTTCAGCGATTGTGGTTGCCTTGATTTTTGGTATGTGACTGCAAGTAGAAGAGAAATGCTCTTAATTAGTATGAACCCCATGAAGTAACCACGCACTCAGTTAATGTTAAATCGATACCCAACGGCCATTTTGAATGCACCCCAACTGTTGCATCCCAACAACTAAACCTAACACATAAAAGCAAGCTCGGGAGGAGCCCTCACACTAGTCTTGCACTAAACGTCAGTTGGTGAAGAGCTAAAACGAACAAAAAATGAGCGAAGAAGGCAAAAAGGAAAAGGAGGAGGACCCTCGTCTTCTGGTGGTCCAGAGGTACGTCCTCAAGAGCCACCGGCTGAAGCTGGACCGCTGGCAGAAGCTGCTCGGGAACGAGGACCACAAGAAGATCATCTACGCCTGGCTCAACAACGTCGGCATCCAGAGGCTGATCATCACGAACAACGGAGGAATGCTGGCCGCTCTCCACACCTTCCCAGGGTCATGGAAGCAGAAGCTCAGCTACTTCATCAAGAAATCGGAGGTCGAGCTGACAGTCCAGAACATCAAAGCCGTGAGACATTTTTCGAGATTTTGAAAAAATTTTCAAGGCCAGCTTTTCTCCCTTTCTCAGAGCATTCTCATCGGAGACCTGTCTTCGCGTCCCATCGAGGACTTCTCAATCATGGTCGACGAGGTGTTCTTCCCCCTGCTCACGAACGAGAAGAACCAAGTGGGCTGGCCCGAGGTCGTGAAGCGGGATGTCGAGCTGCAACTCCAGGAAATGCGGAACGCCATTATCGAGGTGGGAGCTTTCATTATGAGATTGGATAATTAGAAGGTGTTACGTTGTTAGATCAATACCCAAACACCCTTGGCGTAATTCTATAACTTTTTAAGTGTTGGAATTACTTGACGGAAAACCGTACCCTCTGACCAGGAAGTCAGGGACGAACAAAGATTTACATTTTTTACTTTGAAACGACCATTTGATGTTCTCAGAAATTGGAGTTCAGACCGACGGACAAGCTCATAAAAGCTATGATAAAGTTAAAAGAACATATTTGAAATCGATATTTATACCGATTAATGTCTCCAAAACAATTTTTTAGACCGACAGACATGCCTAAAAGTGTACAATGGGTCAGATTGAATTACTTCAGCTGACCGAAAAGCCCCTGACCATGGAAAATTTTAAGGAAAATTTTTAAAGAAATTCTTAAACATAAAGCACGTGGACTTGACGGACAGAAAATGCAATACTAAGAAAAAGCAGTCTTTCATAAATAGAACGAGACATTAGAATTCTTTGAAACGAGCTTTTTAGACCGACGGACAAGTCAAGCTTTTCGGAAAAAAATGAGAACTTCCAATAATTTCCACCTTGGGCATGCAACTTTTAAGTCAGCCCGTATGCTACGCTTAGAAAATTAATTTGGCCTTCAGCCACTCGGAGCACTAAACTTTCCCGACACCAGGGCCTACCCAGCACTCGCTAATCTCAGTAGAAAGGCCCAACTCCTGCCCTGTTGAATGCTCGCTCTCCTTATGCAGGTCAAAGGAAACATTATAAGCCACACGCTCCTTCCCATGCCTATCATGATTGACAAAGTTATGCACATTACCGAGGACCAAATAACGTAAGTGCAGCCTTTCAAACTTCCCCTTGAGTGTGAACCCACTTTTCAACCGTTCTCAGCAACACCGACGTGATCGACATCAAGATGAAGAACTGCCTCGAGGGAATCGTCATCAAGTGGGCGTGCCAGATTGACGAGGTGCTGAAGGAGGACTCGACCATGCTGTTCACGAGCACCTACCACCCCACACCCTTTGACGAGATCAAGTTCTGGGAGAAGCGGCTCAAGAACCTCGAAAACATCTATGACCAGCTGAGAGATCCACGAGTCAAGAAGGTTGGGCAAATCCTGGAGGGCATCGACTCGGTGTACTTCATGTCCTTCAGCACCTCCTTCAAGGGCGTCGTCCACGCCCTGCACGAGGCTCGGGATGTCAACTTGTGGGTCAAGCCACTTGAGAAGTACTTTGACGACTTTGAGACGCAGGAGTTTCTCGACCTCGAGCCCCTCGTCGGACCCATGCTGCACTGCATCTGCCTGCTCTGGGCGAACTCCAAGGTCTACAGCAAGAACTCGAGGATGGTGGTGCTCTTCCGGATGCTCCACAACATGCTCATCGCGTCGGCATCGAGGACTCTGGACCCCGAGTCCATTTTCCAGGGCGAGCCCTACGAAGTTCTCTTGAAGCTGGACAAGGTGCTGACGATCCTGGCCTACTACAAGTAAGCTTTTAATCGCTTGTTACGACTTTCATTTGAGTTTCTTCACAGGGAGAGCTACTACGAGTTCAAGGGACGCCTCAAGGACTTCCAGATGCCCCACACGATCCCGATTCTCTGGACTTTCCGACCCAAGGAGGCCTTCGAGCGTCTCGACCTCTACGTTGCTCGCCTCAACGAAGTCAAGGAAATCCTGCTCACGGCCGAGGACTTTATGAAGATCGAGCGCGTCGAGATCGGCGGCATCAAGGGGCGCGTCATCAGCCGCAAGATCCAGGAGATTTTTGACGAGTTCCGCGAGAAGGCCTACAAGACCTGGAAGGAGATCAAGTTCGACCCTCTCGACCCGAATCCCTTCAGCAGGGATTTTGAGAGGCAGAGGAACTCCTTCGTGGAGAGCAGCGACATCCTCGAGCTTCGGCTGGCGGTGCAGCTAAAGCTGGCTTTCGAGGACTGCTCCAACCTAGACCAGTCGCTCAAGCTAGTTCACATCCTGGGATCGCTCCTGCATCGACCTCTTATCATCAAGCAGATCGGAGACAGGCTCTTCAACATCATGTATCTCTTCGACGAGGACCTCAACGTCACCAAGGCCTGCTACAACAAGGGACTCAAGGCGTACGAGGAAGAAGGCGTGGTCGGAATCCCAAAAGACGAGGCCTTCCCGGTAGTTTCGGGTGCTCTCATGTGGCTCAGGAAGCTGCGTGAACGAGTCCTAAAGCCAACGCATGACATCGAGCTGTTGGATTTTCCGTAAGTTGAAGCTCTTTTTTACGTTTTAAATTTTAGTGCTTTTTTATTATTTAAATAATGTACTTATAGGCCCAATTTGTCCGTTTGTCTGTTCGTTTGACTTGGAAATCCGAGTCATTTTGTAAGTTTTCATTTATCATTCAATTTGAATTTCCCTGGAAATTTAAAGAAGGTTTTTACTTTTTATGAAAGTTCTGTATACTTTATAGTGTACGTAATGATAGAACAGAGACAAAAGAAAGATTCTGAAGTTAAGACAAGAGAAAATCTCTATTCAACTTCCTTTTAATTTTTAAAATCCAACTGACCAACCATGAAATTGCACTCCAATTCGCTCGTTTTCTACTAAGCCTCAAACATTTTTTTTTCAGAGTTTTTGACAACGAAGAAGGGCAGTACATTTTGCAGAAAAAGGACGAGATGCTCCAGCTGATCAACGAGTTTGAGTCAAAAATATTCAACGAGTGGACGGGATCAGTGGCGTCAGTGGTAGCCGAAGGACTCAAGGAGCACCTGCTTAAGCGGGACTCGGAAACGAAGCTGCTGAAGCTCAATTTTGTGCACAGCCTCAAGGAGGTCCTGAATGAGGTGAAGTGTCTCAAGCACATGGAAATGGAGGGCATTTCCAAGGAGGCTCTAGATCTGTTCGAGCTGAACGACATGTTTTGGGTGAGTAGCTTGTTCTTCATCCCTCATCATTTGGATTTTGTAATTGGTGGCTCCCGTTCCAGAACGTCTGTTTGAAACTCAGCCGAGTCGTTGAGTGGTACAACGAGATCCGAACCAAGGCCAACGAGCAGGAGTTTGCCATCATCGAGAGCGAAATGGAGAGCTTGGATTCCCAAATCGAGAAGGCCATTTCTGCCTACACCTGGAAGAAGTTCGACGAAGACTACGTCGGTGATATCTACGACCTCACCAAGGACCTCAACGTCCGCTTCATCAAGTCACAGGAGAACGTCCAGAGCATTATCAAGAATATCAGAGACTTTGGCCAGATCCCGCTTTACGAGCGAAAAGAGCGCAAGACCAACACCCTCATCCAGCTCGACAACGAGGAGCAGAAGCTTCTGAGACGGGTGCAGCAGTGCAAGAAGGCCGAAGTCCTCATCCGACACGTCATGAACGAGAACTTCCGGCTGCTTTTCAACATCCCACCTGAGGAGGTCGCGGAGCCGGAGGAGACACCCCAGACGAGTGAGACTGCTCTGGAGTCTCCGGCTGATGAGGAGAAAGCCGTGCTCGAGAAACAGGGAAGCCTCATCGACCGTGCGAGCCAGGTGGGAGCTTCACTTACCTTGATCGTGGCGGAAAGGTCCGTCGAGGTCTTGAAGACGGAGGAGCAGAGGGCTCTCTATGAGCCCTACGAGAAGTACGTCGACGAGCTCGTGGGGATCGAGATCATGAACTCCATCAGAGTCAGGTAAGAGGCACCTGGAAGCCTTCAACTGTCCGTAACTTTGCCTTTCCAGCGTCAAGTACCTGAAGATCGAGATGGAGAACCGCCTGGAGCACAACGCTCCCTGTTTCGAGAGCCGTTTCGAGCTGCAGCTCTACAAGAAAATCATGTTCCGTCCGTCCCTCGACCCCTCGTACTCCGGGAGTCTCGAGGACATCATCAACAGCATCCTGGACTACATCTACAACATGGCAGACCAGATCGAGAGGGTGTACCAGCCGACAGACGGAACCGAAGACGAGCGTCCGACTTACTTCAAGCTGCTGCTGGAGCAGCGAGACATCCACGAGATGAAGGAGAACATCGTGAAGCTGGTTTCCCGCACCTGCCAGGAGGCCATTGTGTACTTCAGGGAGTACCAGAAGACGTACGGCTACTTGTGGCTCGACGACAAGGACCTCTTCATGGAGCGCTTCCTCAAGTACGGGCGGGCTCTGAAGCCGGAGGAGATCGAGGAGCTCGACGCTCCCGACTGCACGTTGAAGGAGGAACGGGAGATCACGCTGCAGATGTTCCGCAAGCAGATCGACTACTTCTACCGGGTGCAGGAGGAGGTCTACAAGTTGGAGAAGTCGCGGACGTTCAACCACTGGCTCTCCGTGAACCTCAAGCCGTTCATAGCTTCGCTCTCTAACGTCATTGGCCACTGGAAGATGAAGTTCAAGGACCACTTGAAGAACCAGGTTATTTCCCGGCTGAATGTGAGTAACATTTTTTATCAGATAATTTTGAAGTGTCAGATTTTTAACGAAAATTTATTTGAAAAATTTTGGTTGGATAAAATTCCAATATGGAAAACTCCAACAGGATTTCATCCAGAAAATTTCAAACAGGAATCTTGTGTGTTTTTTAAAGATTGGTAAGAATTCATGCATGAGAATTTTTCAAATAAAAAAAGAATAATTTTTTATTTGGGCTCGGTTTGAGTGCTGCTTGGATTAATTTCAAAAATATTGAAATCATCAAGAGGGGAACTTTGGGAATTTTTTCTCTCACGTTTTCGAGCTTGTTTTCTAAATCTTATCCTCAAGAACTTCGAGAACTCTACAAGCTTTTTTGAGGCAATAATTTTGTTGTTTTCAATGCCTTTTGAAGCCTTCGAGATAGATTGATTTAGGGGTATTTTAAGGATCCTATTGTGACCCACTTGAGTCTTATATCATAGGTAAAATATTACAAATTCAAAATTAAAATAAAAACCTGAACGAGGCTTTTGAATTTCGATACTTCTCGAAGAAAATAGAAAATTCCGTTACTCTCGAAAATAACAACTTTTTTACCTCATTTTTGATCTGATTGAATCAAATACTGATAAAAAGTCCTGTATCTCAAATAAATATTTAGAAACTAGAAAACTTCATCGAGACGAGCAACGAGGTGTTCTGCTTGAAGCCCGACCAGGATGACTACGCCACGCTCCTGAAAATCCTGGAGGTCCTCAACACCATCAAAAACATGGAGGTCGAGACGGACAACATGTTCCAGCCCCTCTACGAGTACGTCCAGCTCCTGGCGGACTACAACGTCGAGTTCAAGCAGAGCGTCCTGGACCAGTTTGCGGAGCTCCCCGAGCTCTGGCTGCGGCTCAAGAAACGGGGTCTCCAAGTCAAGCAGGAGATAGCTCCGATCCAAAACTACCAGGTCGACCTGATCCGGAAACGCGTGACCCTCTTCGACTTCCGAATGAAAATCTACCGCGAGATGTTCAGGAAACTCCCCATTTTCTTCGTCCCCTGCCCCAACGCCTACGAGCTTCTCGACAAGGTCCATCTAGAGCTCGAGGACAAGACGGAGCAGTACAAGAACCTCAACAACTCCGCAGACCTCTTCGGGCTCGGGAGACCCGATGACCGGGAGCTGGCGAACTGCGAGAGAGAACTGAAGCTCCTGAAGCTCATCTGGGACTTTGTCTTCACGGTCGAGTCGTGCGTCGAGGACTGGAAGCGGACACCCTGGAAGAAGGTCAACGTCGAGGACCTGGAGCAGGAGTGCAAGAAGTTTGCAAAGGAGATGAGGCAGCTGGACAAGGAGGTGCGGGTCCTCAACCCCTACATCCACGTCACGGACCTCATCACAAATCTGCTCTCGTCGCTGAAGGCCATCACGGCCCTGCAGAACCCCTCGATCCGTGACCGGCACTGGAACGAGCTCATGAAGACCACTAAGGTAGGTTCTCAGTCGGTGTTCACGTAGCTAACGGAAGTAGGCTCGTACCGTACCTTAGTAAGAATATTCTATGACAATTCTAACTTAATGTGCTTTTTTATACAAGTTGCACAAGTTATATGGAGTGGATTTGTTGGTGTGTATAAATGTCAATTAATGTTAGGCAGCCTAGCAGCAAGTGCTCTTCAGACTTTGAACCCGTTTCCTGATTTTCTCAAATATTTGGAGCCTCATGTCCATTTTGAATTTTTCCCCTGTTCTGTTAAATTTAATTTAATTTTTCTATCATAAACAAACAATCGGTAATGTTGTAAATTGCCATACTTTTAACTAGATATGGAGAAAACTCGAAAAAAATTGTTTGAATGAAATACAAAATAACCTGGGAGCTTTTATCAGAAATCAAGCTTTTCTTTTAGGCCTCGAAAGTTGCTGATTTATCTCGTTTTGTTAATGTAACTACCCTTCCAGCCCTCATGAAAGTAGCTGCAGTAGAGGCTCTGAAAATTCTGATTGAGAGTTGAGACAGGGGAAACAATTTTCATTATGTTTTGGCGGCCAATCTGAGTCAAAATAAGCCATTTTTATAATAATTTGACTCTAGAGCTCATATACAGCTGAGGTAAAATCAAAATGGATATGAAACGACATTCCAAGTATAGAAATGGCTATCTGTTTAGGGAGCTATGGTAAAATTAAATCACTAATGGAAACGAGTTCAGGAGCACTGACGGCTAACTAAGCGCTTTGAATGGTCTGTTCCACAGAAAGACACCCCAGTAACCCCTCATTGCCCCTCCTAGGTGCGTTTCAGCATGGACATAAAAACCACCCTGTCCGACCTCCTCGACTTGAACCTCCACAAGTACGAGGAGCAGGTAAAGAATATTGTGGACAAGTCGGTGAAGGAGGAGGCCATGGAGAAGGCCATCAAGACGCTCGCCACCACCTGGAAGAGCGTCGACTTCGAGTTCGAGACACACGACCGCACCAAGCTGAAGCTCCTGAAGCTGCCTGAGGAGGTGGTTGAGACGCTCGAGGAGAACCTAAACCAGCTCCAGACCCTGCTAGCCTCCAAGTACATTGCGTTCTTTTTCACGGAGATCCAGCAGTGGCAGGACAAGCTGAGCAACGCAGACCAGGTTTGGACGGCCTTCTTTGAGGTGCAGCGCAAGTGGATGTACCTGGAGAGCATCTTCATCGGCTCCGAGGATATCCGGAAGCAGCTGCCGAAGGAGTCCGAGAAGTTTGACTCCATCGACCGGGAGTTCAAGGCGATGCTGTCCCAGATGGTGGCGGACCTGAACATGGTGAAGGCCACCAACAAGCCCGGGCTGTTCGACAAGCTCGAGGTCATGCAGAGACAGCTCATCCAGTGCGAGAAGGCCCTCAACGACTACCTCGAGACCAAGCGTCTCGTCTACCCGCGTTTCTACTTCATCTCGTCCGCCGACCTCCTCGACATCCTCTCGAACGGAAACCAGCCCGAGCTGGTAGCCAAGCACCTCACGAAGCTCTACGACTCCCTGGCCAAGCTTGTCTTCACGTCCTCCGGCAGCAAGTCCGCCAAGGGGATGATCTCGAAGGAGAACGAGGAGTTTGTCGAGTTCAAGGGTATCTGCGACTGTAGCGGCAAAGTCGAGGTGTGGCTGAACCGAGTGACGGACATCATGCGAGTCACTCTCCACGACCTCTTCCACGCAGCTGTGAGGGCTTACGTCGAAAAGGAGCGAGACCTGTGGCTCTTCGACTGGCCCGCCCAGCCCGCGCTTTGCACCACCCAGATCTGGTGGACCATCGAGGTGAATAACGCCTTCAACAAGATGGAGGAGGGCTACGAGAAGTCCATGAAGGAGTACCTCGACAAGCACATTCGCCAGCTCAAGGCCCTCATTGTGCTCCTGCTGGGAGAGCTGACCCCCGGGGACCGCCAGAAGATCATGACCATTTGCACCATCGACGTGCACGCCCGAGACGTCGTGGCCAAGATGATCGAGCAGAAGGTCGAGTCGTCCTCCGCGTTCCAGTGGCAGAGCCAGCTGAGACACCGGTGGGACGACAGGGCCGACGACTGCTTCGCCAACATTTGTGACGCCCAGTTCAGGTACGACTACGAGTATCTCGGAAACACGCCTCGTCTGGTCATCACGCCCCTCACCGACCGCTGCTACATCACTCTGACCCAGTCCCTGCACTTGATTATGGGTGGTGCTCCAGCTGGACCCGCAGGTACAGTTCTGAATTTACTTTAAAAATTCAAATTTTACAAGAAAATTTTCAGAATTTTTTCATAATTCAAAACACATTTTCAACTCTTTGAATGAGGAAGATTGGTTCAGGGATAGTATGTTAATTTCGTCATTTTCAAAAACTTCTCTAGCTAGAAGCTTCAGGCTAAAATCTATAAAAAATTACCCTACATTTTCGGTGATTCCATGAAACTCTCCCTGCTTCTACCTTTGGGTCACAAGCAAAGCAGAAAATTAAGTAAATTCGGGTAAATGAAGAGGAACGTAGCGAAACAGGACCACTACAAAATAAAATTAAAAATTAAGCCTTCTGGGAAAAATTGAGCTAGACATCTTAAGTCAATTTTATCAAAACTTTTCTTTATCTAACGAAAATCGGCTAATTGCGATGTCTACTTTTCAGGTACCGGAAAAACTGAAACCACCAAGGATCTGGGTCGAGCTCTGGGAATCATGGTCTACGTCTTCAACTGCTCCGAACAGATGGACTACAAGTCTTGCGGAAACATCTACAAAGGACTGGCTCAGACAGGTCTACTCTCAGGCAACCCCCTTAGTTTTTACTCACTTGAAGTAAATTTTCAGGGGCTTGGGGTTGCTTCGACGAGTTCAACAGGATTTCTGTGGAGGTTCTCTCGGTCGTGGCGGTCCAAGTGAAGTCCATCCAGGACGCAATCAAGGTATTTCTTCTTTCAAAATTTTTTCCTAGCAGTATTTTTGACTTTTAACTAATGGCATGAACTTCAACGTTCCGACCAAGGGCGAGGAAAAATTTAGAACGATTTCTGAAGTCGAGGTAATCAAGGTTAAATTGCAATCCAACGCTTTTGCCCGAACACCATCATGTGCTTTTAGTGCCATTTGAACACAAATTAGAGGTTTTGATTTTTCATTGTTGCAGCATCGAACATTTTTGGTGCCTTTTGCTGAGCACTTTTGCTTTTTACGAGTCAAATCACTTTCATAAGCGTCATTTTTCCTATCCTCAGACGAAGAAGAAGACCTTCAACTTCATGGGAGAGATGATCGCGCTGGTGCCGACCGTCGGTATCTTCATCACCATGAACCCCGGATACGCTGGCCGGACTGAGCTTCCTGAGAACCTGAAGGCTCTCTTCAGACCGTGCGCCATGGTGGTGCCCGACTTTGAGCTCATTTGCGAGATTATGCTGGTCGCAGAGGGGTTCCAGGAGGCTCGGATGCTGGCGAGGAAGTTTATCACTCTCTACACTCTCTGCAAGGAGCTCCTTTCGAAACAGGACCACTACGATTGGGGTCTCAGGGCCATCAAGTCTGTGCTGGTGGTTGCTGGCTCCTTGAAGGTGAAAACAATTGTTCTCTTTTACCCAAAGACCTGATTTCTCCCCTTTCAGAGAGCCGATAAGCCCGACACCCCCGAGGAACACGTGCTGATGCGAGCCCTGCGAGACTTCAACGTCCCGAAGATCATCACCGACGACGTCCCCGTCTTCCTGGGGCTCATCGGAGACCTGTTCCCTCACATCGAGGCCAAGCGCCAGCCAGACGTCACTTTCGAGAAGATGATCGCCAAGTCGGCAGCAGAGCTGAAGCTGCAGCAGGACAAGCAGTTCGTACTGAAGGTAACATTTCTCAAGAGAAATTAGACTCCTTGTGAAGCGTCTTTCTGTCTCTAGGTCGTCCAACTGGAGGAGCTCTTTGCCGTCCGCCACAGCGTTTTCATCATCGGCGCTGCTGGAACGGGAAAGACTCACGTGTGGAAGACCTTGTTCCGTACGTACCAGAACCAGAAGCGGAAGCCGCACTACAACGACCTGAATCCCAAGGCCGTGACCAACGACGAGCTCTTCGGCATCATAAACCCGGCGACTCGCGAGTGGAAAGACGGTCTCTTTTCTGTCATCATGAGAGATCAGGCCAATTTGGGCGGAACTGGACCGAAATGGATTGTCTTGGATGGTGAGACTGAGTCATGACTGGCAGAAGCTCAGCATTGCTTTGTGGATTTCAGGTGACATTGACCCCATGTGGATCGAGAGCCTCAACACTGTCATGGACGACAACAAGGTGCTGACTTTGGCCAGCAATGAGCGCATTGCCCTCACGAAGGAAATGAGGCTGCTCTTTGAGATCTCGAATCTGCGGACGGCAACCCCTGCTACCGTTTCTCGGGCAGGAATTCTTTTCATCAACCCCCAGGACCTCGGATGGCAGCCGTAAGCAAAGTTTCAGACATTTCCTTCATTTATCTTAGGCAAAGTTTTAAGCTAATTTGATTTACCAAAATAAGTGAAATTTTGATTGCTTCAAAAAAGACCCAATTCTAGAAGGCAAGACGTCTTTTTTCAAAGGTCGTTGAGTAACACTGAAAGGAAACGTTAAGTCGCACACAACTCAATGCTTAGTTTTGCAACTTTTGGCATGAGTTTGTAGGAATAAAATTGTGTAACATTTTTCAAGAAAACTTAACATATTACTAAAAAGAGACCAAGAAAAGCTTGGTAAAACTGGTTGAAACTTAATAATTTATACACATTCATATGTAGGAAGTGAGACGTAAATATGTGTGGATTGCAGTTTTTGCAGCTACATTTATTAGTGAAGGTTTCAGGCCGATGTAGATTGATTTCAATTTTTGTTTAAACATTTTCACCCCGTTAAAGTTCTTCGAAGATGCTGTTTTAAACTTCAATAACAAGATCTCGTGATAAAAAAGTTATGAGCCGAGACACTAGTCGATTTCTGTGAAAATTTTTCAAGCTATAAGCCGACCAAAAAATTTACATGTTCCTATTTACCAGACCTGTTTTCACCCCTTCGACTTCCAGGTACATTAACTCGTGGATAGAAAAGCGCGAGGACAAAACTGAGAAGGCGCAGCTCATCGTGTTGGTCGAAAGGTACATGTATCGAGTCGTGGAGGCCAACCAGAAGTTCAAGAGGATCACCCCCATTTCCCAGATCGCGCAGTTCCAAATGACGACGTTCCTCCTGGAGTGTCTGCTGACCCCCGAGAACCTCCCCAATGGCTGTCCCAAGGAGTGGTACGAGATCTACTTCGTGTTCTGCACCATCTGGGGCTTCGGGTCCGCCCTCTTCCAGGACCAGCTCCTCGACTGGAGAAACGAGTTCCACAAGTGGTGGGTCAACGAGTTCAAGTACGTCCTTTTCCCCTCCAAGGGCACCATCTTCCACTACTACATTGACCAGGAGACGAAGCAGTTTCGTCCCTGGACCGAGCTGGTTCCCGGCTTCGAGCTTGACCCCGACATTCCGCTCCAGAGCACTCTCGTTCCCACTGCAGAGACGACCCGGCTGCGCTGGTTCCTGGACCAGCTCATCGAGAAGAAGCACCCCGTCATGTTGGTCGGGAGCGCGGGGTCCGGGAAGAGCGTCATTGTGGCGGAGAAGCTCAACTCCCTCTCCGACATCCACTACGCAGTGACCAACGTGCCCTTCAACTTCTACACGACCTCCGAGCTGCTCCAGAAGGTCCTCGAGAAGCCCCTCGAGAAGAAAGCTGGACGTGTCTTCGGGCCCCCCAAGAACAAGTTCATGATCTACTTCGTCGACGACATCAACATGCCCGAAGTCGACACCTACGGGACGGTTCAGCCCCACACTCTGATCCGCCAGTTCATGGACTACCGCCACTGGTACGACCGCACCAAGCTGACCCTGAAGGACATCCACAACTGCCAGTTCGTGGCCTGCATGAACCCCACGGCCGGCTCCTTCACCATAAATCCCCGTCTCCAGAGGCACTTTTGCACGTTCGCCGTCAGCTTCCCGAGTGGAGAGCCGCTCTTCCACATCTACAGCTCGATTCTGAGCCAGCACCTGGCGAACCCTCCACCCCCTCTCAAGGCTGTCTCGACGTCCGCCCAGAGACAGTGCAATGCTCTCGTTCAGACCGCACTCACTCTGCATCAGAAGGTCACTCAGACCTTCCTTCCCACAGCCACCAAGTTCCACTACATCTTCAACCTACGGGACCTTTCGAATATCTTCCAGGGCATGCTCTTTGCGGGCGGGGACGCGATCCCTGATGGCAACGGACTGGCTCGCCTGTTCTGCCACGAGGCCACGAGGGTCTACTGCGACAAGCTCACCGACAAGGAGGACATTGACGCCTACAGGAAGCTGCTCCAGGAGGTGCTTAAGAAGGGCATGGAGGAGGTTGACGAGAACAAGGTACGTTGTGTCTCTTTTTAAGGACAGGCTAAGTTGAACTGAGATGGGATATTTCGTTTGAAAGGTTTGATTTTCATACGTTTGCATTCTTTTGTTATTCTTGAGTATTTTGAGTTTATCAATTGAGTATATCAATTAAATTATCACTAACGGCTCTTTTACAGAAACATCAGTTTTTCCTTTCTATATTTTGACACAATTGATGAGCTGGTTTTTTGCACACAAAAATTAAATCGTCCATTCTCGCGGGAAATTTGCACCAAATATATTTTATGACTTTTTAGAAAGTCATCTAAGTTTTCCAAAAATTAGAAGACTTTCTCAAAAGTCATAAAATATATCCGGTGCAAATTTTCCGCGAGAATGGACGAAATACGATCCAATTGATACGCTGATACGCACAATTGAATTTGGAAACCCACTATGAGGGTTCTGTAACTTTAATGTTTGGATTGTAACTTAATTTTTCTGCGTGTATATTGAGTCTTGAGGCAAAGTGATCTTCCACTTATAAAATATGTAGGCCTGCAAAATTTTGATGATTCATGATTTCTTTCATTCCAGGTCTTCATCGAGCCCTTGCTCTACTGGCACTACTCAGAGGGTCTGGCGGACTCCAAGTACATGCCAATCCGAGACAGCGACCTCCTCAACCGGCTCATGGTCGAGGCGCAGGAGAACTACAACAACATGGTGGGCGACATGAACCTCGTTCTCTTCGAGGACGCCGTCCAGAACATCTGCCGGATCAACAGGATCCTCGAGGCCCCCCGAGGCAACGCCCTCCTGATCGGCGTAGGCGGGTCCGGCAAGCAGAGTCTGTCCCGCCTGGCGGCCTTCATCTCGGGCCTGGAGGTCTTCCAGATCCAGCTACGCAAGGGGTACTCGCTGCCCGACCTCAAAACGGACATTGCGGGGGTGTACCTGAAGGCGGGCACAAAAAACGTCCCGTACATGTTCCTCATGACGGACGCACAGGTGAAGGAGGAGAACTTCCTGGTGCTCATCAACGACATGCTCTCGACGGGCGAGATCTCCGAGCTCTTCCCGGACGAGGACATCGAGAACATCCTGAACGCCGTGCGGAACGAGGTTAAGCAGCTCGGGATCATGGACACGAAGGAGAACTGCTGGAAGTACTTCATCGACAAGGTCCGGAGGAACCTCAAGGTCGTGCTTTGCTTCTCGCCCGTGGGATCCACTCTGAGGATCAGGGCTCGGAAATTCCCCGCCATCGTCAACTGCACCGCCATCGACTGGTTCCACGAGTGGCCCAAGAACGCGCTCGAGTCAGTCTCCGAGAGCTTCCTCAAGCAGCTCGAGGTGCTCCCGGACGAGCTCCACAACCCCATCTCTGTCTACATGGCCTACGTCCACGGCACCGTCAACCAGATGTCAAAGATATACCTCCAGAACGAGCGTCGCTTTAACTACACAACCCCCAAGTCCTTCCTGGAGCTCATAGCGCTCTACTCGAAGCTGCTGAGGGAGAAGGATCACGAGTTGAAGGAGCGAGTGGTGCGTCTGGAGAACGGCATCAAGAAGCTCATCGCGTGCGGGCAGCAGGTGGAGGGGCTGAAGGAGCAGCTGGCCGAGCAGGAGGTGGTGGTGAAGGAGAAGAACGAGGCGGCGGAGAAGCTCATGGCCAAGGTCATGGTGGAGCGCGAGAAGGTCAACGCGGAGAAGTCCATGGCTACGGAGGAGGAGAAATCGGTGAGTTTTGAAAAAAAACTTGCTCTCTTTCAACTTCTTCAGACCTTTAGAGCTATTTTCTTTGGATTCTCGGGAATTCTCAAATGTTCAAATAGGATTTGTTTAGAACGTTTTTTGCTTTATTTCGAGACAAAAATTAACCAACTTTCCTTATTTTGAATAAATTTTCTCAACTTTTTCTATTTTTAAAAATTTATGTATTTCTTGTTGTCTTGTATAAAAAATTTTTAGATCATTAGAAAAGAAATTAATTGAGCATACCATGTCCTATTTGCAACAATTGAGGTTAAATGACTTTATTTTTGCAAACAAGTTACTTTTCAATTTGTTTCGGTAAGTGCTGTTTCTAGAAAATTTGTTTTTCTTGAGAGGCTTAAGCAAAGTTTGTGTTTAACGATTTGAGCAAAGTATTCTCAAATTTTCTTTCGAATTTTCAAAATTTTAAATGTTTTTTAAATTTAATGATAATTCTTCAATTTTACCAATGGCTCCTTTCACAGAAAAAACAGTTTTTCTTTGCTACGTTTCGACTTAAATTTAGTAAGAATTAGTGAGAAAACGAAAAAATCTACTAATAACGCAAAACATTCTCTTCCAGGTCCGTAAAATCGAGGAAGAAGTCACGAGCAAGGCCAGAGACTGCGAAAAGGACCTCGAAGCTGCCCAGCCCATCATCCAACAGGCCGTTGCCGCCCTCGACACCATTGAGAAGAAGGACATTGTGGAGATGAAGGGCATCGCCCAGCCCACCCCCATCGTCCACATGATCAACGAGGCCGTCCTGATCTACATGGACAAGAAGAGCATCGTTCCCAAGGACCGGAGCTGGAAGGCGTGCCAAGCTATGCTGGCCCAGGACGGTTTCGTGGAGATGCTCAAGACGTTCGAGCGGAAGAAAATCCACCCCCTCAAGGCAAAGGAGGTAAAGAAGCTGCTGGAGAACCCCGACTTCAACCGGAATAAGGCCAAAGCTGCATCAGCTGCCCTCGCTGGACTCTGCGACTGGGTCAACAACATCGACGCCTTCTACAACATCTACCTTGATGTCAAGCCTAAGGAAGATGCACTCGAGCAGGCGAGACAGGAGCTGCAGGAGGCACAGGACAAGCTCGCCAGCATCGTCCAGAAGGTCAAGGTAAGCGACATCTCTGGCGAATATACAACATTTTCTAATCGTCGCTGAAACTCAAGGAACTCGAAATCATGTGCGAGGAAATGGAGATCCAGTTCTCGGAGGCCAAGGCCGAAAAGGACGCCTGTCAGGCCATCGCAGATAAAACCGACTTCACTATCAAGCTCGCCAACCGCTTGGTTAAGGGCTTGGAGTCCGAGGGCATACGCTGGCGGGAGTCCATCGCGAATCTCTCGAAGCAGAAAACAACGCTGCCTGGCGACGTTCTGCTCATTTGCTGCTTCCTTTCCTACGTGGGATGCTTCACCAGACGCTACCGTCTTGAACTCCAGGAGAAGATGTGGATTCCGACCTTCAAGAAAACCAAGGTGGGTCTCTCATCTTTTTGTGAACGATTTTGTCTAAATGAATCTTTCAGCCCCAAATTCCATACAACGACCAAATCGACCCCCTGTCCCTGATAGCCGACGAAGCCACGATCGCCACTTGGAACAATGAGGGTCTGCCTGCCGACAGAATGTCATCAGAGAACGCCACTATTCTCATCAACTCGTCTAGATGGCCCCTCATGATTGACCCCCAACTGTGAGTTGATCTTCAAAAATGAGTCCAAACTGAGGCCTTTTCTTGCTTTTTAGACAAGGAATCAAGTGGATCAAGCAGAGATACGGAAGTGACTTGGTGGTGCTGCGAACGACCGGGAGGTACCTCGACGAGATCGAGAAGGCCGTTTCAAATGGCAGTGTCTTGCTACTGGAGAATATCGGTGAGACTCTAGACGCTGTCTTGGATCCCCTGCTCGGAAGACAGCTAATTAAACGAGGAACGATCCTGAAGATGGGGGACCGAGAAGTCGACTTCAACCCGAAATTCAGGCTCATTCTGCAGACGAAGCTCGCGAACCCCCACTACAAGCCCGAAATGCAGGCTCAGACGACTCTCGTAAATTTTACAGTCACTCGAGATGGGTAAGACTAATATTTTAGAGTCTGTATGTCTGTCAGTCTCTCCGTCCGTCCGTCCGTCCGAATCGTTAAAGCTCCGAAAGTATGAGAACTGGAGACCTCCGTGTTTTTGTATGTTGCTATGTGTCGTCTGGAAAGTAGCCGAATAGTTTTTGGTTTTTTAAAAACCGCCAACCTAATAAGTTTCTAAAGAAATGATTTTTTGAAGAAAATACATTTATTTCCCAGAAGTACTTGAATGCGTTCGTCCCTGTCTAAGTTTCATATTAAAAATGGTTTTAATTTTTACCCACAATTCAGATTGGAAGAACAGCTCCTGGCCGAAGTGGTTAAAGTGGAGAGACCCGATCTCGAGCAGCAGAGATCCGATCTGACCATGCAGCAGAACAAGTTCAAGATCATGCTGAAGGAGCTCGAAGACGACCTCCTGAGCCGCCTCTCGTCTGCCGGGGAAAACGTTCTGGAGGACGTCGAGCTGGTTGAAAGTCTTGAGAAGACGAAGAGCACTGCCGCCAGCGTGTCGCTGCAGGTCGAGGAGGCTCGTCGGACTGCCATCGAGATCGACGCTGCTCGCGAAAACTATCGACCAACCGCCGAGAGAGCCTCAATCCTGTACTTCATCATCAACGACCTCCACAAAATCAACCCCATTTACCAGTTCTCGCTCAAGGCATTCACTGTCGTCTTCAAGCGAGCCATTCTCTCGACTCCCCAGACCCCGACTCTGGCCGAGAGGGTCGTGAGTCTCATCGACAGCATCTCCTTCGCGGTCTACATGTACTCCAGTCGCGCCCTCTTCGAGAAGGACAAGCTCATCCTCATGGCACAGATCGCCATCCAGATCCAGCTGCAGGCCAAGGAGATCCACGCGAACGAGCTTGACTTCCTCCTGCGGTTCCCCTACATGCCCAACCAGACGTCGCCCTTCGAGTTTCTCACCAACAACCTCTGGGGCGGGGTCAAGGCCCTGTCGCAGATTGACTCCTTCCGGAGCCTGGATAAGGACATCGAGGGGTCGTTCAAGCGCTGGAAGAAGTACGTCGAGAGCGAGACTCCGGAGCGCGAGAAGCTCCCGGGAGAGTGGAAAACCAAGACGGCACTGCAGAGACTCTGCATCATGCGCTGTCTCCGTCCGGACCGCATGACCTACGCTGTGAGGGCGTTCGTGGAGGAGAAGCTCGGGAAGAAGTACGTCGAGGCCAGGAGCATCGAGTTCGCCAGGTCTTTTGAGGAGTCGAGTAAGTCTACGCCCATGTTCTTCATCCTCTCTCCGGGCGTGGATCCCTTGAAGGTGAGAAGGACTGATTAAGGATTTTTCGAGGAATTTTTCTTGCTTAAAATTTCCTCGATTCCGATTTCAGGACGTCGAGGCTGTCGGGAAGAAGCTTAAGTTCTCCACAGACCACAACAACTTCCATAACGTGTCCCTTGGACAGGGCCAGGAGGTGGTTGCGGAGAACGCCATCAAGATCGCCGCCAGCGAGGGTCACTGGGTCATCCTCCAGAACGTCCATCTCGTAGCAAAGTGGCTGCCGACCCTGGAGAAGAAGATGGAGGCCGCCATAGAGGACGCCCACGAAAACTACCGCCTCTTCATCAGCGCAGAGCCGGCTCCGTCTGCAGAGTTCCACATCATCCCGCAGGGTATCCTGGAGTCAGCCATCAAAATCACCAACGAGCCCCCGTCCGGCATGAAGGCGAACATCCACAAGGCGCTGGACAACTTTGACCAGGAGACTCTGGAGATGTGCTCGAAGGAGACAGAGTTCAAGGCGATTCTCTTCGCTCTCTGCTACTTCCATGCCGTCGTGGCGGAGCGGCGAAAGTTCGGCCCCCAGGGATGGAACCGTGTCTATCCCTTCAACGTTGGGGACCTCACAATCAGCGTAATGGTTCTCTACAACTATCTGGAGTCCAACAACAAGATTCCCTGGGAGGACCTGCGATATCTCTTCGGAGAGATCATGTACGGGGGCCACATCACCGACGACTGGGACCGGAGACTGTGCCGGACGTACCTGGAGGAGTTCATGCAGCCCGACTTAGTCGATGGTAACTCACGAGTCTTTTTAGTTCCTTTTTTTATCAATTATGAAAAAGATGCACTCATGTGTCTGATTTGTCTGTCCGTCTGTCCGTCCGAGTCACAAAGGCTCAGAAACTACAAGAACTAAAGACCTGCGGTTTTTTGCATGTTGGGTGGTGGAACCGCTTTTATTTTTCCGGAAAACTGCCTGGGGGTAACTAGGAGGGTTTTCCGTTGTATGAAAGGGGGTTTTCCGTTGTATATACTTCGTTCGATTGAGCTGAATTTTGGATATGTTATACATCATGTCAAATCTAGCAAATCATAGAACACATGTTTGCCCCTATCACCTAAGAGGATGAAGTGAGAGGCCACCAAAGGTGTAAACATTTTAGTTGCTCCGATTGAGCTGAAAATGTAGTATGTTGATGTTCTTGTAAAAATTATCAAATAATTGTTCTACAATATACCCATACCACCACCAGGGACGGAGCTAGAGGACGGGCAGCTTGTATACTCTTTTATGCTAGGTTCTGGAATTTAAAATCTAAACCTAAAATGTTCAGTGTGAATCCAAGCCTAAGCTCAATAAATTTTTGTCTTTTACAGGCGAACTCTTCCTGTGCCCGAGCTTCAAGGCTCCTGGGAATCTCGACTATCTTGGCTACCACCAGTACATAGAAGACGAGCTCCCTCCCGAGTCTCCAACCCTCTTCTATCTGCACCCCAACGCGGAGATCGGCTTCCTCACGACGCTCTCGGAGGAGCTTTTCCGTACCATTTTTGAGCTCCAGCCTCGAGATGCAGGAGCTAGTGGAGGCGGAGCTGCGGTGTCTCGCGAGGACCTAGTGAAGGGTCTCATCGAGGACTTTATGGACAAGATCCCGGAGGAGTTCAACATCGCAGACCTCGGCGCCCGCGTGGAGGAAAAGACGCCCTTCATCATCGTGGCCATCCAAGAGGCCGATCGCATGAACATCCTCATCCGAGAGGTCAAGAGGTCTCTGAGAGAGCTTAACCTGGGACTCAAGGGTGAACTCACGATCACGCCGGACATGGAGGTGCTGGAGGAAAACCTCTTCTTCGACAGAGTTCCTGAGTCCTGGACCAAACGGGCCTATCCCAGCATGCTGGGCTTGCAGTCGTGGTTCGCGGACCTGCAGCTACGACTGCGAGAGCTGGAGCAGTGGACTGGGGACTTCCAGCTGCCCTCGTCGGTCTGGCTGGCGGGATTCTTCAACCCCCAGAGCTTCCTCACGGCCATCATGCAGGAGACGGCCAGGAAGCGCGGCTTCGCCCTCGACAACATGAGGCTGAGCTGCGACGTGACCCGGAAGTGGAAGGAAGACGTCACTGCGGCTCCGAGAGAGGGCGCCAACGTCTTTGGGCTCTTCATGGAGGGGGCGCGTTGGGACATCGAGAACGGCACCATTGCGAACGCCAAGCTGAAGGAGCTCTTCCCCCAAATGCCCGTCATCTTCATTAAGGCTATCACGCAGGACAAGGCGGAGTCCAAGAATGTCTACAACTGCCCGGTTTACAGAACGAGGTAAGCGAATTTGTCGTCTCTAGTCTGGAGCTTGAACCATTTTCCATGGTCTCAGTGTCAAAATTAGAAAAATAGCCCCTGAGTATGAAAATTTCATCAAATTTAGTATGGAGCTTGATATTCAAGAATGAGAGGGCTCCTGATATTGTCCATTATGTGATCAAATCATTTTTTACTTAATCACATTTTAAAGAAATTTAAAACGTCTGCTTTTTGAATGAAAATTCTTTAAAGCTTTTAGATTTTAGCGAAAGTTAAAAATTACAAAAAAAAAAATCGACGGACTAAACAATTTCTTAAATTTATGAGAGTCAACATTTTTTGACTTTTCTCAAACCAATGACTCCTAGAAAAATGCCTTGAAGCCTTTTGACTTCCTCCTAATCTTCCCTCGCTCCACTTCTTTAACCAGTAATAAGCCGCCCTACTAACATGACTCATCATTTTGCATTCTAGAGCTCGCGGGCCAACATACGTCTGGACATTCGACCTCAAAACGAAGCAGAAGCCTTCAAAATGGACGATGGGGGGCGTTTGCCTGCTGCTCCAAGTCTAAATTTAGCCATGTTCTGGTGCTGAACCACGACACAATACGCAAATATTTATTTTTGATACCGACAATTCGAGCGTGTTAATTTTATTGTGGAAATACAAACAATATCAAGCATACAGTGGATCTTTTGATAAAATTTGCATGTCTCGTTGAGTGGTATCTCTCGGGTATAACAGAGCGTAGGGTATAACAGTGTCTTTGTACAGTTGGATGCGGTTCATAGCAGTACTCAGGCATGCACACTTCGCGTCCCGGTAGCGTAATGGACAACGCGTCGGCCTCCTAAGCCGAAGATTGCGGGTTCGAGTCCCGTCCGGGATATCCTTCTTTTTCCTTACTTTTAACAACTTTTTTGCTAGGTACTTACGCTTCACAATATGGGTTTTTGTCGAACCCTTTGTAGGTCTTCATGTTCAGCGTCATGCCGCACTCGTGGCATTTGAAGCAGGTTTTGTGCCATGTCTGGAATTAGAAACAAACATCAAATTAGAAATTAAGCTCCCTCGCATCCATCAAATTTCAATCGCTTCAATCGCTTTCGTAGATAAATTGCCCTTTTATGGAAGAAAAAATAAATAACTCACTGCTGAAATCACTAGCCGAGTAAAATGTGTGCTCGATTCAGACGCAAACGAGCAAAACAGTAACTCATTACGTTCAATATTATCTCACTGCTTTTTACATTTCATTGTCAAAACCGTAGTTTCAATAAAAAGCTAAACAAAACTATCAATTATATTCGTGAAAACCGCGTTTGCAGCTTACATCGTGCACAAGTTCAGGGACGTAGCTTTGTTGAATGCTTGGTGTGGATTTCATTTGAAGGTGATGGGTTTTTCAATATTCAGGTTCAGCACTAAATTTTTATCATACATAAATAACGTGAAGGGTATTTGAGATAGCCCAATTATGCTTCCCTAAAAATTTATCAAGCGTCAAAATATAATTGATTGGACAGACCTTAGCATTATTAGATTGTCTTCAAGGTCGATTGCACAAAAAATTGTTTTTAGAGTGTGCTGAACCACTCTTTTGACTTTTGGTTCATAGGTCAAAAAAATTATCTTCAGAGCTTTTCATGTCAACGCTCTACAACGTCTTAGCAAGAAGACAATTTTATTATAATCTCCCAACAAATTATCTCCAAGAGCCAAAGTTTATAAACTGCAAGAGTCTCTTCAAATTTTCATTCAAGATTTACATGAAAAATCTCAATTTTATTATATTTTGAAATAAATGTCTTCATAAATTTTGAGTTTTCCACAATATAATCAAACGTGGTCGGTCTCACGAGAGGTCCCTGTAGGCAGGAAGTTTCTTTAGCTACCCTCTGGGGTACACCTGGCTACAATGTACAAAAGCAAATAAGTAAAGAAGTTAATAAAAAGCTTTAGGAATCTTATCAGAGGATGGTAAATAATTCAGGATGATCTCAAACTGTCCCAAAGCTGTTGAATTTACTGTTAACAAGATGGTGAATTTCTTTTTATAAAAAATTGTCCAATTCTAGGATAAACTGTAACTGAAGACATTGCCTTTCAAAATAAAAACTTGTGAAATAATTCAAATGGATTGTTCAAGGAGTAAGTAGTGAGAGTAACTTAAGAAATAACAGAGTCATAAAAGAAAATGGGGATGGGAGGTTTCAAATGGAATTCAGATTCGTAGGATTCAGGATACAAAAGAGCACAACCTACGCCCCCAAAGCACCATCCTGACCCCTCCCTGAGCTACGCCAACGACTCGTATTACTTCATTTCATTTAATTTCATCATCATCATCATTTCTCTGCCACTTAAGAGCACCAGTATGAGTAAGAAGCTGTGAGCTGCTCATTCGACTTTTAGCGCTATTGGCGTAAAATGAGTTGTTGTGCGCGTCTCGAGAGTATTCAGGTGGCAACTGGCAAGTGGCATCCTATTGTTTCAGCAGAAAAACAGTTTCTCTTTCATTAGCAGCGCTTTGAAAACTATCCAAGAGGCCGAGATGCCAAACATTAAATTAATTCGATAATTATTATGCCGCATTTTTCAATGCATGGAGGTCAAGGATGTTGGAAATTATGCAATTATACATGGTGTACACGGAATATGAAACAGATCCGGAGACTATGGAATGTTTTATAACGCACTGCAGTGTGGATGTAGATGGAATTCAATATTTATCCAAACGTGTTTTGTATGATCTAATCTACATAACTGGGCGAAGACCCGCAGGTTTTCTCTATTTTCATCAATTTCAGTTGTTTCGGAGATAAGGCGTACGAATATTTACATTTATCAGTGGGGGATTAATTTATAAGCAAGCTTATCGTGCCTCTGAGTTTCTATTCCTGGAGCAACCCACCTCGGCTAGTCTTCACCCTCTCTTTTACCTCAGGCCGCAAAACAAAATTTTAAACAGATTCTCTAGGAAATGCGTTGTAACCAAAGTTGTTTACGCAAATTAGACTAAGATAACAAACCAATCTCTTCTCGAAAATTTACTGTGCCAAATTCAATGTTTAACATGAATTTATCCCTAGAAAAATTTGCTCTAGAATGAGATAAAACAAGGTACAATAACTGCTTCAAAATCCCGGTTCTAATCGTACGCCATTTTGAAACGTCTGCCATCTTGAAACTTTCGGTTCTTCCAATATTCACATTAACTTTACAATTTTCTTTGGCGAAAATCGTTGCATGTTCTCGCTCATCTCTCTCAGACCCCGACACGCCCTGCACTGAGCATTCCTGCAGTCTAAATATTTTCGTCGCCGCCTAATAGAACATTTTGTTACTTTTGTTTTGAATATGCGGGCAGCCATGTTTACTTAAATCCAAAGGTTTTCCTGTTTTTGAGCCTGTATCAAACACCAAACATCACTCAATCTGCCGCTCGACCCTCCAAATACGCGACATGTTTCAAATTGCCAAGCCTGGGGCCATTCAAGCCCGAGACATTTTTGTGCAATTTTCGATAGTCTGACATTGAAAAAATTCGCAACTTTTACCTTATCCAAACACTTTAACTCCTCGATCGGATACACCACTTTATTGCACCTTGCACAAGCTTTATTCATTTTGTTGCCACTTCAAAGTTACAATTTGGCGAATTCGGGAGAATTGAAATGTTAAATAGGAGTTCAAATTCCAATCAAACGAAACTCAAAAACAATATTAATTCCGCGGAATCCTCTTTCTGGCACACTGTTCAACGTAATCCGGGTTATCGGTTCGCAAAAAGGATGCTTCTACACCAATATCCGCGTAGGAATTCCGATTTTTGTGGTAATTTTACAAAACAGAAGCAAAATTATACTAATCTGTTATACGAGTAATTCCTCGATTTTTTTCTCTTTATCTTTGACTCAGTTTCGGATACAAAAAGGCCACCTCATGAACCAGCCCACGGATTTTTTTCAGCAAGTCTTCAAATTACTCGTTATTTTTCAAACCGCAAACTCACCAATATCCCCTTCTGTCGTTTATTTGACACCAACTTACAGAAGAAACTACGCACCAACTTTCTGTCTCCCCTCTGAGCTTGCCCACAACACTCTGGAGGGGTTTTTTTTCAGGCTCCTAAGATTTGAAAACAGCCCTTCTGAGCCGCTCAATGTTCTGTTTGCCAGACTAGTTCCACTCTGATTCGCATTCGATGAGTTATTTTCGAGGACGGTTGAGCTCACAGTCTCGCACGGAATAATGAACTTCTTCCTTGTTTTCGGGCTCTTTATTATTCTTCATTATTCTTCCATTGTTTTTTTCACGATTTTAGCAAACTCATTTTCCGCTTTCCGCACACTCACACACAAGCCCATAGGACGTACCGAGTCGATGGGGTGTAGGTGTTTTCGCATTGGAAGAAAATTTTCATCGTAAAACATTTCGAAATTGCACCAAGTTTCAGCAACAGTAGGATTTTTATTTGTACCGACACGAACTAGCAGCAGCACAGGTGAAGCCACGTTCAATTAGTGGAAAGCTAGGCTGCAGCCTGCAGCTACAACGAAGGTAGGGGTTTCTCCCAAGTACCAGAATATCGCAAATTATTTTGGGAATTAGAATCGAACTGCAAGCAAATTGAAGAGTTGATATGGTTTTCGCCAGACCTCGTAGTTCAGTGCTAAATGTTTTATGTGCTTTTAAAAGTGCGAAAAAAATCAATAAAATTTTCATTTTGCAGGTGGAGATGAGGAAAACGAAGGGGAAACACTCCCTAGTCACTCGCGCTTAGTTTGAAGACATTGAACAGATATATGGAAAAACTCCAGCTGAAAATGCAGACATTGAAGAAGCAGAAAAGCAGCCCCTTGAAGTGTAAGTGAGCCCGGGGTCTAACGTCTGTGTGGACGTGTGAAAGTCCGATACTCGCTGGGTTTCCTTCGATTCGCTTTATTTGGCGTCTTTTCGATAGCAAATCCTCATCCCGAAGTGGCTGGAAAGCCTTCAGTAAACTCCCAAAACCCATAAAATTTGCTCGATGGCAATTTAGTTCCTGAAGGCTTTGCGCATGCGCTGGCATCAGGTTGAGCGTTCGAACCAAATTTACTTTAGAAAGGGAAACTTTACTCAAAATTATCTACTAAGCAACAAAATAAGCCTTTTGGAGCATTTCCCACCAAGTTTCAAGCTCGTGGGAATCTAACGTATATCGAGATTCAAAATTTCATTCATCAGATTGTCGTTCATTTCGATATCTTTGATTCTTGACGGGGACGGGTTCATACATAAACACATCAATAACAACAAATAATTCTATAGAGCCAATAATAGTGCTATTACGGGCGGTGAAGCTAGGGGAAAAATCCCAAGAAACCCCACAAATATCATGCCATTTCCTGCGGAGGAAAGATCTGTGATACGCGAAAACCCGACCTTATCAAGAGCGATTACGAACGAGAGCCACAATGAAGCAAGCTGTATCATCCACTAGATCGCAGGAAAAAGGTGTGCTCAAGGTCGAATGAGATAAAGCATCACAGACGAGCGAGCCATCACAAAAGTGCATAATTGTTAAAATATTTATAAATTTATTTTTAGACCGCAACGCCAATTTTTTCGGCGATGGGACCGTGTTCAAGGCGAAACTCATCGGAATTCTGGAAGTGGGAGAGGCGAGGGGAGACCGGATGTGCCAAGAAGCTCTGCAAGACCTGAAGATGGCGATTCGTGCCGCTGGAGAGCACAAGCAGAAGATCACAATCCATGTCACGATCGAGGGCCTCCGGCTGCGGGACGAGAAGACGGGCGACTCGCTCTACCACCACCCGGTTCACAAAATCTCATTCATCGCTCAGGACATGACGGACTCGCGGGCGTTGTAAGTCACGACCGGCCTCCCGATCTCTGTCTCAAGTTGTTTCATTTCAGCGGCTACATCTTCGGCTCGCCCGACAGCGGCCATCGTTTCTTCGGAATCAAAACCGACAAAGCAGCTAGTCAAGTCGTTTTAGCCATGCGAGACCTCTTCCAGGTCGTGTTCGAACTGAAGAAGAAGGAGATAGAGCTCGCCCGACAGCACATCCAGAACAAAATCACCCAGCACGAGCACCAGCAAGCCATAGCAGCCCTCACCAACAAGTCAGACCCCTCGACCTCGTCGCTCTACAAAAACTCGGAGGGGAAACTCACGTCTAAGGACAAGTCCCCGGAGTCGGTGGCGGATCTGGTGGACCTGGAGCAGGAGCTCAGCTCGATCCAGAGGGGAATCACGCAGATGGAGCGAATCACGCCGAGCGAGCCGACTCCCAAGTCCCTCACGGACCGAGACGACCCCTTCGGAGACTCTTTCATATCGACCCCGCCTATCTACAACCTGCTCCCGCCTCCCCCCGAGGCTAGCTCCAAGCGCAACCAGAAGTCCTCCCCCACTCCAAAGTCGGACGAGCCTCTGGCGGAGCTGGCTCAGGTCCTAAGCAATTCTCAGGCTCCCTTGGCAACGGACGAGGACTGGCTCAATACCCCTCCCCAGTCGGCGGCCTCGATATGTGATATGCACGAGTCTATTTCGTACGGCGAAGACATTGTCAATTCAACAAACAATACTCAAGATTACAGAAACCTTCAACTGGACGTGTTCACGGAGCTGGACCCCCTCGGGACAGGCAAGATCAGGCCGTACGTGGACAAGAAGTACTTCTTCCAGGACCTCAAGAACCCGCCCAAGAAGGTCCTGAAGGAGCTGTCGCAGGAGATTCCCTCATTCGACGTCTACTTTGGCCAGGACTTGAACCGCGAGTACTCGGGCGACAGGAAGCAGTCGAGAAGCGAGGACTTCGACAAGTCCTTCGATCCGTTTCAGACGGAGTACGATCCGTTCTCGGGCTCCATCAAGAGCTCTGATCCCTTCGACTGCTTCCCTGATAGCGACCCCAATTCACAAGATGGTGAGTGATTTATTCGGGATCTACTTTTTGGGGTCTTTAAATGAGTACTAGAATCCATCTCCATTCAACTCGAAGTTTTCTATATTTTAAGTAACTTTTCATACCCTTCTTTATCATCCAAAATCTTTTTTATACATCCTTAGCCCCAAACTACATAAAAGGTCCTATTTCACATAATTTAGGATATTCCTTTTAAAGAAAGAATTGGCTCATTTAAATTAACTCTTAAGCCCAGTTAAATAGAAATTTAGGTTCGATAAATAGGAAATTTCATTTAAATTGCTTAAAAGGGGCCCAATTTCTAACCAAAAATCTTTCATTGATTCGGAGTAGTAATCCATCTCCAAATGATGAAGTTCTTCAAAACCTCCTCTCATGTTATTTTTATCCTTTTTCAGAAGCGAAAGTTGAGAGGAACCGCTCTACGCCCTCCTCAGCGGGACTCAACGGACCTCGACTCCAAGTCAGCCTGCCCCCCGAGAAGACCGGGAACTGGGACGCCTCGCCCAGGCCCGAGAAGAGCGACGGAACATCTCCGATACCCCAGGGAATCGTGCGGAATCGCCCAATCGCGTCCTCCCGCAGCAGTGCCATGGACTTTGTAAATACTCTGGGTACGGGAAAGAGGTCGCACTTCTTCGACGCGGGCTCCCGTGGCCACCAGGACATCGAAACCGAGGCCCCAGAGCCCCCACCTCGACCGGACTCGGTGGGAAACCTCGAGCCTCCTCCTTTGCCACCCAAAAAGCAGTTCTCCGACATCGTCATCAGACCCTCATCAGCCATTTCCAATAGCAATTCTAGCAATAACGACTCGTTGCGGTCCGACTTCATGCATGAGCGACGATCAAACCAGGACGACAACGCACCACCACTCCCGTTGCCGTCTCGCAAGGTGGTCAGCAGCCGAATTCACCAGAAGAAGCTGCAAGAGGACGACTACCTGACCCCGCTCTCAGGAGACATTCCAACGCTCTTGCCACCTCCCCAGAAGAAGGATCCCCTGAAGGTGGTGAGAAAGTCGGAGAAGAAGCCCGAGCCCCCCTCGACGGATCTGGCTGAGATGTCCGTGAGCCGGCTGCTGTCTCTCGGCATCGACGAGCTGGCGAAGAAGCTGAACGTTCCCGTGTCCAAGGTGAGCAACATGACGCTAGTCGAGCTGTCCATGTACTTGACGGACTTCATCGAGAACTCCAAGAAGCAGCAGCAGCAGCAGCAGCTACAGGCCATCGAGAAGCAATCGGCGATATTCAAGGTCAACTTTGACGCCGCCAGCTTCGGGAACGAGTCGACGTTCTTCGCCAAGTTCGACGACAACTTCGGAGAGGAGACGGACCAAAAGTTTGTGGCGGACTTCGAGAGGTTCAAGGACGTCAAGCCGGAAGTCCCGCCCCCGAGCGCCGACCGGTACGCCGTGTTGCGCGAGATCATAGAGCAGGAGCTGCAGGTGCAGAAGAGAACCCCCGAGCCCGTGGAGGTGGAAGAGAAGGTCGAAGACAAGCCCGTGTGTGTGAAGAAGACGCTGGACTTTGAGAAGGAGGTCGAGGCAGAGATCAGCCGACTGAGCCCGAACCTGAAGGTGGGGAACGTGGAGCCGATCCCGCGGCCATTGTCGAAGATTGACGCAAAGATGTCGGAGGCTCTGTCGCAAGGCAAAGACAGGTACGCGGCGCTCCGGGACATCGTCCTGGTGGAGGACCTATTCGACAAGCCAGGCGCTCAGGACGTCTTTTTCGACTCCTCCGAGGACCAGGCCGGAGAGGACTATCCCGAGATCAACATTCTGGATGATAACATCGGTATGGAGCCCGAGAAGGGCGGACGAGACGACCTCGAGATCAACGATTACCTGCAGGAGGCGGTCTCGAGCATGTCCTTGAACCGTGAACATCTGTCCCCCATCAGCAAGTCTCCCGGGTTCTCGCAACTCCCCGTGCAGCAGAACGCCTCTACGTCTCCAATCAAGCTCCAGAACACCTCCAAGTCCCCCACGCTCCTCGATCCGGGGATCCACAAGATGAACGACATGTCGACATCCCCGATCCCGATCGACAAGCCAGTTACTCCGCACAAAATCCCATCGCCCTTGTCGCCAAAGTCCCTGAGAACGGCCTCGCCTCTGAGGAAGGACGAGATCCGGGATGAGCAGAGTAAGGTGAGAACGGAATCAGGGTCTCAGAGCGATGTGGTCAGCGAGTCGTCCCCGGAAACAGACGATAAAGGTACATTTTAATGTCATTTTATAAAAATTCCCATAAAAATTTTCACTCACTCAGGGTTGTGGGGCTAAATAAGTCCTTAAATTCTTTGAAAAGAATTAATTTAATGCATCTTTTCAGTTCACCGGACCAAAGAGAGAGCTGAACGGTCTGAGAGCAACAACAATCACTCGTGGGCAGTCTTCGATGGCCCCACGTCTCCAAAACACGAAAAGAAGGAGACCCCGAAGGAGCCCAAAAGAGGCAATAAAGGTATGAACTTTAATTCCATTTAGTCTCATAAAATTAATTTAATTCATTTCTTCAGGCAAAGTGTCTCCCTGCTCCTCAGAGGGCAAGGACGACTGGAAAGAAGAGCCAGAGTACGGCGGCAGCAGAAGAGTCAAGGCAGCAGCTCACAACACCTCCTCGTCATCGAGAGACCAGAGCCCCTGGGAGGAAGAGAACTCGGACTTTAGACGCGATCGCCGAGATCGATACGGGTATCCACCCGGCAGAAGGGCGCATCGGCGGAAAAACTCGTGTGACGAAGATTACGACTATCCTGAGTATGATCGACCTCAGAGAAGAAAAGGTAGGCAAAATGAGCTTCGCTTTTGAACACCCCCACTTTCGTCCGTCAATCTAGGAGTTGACCCATTAAACACAACTACTGTTTTCACTGGGTTGTTTTAGTTTACTCCAAAAATAAGAAAATAACCTCTACTTTTTCATATATTAATTCAAATCGTAAAATTAAATTATTTTTTTAAAAATTCAAGATGTACCTTATAATTTTTTCAAACCAAAAATGATTAAAGAAGTTTTCGGGGAAAATTTTTAATGAGAGAATCCCAAAAACGTAAGGTTTTTCTGAAATTTTTTCAAAAAAGGTGCAAAAGCGTCTGATTTTCTTAAAAAACTGAAACTCACTTTTTAGAGCATCCTTGGTCACCTCCGGAAGACTACGACGACTTCGAGCCACGTTCTTGCTGGTCTCCCTCCGAGCAGGAGGAGAGACGGAACTTTGATCGGTACGAGAGAAGTCCCTACGCCGAGCCCAAGAGCCTCAACACGTACGACAGACGAGACTACAGCAAGTACTACGACAAGAGAAAATACTATCGCGAGAGAAACCGCATGGACTTCCCGTACGAGGAGCCTTACGAGGACGTGCACGAGCCCCCAGTGAGAGGAAAGCGCAACAACTACGAGAACGTATACGAGTTTGACCGCTCGAGTCGCGACGCCAGACGCGACCACTTCTACAACAAGGAGACGCGCAGCTTCGAGAGCACCGAGTCCTTTGACAGCAGAGGGCGCCCCAACAGCTTCGGCAGCGGTGAGATCTACGGCAGCTACGACCGGGAGTACCGAGACCGGTACGTTATGGAGAAGAACCGTCTGCTGAAGGGCCGGAACGCAAGGTCCAAGCCCGACTTGGAGCAAGACTCCGACACGGAGTTCGGGGGTCGACGGGAGAGGTTCGAGAGCAGCAGCTTGCAGCGTGGCAGACCGAAGCCGGGGGAGGACAAGAGGTCCTGGAAGCGGCCTGGGAGCGCCACGGAGCCGGGCCAACGTCGGTTGCCGCCAAACGTGGGGGCTCCACCCGAGGCTGAGACCGAGAAGGACAGACGGTTCCGCAGGAAGGGGCGGCTGATGCGCAAAGAGGACGACTACGTCTCGAACTACGCCACCATGAGGTACGCGCCCAGGAGACGGGACGACTACTACGACTACGACCCCGAGGAGGACCCGTACTACTCGCAGTACTACAAGACCGCTGGACCCCGCCTGGAGGGCCGGAGCGAGACGTCGAAGGACAAGCGGTACGACTACCCCGAGACCGACGAGAGACGGTTCAAGAAGAGCGCCAGCAGGGAGTTCTTCGAGCCCAAGGAGCGCTTTGCCAAGTTCCCGGAGGAGAAGAAGCACGTCCGTGTGGAGTTCGACAGCCCCTCGAAGGCGGGAGGCAACGGCAAGTTCAACTTCGAGGACGTGGGCTTCGACTCAGACTTCTCGCCGGCGTTCGGGACGCCCCAGAACAACAGCAAGGGCTTCAAGTTCGCCGCGGACTTTGAGGAAAAGAGCCGCCAGAACTTCGCTCCCTCGCCCTCCAGTAGACAGACCTTCGCTCCCTCGCCCTCCAACAGGCAGAACTTTGCAAACTTCGAGAACTTCCCCTCACCCGTTCCGGCCCCAGCTCCTCCCTCCGCCTCCAAGCTGAGGTTCAACGAAAATGTCCAGGTGTCCAAGTTCGACGCCAACACCGCCTCTTCCAACATGTTTGAGGACAACTTTTCCAAGACCGAGCTGGACGAGAAGGCCGACCAGTGGAACGAGATGGCGGCGCCCCCGAAGATGCGGCAGCTGCGGTCGCCCCACGAAAATCTCAAGAAGTCCGAGTCTGTCAACATCTTCGTGAAGAAGCAGGACGACCCCTTCGAGGACGATCCCTTCTTCGGAAGCAGCGCAGCCTCGAATCAAAACAATAATATCAACTCGAAAAAGTCAGCAGGGGACAATTGGAATAAAAATTTTGCTAATTTTGACAACAATATGTGATGATGACGAGTTTTAGGTGAATTTAACGTGACCATGGTGTACTAGGAAAATTACACATGCCTGAATTATTGTTTGCCCGACATTTCACAGCCCTTTAAAATTAATTCTTAGGCCTTATAAATTAAACAAATTAAAATCTCTCCTGGTCCACCATGGTATAGTCGGTTTAGTTCTGCTTGTGCACTTAGATAGAAGGCAGAGCGCAGTCATTTTGAGCAAGCTGTAGATGTTTATTTTCCTCATTATTTACAAACGGATTTGTACCTTGCTAAACTAGATTAAAACGTAATTTATGTTCGATTGTGATTGAACTAACCCAGAAACATATGTATTAAAAACCCTCATTTCTAATTTATTCCTACGATTGATAAGGACAGACCTATAAGCTATTATAAAAATTGTGTTTAGCCTACAGAACAAAGAATCATAATCGTGAAGGATTTTAATACAGTCGTCATAAGCTTTTGGTATGTTTTAGAACCAATTAAGCCTAGTGTTTTAGGTATAACTCACACATTTCAGAGCAAGAATAAAATGATAAAAGTTAGTTATTTATGAAAGAACAAGAATTCACTGATTGATATTCAGCTGTAGTCGTCAGGTAATAACCAAAATACTTATCCAAAACGCTACATGAATGTAAAAATCGTCTCATAAAATAAAAGAAACATACAAAATTCTCGTTTTTCTTGGAGCTTTACTATTTTAGAGCCTCAATCATGGGTCTCTTCTGTCGCACACTGAGACTGGTTCAAAAACTCAATCACACGACCATTCACCAGACTATTTTTAAAACTAAGTTCAAAAAATCTAGTTTCCAGAAACGTATAGTTTGCCGTCATCAAAAGAAGTCCAAGTATAGTTATGATTTTTCAAAGGTAGTGTTTCATGTTGCAAAATTAAGGTGGAAACTAATTCGGAGGCATCAACTTTTTTTCGGGTAATAAACCTCATTATGACTTTTCTAGTTACGGGGGTAAATCAAGCAGCATATTTTCAAAAATGGTGCCCTCAAATAATACTGTCTCAAAGATGACCACTTCGTATTTGAGGAACATGATTTTACCAAAAACGTGAACTTGCAAAAGAGATAAGAAACAGAAGCTATCGACTTTGAAAAAGTTCTATCTAAATTCCCCAAGACGACCCTAGTATAAATTAACCCCAACTATATCTACATTATTTGCTTAACTACTCCTTGGAGACCCGGAATTGACCATAGAATTTAATCTGTCGCACAAAAAACTGAAGAATTTTCCAACAATAAAAGTGAAGAAGTGTCTCTGCGAGTATCATGAAGCCGAATTTTACAATTTGCCCTACTCAAAAAATTTTATTTGATGAAAGAATCTTTTGGGACCCTTGATTCTTTAAGCAACCGAGTCCGAGCCACCCAGGATCGAATAGGAAGAATGTTAATTAGGATAACCTACTGTACGCTTAACAAGATTCAAACTTAACTGAAACCTTATATTTTTAGACTTCAAAGTCCAAGATCCCTGTGCACCAGTGAGGGCTGTTCATTGTTGTTGCTTTTTCATTATTCATCTTGCACCTGTATTGATGTGAAAAGACAGTTGCCATCACACAATAAAGTGCACTCGCGCTTGTCCTCATGTGATCATAATATTTTTCCCATAATTCGATAAAAGAGCGGACGAGCGAATATGCAGACAGAAATTATATACTCAGAACCCAGCTAGGCGCGGTGCGTTTTCCTCCTCGTAACGCTTTGTCAGTTGCTTGCATTATTTTCAAAAATAGAAACATATGAGATAAATCGATTTCGGTCAGGCGCACAAGAGATTTATTTCACAACTGCTACGTTTCTACGTATCGAGCCCCTGAAAATTTTTCGTCACAAAAACAATTCGCGAAAACCAGCCTATTTGCATCCGCGAACGCAAAAGGTCGCACAGTTCGCGAAAAGTCGGAGTAGAGTCCCTCTCAGCAGTGAATAATGCGCTGTCTCAGCCCCGCGGCCCTCTAAACTACGACGAAAATGATGGAAGAAGAAAACGAAACGACATACGAACCTCTGGGAAAAGGGAAGCGAGCCGTCGACGAGCCCGACGATGACGAGCCCAAAATCGCGCCCAAGGACACGCGGAACTTCGTCTACTTGAGCCTCCTGAGCGCCGGAATCGGCTTCGTGCTGCCCTACAACTCGGTGCTGTCGGCCGCCGACTACTGGCTGGATCGATTCCCGGGTAAGAGCGTGGCCCTGGACCTCTCCAGCACCTACATCCTCGTCGCCTTCGTCACGGTGCTCGCCAACAACATCCTACTGGCCGTTATCCCCTTCAAGGTCCGCATTGCGTTCGGCTACGCCGTGTCCTTCACCACGCTCATCTTCATCGCCTTGTGCGAGGTCGGATACCACGTATTCTCCAAGACTACCGCCTACTCTGTGTGTCTCGTGGCAGTTTCCTTTGTGTCCGTGGGCTGCACAATTCAACAATCAAGCTTCTATGGGTTCGCCTCGATATTCCCCAAGCAATACACCCAGGCCGTCATGGCGGGCGAGAGTCTGGCGGGACTTCTGGTGTCGGCCAACAGAATACTCACTAAGCTCCTTATCACCAACGAGCGCATCTCCACTGTTATTTTCTTTTTCACGTCTGTTATATACATCGCATTTTCCTACATCCTGCACATCATTTCGCTGGACACACCGTTTGTAAGGTGAGCCTTTAGTCAATAGTCTCTTCTGTTTTAAACTAGGTATTTTGATTTTTTTACGAATAATATTTTTGACCAGAACTTCAAGTATCCCTGTGAGTTAGGGAAACTTGATTGGCTTTAAAACAACCCTGTTTCCTTAAATTTGCAGTAGGATTTACAGTAGGATGAGACAAAAATTACGAGTTTCTTATGACCGGATTTTAAGCTTTCAGGAAACCGAAATGAACCCGTTTTGACACGGGTTCTCGGTTTATAAATAATTAACGAACATACATATGTTGTTATTTTGGGGTCATTTAAAATTAATTAATAAAACTCTCGAGTGTCAATGAACTATCTCTTTTCTAGTGCATCCAATAACTATGTTAGATAATGAAAATGAAAATTGCCAAATTAATTGGTAATTTTACTCACTCAGATCTAAATGTGAATCAATTATTCACACCCCAAAGAGCCAAAACCTAGATATCAAAGATTAACCTGAAAAACTGGAACTTTCATGGAGGCTACCAAAGCTTTCAGCTCCAAAGATTCGAAGGTTTAAGATTCCTAGCGACTTTAAAATTTTTATAAGCCACCTTTCCAAAATATCTGTCAGTAACTCAATTACTTAATCCAATTATTCAGATGATTTCCCGAACTTTTTTCTTTCCAGGTACTACCGCAACTACACAAAGAAGGCCAGCAAGATAGTCCTGGTGCCGGATGAGAGCCAGTACAGCCCGGAAGCCGCGGGACAAAACGCGACCTCCTCCACTGGTCTCAGCTTCCGAAACCCCGTCTACGACGTCAGCTTCCACCAGCCCAACACAGAGCATCTCCGCGACAGCCAGTTCGATGTCCCGAACGTGGCGTTCAAGGTGGAACACGATATGGGCTCGTCGAGACCCCGACTCGGAAGCCTCAGATACGGCTTGTCCCGCCGGTGGGTCGTGGCTCGGGCCATCTACCCCTACATGGCGTCCATCGCTCTCGCTTACTGCGTCACTCTGTCACTCTACCCCGGCATTGAGTCAGAGATCATCTCCTGCACCCTGAGGACTTGGATGCCTGTTCTGCTCATGTTCACCTTCAACGCTGCCGACGTCCTGGGCAAGGTGCTGAGTGCCATTCCGTACGTCTACACGCGTCGTCAGCTTATTCTGCTGTCCACCCTGAGAGTCCTCATCGTCCCCCTGCTCCTGCTCTGCTGCGCTCCCCGCGAGAGCCCCATCATCGCTGGCGAGACGGCAGCCTTCATCTTCACCGCTGCTTTCGGGCTCACTAACGGACTGGCAGGTTCCTTGCCGATGATTCTAGCACCCTTGAAAGTTCCCACCACACTAAAAGAGATAGCAGGTTAGTTCCCATTATTCAATAAATCCACCCTAACTGGATGGTCACCTAGTATGTTTTTTTAACCTATGAATTTTTAAAAATTTTCAGAAGAATTTACAAAAATTTTTAAAACTTCCTTAAGTGGCCTTACGGGATTGTAAAATATCCTGTTCGTTTTCAAAGGTATCTCAATAAGTAGGACAAGTCTTTCGAGGATGATTTACCATTTTTGGGCTGGCTTAGGCCTACTCGTAAGACACACACAAAAAAAGAATCGTAATAAGAAAAACCTGCTTAAAACTTTGACTCTAGCATTAATCCCTATGTCTTTAAACAAATAAGTACCTACCATTACGAGTGCATCAGAACAATCCATATTAAAGTTTAAAACTTCGTCTTTCAGGAAACATGATGACCCTCTCTTACAACATTGGACTGGCCACTGGCGCCCTCATCGGCTACGTCTTCGACAGCATGCTGGGAGAGCAAACGGATATCAGCAAGTTTTGTCCCATTTTCCCCTACATTCCATCTGATAGGCCAACAATGACGACTGTGATAAGTACAAGTGCCGCTGTAATAGCTGCAAATCTGACGACGACGACCATTTCGACAACATTGAGACCCTTCACCACCACCCTGACGACTCCTCTGACCACCAGCACTCCCTCCACCACCCACTTCATGTTCGAGAGCACGACCTTCGTGCCGGACAACTTCACGGACTTGACGGAACTCGTGCTCCTGACCACCTCCGGCGCCTAAATGGTTCTCTCATTTTCACCTTGAAATATCAATTACTCTGTAAGCTCATCAAATACAGCTAAACCATATCTGCGAGACCGAGACGCCAATGACACTTCGAGTCGTATCTCCCGTAGCTGTTATAGAACGCCACTCCAGCCATTGTTCCCCCAATCCCCGCTCGAGGTGTCATCTCTCACGTCTTAGAAATTACAGTTTCTGGTCACAGTATCACGTATTGTTTAAAGATGTCTACTACAAGTCATGTTAAATAAAATATCATCATCGTAGGCTCTAAGCTATAAGTCAACATAATCTCAGTCGGGTATTTAGCAGGATGGAAGAAAATGTAGAAAAGGTTCTTAAGAAGAAAATAAAAATTAAGTGTAAGAAAAAGAAGAAGCGCCACTTGTCCGCCCTGAGCAGTCCTGAGAGCCACGACACCGCTGGAGAGCCAGTGGCGTCTGCCATGAGCCTCACAGTTTCGACTTCAGAAGTGCCTTCGGACTTGCAAGTCTCCTTGGTGTCCGAATCCCAGCACTCGCTGATCCCCGATTTGCTGGAGGAGAACAAGGTCCTGAAAAACTGCGTCGAAAGCAAGGACGTCGAAATTGCGTGTCTGCAGAAGCAAGTGGCTGACTTGAACGACGTCATTAATGGGTGCCAAATCAGCATGGTGGGTCGGGGGTCCAATATCATCAGCTCCAAAATCATTCAACTCATGAAGAGGAACAGAGCTCTCTGCAGCGAGGTCGAGACCTACAAGACCAATTTCCAGAAAAACATGGAGGAAATCTCAAAACTGAGACGAGCCTTGGACCAGCGAGTTTCCGAGAAGCTAGAGACGCCTCCAGAGCCTCCTGTTCCAAGCAAGAGCGATATTGAGGTCCTGAAGTCGGAGATCTCCCAGACCAAGACGAAGCTTTTCGAGACGATGAATGCAAATGTGGGCCTGAGGAATGAGATCCGGTTCCTGCAGAAGTGCCTGCAGGAGGAAATCGGCCCAGAACCGGACATTCGGGCCCCCGGATGGAAAGGACGAGCTCAGCAGATTCTCGCTCTGCAGGCAAAGGTATCACAGCTTGCCAAGTCTGGGCCCACTGAACACTCGGAGGACAAAATAGCGCTCGCAAAGTTGGAATGCAAGAGACGACAGGAGGTCCAGATGTACCAGAGGCAGTGTGAGGACCTGAAAGAAGCCCAGACCCAGCTGCAGGAAAAGGTCTCGGCCCTGAAGATTCGGAACAGGAATCTGATGGATGAGGTTGCCTTGAGCAAGAAGAGAGTCGAGGAGCTGGTGATGAGCAGCAAGGAAACCGAAAAATATGTGGCGTCTTTGAATGTAAAGATCTGAGTCTTTTTTCCGTCTGTCTGTCTGTGAAGTTAAATTTATGATTTTACAGGCCCAAATCAGCAAGTTGAAGGTTGAGTTCGAATCCAAGGAAAAAGACTACATCCGAAAGCTGGTGGAGTCGGAGAAGAACCAGGAGTCTTTTAAGGTCCAGCTCGAGCAGCTCAAACTCATGAACGAGAACAAGGAGATGCTGATTGAGGGCCGAAAAGACCGCATCCAGGAGCTGGAGTCGACCCTCGTGGAAATGCAGGCCGACTTGAGACTCTCGTATGGGGACTTTCTCTTCAACTGCCGGAACCTTAGTCGAGAGCAGTATCTCGGAGTTCTTTCTTGTTTGGAGCGCGAGAAGGTCGAGGCTCTGAAGCAAATGGAGAACTTCAATTTTCTGTTCAATCAGGAGGTGGAAAAGAACATCCGGCTTCAGAAGCTGGTCCAAAAGCAGCAGCTGCAAATCTCAACTGTCAGCAGCTACGGTCCAAGGAAGAGCCCGAGCAAGGACATGAGAGCCTTGTGCAGAAAGAATAAGCCTGAGAGCGGCCAGACAAGTATTTCTGGAGAAGTAGAGTCCGAAAATCTCAGGCTCCAGTAAGACTCGAGTTTTTCTGAGTTCATTTTCGCAGACTTGAAATATTCCAGGCTCGAGCTGAACCGACAGCAAGTCGCGTTTCTAGAGTCCAAGCTGAAGGAGATCCTGACCCAGCACGAGGAGCAGATCAAAGGCCTGTCTCGGAGCATCCAGAGCTCCAAGGACCACATCTCCGAGATCTTGGAGGCAGTCAAGTAAACTCCGGGGTAGAATCTAACATCCATTTATTAACTGGTTCAGACATCTACAGTATAGTAGGAATCAGCGGTTGGTGAGATTAGTACAAAAATAAATCTTTATAAATTAATGTTTGAACATAACTTAAGGTCTAGTTGGGGCTGAGTGGCATCTGGGTGAGCCGGTGACCCCGCGAAACCTCACTTAATAAACTATGAAGCAGATCAAGTTCCTTAAATTCGATACATATTTAACAAATACGAATGTCAGCCAATTTCTTACACCTACAAACATATATCATATAAATTCTCAAAGTCTTGCTGTCTATAGCGCTACTTCGAACCCTCTTGTTCGCATTTTATAAAAATAAATCTTTGATATAAATGCTTTTCTGCAGGTGGTTGTACGAAATAATAAGTTAGTTTGCATTAATTAAGGCACACTGTCGTGTTAAACTTCAAAGTATCAGAAGCAGGGAAATAGTTACGCAAGTCAGCTGCATCTTAATCAATTATTATCTGCTCGTGTTCGGAGAGCAAGTTCACAAACGGGTTTGGAATTTCAATAATGCAACCTATACGTGAATAATTTGCATGCCTGATGTTGTGCAAATTTAATCAAATTGCGGTTCTTTGTTGGGGCTGCTCGCGTAGACTAGATCTCGTGTGATCTTTATCGAAGAAAGTTAAGTATATTCGTCGCGCCCTCTGAAGCAAGAGTTTCCGTACATAAAACATCACATTTGTTTGTTAGAAGCCCTCTTTAAGTAGACAGACCGTCATAGCTGGTCTCCATTTTTAAAATACTTAAGTTTACATTTTCCACCAGTTTCACAATTTTGCTTTAAAAGTTGTCATCAATTTTTCCAAAATTTGTCTGAAATAAAATTAAGCTAAGTGCTCATCATCGTTTAAATACTAATGCTAGTATTGTCCTAATGTGTCGTGTTTTTCTCTGAAATAAATTGTCCACTTATTGAGGGATAAAATATCTGTGACTGAGTATTTCCTCCAGTCAGATTGTTAAGTGTTAGACATCGAGTTGAAAATGTTGCTCCAGAGGGTATCTGCCACGGGAACTTTGAAGTGACGTGCGGTGTGCTTACGAGAAGTCATCTGAGGGAGCTGTCGGGACGGGTCCGATGTTGGCCTCCGTGTCTCTTCGCTTTTCGTTATTCCAAGTGTTTTGCAAGCAAAGAGTCAGAATCAAACCGGCGATCTGGAAGTTCCGAGAAATAAAAATCCAAACGGCAAAAAGTCACGCCTCACTCACCTCGAAGAATGCGATCCCGAACAGAATCAAGCTTATTGTCGTGCCGATCCCTTCCACAGATGACTTCACCTGCTCAATGCATCCCACCGAGTATGCGTGGGAGGGCGAGCAGTTGCTGGTGTCGGCGTTCTTTCCCTTGTCTGAGCAGCAGCTGGGAGGCAAGGCCGAGTCCACACTGGTCGCCCAGTAGAAGTAGCCATCTACTCCACAGCACTCAAACTGCAAAAACAAAACACCAATTTCGGACCAATTTTTTAGAGGAAGTAGGAAGTTTACTCACCGATCTTTGGATATTGTCGATAGAGTTGATGTCATTCTCCCCCTTCTCGAAGATCTCAACGACTTGCTGCTTCCCAGCAATTCCGGCATCTTCCAGGTAATACAGAATGATGGACGCAACGACGAGCTTCAGGAGGATCAGAGCGCCTAGAGCAATCCCAAACTGAAATGGCCCCAGTTAGCGAGATGTCATATTTAAGAGATGTGTTACTTACGGCGAAGAGCGCCTTCTTATTGTCCTTGATGATTGCAAAACTGCCCACGAACGAGACCACGAAGATTATGCATCCGAAGATGATAAGGGCCTGTCCGATGCTATCCGTTCCGGACTGGGTGTACGGAGTGATGTCGGTTTGCCCTTTAATCTTGATACCAACGATAATGGCTATCAAGCCACATATCTGCAAGAAAATAAGGTTACTCAGTGTTAATCGTTGCACTCAATGGATACTTTGTAAGCCTCAGATACTGCTTTCAGTTCTGTAACACACTTTCACACTTCTGATACTCTCTCACAAAAACAGAAAAGCTGATTCAAAGATCATGTTGAGTATGTTGGCCCTTTTCCCCCTTTTTGGGTTGTGTACTGACTCTCTTTTGCTGTAGATTAAACTGTGGTTTTTACATGGTTTTTTGTTCAAAAAGTTCACGGAAAAAATTTGCCCCTTTTTCCCTTATCATCCAACCTAAGAGGAAATATACTTTGCTGACTCATCAAGTCGAGCCCTTGCCTACCAACTTTTATCGATCATTTTCGCTACACACTTCAATCCAAGGGACCATGCCGTCAGCTAAACTGTCTCCAATGTGAATAGTTTTTTTGCTGAAGAGATCGAGGGAGGAGAAGTAGCGCCAGACTGTCTGGAGAGCCTCAACTCCTAGTATCAAATTTCATATTTCTTTCACAAAATCCATGCTACATATTGTCAAACTGGACTTTTTAATTACATAGTTTTTAACTTATCGAAGAAAATTACAACTTAAAGATTAAATCAATCAAATATGTTTCCTTCCAAGAAAGTAGAATTTTCAATTACAATCAAGATTGCCATTCAATCTTGGTCAGTCAGAAAAGGGCGATTGAGAATATGGGAAACCCAAAATTGTGGAACCAAGTTCATATGTCCTTCAATTAAATTGTTGCACTTTGATCAAAATGTCAATAACACGTAGAAAGTAGGAATCCAGGAAGGCAGGTTTACTTTGCAGTTTATGGCTTGCGGTTTCTATGTACCCGTTTGTTTGCCAAAGCTCCTTCTTGAGTAACAATCAAAAGCCTTTCAGCGCCGAGCAGTGAGCAAATATCCAGACTCCTAAAGGCTCAAGAGCAGTATCATAAAACACGCCAATAGAACGTGATTGCAAACTTCTGCTTGGTATTCATTGACAATAGATCGATTAGATCAGAGCTTTAGTTCGCCTCGCGACAATCAAATTTGCGACCTTCAAAAAGCCAGCCCGTTCGCCATTAGATATTCGCCAAGTACCGTACTCTGTATTGTTGTGTGGTAAAAAACACTCAGTAATACACTGCCTGATTGTGATAAGTTCAATTTTTCCCGTGTCCTCGAGAGTGTGTACGATATTACGTTTTCCTTATCGCCTGCAAACCCGCAATCTCAGGACACTTCAGAAGCTCTTAGCCACCGCGCAATCAGCTGCGTTTCTACCACAAGCGGTTCTTTCGCATTTCTAAGGAACGTTCTAAGGTCAAATTCCTTCATTTTCTCTGAACACATGAAGCACATGAAGGCACTTTCTCACAGGAAGAGCCGAGATTATTGTTTAAGCTTGAGCCCGCACAACACTTGAGACAAGTTTGTTGGTGATATTTCCACATTTCTCACTCAAAGAATGCAGGGAAACTTGCCAATTCAGATAAACCGAATATGAGAAGTGAAAAGACCCTCATTTCAGCCAATTCCAAAACCGCACTGAAAACATGTCAAGTTATCACATTTCAATTTACTCCAACTGCTCTTATCACATTTCATTTGAATATTTGAATTTCTACTATGCTTTGCTCTTTTACGCATGTTCCAAGTTTGGAGAGGATTTTTCTTTGATAGTTTTATGTGTGTGCGTCACCAATTCACCCTGCACTCTTCACTGTGAAATTTTAATTCAAAAATTCAATTTTTATTTACCACGTAGAGGGTATCCCAGAAAAGAGAAACCATCTTTATCTGATACAGACCCCATATGAAACCCATGTTCGTTTTTCCTTTATAAATAAGCTCAATATCGTTATCAGATTATAGAACTAAAACTTTAGCTGTGAGTCGCACTCTTCGTTCTCACGCCTCTTCCAGTCTACTAGTCGAAGCTCCAGAGTATTATTTTCATTGTAAATTCATTCTGTCACGAGAACTTCCTCGTTTGAATCCGTTATTTAGTAAAGTTTATGCTATGTTTTGAGTTTCAAATACAGTTTTCCCAAAAACAAGCCTAATTCGTTAAAAAAATTAAAATTTAGATTTTAACCGCCTTTTTGTCTGCTCTCACGCTCTTTTGAACTGTCTTCCAGTGAGCGGAACGTTTCACGGGCTCTCCCGGCATTTAAGCGCCTTCCACTGGTCGATCGCATGCCAGACACCGACTGCACTGTCTTAATACACATGTTTTGCTGATAAAAAGTACGTAATTCAATCACTCGTGTTATGGGTGTCCCAGTCAAATAAGTCATGGCCTTAAAAATCACCGGAACGACGACGGGTATTTTTTCGTACTCGCGGTTTCTTATCTCTTATCAAACGGAAGCATCTCTGAAGGTGCGTGTTTTGATTTCATTCGCGGGTTTGATTGACAAGAACCGGCAATGAGTGATTGTTTGCTGATAAAGTGCTCTTGAACCCGGACAGCTGAGTCAGAAATTTCTCCACTTGAACTTTAAACCTCAATCGTACTAAATAACGTATTAAATTCTGATCATAGACAGTCATAAGACAATCAAGGTAGCTCAGATAAATAGAATCAATCAATAATTACCTACCTATCGGTCTTATATCAGTACTCAAGTTGTATCCGGGTGTAGGGAATCCCGTGAATTTTTTATTTCGATCATATGTATTCAGTCATTCCTTACTCCTATTCACTATAGCTGTTGTAGGTATTATGTAGATTAAGAAAATGCCCCCATTGCTCGGCTGTAACGTAGGTAATAAACTGCGTTTTTAGCGTCACACATAGCTTGTAGTCTCGATATTTCTGACGTTGCCGCAGCTGAAGTCAATCTCGTAAATCTCGTAAAGATTTTTCTTGAAAAAATCGTCAAGTAGTTTTTTTTAAAATTCACTGTAGTTCTCTTTCTTATGAGAGAGAATGCCGAAACTACTGGACCTTTTCAAATTCAAAGATGCAATCCAGAAACTTATTTTTCGACCCAGATTTTGAGCGGCCAATTTCTCTTGCAATGTTTTTGTCGGTACGTTATTACTTGAGACTTTTGACCTAGATGATGGAAAATTCCTAAAAGCACCTACGTTGAAATTCCAGAGACTCGAATTTGGGGTATTTGACCCGTTTCTTTTTTTTATTTTCTAAATTGCAAGTCTATACCCCAATTAAAATATTTTACACATTCCACCTAGCAGATTACGAGATCAACTACGAGACTACGTAGTGGGCTGAAGTTTACATACAAACGAGATTATCGAGCGAATACATACCAACAATTTTTCCCATCGTTATTTAAGGCTTATAAAATAATAAAACAAGTAAATATTGACAATAAAAAATTTATTCAAAATTTTTCAATCTTATTATTTAATAAATTTCAAAAATTCTTGAATTCGAATAAGAGATTCGGAAGATGACTCCAGTTGAACTTGAAACTGACCATAGCATCTCCGATCTACATTTCACAATGATTTCACAACAAGCCACGAAGCGAGCCCGCGAGGTCTTTAACTTCTCCAGCTTCTCGCATATGATACGCTGTCGTACGTTGGGTCGTTATAGGAGGAAATTTCGCCAAAACGATTTGTAACCTATCATTATGTTACTCAACATTCGCACTTTTTGCCTCAGTCATTGTTCGCCGAAAAAAAGTCTCAGCTTTTTTGGCGTGCGCGCTCCGAACCTCTAAAGTGGTGCTCGCACGTATCTTTCGGCACCACATTGACGTCACGAGCATGTCCAAAGTGTACGGACCACCTCAAAACACCGGTATTTCTGCAAGCGAGAAGCGTGGCTGGTGCCTACTCTGAGCCGATGGGGAAGGCGGGAGCCGACGGACAGTCCCGAGAATCGAGGTATCAAAGTCTCGCCTAAAACGTGCTAAGTGCAAGGTATTAATTCACACATTTAGTGCCAACCGAAGAATGTCGTAATGGGCCGTGAGTCATAGACCAAGCTCGCGATGTGGACCAGCGCGCTCTTTTGTTGCTTCGCGTTCTCGGGAATTCTCATTCAGAAAAGCCGCGCGCGAAAAAAAAGTTAATTGAGAAAGCGGATTTGGGAGATGGCGGAACTGCTGCCACTGTTTGTGGCTATTTTTGTGTGAATCGTGGACCCTGCGTGGGCCGAATGCAAAAATTACATCAACTGACTGATCTAAGACAGAATGGCAGAGTACACAATGAAATTGAGATGCCGTTCTTGAGACTCGAGTTAAAAGGTGAGCTATTATTACCTCCATTGTGTAAATATTTAGTTGAAATGGGGCAAAATGGTAATTGGAATTTATTTTTAAGTCTTAGATTTCAGAATGAAGAAATATCAATGACGATTGCCAGTTTGATAGAGGGCTTTGCTACGTAATGGCCCACGTTTGTGTGATAAAAATACACTGTTAACTTGATATCGCGAAAATGGGGGTTTCTGGAACGTGCCGACGCTGTCAACTGATAGACTCGAGTTTCAGGGAAAATGCGATTCTATGGAACTTGAAACTCGGAATTTTTATTTGTGAATAAGTGAGGGATAAAAGGGAATGATTCTACTTAAACTTCCTAGTCTAATAAACTTAAAGTCTCATATTTTCGGTTTCAGAATTATAAAATCCTCCTTATTTCTTCTCTATCTTATCCTATTTGTAATTCACTTAGTCAGTAGTATAGTATAGTTACAATAAAAATTTTCATCAAATAAAACTCAATTTATTTCCATTTATAAAATATGAATCGTGTCTCTAAACTATCACTGCTCAAATTTTAAAAAATCGCTTCTCTATCTTCTACATTGATTAAAGCTTAGACCATAACGGAAACTATAAAAATTTATTCAAGTTATTAGAACTTGCCGAGCACTTTAACTTTTGCCAGGAAAAAATCCAAAATTGAGCTGTTTTGAAAATTAAGTCAAGTATAAAACTTTAGCCCACAGCAAAAATTTGCAGTGTACTTCACAGAAATCGCTAATTGCCTTACACTGGCGTACCCGAAATCGCGCCTCTACTTTATGTATTTCGTGTATTGGTTATTCACTTTTACGCTCAATCGGTATAAATATAAAGTAACGAGTGGGGAACGGTCTTAGTTTCGCTCAAACAGAGAAAGAAGTTGTATCTCAATCCGCAAAAAAGTTGTGAAATAAAAATCTGCATAAAAATCGGAAATAGTTAAAAGTGAATAAAAAGAGCACAAAAATGAATACAGAAAAATTCAGAGAAAACGGGAAAAACGTGATCGATTACATATGTCAGTATCACGGGAAAATAGGGGAGGGGAAGCTCGACGTGGCTCCGCGAGTGGACCCCGGATTCCTGCACGAGCTCATCCCCAAAACAGCTCCGGATACCGGGGAGGACTTCGAGGACATCCTCGCGGACTTCGACAAACACATAATGCCCGGAATGGTGCACTGGAACCACCCAAACTTCTTCGCCTACTTCCCCAGTGGCAACTCCTACCCCTCGATTCTCGGCGACCTCCTCTCCAGCGCCATCGGGTCCATCGGATTCTCCTGGGCCGCCTCGCCCGCCGCCACAGAACTCGAGCAAATCGTCCTCAACTGGTTCGGCAAAGCGCTCGACCTTCCCTCATGCTTCCTGAGTGAGGAGGGGAGCAAGGGAGGGGGAGTTTTGCAGGGCAGTGCCAGCGAGTCCGTGCTCGTGTGCATGATAGCTGCCAGATCGCGGGCTATCAAGGCTCTCAGACAGCTCGACGACGACCAGGACCGCCACGAGAGCGTCTACTTGCCCCGTTTATGCGCGTATGCCTCGAAGGAGGCCCATTCGAGCATCGAGAAGGCCGCGAAAATGGCTCTGGTGAAGCTGAGGGTCATCGACACGTGCAAGAACGGGCAGCTCAACCCGGAGATTCTGAAGGCCGAGATCGAGAACGACGTGAACCAGGGCCTGACCCCGTTCTTTGTCGTGGCCACGCTCGGCACCACGGCCTCTTGCGTGTTCGACAACATCTCCGAGATCGGGAACATCTGCCAGGAAGTGAAGAGCATCTGGCTGCACGTCGACGGCGCCTACGCCGGAAACTCGTTCATTCTCCCGGAGATGAGAAAGTTCAAGGAGGGCCTGGAGCTCTGTGACTCGTTCAACACGAACCCCAACAAGCTCCTCCTCACCAACTTTGACGCGTCCGCGATGTGGGTGAAGGACGTCATGAGCCTCACCACCGCCCTCACAGTCGACCCGCTCTATCTGCAGCACGAACACAACGCCATCGACTTCCGACACTACGGGATTCCCCTCAGCAGGCGCTTCCGGGCGCTCAAGCTGTGGTTCGTCTTCAGGTGCTATGGCATCTCGGGACTGCAACAGTACATTCGCAACCACATCAGGCTGGCGAAGAGGTTCGAAGGGCACGTGAGAGCCGACCCCCGCTTCGAGGTGCGGAACGAAGTCCACCTCGGCCTTGTTTGCTTTCGACTTAAGTGAGTACATATTTGCCAAAAACAAGTCGCGAAATACCGCAGCTATAGATCCGACGTCAAACCCCCTCGCACTTGTCGATTTGCCCATCTTGTTAACACATTTTAAAGAAGAGAAAGAGCTCAAGTTTTCTACGCAAAAATTGTTTTGACTGAACAATTTTAACAATTTTTTTCAAAATTAAAAATTTATGCAATTATGTTTTATTTAAAGTTAACTAAAATTTCTTGAAATTTTAACGTTCCTATATTAAATCGCTAAAACGAGACAAAAAAATTAATTTCGATTGGTTTATTCAAAGAAAATTATGAACAAACAATCATGTCACTTATTTTTGAACGAATTTCGGAAAAAGTTGAATTTTTAAAAAATGTTTTATTTCAATTTTTCAGACGCCGTGACCTCGTAAACCGAGACCTCCTTGCCCGCATCAACCACTCAGGAAAGTTCCACATGACCCCTGCCATGGTCCGAGGGAAGTACATCATCCGCTTCTGCGTCACCTACGAGTTCGCCAACGAGGAGCACATCGACTACGCCTGGGACCAGATCAAGCAGTTCGCCTGCGAAGTTCTGCAGGAGCAGAAGCAAATCAAGGAGTCTCCGACACCCAAGCCAGTGTGCAAGCTGCCGGCCCGGTTCTCCTTCACACGCAGCGTTTCTCGCGAGATCTACGACCGCCAGTCGAGCAAGACTCAGCTGACGGACGGAGCCACGCCGATCGTAATCCCAGACACCGACTTCATCCTCAACTCGCTGCACAAGGCGACGATGAAGCTCAAGAAGGCCAACTCTGCCAGCATGCAAGTCATAGATTCCGACAGCACGGATGACTCCAGCGGGACTGGCGACCTGTGACCTAGTGGCTTCTCGCTGCATTTTGTAAATATTTAAGCTCGAGCACATTCTATTTATTTATTTATTATTTTATTACTTAATGTTACGATTTCAATAAATTTTCATCAAACATACAATTTTGTTCCCTTGAGAATTCTGCATCGGAAAAGGTGAGATTTTGACTACTCGTTGACCCAGTAAATGTGAGAAGCTATTAAATTTTAAGAGCTGTTTCTTTCATATCAAACAGAATTACAGAACCAGCAACCTGAACTGGAGAGTGAATTTTCGCACGTGGGCTCGTCATAAAAAGTTATTTGGGTTTATGGGACTTCAAAGCTATTTCCAAACCTCAAACCAACATAAACTACGTAGATTTATCATGAAACCTTCTCTTGAATCCTGATTTAAGATACCCCAAAAATTACTTAAATTTTTAGACCCTTGGCCCATTCAGAGCCGAGCATAGAACCAATCTAACAATTTTGCTAATTTTTGGAATATTGTTTTCTTTTTACCCCAATTATAAAAATTTTGAGGTCGAAAAAATATTTTTTGTATATTTGTTATATATTCAATATATAAAATGAAAGTCCTGTTCTGCGGAATAATCCGCTTTCCAGTAATCCAAAGTTAATGGTCCGATATCCGACCCTTGGCTCGCAATGGGTTAGTGGTCCAACTCGAGGTCTAAATAGTGAGAGGATTTTTCGGTCTTCTGCTGACTTAAATTCATAAATTCCTTCTGCCCACTATAAAACTCCAGAGACCGAGACTAGAATCAAGAAACAGACGTCTAGAAAGGGATCCCTCCCGTCCGCATCAAAGAGGCATCGACGAAATGCCAAGGTGATGACGAAAGCGCTCCTCGTGTATTGATTAAAGCCCTCTTATGGAGATGCGAGTGAGAGCGCGTTGGCGTTATGATGGTGTGGAAATGGCGCAAGAAAATATTTCCATCGGAATTTGTGTGCTAAATATTTTGCTCGCCTTATCCCGCATTTTATTGTCCCGCAGTATAACCTCGTAGTGACGTACTCTGTGAGATGTGCCTACAAGTACGGGCGTCTTTCTCAATGACTCGCTGCGCTGCCCCATTCTTCAGCTGTCGAAAGCAACGAAGAGCTCCGCAAAGTGGGTGGAATTGTCTCTTTAACAAGAAATGCGTTCGAAATAGGGTTAATAAGGCACGTATTTGTGGGGAAATTGGCGCTCATTGATAACTTAATTTCGCTGGCTTTCAATTTTTAATGCGAGGGTAATTGAGCGCGTTCTCATGTGCAGATCGTGACGAGAGTCGGTGTCCGTCCGTCTATCCGTTTCTTCTGCTAGACGTCAATGATCTCGTCTGCTGAATCAACAATGACTTGATAGAACTAGGTGCCTAAAAATAGACCTACCTGAGCTCGCCGACCTGGCCAAAGTGCACATACGCAAATGACGTCACTTTATTCATTAGCATGTATTTCGGTAATTGAGTTTATGAGTCAATAAGGTGTACACGACAACAACAAGTCACAAGAAATTTGAAGTTTAAGATGCCGTCAGGTTGGTGCGAGGAGAGCCGCTGCAAGGTACTTGAAGCCGGAAATATTGGCCCTCGCAGAACCGACGTGGAATTTAGTTCTTTCTGGGCAACACCGGAGAGCGCTTGGGGCTCCTGGAGTTGAACCCTAACTCGTTCTCGGGGGAGGGTGAGGACCCAGTGGCCGAGTTGCGACGCGACGACGGATTGGGCCGTACTTTGGTGTCCAAGTGGCGGAACCGAAGGGGCAACTTGCTGGCGTCGTCGTTGTTGTTGTGACTATTGTTGAAGAGAAACGCGAGCGGCCAGCTGATCCAGGAGGAGCCGCTGGAGGTGGAGGGCGAGTTGATGACCACCGAAGCGGTTCCCTCCACCATTGGAGACGCGACGTCCGTGGAGACCCTGGGGGTTCCTGCCTTGTTGATGGCGGGGTTGTAGATCTTGGGGTCGCTCACCATCCGCACGAAGAACGACCGTTTCTGAGCCAGCGTGTGGTTCTTGCGGGAGTCGATGATCTCCGGGAGCTCGTCCGCCATTTCCTGCTATATTTTGGGATTTAAAAATAGTCGGGATTGAGAGAGAAAGTTACCTTTTCGAGGAGCTCAGCAGCAAAGTCGCAGATGACGTCCCAAGCGTAGTCTGAGAAAAAGTTTTCATTAACCATTTTCTTTTTGAAATCTTAGCTTTTAGTAGAAATCCCATGACCTCAAGGTGAGTTACCAGATTGTCAAAGGCTCACATGGCCTGCAAAAATGTCTTGGATTTTCGAAAAACCAAATTGTCATTTTATCTGTTGTAGCTAATTCATATGATTTAAAATTCAATATGCTCAGCATCAGAAATTTTGTTCTTGCACTTCATGGTCCTGCATAGAGCTCGTAATCCAATTATAAAATATTTGCAAACAAACAAATATCAATAAATAAGGTTCGTCAATATTTGTTTAATAATTCTCGAATATTCTAAAAAAAAGGAAATTTAAAATTAAGCCCAAAAAATCTGGTGAAGTTGCTGGCAACCAGAAAGATTCAAGAGAATCCCAGCTTACTCATTGTTTGACTTGCAAACAGAAAAATACAAGAAGCATTGTCGGTTTTCATGCAAGTTCAAAGCATATATTTAAGCAAAAATTGAAAATTTATGAGTTTTTATGATCAGGAAATATTTATCAAATATTTAGAAATATTTGAGAATAATATCAATTAAATAGTTTTTCTTAATATTTGTTTTCAATTACTATCTAATATTTGATAAGTGCTTGATTACGAGCTTTAGACTCCTGCATTGCCTTTTTTTATTCACAAAATTGTTAGAGATTTAGTTTTGAGGACTTCAAATAATGTGAAGAAATTGTTTCAAAGATAAATTAAATAAATAGATGGAATTGTAAAGATATAACCTTGAAAAGACCTTGAAGAAAAAATAGCTCAAATCTTACCGATGTCATCCTCACTGCAGTTCTGAGTGACCGCACAGAACCTGATGACGTACTTGTCGTTTACGGAGGCCGGGACCTGAAATAAAATTCGATTGAGCTCTGACTGACTCTAACGAGACGCACCATGTGAATCTTTCCAGAAGCGTTGATGTTGCTGAGCAGTTTTTCATTCAGCCTGTCGCTGCCAGTCAACCGGAAACAAACCAGACCGAGCTGCAATCGAGAAATCAGCGGACTCATCGACTTTCGGGCCGAATCTTACCTTCACGTCGTTGCAAACCTCGAAACGCGAGTCCTTGCGAACGAGGCTCTCGAACCGCTTGGCGAGCTCGATGTGGCCTCGGATGTATTTTTGCAAGCCCGAGATCCCGAAGTTGCGGAGCACGAACCAGAGCTTGAGGGACCTGAAGCGACGGCTGAGCGGGACGCCCCAGTGCCGGTAGTCGATGGCCTGGTTCGAGTATCCGTGCTGGAGGTAGAGCGGGTCCACCACGAGCGCAGAAGTCAGTCGTATTCGGTCTCTCACCCACAAGGTCGAGCAGTCGAAGTTGGTCAAGAGCCACTTGTTGGGGTTCTGCAAAACGAATGAGTCTTCAAAAAACCCAATTAATTCCCACTTTGTTCTCGGATTACGGTATTGAACGAGTCTGCATACTGAATGCCCTTCAGCAAGTACTTCAACTCGGGACAGATGAACGCGTTGCCCGCATAAGCGGCATCCACGTGGAGCCAGACGTTCGGGAACCGCTGTAGACCCATGCCAATCTCCTCCAGGGCGTCAAACGAGCACGAACCTGTGGTTCCAAGGGTCGTAGAGACGAAAAACGGGATGAGTCCTTGCAACTCGTCCTCTTCCATGGCCTGCAAAAGAGCTTTCTTGCTACTCGAATTTTTATTTTGTCGCTCCTTGTACCTTGAGCAGCGTCTCGCCCCTCAAACTGCAATTAGAGTCGGGCGTGAGGATCCTCAGCTTCACGAAACTAATCATGGCCGCCTTCTCCACGCAGCTATGGGCCTCTCTGGAGCAGTAGGCAATTAACTTTGACAGCAGATGGCCTTCCTCGACGAAAGGATGCTGCTGCTTCAGGTGCTTGATGGCCTGTTTGTTGCGCCAAAAATAATTAAAATTTAAACTGTCTTTCGACACACTTACTTGAGCTCGAGCGGCCAGCATCGTGACCAAGACACACTCTGAGGCGGACGTTTCAATTACGCCACCTCCCTTGCTGCCCTCCTTGAGCGCCAGAAAATCGTCTGGTAATCCAATTGCCTTACCTGCAAGAACTCGATTACGTTTCGTCCGCTTGTGTCGCGGCTTTTTCAATTACCGCCGCAATTAAAACGCTAACACTCTTTTACCCTGGTACACTAAGCTTATACCATACATACCTAACCAGTCCAGCACAATGGTTTCTAGCTCCGTGAGAGCAGGTGAAGCAGCCTAGTTAGTAAATAAGATAGTTATTTTAGGCTCAATGCTTAGGTCGTGTTGAGTCCCTGTTATAGTCCAACTACCATATTGGAATGGAGATGGATTCTCCTATGGTATTCCAACTAGAAAACCTCACATCACAATTGTTCGGAAAACAGAGATGGAATCTTTTATAAAGATTGTGATGACACTTTATCTTGTTTTTATGGTGCTTGAGTAATATAACGAAATATTTTCCCAACAACAGGAATAGGAACAAAGTACCAGAACACTCCACTTTTTGATATTTTTTAATATAAGAAACAATTCAATACCGAAAAACAAATTTGATAAATGTAACAAGGGAGATAAATTCAACTGCTCTTTCTATGGTTTATATGTTTTTTTTCGATGGTCAAAATTCTTCAATCCTAAAAAACTGAAATCTTATCCAAAATCTATTTCGAATTTTTTTTAAAGGGATCCAACACGATCTTATGTAGTTTTGCCATACCCACCCACGAAAACCCGATGCAGCCGAATCCATCGCTGAGCATGTCTCCCAAAATGGATGGGTACGAGTTGCCCGACGGAAAGTACGCGTGGAAGCGGGGATGTTGCCAGTGCGTGACTCCCGGAACGATCTTCTCGTCCACATCCTTCATGATGGTGTCCCATGACTCGGGGTCAAACGGAGCCTCGTCTTTGAAATTGGGGTCAGAAAAGAAGCCTCTACGACAAGGAAGTACTTACCGGGAAGGAGATGTCGAAGGTACCCTGGTTCGACGCTGGGAGTCACCCGTCTGTCTTCGAGGGTGTCTAGGTACTGGACAATGTAATCCACCATCTCCTTTCCTCGCACTCTAAACTCCTGGCCATCCATTTTGAAACTATTTAATTAGGAAAAAAATTAACTCTCACTCCACTGCTCAAACTTTCCGTCCGTCAGGTCCGTAAGTCTGTGTTTCGATAGGAAAACTTCACTTTGGCGGAAAACTCTGCTATTCACGAGCACTTCAATACGTCATTTTCAGTCTGAACGTGGAAATATTTTAATCAATTCGCATCGTCTTCTTTTGAATCAATGGGAATTTCATTAACTCGAGAGCTGCTTTCGTCAATGTATGAACCTGACGGATGGAAAAATCAATGATGGCGTAGGAGACGAAACGCCCGCTTTTCCGGCCGATTTTCACAAGAGAAGAGAAAACTTTTCTGAAGTCCTCACTTTTCCTTACTTTGGCTTTTTCAGCTCAAGACTTTATTCACGGGGACTCGGGTTGTTTTCCGTCCTACCAGGATGACTCCTCGAACACGACTGATGGTTTTCCGCAGATGCACACTCGATTATGATTTTCCCGCTGTTGAGTGCCAAGCAGCAATGGAATAGCGGCGTGTCGTTATCAGTACATCAGTAGTCTCATCTCAACCTTAACGTTATCATTGTCTAGTTGGCTGTGCGTGAGCACTGTTGGATATTTGTGGAAATTCCTTTTCCAGAGAGAAGGGAGAGTAAAATGTGTTTAGCGAACTGAAGCTTGAACGACCTGCCAATTGTGTGACTTCAAGTAATATTGAGAAAATAAATTCAAAAGAGTTTCCGTTCTAAAATATCTCAGCCAAGGACACCGCATTCAGATCAGAAAAGTGGAAAACTTTGTGTGATCTATCTTTAAACCTACCGTTTTCGTGATAAGGGTGGAACGTCGGATAGAATCACGGATAGAACTTGAGTTAGGAGAACAGTCAACAAGAGATATTAACTTATTTTTTAAAAATAAATTTGAAATTAAATTTACAGCAGAAAATCAAATCAAAATACTAAATCGAAGATCAAGTATGTGAAGTGCATTTTCCCGGGTTTATATTCGAGGGAATCTAGTTGGAATCTATAACACTTAATTTTTTCAATTGGAATTCATATTACTCAATTACATCAATTCTTCAATAAGATTTCCTCAAAATATACTTCAAGCACTTGATCTTCGATTTTGCAGCATATTGGTTTGATTTGATTTAATTTTTGTTTCATCTAAACATAGCGAACCCCCCACTCCACCACCTTAAGTGATAGGGGGAATAATAGAGATATAAATACATAGAGTGGAAATAACCATATACCTATCGCCCTAGGTGGTAAAATTTCAAAAAAATCAAAGAAATTTGACAGTTCCAGGGGTGGACTAAAATTCTCTCATTTCCACTCTATGTTTTTCTATCTCTATTGGGAGAATTCAGCACAATCGAATAAGGTATACGGAACTTTCATACAACAGGTTTACCCCCCTAACTCCCCCTCTTAGAAGTGATATGGGTATAAAATGTCTAACCTTACACCCATCCCAAAACTAAATTGGTTGGCATTTTTAGGTTTTGACATTTTAAGAAATATTTAGGATAAAAGCTTTTATGGTCTGTTTGTTGAAAATATTATGCATTTTCAAAATTGCATTTGAAATCAGACTTCTGCTTTGGCCCAGACAATTGGACCATTTTCTGCAAATCATTAATTTTCAAGGTATCCTCTAATCTCTATAGCGGCTGTGTTGGCTTTGGAAGGTAAATCTTCACAATTTTACAAGTCATTAGTTTCGAAGGAGGGTCTTTTGTAATATCCAGAAGAATCGTCATTTGAATGCCATTTACAATTCAAGACCTTTCGATTTGATTTTTAGTAACTAAACATCGAAAAAGTGTCTAATGCAAATAATGACTTCCAACAAATCCTCTCCTATTGAGTCCTGATACACAGCTATTGCATTATGAATGGAATCCAGAGAGGTACAGAATGGCGTGGGCGGGAATGAGATATGAGAAAATTTAAATGAATACTCTGAAGTTCTGGAATTTTCTCCGAAGAGAGTCATCACCAGCACTTAACTACTTAAAATCCAATTAATTTTGCTTGCGCGTGGCTCAGATCTCAGATCGAAACACGTAAGTTCAATTTATCAAATTTCGTCAACCACTCATTAACAAATTAAACAAAAATAAAATGTGAGATCATCCCAAAAACCCAGAAAATATGCGACATCAGCGGCGGCATCCAGCCCACAGAGCAGAGACGTCAGACAACGAAGATACTGTTTCAAAAGACTTCAAAACCTACCTGCACACAAAACTGCCGAAATTAATCATCCAAGTGCGCAAACACCAATAATAGTACATCGAATGTATTTATTAACGACAAATATAAATCAGTGTACAAATTTGAACTGATTGTACTCAAGAAACTTCTTCAGATGAAAACATTCTAGAAGCTATAACAACACAAAATTCGGTCATTCGCCCCGAACGGACTGCAAATGCAGAAGCAGATGAATATATCGTGTGCGGCTCTGACTTCTACATTTTTGGCTACAAAAACAGGAACTTGGCCAAGGTCTACTTTGACATCTTCATACAAATTCAATTAAAACTATAGTGTTACTCCCGTGCTGTAAAGTTTGACCTTGGCCCGACCATGAAAACTGCATTGAACCGATTTCTGGAATTATTTGTTTTTAAAGGCTCACGTCTTTTTGTTCTGCATCAAGGCTATTTTAAATATTCAGAGGACTGAGGGGAATATGAGAATTTACCGAACAATAATTTGTAGAAAGTTTTTGAAGTTACAGAAGTTCCTCGGTAGTCAAAAAACGGAATCAACTGCATTCAGATGTTTCTCATAGGAGGTTTTTCAATTCCAGGAACGTTCGGGTCCTCTTGGGAACCTTTCTACCACCCATTGTAAGTTCCTCAAAATTCTGGAAATGTTTGATCTGGTTGACTTTTAAGTCATCTTCAAAACCTGTTAACCCTGTAACTCGTAAAAATTAAACTATGAAAAATTTTGGAGAAGTTATTCACTAAAAATGTAAAACAAAACAAAAATTCCCAAGCTTCAGAAATTGGTTAAATTTATCAAAAAATTGATAGAAAAAAGCTTGGAATGAACTCTAAATATTGTTGTAGAAAAGTTTTTTGAAATGAGCACGTTCAGTATTTTTGGTGATTTTTTAAAAGTAAAAATCATAGAACTTATTTTCTTTTTACTTAGGTTGCCATCACACTACAAAAAATTGCCCGATTTTTGGCGAAATTAGTTTCCCTGATTCTGATTAACTATTTGCTCTGGGCAAAAATTGCCGCAATTTTACGGCCACTGGAATTGCCTGAAATTGCCCAAATCGCGGCAATTTAAATTGCCTAGTGTGATGGCACCGTTAGAGGGAATTAAATCTTAAACGATATTTCTATTGGATCAGGTCAGTATAGAGATTCTGTTACTTATTTATATCACATCTTGCATTGGATACTGAAGGAACTCTGAAGGAGCGAAAAAAAATCTTGAAATAGCCCGAAAAAAACCTTTCATAACCCTTCCTTATTAATCCCAGGAATATTATAAAAAACGCCTTGTAAATTTGAACTAGAGTTTCGGTTCTTGCAATGTTCATGGTTTTCCTTGAAAAATTGGAACTCCAAATAAACTAATGGCCCGACAAAAAATGTACGGAGACTCGAGTGTTTCCTCAACATCTTTATTCACACATCAAAGAAAGACAGATTTGTAAGCGTTCTTGGTTCCTTTAGTGGCTTAGATTACTCTTTCGGAGTCACAATAAGTGTGAGTCCGTAAATACTCGTACATAAATCAATCGGCATCTCTTGAAGCGCGAAACACTTTTGGGAAATGGAGAAGGACACGAAAACTCAGTGATCTTTGTCTCATTTTGTAAGCTACAGGAAGTTTAGTTAGGTGGTGCTGAACATTTTAAGCTTAGTACTCTCTAGTTCTGATGCAGATTGTCATTTATGTTGTGTGTCGATTCAAGTCCTACTTCGCTCAGCGGAACTGGTGAATAAACCTTGGCTGAGAATATTTGTAGATATTTTTGTGTTAACTACATGCGTTGCACGCGAATCCGGGGACGCCCCGGTATACATTCAATGTTTAAGAGTTAAGAAAAGATTTCAGAACACACATTTCTAGGCTGACGTTTCCTCCATTAAACTGAAGAAAATCTTAAAATTCTTCACTTTTACACTTAACATTTCTCAAATGTTTCATTTTTTTGTTAACTTCGTGTTTATGTTGTGTCACAAACAACATTTGAAGGTCAAACATCTCTGATAAACTTTAAAAGTTGCTGACAATCTCGCGATTCTCAATCGCTGGGCTCTTTGTAGTACGACACAAAGGTTCTTACTGCGACTCTTCAAACTTCGCTTCATTCTCGATTTAATGACATTAAGCTGTATTATTGTAGACTCAATATGTAAATAGTCTGTTTAGTTAAATATTTCCTACACTTTCGTACTACTCTTACGTTACTCATAGTGGTGCCTTTTGCGATGGGATAAATTTCTTATATTATTGTTGCCTTAAAGTTAATAAACAAGAATATAGAGTCTAAGCTTTTGTGAGTTACGTCGTTTTGGCCTTTCTTGATCTTCTTTCGAATTTTTTTTTATTAAGTAAAACCGAACCAAACTGAGTAGCAATAAAGCAAGGAAAGTAAAATTCAATGAGCTTTGGTCTTCTTTACTGTGTGTAATACTGGCAGATGGTAACGGAGCGGCTAAATATCGCTTATTCCTCGGAGTTTTTCTGTAAAGTTGATTTAGGAAATTTTAGCACCCAAATAATTGTTTCTTAATTTAAGATTTGATAAATGAAAGGGTTTAAGTTATCTAATCTTAAGACGATCTTTTTCACTTAAGTCTCGAATTAAGGTGTAGGTGTTTGAAAAAGCCCTCGAACCGATTTTTTTGCGAATAAATTGGATATTTGATGTGAAGGAAAAGTATCAAATCCTGCAAATGAAATGATCACGGGTGCACCCATTTTGTTTTTGCCACTAAGCTGACAAAAGTTTACTCAGTTTAAAAAAAAACAACCATTCCAGACAAATCCCAAACCATTAAGTTTTTGTTCCCGATTTGTGGATTTCATTTGTGGAAAAATGTAAATAACTCTTAATAGCCAAAAATTGAAGCAGGGTGAGTTGCTTTGTCTCCTACCCTCTTCTTTTAAGAAACCTCAAAATAAAAGTAACTTTTTCGCTTTGGTTAGAAAATTAAAATTAAGCTCGAATGTAAATTGATCAAGTGGATTTCTATTCTGTAGCTCCACCAGTACTCACAAGCTCGTTAAACAGACCTCAAATAATAGGTAAGCGGAAAATAAGCAAACAGAAGGAAATAAAACTTAATAAAAAACTTTATTCAATTTCGAAAATTGTTCACATTAATGCTTTGTTATTGTTTTCAAACTTACATACTCATTATGTATACGAGGTACTAAAACCAAATAATAATAAACAGAAGCGAAACTATACGAATTTTGACCTGTACGGCGTAGAAAAAATATGCTTGACAATCTGTTCAGTTGCATTACATAAATGTGGACATCCATAACAATGTTAACTGTTTCATTATTACATTAATAGATTTAATATATTAGATTGATATAAGCTTTTCAATATTTTCGTTCACCCCGAAAACGTTTAGGTTTTATCTCATCTCCTTTTGCTTTGCCGGTGAAGGGTGAACTTGACAATAATAAAAATTGTGTGTAATCATTTTACATTTGCTTCCGCTTCTTGAATCATGAACATCATGAATAACTTGCAATTTGCTATAAAGTCATTTTAAAATGGACATACATATTTATTAAATACTATTTTCAAGTTCTTTTTCTGGTTTCTGGTCTGACGTTCAACCCATTTCAATTAAAAGATTCAGAGCAAGTCATAGTTTTAGCACATTTAGGGGTTCTCGGATTTCCAAAATAAAATCGCTCGTTTTGGGATAAAAATACACCAACCCCGCCCACTGAGATGGACCGTGAGTACGTGTTGTGAGCAACTTCTTCTAGCCAAGGGGAGCCGATCTCAGTGGGGAAAGGTTCCATACAGTTTCTTGCCACGGAGGATCATGAGCCACGAGGTCCATGAGCCCCTATGCTCTTACAAAATAAAATTCTATCAAGTGGTAAAGTAATAGAATTGCTCCTAAAATTGAGCTTACTCACAAGTGTATCGTCATATTTTATAAAATATTATCAACTTAGGCAGCTACTATAACATTATAAAATGAGCTAGTTCAAACCCACTATCAATCAGAATAATTAAAACAGCCAGAATCAATCGCGTAGAAACATATAATATATGTATGTATAATTTTTTAATTACAAGTTTGTTTGAGAAACAAATATTTCTTCTGTTAAGCACTTTAAAACGATGCTCTCATTAGAATATACATAACTAGCTAAATAATTATTTTATGGTTTAAATTATCTAAAACCTTATCGATTTCTTAAACAATTCAAACTTTAATTTTGATTATGCTTTTCTACTTATTACAGTAGTATATAGTATGTTTCTGTACCGACACAAGTTATGTAAATGACTAATACTATTTTGATAGTAAATTGTTGAAAAGTTTGAAAAGTTGAGTACTTGCTGGACGACGCCGTACCGCAGCTCCTGGAGGAGGCTCGTGTTTGAAGTCTTTTGGTCAAAAGCGGTTTTTGTCTTTTTCATCTAAACGGACTAGACTTTTGGCTGCTCTAAACAAGTAAGTGAAGGTACTGGGCTTCCTCGCCAAGAACTGCGGTTCCTTATCGCCCCAACCGAATAAAATTTAAAATTCTTGAGTCAAACTTTCTGAGCTAGGACGAGGCCAGAGTTTCTCTTGTTCATCTAAATCACTCTCGAAGCGCATCTCGATTTCACGAATTCCATTTGCGATTCCCTCCTCATCAAACACACTATTTTTTGGCAACATTTTGACCTCTGATTGTGGCACTTCTAAATTATCATTCCATAATTTTGGTGATGGTTTCAAGTCCGAATTCGACCAAAACAGGCGAGTGCTGGATGCAGAACTCGGGTTTGTGGAGGATGCGGAGGTGGATATTGAAGATGTTGTTATTGGAAGCTGAAATGATTAATTTATTTTTATTGAAATGGATTCAAATGCATGAATTTTTTACATTGACTCTTGAGTGGCCGTTCTTGCTGGATTTTAAAATTTGTTTTGTTTTTTTATTTTATAAAATTAAGGTAAATTTTCCCCGGACTAAAATCAATACCAAATCTACGGCTTTTTTCATTTAGTTGAAATTTTTTGATTAACCCTTACAGCAAGTAGTTTGTATATTTTTATTGTCATGTCGATTAAAAACAGTAAATTTACATACAATTCAAGCCCGGAAAAGTTCTCTTTGTCGCTTTCATTAGCGAAGAAGGCAACAGAACAAACCGGTGGACCAAAAAATTTTTTCAAAATACATAGAGTTGAAATAAAAGTAGTTTTCGAAACCCCTTAATCATCAGGGTGGCTCGAAAAATAAATGTGGAAAACCTAATCCCTCAAAAACATTTTCGATGATAAGGAACGTGTGTACGCGTTTGAGGTCTACGGGTCTTTTGAAATAAGTGAAATGAAATTCCACATATAAGCGAGTGAAAAAACAGACTAGTAATATTTTAAAAAATGTATCCACTCACCAAAGGGTCCACCAGGGGTGTCATTCCCGCGGCCAGTCGCGTCAGCTTTCTCTTCTGCGGGTACGCTCTCACCTGCGAGCCCGGTGAGGTCATCTGCTGTGACGTCGGGGGCTGCATCTGCTGCTGCTGCTCCTGCTGATTCACCACCTTGAGATCCGCGATCTTCCGGTCCAGGTGCGTTAGCTCAAGCTGCAACTTGCTACTCTCGCTCAAGCGCTTCAGCATCGTCGAGTCCATCAGCTTCTGGTGTCCCAGGGTGTTGTTATTGTTGTTGTTGGTATTATTCACTATCGGCGGTATGAGAAGATTGTCTGACGTAAAGGGAGCCTCGATTGGGGTGCTTGGGGTCTTGGGGGTGGTCATTGAGCTGGAAAAGAGCCAGTTCTCGTCGGAGAGGAGAAAATCGTGAGATTTGTTGTTGGAGGGTTTGCGAGAGATGGGTCCGAACTTGCCGGTGGCAGAGGTCGGGGGCTCGAAGGGAACGTTGTCGTCGTCCAGGATGGAGTCGGAGCGCACAAACATGTCCTTGGGCCCGTTGGTCTCCTTCTTGCCTCCATCCAGCGAGTAGTTGGCGAACTGCGGGTGCTGCCGCGTCCAGAAGTCCAGGTCGCCCGCGAAATTGCCGTTGTTCATGTCCTGCATCAGCTCGATCCGGGAGAGTCTGCTCCGAGCGTCCTCCTCCTTCCGCGTCTCCAGCTCCCTCGCGACCTCATGCCGGCGGCTTACGAGGTACTGTAAATGATGGGCCATCTGGGACGGGGACTTCTTAGGTGACGTTGGGAACATTGGGAGCGACTGGGTGTTCTTAACCGGCATCTTGCTCGGGATCGGGGGATGCTGCTGCTGCTGTTGCTGCTCCCACTCGAACAGCTGACGCATCATTAGATCTACCTTGCGTCGGTCCAGCGGGTACTCGTGCGCGTTCTGCAGCTGCTTCAGGAACGGCGCACTCGTCTGCGAGAAGTACGGGGGTGCCTGGAAGTATATATATTTTTTAGAGCATTTTCCAACATTTTGGAAAAATGCTCTATTTTGTCCGTCTGTCTGAAGGAAACTTTATAACTCAAGAACCAGAAGAGCTAGAGAGCTGTGGTTTCTTGTATCGTGTTAAACGTCATGAGTTAAAATTTTCAAAAGCTTTTTAGACCCCAAACCCCCTTAGGGGGGAGGGCGGTATGGGGGTGCTTTACGTTTGGATGAAATTGTCTTATATTATGTTACACCTAATTGAGCTGAAAATTTTGTATGTTATAGTCTGTGCCAAATCTAGCAAATCATGGTACCCTATGTGACCCCTACTATGTACAGAGACGGAGCTAGGGGCCCCTAAAGTTTGTGTGATATTTTATTCCAGTTGGACTGATACTCAAAAGTGACATGCATAATAACAAGTTAATGTAGTTTCCCTGCATTCAAATGTAGAACAAATTAAATTAAATCAAACTAAAATGAATTTAAGCTCATGGGTGAATTTTCAGAATGTTGTGAATGGCTCGTTAAAAAAATTTTGACTAAAAACTTCAATCATCACCTTTTCTCAACATTTTGAAAATGCATCCACCAAGCTTTATCACCGATTTTGCTTGATTTAGTTTAGTTAATAAAACATCAACACCTGCACCTGACCTAGTCTAGCGTTGACTAGAGATTTCCTACCTGAAAGCCTCCTCCTCCGTTATTGTTGTTGTTGTTGCTGTAGAGCTCGTTCATGAAGGGGGGCGGGGCCGAGGGGGAAATACTCAACGGTGGTTTGAACATGGAGCTGGGCTGACCGGGAAAGTGCTGGGAGTTGGGCCGGATGTTGCGTATTACGGGAGAGGGGACGACTGGGGAGTGATGAGGCCCGGCTCCGAGGAAGCGATTTGAGGGCTGCGGAGGCATGAGGCCGGCGTTGGGGAAGGCGGCTGAGGGGTTCGCGGGCAGAGACAGATGGTTGTGGAGCGGTGGATGGGCATTGGGAGGCCGTCCTCGGGACCTCATGGGCGAAATGTCCTCGGCCACAGCTGTTACGAACGACGGACGGGGCAGGTGGTCGCTCAAGTACTCGATTTCCTTGGGAGTGCTGGCAGTGGCCCTCAGGGGGAGCTTCTTGATCTTCGTCCGGTACCGCTCCAGCTCGTCCTCGGAGTGCGCGAAGGTGCAGTTGCCAGCCCTCGGACACGTGCCTCGGAGCTTGAGGTCCCTGCAGAAGCTGATCTTGTACTTGCTGTTCTGCAAGTGGCTCACGTCGTTGAGCTTGCGGTTCCCGTGCATCTGGACAAACTCCACGAGACCTTGGACGACACGCAGAACGGCCTTCATGGCCATCGAGGTGTCACTCCAGGATGCGGAATTGTTGCTCTCGCTTGTGGGATCGATGTTCGAGAGGAATTTTAGGTCGTTGCGGAGACCCGAGAGATTGGCGGGGTCTCCGGTGCGTTGCAGGGCGATCACGAGCTCCTGCACGGACTGCTCGAATGACTGGGGCGTCTGCAGCTTATCAATGATGCTCTGCATGTGGGATTTGTGGGCGGTGTCTCCGTATAGCAGCTGAGACCACTGGTCTGGGGCGATTCTACAAATAGAAATATGGCGATTTTCAGAATCAGTCTCATAAAGTCATGATTTTTCGTCGTCGTCTAAATTGTGTCAATTTCCAAAAATAGTTTCATATCAGCTTCTAGGGCAAAGGCGAAGTGCGATTTTGTGCGACATATCGCCCAAATTATATGATTAGCCCTTTGAATAAGCTTTAATGCGCCAGAAATAGCTATTTTCATGGAAAACTTCATTCATAGCCACCAAAACTGATTGTAATACGATTAGCCTCAAACTTTGGTCAAATTTCGCAAATTAACATTGGATGTTTTTGTCAACTATTTTTAGGCATTTTAGGGAGGAGATTTTCGATTCCGTTTTCAGATAAAAATTTAATAAAAAATTCATTTTGTCTTGGGAATTTAATTAGAAGTTCGAAATTACTGGGCTGAAAGTTTATTTCCTGATTTTTAATTCGTTTTAATGTGGTGTGAAGCGAACAGAATTGTTTGGAAATTGCTAAAACGTTACTGAGTAAGCCAAAATGACAACTACTGGGAAATTAAAGAAAATGTTCCATTCAACTCACCTCAAACCTGCCTCCGTGGCAATCTGGACGATCTGGGCATCGTGCTCTCGTCTCAGAGCTTCGTACGTCCGATACTCCTCTTTGAGTTGCATCAGCGAGCTATCGCCCTCTCGTTTGGACACCTTGAAGCAGCTAGCGCGATACAACAGCTGCACAACGTGCCCGATGCTGGTCTTCGAAGCCTGGTGAAAGTGCGGCTCCAGTCTCTGCACCACGAACATCACTAATACTTTCCTCGAAAGAGCCGACCCGTCCTGCAGAGCCATGAGCACGAGCTTTAAGACCTCCTCCTGCATCGCGGGTCCCAGAAACTGGCACCCCCGGGCCCTCACAGCCGCCCACAAGTTGGTGCTCAGCTGCTGCGGGTTCTGGTGCTGGAGTATTAGTTCGGTTACGGTGCGCTCCCCCAGCGACCGGGCCGCTCGCAACGACCTCGCCCGACCCTCGTCCTCCATGAGCTGGCAGTTCACGAGTGTGATGAGCTTCCGCAGCATTGGACGGGAGAGCAGGGTGCCACTCGAGCTGCCGTATACGTACGGCTTCAGATACAGAGCCAGCTTCTCGATTGACGTCCTGGCTGTGTTGTAGTGGTCGCAGTCGGCCGTCGAGAGCTGCTGCACGCTCAGAGGGACCCCAAGCACTTCAGTCGGGGGGTCCTCCTTGCTGCTGCTACTGCTACACTCAGCCTCGTCCTTTATCGTCGTTTTACCCGTTTCTTTTTCCTTATCCTTCTCCTTGTCATCTTGAACCAGTTGCAGAATAGCGTTATTGATTGGAAGAAAATCGATGTCCTGCGTGATCACCGTCTGGAAAATAGATGGAATCTCATGAATTCGCTCTGAAACCGCGGCTCGTTTTTCTACGATCTGACCAACTTGACACTTTAATTGCTTCTGCAGTGCAGAGTCTCGCGAGGATAACGAGACATTTGCATTACAAAGCCGTTTAAGGACAACTTACATATAACACAAATAGTTCGCACTGGCACTCAAAATGCCAAGCAGTCAGCTCTTTTGAATATGTAACTTTGCCACTTGAATTTTTATCAAACTTACTTGATCTAGAGGACACTGTTTACGATGTAATGTGGCCAGGCATAATTTGCATATTGTGTGGCCACAACCAAGACTTATTGGAGGACGATGGTTGAATGAAAAATCATGCTGACATATTGGGCAGAGCAGAAAGTCTGTCCACAAATTTGCCTGAATCGGCATCGTGCTGAAACGAAACGAGGAGGCTGTTCAGTGGCCTTTCCATATGGTCTCCCACTACCTGATGATCGTTGCAACCACACAACTACACCCTGCCACTGATAAATGACTCGAGATTCGAGTGCCCGAGCGAATAAGCGATGCGTATTTTGCTCTTTCTAGAATCAATCTTGCTAAAAATAAACAAGTTCATCCTACTTTCACTTTTCGGTCGCATATAAATAATCATTGATAAACTCGCAGCTTATTAATTCACGAGCTCGCCCGTATTTACTTCTTTACATCACACCTGCATTTTCGCACGAATTTCCCCATTTTCCACCTTTTCGCGATCGTCTCTCTTCCACCTTCAAATGACTTCTACTTCACCATTCGGGATGCCACTTGAACCATGAACTTCGCATTTTCTCGATTTCGCATGTACGCAGTTGAAAATTTTAGAGCTGTGACATTTGAACTTTAGGCTTTTCCCCTGGAGCTATCGGGGACTTCGCGAAGGTCACGGGGCCATCAATCCGGCCTTTGTTTCGGTTCCAGCTACGATTTCACCTGTCTTAGTGCGACGTGAAGGAGCGTTCGCGGTGCTGGACACTTTTAAAATACCACAAATACAATTTGGAAAATCCATAAAGTGCCAACTCAGCCAATTTGGATTTCTGTCCAGAAGTCGGCCCCCTGCACTCTGCCACCCCCGTTTTCACCACACATCACTGCAACTTCTTTGTGCTTAGGCTGTAGGGCACTTAGAACTTTGCTCACCTGCATTTAAACTATAAAACATCACATTTTACAATCCGAGTTTTGGATTTGGGATTTGCCTCAGCTGACTCTGACGTTTCTCGAAATGATCGAAATGATGATAGGAATGTTCTAGTACAAATGGCAAATTTAAAATCTAGTACAATTAGTATAGCACTTTCAGAATGGGGTCTTTGAGGCTTTTAAATTTATTGACGACGTGCAACAACGTTTTCAGGAGCCATGCGCTGGTCTCGAACAGACTCCTCAAGACGCCCGTCAGTCCTGTATTCGTAATCAGAGCGCTGTCAACCGCAAAGACCGCGAACCCGACTGAGGTAAAAATTTCCCAAGTCCGCGAGCTTTTGCATAATTTGTTTGCCTGCATTTCAGGAGCTCGTTTACGAGGGAGCTCTGGCCCGGCAGATCAAGCTAGTCAAGGTGTTCTCATTCACAACCAGCGCCATGGGGCTCGTGATGCAGCCGATGCTGTACGAGAAGCTGGCCACAGCCGACAGCGTTGGATTGGTGGCTGCAGCCATGGGCTTTGTGGGATTCTTCACATTCGCGACTCCGTTCTTGCTGCATTTCATCACAAAGAAATACGTGATCAGGATGACTCACGATCCTGTGAAGAACGAGTACAGCGCCGTGACCTTGTCGTTCTTCGCCGTACCCACCAAGACCAAGTTCACCATCGAAGACGTCAAAGTGCCAGAGGTCCCTGGAATGTTCACCTCCATTCACGCCAAGGGAGTTCCGTTGTTCGTGGACCCCAAAATGTTCCACGACCCAGAGCACTACATCAAGATCATGGGCTACGACAAACCCATAGACTTTCACTTGACCCTGAATGAGTCCCAGAAGGCAGCAGCTCAGAAAAATAAAACCTGAACTTGTTTTGAAATCTAACTGATCTGAACTTGTTTTGAAATCAACCGATTAGAATGCGGCCCCAAGCGGGAAATTGTAAAACAAGGTGTGCGCAGTGTGGCAGCGGCGCAGAACTGCGCAGTTTCTGACCAATCAGTAGCCAGGATTGCTTGATTTGTTGTTGATATAAAAGACGGCCTGCATAATCGTGTTGGACGGAGTTTTATTAACGCTGGCAAAGTGAACGTTTGTCGCTTGTCAGATACCAGATATTAAAGAAACGCAGTGCAAATAAAAAATATCTTCAAGATGGCGAACCGTGGTCCGGCCGAGAACCAACTGAACAGCTTTGCTGAGAACGTCAAGGTAGGTGAAGTTCACAGCGGCTCTTCCTGAAGGACAACAAAGTCAATTCTCGTCAACAATAACAATTTCACAAAGTGACCTTTGCTCTCGAAGCCGATTTGCGGTCCGCGATGAATTTTTATTGCTTGAAATTAGAATTCTGATCATGCATTCCTGACTTGTTGACAAATGAAGCCGAAAGATTCCCGTTCCCGTCGCGAAAGTAGGGAACGGTTCGGCCCTGGTGAATTCAGCTATGCTGTTGAGAAACCGGTCTAAGTGCAAAACTGAGATTGGAGTTATGTCAGTGCGCAGAGAAGAAAGAGCCAAACTAACGAAACCAGTTTTGATATAGCTGCAGCAAAAAAGACGGTAACCGGGAGGAACCTGGCAACTTCTTACCATTTCTCTTGCGCCTCGTTTCGTTCGTCTCGCTTCCTCTCCCCCCGCGATTGACGAGTCAACAGCACGCCTCAAATTAAGTTTGGTGTCACGTCATTCGGCAGTTGAAGACAGGAACTTTCCCGATGTTTATCGTAATTGCTTGATTACCACGGCCTTGGAGTCCTCGCGGGCGAACCCTGAACTTTATTGTCTGGGGAACGTGTGACTCGGTTCCGAGCCACCGCCTCGCATACCGGCGCATTAGACATGCATAACTGCAGCCGCAGTTTAATTGATTCATGAGAGGTATTGATTTACTGCTTCAGGTCTTGTCTCGAAAAAATGCTCATGGTATGACTGATATCGGTTATACAACGGCGGAGACTATCTAATCGGTTATTGTGCAACGACCGATTGATAAGAGGTAAGAGCTATTTACTGCAGAGCGCGACAAAGCTCAAGTACCGGCTCTCGGCAGTTTCCGTTTCTGGAAAGCGCTTTTCTGACTGATACCGGAGATCAAGACGTTCCTGCTTGGGTGGACCATATTTGGCCGGAGCAAAACCAGGACATTTGACTAAAAATATAAGATAAAAAGTTCTATTTATTGAACGTTTTTTTTCTTGTCTGATTTTCATTTCTTGTTTTGGAAAAATAAAACATTAAAAATAATTTAAAACCTTTGAAATCGGTGAAAAATCGATTTGGTTCTTTTGGCCACATTTTTTGTCAGGTCCTCAAACCTAAAAAGCGCTGCAACTTTTTCCCAGGGAGAAAGAGGGGGCTGGAAGCCTACTTTCCCAAGCCTCTTTTTGTTTTTGGAAAAAAACTTTTTAAAAAAATACAAGTCTTTTATATCGTTTGTCTAGCAATAAAATCGAAAAAGTTGCTGGGAAATTCCTAACTAAAAACTTTTCAAAGCAATTTTGAAGTATAAAATCAATAATAAAAGCTGGATAATGTTTTATAAAAATTAATAACATTAAAAACTGTATTAGAAAGACGTTTTAGAACCAACGTTTCAAATCTCACCTACGACATTTTATTTCATTTTTGAAAAAATCAAAAAACTAGGACATTTTAAAATGAAACCATGTTCCCAGGATACAGGGCCAAAAGCCAAGTAATGTCTGGGAAACCAGAACGGATGGTCATCCTAGTTCTTGCTATTTTTAGACCGATCCGGTCTGTTTTGGAGTGCAAGCACTCGCAATTTTTTGTTACTAACTCTCTTGTATATGTTCGTATCTTATCTCAAGTGTGCAAAAAGTCTTGAGCTGCCGTTTTTGATGTTATTATTTTCAACTTGGAGCAATCTCGAGCTTATCAAAGTCATGCTGCCGAGTCCAGAGGGTTCCAGAGCTTCCCTCAAGCAGATCCGATTCCAGTAAACAATGACACCTGCAAATGTAGATGTTGGAGCAAAAAGCAGCGGTCTATCTGTATTTACCCCGCGCGATAGCACAAGAAGTCGTATAAAGATTTCTATTTACGGTCGCGGTTTCGGCGGCCTTGGATGCTAATCGACCTCAAAGCTCAGTAATGCCAGACAAATGAAGAATGTTCTTTATTTTTGCAGAACCCAGGAGTCTTGACCAATGGAGCAGGAGCTCCGATCGGAACCAAGACCGCCGTCAAGACGGTCGGTGAGCGAGGACCCGTCCTGCTCGAGGACTTCAACTTCATCGACGAGATGGCCCACTTTGATCGCGAGCGTATTCCAGGTGAGCACACCACGTGAATAGGGTACAGTTAATAGAAAAGCACTCAATTCGCACCTCTTATGTAAATTAGCGTGTTTGAGCTACTTCAATTCGCACTCTGGGGAGGAAGTTTCTGGGAACTCAGCACCTTATTCTGATTGCACTATTGTGATGAAATACGACCTTATCGGTGTTGATGAGTTGTATTGACTTTTTATTATAATTGATTATGACGCAGGTAGGGGGTCTGATATATTCCTTCGCTGAAACTGAAATGTTTTTAGAACCTTAAATCTACTCCCAATTTTGAAAATCTTACTCTCTACATTTCAATGATGTTTTTTTTTGAAGATTGGACCGGAAGGCAAATTTATTGTACGACAGTTTTAGTTTTGAATTAATGAAGTGGAGTTTCTGTTCGGAAACCTATATGGGCATTTGGATTATACTCTAAACCTTATTGTCAAAAGTTCCCTTTTTAATTTGTTAAAAAGTTGGGTAAAACATTCAAAAAGTGAAAATAATTGAAAAGGCCACAACAATTTTTCGTACACATTTCTTAAGCTTGAACCAGTAAATTCTAACAAAAAGTCCAATAGAGTAAAGAAATGTGTACAATAAGAGGGTTAATCTCAGGGGTTGGGCATAAGTCTTGACAATTTCTGAGTTCTCCTGTTCTGACCCAGTTTGAAAAAGCCACAGTCAAACGTCCGCGAAAAAACTGAAAACTTCCTTCCCAGACTGTTGAACCCACAAACTTGACAATACAAGTTTAGTGCACAGACATGCGATTGTAGATATTTAGTATTTACCAAGTTATTGGCTTGCAGAGCGTGTCGTACACGCAAAAGGTGCTGGGGCCTTTGGCTACTTCGAGGTGACACACGACATCACCAAATACTCGGCGGCCAAGGTATTCGAAAAGGTCGGCAAACGCACCCCGATCGCGGTGAGGTTCTCCACTGTCGGAGGTGAGAGTGGCAGCGCCGACACAGCCCGCGATCCTCGCGGATTCGCCGTCAAGTTCTACACCGACGACGGCATCTGGGACTTGGTTGGCAACAACACGCCCATTTTCTTCATCCGCGACCCCACTCTGTTCCCCAGCTTCATCCACACCCAGAAGCGTAACCCGGCCACTCATCTGAAGGACGCCGACATGTTTTGGGACTTTATCACCCTCCGTCCCGAGACGACGCACCAGGTCATGTTCCTGTTCGGAGACCGTGGCACCCCCGACGGCTACCGCTTCATGAACGGCTACGGCTCCCACACCTTCAAGCTGGTGAACGCCCAGGGCGAGCCCGTGTACTGCAAGTTCCACTACAAGACGGACCAGGGAATCAAGAACTTGGAAAGCAAGCGCGCCGACGAGCTGACCGGCATCGACCCCGACTACTCGATCCGGGACCTGCACAACGCCATTGCCAAGGGTGATTTCCCGAGCTGGACTTTCCACATCCAAGTGATGACCTTCGAGCAGGCCGAGAAGTGGAAGTTCAACCCCTTCGACCTAACCAAGGTCTGGCCCCACAGCGAGTTCCCCTTGATCAAGGTCGGCAAGCTCGTCTTGGACCGCAACCCCAGCAACTACTTTGCTGAGGTAGAGCAGATTGCATTCAGGTAACTATTTAAATTGATTTTCCTGAAATCAAATTCAAGGGCAATTTCAACCCCTTTGACCTCCCTTTTTCCCACAATGTATTTTTCCGCACATTTTTAGAAATTTACTGGTTATTCCTGGGAATCGTTTTGAATATTAACTGCAGAAAAACTGGCGGTCACAGAATTTAAATTGTCCTGAAGTTTCTCGAAGAGTTCTACTCAAATCCTGGACCAAGTGAGTCGTCAATCGAATTTTCCAAAACGTTTCAGGAATGGAATTTTCTAAGAATTCATGAAATAGAAATTAAGACGCATTCAAAAATGCAGCTAAGTTCCTCTTGTGCTAGAAGGGTCAATTAAAAATTTTGAAAACATTTTTGGACTAAATAATAGTAATAATAAAGCAAAAATTCCTCTCTGTTTCGCATAAAAAGCTCTAGAAGTGCCTCGAAAACTCGATAAGGAAATGAGTGAGTTTAAATTTGCTTATTTCATTCATTTTTCATCAGAACTATGATAAGCTTTCCTGCTATAAGTAAGGTCTGAGACTCGAGCCCTTCGAATTTGGCGAGAATTTAAAATTCATATTTTCTTCACCGTTTGAAATAATCCTCGAATTAAAATTTCAAAATGTTTCAGCCCATCCCACTTGCCCCCTGGTATCTTGCCATCCCCAGACAAGATGTTGCAGGGCCGCCTGTTCTCCTACCCCGACACTCACCGTCACCGATTGGGCGCCAACTACCTGCAGCTGCCCGTCAACTGCCCCTACAAAGTGGCCACGAAGAACTACCAGCGCGACGGACCCGCCTGCTTCAACGACAATCAAGCCGGAGCCCCTAACTACTTCCCCAACTCCTTCAGCGGACCCACTGAGTGCCCCCGTGCCGAGAAGTTGGACGCCAAGTACAAGGTCGTCGGAGATGCGTTCCGTGTCGAGTCGGGCCAGTCGGAGGACAACTTTGCCCAGGCCACCGAGTTCTGGAACAAGACCTTGGATGCTGCTGCTCGCACCCGACTCGTCAACAACATTGCTGGTCACTTGTCGGGAGCGTCAGCTTTCCTCCAGGAGCGCGCCGTCAAGAACTTTTCGCAAGTCAGCGCAGAGTTCGGCAAGAAGCTGCAGGAGGCTCTCAATTTGCGCCGTTCTGCTAACTTGTAAATTGGCTTCGCATGCATTCGCAACACTGTGGAAAGTTTTTCTATATGAAGGCATCATAATGGGGCAGTTTAATGGTTGAAATTATCACACTTATTTTGTATCAATAAAAATGTTCACTTTTTACTATAAAAATGGTTGCACTTTGGTATTTGGAGCAACAGGTTTGATTCACTTTTACAAGGTAGAAGGTTGGTTTTAAACTTATTTTCAGTTTCAGCAAACTTCTTTTTGAGGACCTAGAAGAGGTTATTATTGAAAAAGATTAAAGAATTCGGTCTCCTTTCTTAAATACGTCATATTTACATGGTTTGAGAAACTTTATGGTGGCCAATCAAGGTTTTTATCACTGAAAGCTTCTAGCTCCTCTAAAATAACAATACTAAAACGCCTTTAGAAGCTTTAATTGTATGTCCTTTTTTGTTCGGTGAAAGTCTCTAAGATCATCAGAATTTTCAGTGACGGATAGTTCCTCCCTTAAATTTTTTTTTAGAGGCTGGAATACATTTCATTAATCAATGACATGTTCAGTTCAAATAAATGTAGGTTTTGTACGATTCAAACCAAAATGAGAGAACTTGACCTCTGTGATATCTAACTTCAATTTTTAAAAGCCCCTCTAAGACCCTGAAACGCTGAATGCACAGTCCTCCTGGCTTCTATTTGAAGGCAAAAAATTACTCAGGAATTCATCTGCCTCTTTGTAGAGCCAAATCTACTTCAGGTACATGTATTTTCCACAGAGCGAGTAGTTCACGCCAAAGGAGCTGGAGCCTTCGGTTATTTTGAAGTCACGGACGACATCACGAATTACACGGCGGCCAAGGTTTTCGAGCGAGTCGGCAAGAGGACCCCAATAGCAGTAAGATTCTCCTTCGTCAGCGGAGAGCATGGAACGGCCGACACCACTAGGGACCCCCGTGGATTCGCAGTCAAGTTTTACACCGAAGATGGGGTGTGGGATCTGGTCGGGAACAACACCCCGATCTTCTTCATTCGAGACCCATCACTGTTCCCGAGCTTCATTCACTCCCAGAAACGGAACCCCGTTACTAATTTACGGGACAACGACGCCTTCTGGGACTTCCTGACTCTCCGGCCCGAGTCAGTGCATCAGGTCATGTTTTTGTTCGGGGACAGAGGTATTCCTGAAACCTATAGAAACATGCATGGGTGAGTAAACGTGTGAATTTCCTATCATCGGTTCGTTTCCTAAAACTTCCTTCTGAATCTCCTTCAGATACGGCTCCCACACCTTTAAGTTGGTCAACGCAACCGGAGCCTCCGTCTGGTGCAAGTTCCACTACAAGACGGACCAAGGCATCAGCAACCTCGACAACGCCTCGGCCGAGCAGATCGCGGGGTCCGATCCTGACTTCGCGACTCGGGACCTCTTCAACGCCATCGCGAGCGGCGACTTCCCCTCGTGGACACTCTACATTCAGGTCATGACCCCGCAGCAGGCGGAGAAGTGGAAGTTCAACCCCTTCGATCTCACCAAAGTGTGGCCTCAGGGCGACTTTCCCCTGATCAAGGTCGGAAAGCTCGTCCTGGACCGCAACCCGACGAACTATTTCGCTGAGGTCGAGCAAATTGCCTTCAGGTAAGACCCGACCAACGCAGGACCCTGCTAAAAATGTACTCACCTTTCAGTCGCTACTTCTCCCGACAAGATGCTCCAGGGCCGTCTGCTGTCCTACCCCGACACCCACAGATACCGCCTCGGAACCAACTACCTGCAGCTGCCCGTCAACGCGCCCTACCGAGGTCCCGTGAGGAACTACCAGCGAGATGGGTTCATGACGTTTGGAAACAACCAGGACGGGGCTCCGAACTACTACCCCAACTCGTTTGGGGGCCCCTCGGAGGCCCACTTCTACGACAGGTTCGACCCCCCGTACAAGGTCTCGGGACTCGCGACACGCATGGACTCTGGCAACTCCGAGGACAACTACTCCCAAGCGGCGGTCTTCTGGAACAAGGTGTTGGACTTCGAGGCTAGGGGTCGTCTGGTGTCGAATATTGCAGAGCATCTGGGGAAGGCCCTGCCCTTCATCCAGGAGCGCGCCGTGAGGATGTTCTCGCGGGTCAATGGGGAGTTCGGGAAGCAGCTGTACACGGCCCTCAACGAGAGGAAGGCCGCTCTGAGGGAGACGCAGTGCGAGAAAGGACAAGCAGCTCGTGATTAATTTGTTTTTTAAACCCGTTTATTAATTAGTTAATTTGTCATACAATACATAAACTTCATTTTTGCATTATATGTGGATCTTATCTCTAAATTCCACTTTATTTAAATTATTTTAGTTTTCTATGCTTTTGTTTTAGTTGTCTTATAACCATTTTTATATTGTAGAAGAAGCTTTTAAGGTGCTTTTGAAGTTTCCATATATTTTTCAAGTTTAAAGTTTTTCAATAAATCTTCTGGATCTGGTTTGTCAATTTTCCAATTACCTTTAAATGCGACTCTCAGTTTTCTTTATTAATTTCTTTTATGTTACGTATTGATCACGTGTATTATTTTTATATCAAAGAATATTGTTGGATCTCGTTCTGATCTAAATGTTTTAATGGAATTTTTCATTATGTATTTATATTAATGACGGGTGATTTACAAAACTTAACAAATTCATTTCAAGTTTGATACTGGTTTGATTTTAAATATGTTCCAAAAACAAGAATTAAAATTTATTTTAAAAATATATTTATATGTATTTATAAGGTATGTATATTATTTATCGAATCGATTTTAATTTCTCACATAATTTTTTTCTATTACACACTCGTTTGTGATTCCTCTTACGCTAATCATACAATGATGGTTATTCTACAATTAGTTTAAAGATTAGCATTTTTAACACATTTATCGATTAGCTTTTACTATAAAATTTCTGCATTTCGCCTATTTTATTAAATTGGGTTCATAACTTTTTTCTTTTTCTTCTGGGTAACCTTCTATTTGTATTCGGATATCAAAATACGGGAACTCAAAAGGAACCGAATAAAGTCGAATGTCTCAAACGGAACACCGAGAAGGAATAACGGAACCGATATCTGATATTGTCAAACATTCAATTTATATAGTTAAAAGTGTAAAATTTTGTGCATTTGTTATCATGATGGTTTCGATTTGGCATAATTTTGGCATCTTCTTTTAAAACTTGAGCAACATGCTTGGCACAATTTGTTGGGCTTGGGCTTGGGCTTGGACTCGGGATTGGGGTGACTGGTGAGATATTCGAGACGGCTAACGGTAAGAGACGGCAAGGTAGCATTGTGGGCGGGGGAGATTATAACCTACATCAACGAAAATTGCTCATTTTATTATCTGAAGCGAGCTTAGGAAGTGTCACCGCCGTGTTACTACTATTAGGTAATAATCGCTTTTAACAAATACAGCGCTATAGTAATTGGCACTATGGCAGTAGCTGCGCTCGTAAACAATCTCGAGATCTCAACGGAAAAGAAATCGTTATCATACTTATTGGCTTATGTGGCGTGTCTAACTACATACGTAGGGAAATGTCTAAAATTTATACAGGTAATGTTTAACGACTTTCGAATCCGAAAACCAAGTGACGTGTTTAACATTAATTGTATGTTAGGCAGTGAATATACTTGTTCCATAAAAAATGACATGACATGACGCTGACGGGTTAGAACGCAACGCAAGATACCTTCATAGATTGTCTGACCTACGGAATTAATTACAAAATCATCTGATCTCCTTCCTTCCAAACGAAAACAGTTGAGTGTCTCAATTTCTATGTGGATGTATAAAAATTATACTTATCTACGTTGCTATGTTTACTTTTTATTTTGTTAGTCAATGTATTTATGTCCATCTATTTTTCAATATTTTCCTATTTGTGCTGCAATCTTTTATTATGCTTTTCATGTTTTTTTTAAGTTCCAAAAATGTAAATATGTATGTATTTCTTACTTCCTCTTCCGTTTCTCGCCCTCACTGTCTCTCAAGTTCCGGCTTCGCTCATTTTACTTAGTAATTGTGTGTGTATTTCTTTTTCTCTTAGAATTCAGTTTTCTTGTTGCAAAAGTTTATGTGGTGACGGTACAATAAATATTGTACTCCTAATTACGATAAGAGTAGACTTTTAATATTTTTACAGCTCGTGTATGTGAATTTAGGGTAGTTTACATGTTTTGAATTAAGTTTACCTTTGTTGTGTCGTTGTTTCTGCTTTTCGGCGCTATCTGGGGAATTCTTCGACTGTCGCACTTTCGTCACTTTTCTGTTTTATGTTTGCTAGGTTTTCACTAGGTTCAACACTTCTGTTAGACTGGAAACAATTGTTGCAAAGTATAACACCTTAAAAAATTAAAGTTTAATTTTATTACTTAAAATTGCTTCTTTTTCTATACTCTTAGTGTTTTCTATACTTTTTTATAAATTTGCTCTCTTAGTGATGTCAACACGAATTTCATTCCTTGTCTGTTGTATAAATGATAATTTCACTTTTGTTTTCTCTCTCTCTCGTTTTTCTTTTAAATTTTTAATTGAAAGTGTGCGTTGTGAATTCAGCACATAAAGTCAAACTTGTTTAGAGTCTATCTTCGTCCTCTTCTTCTTGCTCGTCGGCGTTCTCCTCGTTCTCCTCCTTGTATCCCGGGTGCTCGGATATTGCGTAATAGTTTCCATTGTAAATTACACCTAATTCGCGAAGTGCATCACCTCTGATTGTAGCCTTAATTGTCCAGTTGTAGCAGTCGTCGGACTCACTCTCCCGGTCGAGCCGCTCCACGTCGAGGATCTTCGAGCTGAGCCGCTCCAGGATGATCCCGATGTCCTTTATGCTCAGATGGCGCTTCTGGTCGACCGAGAGCTGGTCGACGAGGAGGAGGAATTTCTCTGAGGTTATCGTCTCGTCTTCCATGACGGTGTTCTCGGTCTCGCTCTCGGAACTGTCGCGCTCGGGCCCGATGTCGAGGAATCGGACGTGTCCCTTCTGCGTGGGAGTTCTGCGCAACGACCCGCTGTCGTGCGTGGGCGCTGGCTGAGGGCTGACCACGCCGTCCTGGATGGGGGACGTGGCGACGTTTTTATGCACTGCAATCTTCCGGCCTTCTTCGTGTAATGCACAACAATGAAAATCACATTCTGTAGTCCCGGGACTACCGGCACGTGTTGGTGTATGTATATGGTGAGAACATTCAATTGAATGCACGTGAATGGCCCCGCCGACTCCACTGTCAAACGAACCACCTTTTGATAAACTACGACCAGAATGATACATATTTGATTGCGGATCGTCATGGTTTATGATCGTTATCTGTGGACTTGTTGAATACCTGTGTGGAATGGGGGAGGTCTTGTCGAGTGAGTTTTGGGCAGACAGGCCCTTCTTCGATGGTGAAAACTTGTCTGTAGGGCCATTGAGTCCGCTTAAGCCGCCGCCACCTTGACTACAACTACCTTGTCGCTGATCCCAGTGCAGCACCACCGTGACGCGCCCTTTGTTGTCCATAATCTTCCACGAAGGCGTCTCATCATGCAGTTCCAGGGCGTGTATGGTCTCGCACACGATCTTAGGTATTGCTGAAATGGCTTTAAGAGGACAAATGTTTTTCAGAAAATATTGCCATGTGCAAAAACAAAACATCTAGCTCTGGAAAGGGGGAAAATGGGGCTTCCAAGTGACACCCTACACCCCCACTTGTCTTGGAGGCGGTGGCAGGTGGGTTCGGGAAGTCACTTTTCCGCCCACAAATCGGGCATAAACGGCCTTACCAGCTTTGATAACATCTACTCCAGCTGGATACCAGCGCTCTCCCTGCCTCAGTAGTAACAAAACCGAATTATTCGCTAGCGTTCGGAAATACTCCCCATCCTCTACTTGCGTCCCATCACACTCGAGCACCAAGCGAACAGGCTCCGACGAGGGCACTCCTAGCTTGTCCTTGCCTTTGGATGAGAAAGAAAACGAGAAATGTATTGGAGGAACACCAGCAGAGTCCCGCAAATCCAAGGAGCTTTGAAAATTTGGACTTTTCCACGTATATTTGTTTGGTACTGCGCCTGCGCCCTCGTTTCTTTTTACTTTTCACTACGACACCTCTGCACCCGCGGAACTCCTTTTGGATGTTGGGGGTCTGTGGGGGGCAATTGTGGGACTCACCTCTGACGAGTAGCTCCTCGAAACTTCCAACAACGAGCCCCTTTCTGATGCTCCGAAGGCTGTCCCAAATTTTTAAAGGTCTCTTTCCACCACGAGACTCCTACAACGAGAAACGCATGAGTACAAGGAGCTTTTCCCGCCTCACGCCCAGCCGTACGCCCATACGGGCGTAAAGCTGTGCTCTCCCACGGTGAAAGCGTATTCATGTACGGAGAGACGTTTTTGTGTGTTTTGGGAAAGCAGGGAGAAAACGTTTGACCTATTTACTTCACTTTGAAGTTATGTTATGGATGGCAAGGCTGAGGCTGAGAAAAGACTAGGCGTACCGAGGCAACGAGTCCTTGGCGATAGTTGAGGCAGTTGCAGGCTCCCCAGACGGGCTTCGTGACACCCAAAGTGCACAGCGCAGCCGACCACATCCCGAATATCACTAAGTTTCTCGAATTTCGTAATATCACATTGATTATCTCATATGTTTCAGTATTGGACTTGACATATTATTCACTTAAAAATACAATATTATTTTCCAGGAAAAGAAACCTTATCGCAGTTTAGTCCACCCTGTTATACTCGTACGTAGTGTATATTGTAAATATAGTCGAAAGTTGCCCTAGTCCCATTTCCCGTTCCCAACTTCCTAGGGATGATCCGAAACACTCTCACTTGCCCTACTTTCCCCGTCCTTAAGCTCCAGTCGCCCAACTTTTTCACTTGCCCGTTCGCCCCTCACAACACTAGCTTGAGCACTAAAATTGTCTCTATTGTCTATTTTGTTGCAATTTAAAACTTAAACCTTAGTTGTACACTCTTGTTTAGAAAATTACGATGATAGTGGGAGGAGAGGATAAATGGAGGGTGATTTATGTGTCATATTTTTGAAGTGATGTGAACTGATTGAATCGTTAAATGTTTCTGATTCAACCTACATTTCGTGCCCGTGCTGGAGCGCGCCTTGCCTCCACACCATGCACCCCCAGAGTGTTGCATCACCATGTGTGCGTGTGTGTATGACGCACACACACGCTGCACATACTGCTCTCATTGTAAAGTGCAGTGCCCTCGTGACCGACAAAATTTTCCCATTCTATTTAGCTTAAGCAGCCCTCCGTACACGTGCTGTACGCGTAGTCCTAGTTTCCGCGCGCTCCCGTTCTCCCACACACGCTCGGATAACCTCGTTTTTCGCGAGCACTAGTTCCATACACACCCCATGTACATGCACTCCTTTTCATCTCACTTCCACAGCAGACTCAGCGGCGAAACCACGCGGGACCCCGCACCTGGCCTTGCCCCACTAACGGCCCCTCATCCGCCACTGCGAATCTCTGCCACACATTATGGTAAACACGGGCTCGATGTGATCCACTTACTGCGGATTTCAAGGATATTCAGCTTATCGACTTTCGAGATGGCCTCTTGAGCATGCCTTGCGTTTTTCTGCACTTTCCGCGCCTCTTGTCTCTCGGCTGCTCCAAATCACGAGATGTGTCACACTCACACACGTAAATATAGGTGCAGGACCTTTGCCTCTTCATTACATAACAATCCACTTTCGTCGCCTCACTTTAAAATGTTTATTCCTGCACTCGCGATATCACCAAAATCGCCAAACTTCTCGCCTTTCCTCGGGACAGGGTTTTCCCAAATTTTCACACCTTCTCTGGGGTCTCAAATCCACCCCATCAGTTGCATAATTGGGATCCGCTTTCACTTCGTGGGAGAGTCGCGGAGGTGCCCTGGCTGGGGCTCGCGAAGCCGCCAAATTACCTCTCTTGCCATGACGGCATGCCTACATAACAAACTCGGGGGCAAGTTTTATAGCCCCCTTGCTGCTGCATCAAAATGATTACAGCTCGCTACAACATAAAGTGATGCTTTCGTTTCCACTTTTTTTCCGAAAAACTCTCTGGCACCTCGATTCCTGGTCTTTTCACTGATTTTCTAGTTAGCTCCTTGTGCTAAACAACATCTTTCCAATGATTTTTGGAAACTTGAAGGCTAACTCGTCTAATAAAAATACGACCACCTACACGCACCCTACGATCGATTTGGCAGTGTCCCAGGGAGGAAACGATGTTCCTGCCCAGCGTTTCTCAAAACCTCCGAATCAGAAATTTTTTCGAGTTAAAGAGGAAAAAGGGTTTTCCTGCTGTCAGCAAATTTCAAATTTTCAGAGAACTCGCGATAGAAATTAGTAACTTTTCCCCGTTTTGAGCGAAAGAATGTGCACACTTTGGATTCTGAAGCTCGGCTTCGAACCCGCTTTTTCTCTGGGAAAATTCATTAAACGAGTCCGGAGTGCGCAGGCTAGCAGGCGCCAAAGCTGTATGAAAAATCGAGCTTTTCGCGAGCATCAATAAAATACGTAGGTACATACCTACGTGCGTCGAAAAGCCCACGAAGAATTCAAATTACCTGCATGAAAAAGATGTTAGCATATTTCCTAGAGTAAAAGCAGCCTCCCTATATTAAATTTCAGGAATAACTGTAGATTGAGTTGTTCAGTTTTCGAAATCGAGGACTTGTTGGAATTATCATAATTCTGAGCTCCAAAATAATTTTCTTTTAAGAGCAGATTTGAATCGAATTCAGACATGCTATGATGCCGATTTAAAAAATTGAATTACACTGCAATTTCGAGTTTGACAAGTACATTGAAAAATAGTTATTTCGGTTTCGGTCGCGTTTTTTGAGCCTATGCGGCTCTCAGGTCGATTTCGGTATATCAGGCATACTGAGGAAAGCCCAGAGAGGACCCTCAAAAGGACAAAAGAGGAACATAGACATAAAATGGGCAGGTGTGAACTTAACACCTAAATCGCTTGATAACTTTAAAACGGCTGAGCCTAGGAAAGTGAAGGATGGTTTGTCGGAATGAGAAAAATTAGTTCTAAATTCTCTAGCATGTTTTTTTTCGATTCAAGGTATGGCTGATTTAATAATAATCAATTGTAAAATCAACCAAACATCGTATCGAAAAAAGCATGCTAGAGGATTTAGAGCTGATTTTTCCCGTTTTCAACAAACCCTCACTTGACTATCGGGATGCCATGGATACCTGAATTTGATTTAAATCTTCTCCTAAGAGAAGAAATAAAATATTCAGTAGGGATAACTCCCCGTTTTTTACTTCCTTTCGGTATGGAATGGGTCACTTTGGCAATATCTTGAGAAGCGCTATGTTGAACCCTTTCCAAAAAGTCCCTAACCTTCAAGATTGCACATCCCATGGAAATTATAAGAGTTTCAAGACCAGGGTGTCACGCGAACTTTAGAAGATATGCTCTACGGGGTTGACTAACTTTGGCCGCAACCGCAACCACGTTGCTTGCTTTCAAATTTCTAACGGCCATTGAGATTCCGATCAAGCGGAATCGTTATTTCGAGCCCACTTTTAGTACATAAGTTACTTCACACTTTTTCAAAACACGACGATTTTCCCCGGAAAATGTCTGCTTATCAGAGGTTTCTCAAGTACCTCACGACCGAAAGAGGAAGGCAGTTCTCTCTGTACTGCGCTGTGGGTGTTGGTAACTCAAACCAACATGATTTTCGGCTTTTTTAATTGATGTAAGAGATTTTCAGGTTTCACTGGATTCCTAAGCAAATGGGCCCCGAACACAGTTCTCATGAGCTACTACAAGGAAGTTGTGGCTTCCTACAAGTGAGTTCTACTTTCAGGATCTGGACCAGAGTTTGAAATTGGGATATTTCAGAAATGGGTTTGAACAAGTCGTGCCGGAAAAACTCAAGGAGCGGTTCCAAAAGGCCAAGGAATTGCTGCAGCTTGACGAGATTGAAGCATCCCGAATGGACATCTTCCACATAGTCGGCTTCGACACTTTTCACATCGGCACTGGCTACTCGAGGTTCGGAAGTCTGATTGGTAAGAACTCAAAGTCGCCAAAGAAAGAACTCGCAAGAATTGAATTTTAGGAGCCCCGGTGAGCTTCACTTACGAGAAGCCCGATGACATCCCCAAGAGCCAAATTCTCGTAGAGAACACAGTTGTGGACTGGAGCTCGGAGGCCGGGAGACGCCTCGAGAACGCCCTAGTCCTCACCGAAGACGAGCAGATCTTCGCCCTGAGCCGCGAGATTCTGCAGACACAAAGCCTGAAGAAGCCTCTGGAGTGGGCTTACCCGGTAGTGGTGACGCTGTTGGGGTATTCTCTCGGACACAACCTCAACAACAAGTTCAACCTGCTGCAGAAGCCGAGGCAGACACGAATGCTGCTCTACACGCTAGTGCTGTTCTTTACAGGGGGTCTGTACTGCATGGTGAACGACATGACGAGCTGCTACTTCGACAAGAGCATAAACGAGAAGCTAGCCGACCTGGGGCCGAGAATGGCAAAAGCTGGTAACGACTATTACGAAAAGCTGATTCTTCGAAACAGAGCCATTCGGGATATCTCCGGAGACAACTCGACCTACTCCGCCTCGGGAAACATCAACTACCTGTTCAGGCGGAAACACATCCCAGTGACCGTCCACAAGGGGTTTTTTGAGTCGAAAATAAAGAGCGAGGAGCTGGGCGCTTAAACAGGGTGTTTGTACTAAATTCCTTAGTCCATCAGCTGATCGGTTTCATCGACCAACAACATCTCAAGATTTTGCACAATTCTGGTGTTTTCTTGGCTCTTTTGAATTAGAATCTCCGCACCGATCAGAACTGAGGCCCAATGGCTCTCGTGATAACTAGAAGAACCTTACTAATTCTAAGTCTAGTGGTAATTTCAGCGCCGGGACTGAACTCGTCCAAAGGCGACTCTTCGCTATTCTACCAGAATTGTGTGAAATCGTTCGTTGAGGACGCTTGTCTCAGGAGTAAGTCTCAATTCATCTTCAGAGCCACCAGAAAGCTCACACAGATTAGTTTTAGATGGAGCAGTTTTCAAAATCCAGAGGAAAAACACGCTTCTCAATGGGCTTGTCCAGTGGAGATGTCTGGATGAGGGAAAGTACGAGTGCATGTGGAAAACTGTGAACGGGTTTCTGGAGAGAAACCTCGCCGTTCCCCAGTTCCACGGCAAGTGGCCGTTCGTGAGGTGGCTCGGAATGACTGAGCCAGCCTCGGTCGTTTTCTCCCTGCTGAATCTGGCAGTGCACATTTGGGGTCTCCGGAAACTCCGTGCCCTCGATCCCAAGCCTCCGAGGTTTTATTCCATGTGGGTGACGTTTTCGCTGGTAAGTGAAAGCTGTGAAGCAGAGGTGTTTAAATTTGGAAGCCCACTCAAAAATGGATTTGGAAGCTCTTCTTCTGAGTTAAACCAATTTAGCTGCTTTTTGAGGTATTTCAGGTCATTGTAATAACCCAAAAGATTCTTATTGGCCTTTAAAAATAATACCTGGGGGGCTTCTACTTTGAATCCTCGCATTCGACTAATTTTCATTCATATTCAGATTTGCATCAACGCCTGGATTTGCTCGTCGATTTTCCACACCAGAGACACGGAAGCAACCGAGATCTTCGACTACAGCGCCGCCTACTCCATGGTCATATCCTCGTTCTACTGCATGGTTCTCAGGATAGCCCTCGGGAACGCCCGGCTGTGGTTGAAAGCTCTATTCTCAGTCTGCGTGGCTCTCTTCTTCCTTCAGCACATCGTCCTGCTCACCACGACTCGAAGCTACTCGTACAACATGCAGGTCAACATCATGACTGGCTCGACGGCGGGAGTGGGCTGGCTAGTGTGGGGCATGTCCCAGCGGAGAAAGAGGCCCTACGTCAAGAACATGATGGTTTTCGTGACTCTTTCGGCTCTTGCCTTGGGACTGGAGGTCCTCGACTTTCCCCCGATATTCTACGTATTTGACGCTCACTCCTTGTGGCACCTCGTAACCGCTCCTCTCACAGTGCTTTTATACAGGTGAGACTTGAATTTAGTTAAACCAACCCTCTTATTCATTGGAGTATTTTCAGGTTCATTCTGGACGACTGCTCAGCAATAGCCGACGAACAAAAGGAAAAGCTTCCGTAATTCCCTTCGATTCCTTACACTTTAGAACAAAAATTCTAGTCAAGAAACTTTTCGAACAAACAAACCGTGCTCATTTTAAGTTTTAAAGCTTTTTATTAAAATAAAAACAATGTAAGCAGTTAAGTTAAAAATTGATTAGATGTCTATGATCACAAAAACTTCGCTTTTTCCGGGATTTTCCACAATCTGCATAGCTGAGTAGGTAATTGCTTTCACTTCCGTTCCCTGTGGATGCTTGTTCAGAGCAAACTCCTCTCCGAAGCAGGAGCATTCTATCTTGAAGTTCTCCCGGTCGAAGTTTGTTATCTCCAGCTTTTTACAGATCAGGAATGGTTCGGCAGAAAATAGGAACAGCAGCTCGTCTAGGAACCGGAAGAGGAGGTTCTCGAGGTCGTCTCCCTGCGCCTCGATCTGGAAGCACCTCTTGATATCCACAGTCTCCAACTGAGTCATATACCCGAACATGGCCATTCCGCATTGCTCAAACGCTTCCCTCACGTCGTCTCCCCAGGCATGCAGCTGGACGTCCGCCGTGTGGTCCAAGTACTCGTATTTGGGAGAGGGAATCACCAAATCGGGATGAAAGTCCAGTTCTGTCATGATTTCAGAATTATTTGCAATGCTTGAATCGTCTGGCGAAATTTGAATGTTTACATTTTTAAAGCTCTGCCCCTGTTTGACGTTTCTTGGACAGCCCTGAAAACTGCTTTCAAACTTCAAACCTTGCCAGTTGACTTCTCAAAAACGTGGTCGATTTCTAATTTGATTAACGTTTCGAAGCTCTTTTGGGGTCACTTGTGTTTCAAAACCCTGGTTCGCTTGAAAATTCGGCTTCTGAACAAGTTTTTTAAAACTAAGTTTCGGAAAAAAATTGTGAGGAAAATCGTCCTGGTCCTTAACGGCTGGGTTCGCTACAGGATTCAAATTTGACACCCCCACCTACAAAATGAAAAGAGTAAAAGCTCTCCGATTCATGAGTGAAAACTTGGGGTGAAAAATAGTTGTCACACAATTTATTATATCAAATAAAACAAATAGATTTCAGTAAAAATTTGACTGTTGTGCAAAAAAAGCATCCTTAGTTGGCCCTCTTCCCGTGGAAATGCTCGGACACCCCGCGACACTGCGGATTCAGCAAAAATTAGCAGTGCGATAAATTTTCCAGGAAAATTGACGAACGAAAAAATCACTTGGAGCTGAATGTGAGACAAAATGTCGATTTGAAAACGCTTCTGTGCTCGGAGTTGGGACGGAAACGCGGAAAAGTCACCGAGATTCGACGGATTTGGGGAGAAATGAGGAAAAGCCATGTGGAAAATGCAGGAGGTCCACAACACAAATTAAATTAAAAGGTCGCAAAGCTTTTCCATTTGTGTATACAATACATTGAGCGAAAAATATTGAACCCTAAACTTGATCGTTTTTCGCCGTGAAAATGAAAATCTCATGATATGTAAGTTTAGGGATTCGCACGAGGGCCCCTCCATGATTAATGCAGTCACTTTTTCAGCTGAACTGGATTTCCTGAATGTCAAAGCTAAACTGATTAGTGACCGGTATGGTGATGATGGCTTCAGCAAGTCAAGAAGAACAAGACCGGAAAATTGTTCTTGAGTTCGTGCATCTCTTAGAAAAGTCGAAGCAGTTGTTTAATGGACTTCGGTTAGTGTGAGCTTCGAAATTTTAGTATTTTTCTTACTCAAGCACTGAAATTTGCTTGCCTGTTTGTCGATAACTTCAAAATTCTGCACTTAAAAATATGTATCACGAATGTTACTAATCCCACGTTTTTCCTCCTTGCAGCGATCTTCCACAATATGGACACAGACAGTGGCAGGCGTACTTTGGAAAAACCTTCGATGTATATACCAAGCTTTGGAAATTTCAGCAGCAGCATAGGCTAGTATTAGACTCAAAATATGGACTCAAACGGTGGCAAATAGGAGAAATAGCCAGTAAAATTGGACAATTGTATTATCATTATTAGTGAGTGCGGGGGCGTGTGGGTTGAGGGTCCAGCTCACGGTTCGTTTCTTTGCAGCCTAAGGACAAGTGAGACTAACTACTTAAACGAGGCGTACTCATTCTATGCGGCGATTCGTGGTCGAGCTTACTACTCTAGGGCAATCAAGGAGGATAGACCAGACCTTATGGTGAAGAAGCTTCGCTACTATGCTCGCTTTATTGTTGTTTGTCTGTTGCTCAAGAAAATGAAGCTTGTAAGAGAATTAGTTATTGAATTAGAGAGACAAATACAGGAGTATGTGACGACGTAAGTACTAGGGGGAGTCACGAAACGCTCGCATCCTAAAAGTGTAGCTTCACTTCCAGATACGAGCCCGAGGACCAACTGGAATGGCAACTGGTCCTGGATGAGATCAAGGGATTCATCAAGGCCGAATCAGCAGTGGCAGTCCTGCACGCCGACTCCAACCCCATCGTCTTGTCTCACAGGTACGTGGCTCCTCTTGGTGTCTTCCTTAAGTAGTTAGGCCCGTGCTTTCCTCTTGTACGTTTATGATGAATGAGTTTCCTTTTGTTTTATTGGCGCCGCTTTTACAACTCTTTTTACACTCCTCACACACTTTTCACTCTCAACACTAACATTTTTGAAACTAATTGTGCTTGACAGATTGTTTTATAATTTTGCTCGATTTCGCATTTCAACATGATATTGTACACACTTTGACAAAAATATAAAAACACGAGCTTCAATTCAATTGGCCCGTTTCATGAAAACATAAATCATCCTGAGTTCCGTTTGATCCATCAAATCGAAAGTCACCGAAAACCTCAACGTCATACTCACTTCATTAGAAAAGCACGGGCCATTTCATATCACCTGCCAAAGATGCTTTCCTCACTTTTTAATGTGAAGCGGATCTGGTTCTAGGTTAAGTCCCCTCACGACGCCGCCGTGCGAAAGAACGCCCCACATGACTCTGAGCCTGCAGGAGATCCTCATCGTCGGGTCGGCGTGCGAGCAAGCCAAGTTTTCGGAGCTGACGATGGACATGTTTAGGTAAGTTTTTCAAATTTCCTTTTTCCTCAAAAATTTTACAGTTTTAGTCAGTTTAGCCTTAGAAGTGCCCAATTCATTTAGTCACACTCTTGGTCTTAAAATTACTTAAGGTTGCGGGGAGCCAGATTTTAAGGGGTTTCCAATGATCAAAGTGAGCTACAAGAGTCCTAGAACCGTTTAATAAATTACAGGATAAAACCTCATGAAATAAACCCATTTTGTTTTAGTAAAATAAAAGTGAGGAAATTCATTTAAAACAGTCACAGCCTGTTCAAAGAATTTTTAAGAAGGGCGCTAAAAGCGGACAAAAACCCTTAAGAGAATGTTGGCTCCTGAGGAACCAACAAAAATCTAGAATCTAGCCCCTGAAGAATCTCGGAGAAGACTAAACAAAAACAAACTTAGAGCCAACTGCAAGTAAAATTTATTTTCCAGAATGCTGCAAACCTTGGAACGCGAGCCGATGGAGTCAGGACACCCCATGACCCACCCCCACGTCATTGGGTTGCACGGAGGACCACATGACTCGAGTCCTGCCGGCAGACTGCCCTACAGCGTGCCCGGATCCAAGAGCTATATTGAGAACGGCGATCGACGACACATGCGAGACAACCCGCACAAGTATCTGCTTTACAAACCGACTCTCAGCCAGCTCATGGTGTTTCTATCGAGCGGCTTCAAGGAGCTGCCCCCAGGAGGCGCTTTGCTTCTCTACATGTCGGCTGACGGCTGTTTCTCGACTACGAAACATCCTCAGGACTGTAAGTCGTCCTTGATTCGTTCTTTTAAGGGTAGAAAGTGAGGGGTCTCCTTTCAGATGGATACGAGTTGGGAGGACTGGCGACGAGCGTGAAGCGGGAGGCCGTGGAGAGCGGAGTCATGATCAGGAACAAGGGAGTCGGCTACAAGGAGCCTCACTGTCTGTATCCCGGGGACTTGTATCCGTACACGAGACGGCCGCTCTTCATCATCATTGACTCGGACAACTCGTTCGTTTTTCAGCATATTCCAAGGTACTTTCACGCTTTCCTTTCTCCAGGACATCCTCTGTCTGTCCGCTGCTCCACTACCAAAGCAATTACAACCCTTTTGAATTTGATAATAATTTGTTACCACATTGATGTTTTTCACAAGATCAGAAAGGTTTTCACAAAACTTTAAAAATTATTTTGGGGTATAATTTTGGTCTCCTAGGACCTCGACAGGATTGAAAAAATATTCATTCAAGAATTCAATGATATTTTTGATTTCCCGTAATTTTTTACATCCGTAAAGTTATGTTAATGTTTTTTCCTCGGAAACATCCTGAGGAAGATATTCTAAGATGCTCTTCTCACTGCCTTCAAAGCCTCTTGTGGGTCTAAATCCTTTCTATATTTTCTTATATAATAGACACGAGTATTTTAGACGTAAGTGAATTAAAACGCATTTTTGCTTCTACTTGCAGATACTTCGGACAGCCATTAGTCATTCTGATGTCTCCGCAGGACGTCCCCCCCAGTTTTCAAGGTAAGTCGAGCGCGAAGCAACGACCGCATTTGACCTCCTTGCCTCCCCCAGACCTTCAACACCACGGATCTCTCTTCACGCTGTTCTTGCATTCTCCACTAACTGCATTATGTTACGTTTGCAATGTCGGGGACGTGTCGATACATCACTGGGAACGGTGCCAAGGATATGTGGACCGTTTCATTACAGAAGCCTCCAGACTATTTACTCGGTGCCGGATTGACGACATTGAGCAGGGCAGCGGCGTGATGGACACATCGTATGTACAATTTTTCGGTGATGACTTCCTCCGGACCCTCATTCTGCGATTTGTGTTCTGTGACGTGACTCTGCGACTGCATCGGGGGTTCAGGGGCCGGCACATGCGTCCTCGATGCGAACCACCGTTACCTACGATAGAACTCCTAGAACATCCATCACTTGGACACATAATCCTACAGTTAGCATCAAGTTTAGATGTAAGAGGACAGTTCAGTGACGGACCCGAGATGGCTGATTGATACATTTTGGTGGCAGACGTTAAGTGCAAATCAAGTTTCCCCGCCACGGGGGCCTCTTTACTCCGAACACTCCACTGGACCCTTTCTTTCATAGCTTCAAAACTTCCACCGTTCTTTGCGCCGCCGAATCATTCGAAAGTCAGACCTTTTCTAACGTTTCTCTATCGTCGAGTACCCAGAACCTCCATTATCTTAGTATGAAGTGCAAACCTTTATTACGTGAGCAGGGTGGACCCCATTTTGTACATATGTTGGGTTCGTTTTCGCTAAACTTGAGTTCCGACCTAGCAACCGCTTCAGAATCACTATAATGAGAGCGGGTTCGCCCTGGTACAGGCCGTTGCGTTGTTGATACATATTATTACAAGAACAAAAATGTTGAACTGAAAAAAGACAAATAATAGAAAATTTTTTCACCTCGTTCCAATCATGTTGCAGTATTCTAAATTATTTTAAACACGTGACTGCGTATAAAGCTCTTATTACTCGTAATTGGAATTTGAGTTCAGAACACTGAGGAGCATGATTTTTGTATTCTACCTTCAATGCAACCTTGATTACTAAAGTTTTTATTACGAGTACATCATAGATAGGAGGTTAAAAATTAAATTTGATATGATGATAAATCTTTAACATAACAGTAAACAAATAAGTTAAACGTGCTTCATTCAACCAGCGTATTTATAGCGTTACTCAAATCATTTTGATGATAATCTTGAAGCTTGATCGAGACTCATTCCACATCTCAGAATCGAGGCACTTTGTTCAGATCGACTGGAAAATAGGAAAATTATTTTGAATTTTTATTTAAGTTTCAAAAATAAGATCTGGTAACTGATGAAACATTTTTGGACTAGATCCTTTCAATATTTTTGAAATGTCTCAAATCAGTGATAAATTATCCTGATGAGGGTTGTAGCTGACCATTTGTAAGTAGCAATTTTAAGCCATTTTTCTTTCAGCTTCTGATAACAATCTGATGAGGGCTTAGAAAAATTTTGGATGGTAACTTTCCCCATATGAATCTCCTTTGAAAAATTCAAGCTTTTCTTCTTACTAGCTCTTCAAAATGGCCCTTCCAATAGAAATGAAGGGCTTTTATGATGACAACCAACTACGTTTTAAAAAAACAAAATGGTTTATTGGCATCAGTTTCTGAAGTTTTACCCCAGTTTTTACTCTTACTACTTGCATAAGCTTTAATTTTCAGCTGAAAAAGTCATGAGCCATAGTCATAAAATTTTCCAGTTTCCAAGTCGATTTGTACAAAAAGGCCCTGGAAAACTCTTTCTCAATTCGATCCTGCTGAAGTGTCCGCAATCCCACTCATCCTGTAAATTCTCAGACGGTTTTATTTCGACATTCACCACATTACAATGCCATTCAATGCGAGCAACACTTAATATCACTAATATGATGAAATTATCACTGCCTCTGTGTTTCAACATAAAAAATAATAAATTTAAGACAAAAAGTACTATACAATAACTTACAACATACAGATCATTAAATTTAAATATAAGCTGCAAACGTAATAAGCCACATGGTCCAGAGAATCCAGAGTATAGGAATACATTTGTTTCACCCTCTCTTCCTATATTTTGAGACCTTGTTTCAGCTATCGAACCTTTGAATGTTACAAACCAAATCAATGTAGACTTGCCGGTAGATATTTCCAGATTGTTTCCTCATATCACTGTTCAGCTTCAAAGTACCTAGATTCAATTTTTACATGTTATAACATAAATAAAATAGAGAGAAGAACAAGAGAATCATAAGCTAAATGAAACAAAAGGATACATATGAAAACGCACATTTTCTACCGCTAACGATGTATTTATACCTTTACAAAGCATTCATCACTTTCGTTGAGGCAGTTGGAAGTTGTGTTCGAAATGTGCTCAGTTTTTGACTTTTGTGTGTACTCGTTCTCATAAAGCTCAGCAGGCAATAAGTTCAGAGAGGTCGTTATTGGCCGGACGTCGACCAGCTTTGGGGTCATTAGAGTGGGAGTTCAATTCGAACCATAGAGAATATAGACTAGAGAGCTGAAGAACAAAAATTACTTCGAACTTTGAGAGCTGGAACGCTTTTGTAAACCTCGAAAATCAAGAATTCTTGTCAATAATTCTCTACTGGCTCCAATGACCTTCCAAAAGCGTATTTTGATGTGCAACTCAAGCAGAAATCACTCCTTCAAGCATCATGCAGTCATTTAGAACTATAGAGTTGTAGGCATGGATTCAACTTTTCTTTTCTCTCTCAAAACGCTGAAAGTATACTTATGCCTATTCTTTATATAAATATAACTATAAATAGGTAATGACGACAAACCAACAACTTAAGACTTGGGCACAAACTAAACCAAATGAGTAATTTCAGTAATTTAAGTAAGGAAATTATGATCCAAGTAAACGTAAGTCATGAAGTTGCTATCACTTCATTAGGAAATTTTTCAGTAACAAATCATTTCTCTGAGAACTCTAATAAGACCCTGTTATAAGTTGATTTGAAGCTTTTAATGGCAAGTTATACCGCGATGGATAGATCAGAAAGAGCTACTTTGAAAGTAATATAGACAATTGAACATTTACCTTTGTATTTAGCTAGTTTTCATTTATCCTCGACATATATAAACTAATTAAATAAAAATGCTTACAAAATAAACTCTATCGTGTTTTGTGTGACAATTACTGGGTTGAAACATCCATCCCATACACGGCTTTGTCATAGTGGAGCCCCTGGTATCTAGTAAAAGCCACGATCACCGATCATCTGAGTGCTCTGACATCCGTTTCAAATACCATTGAATTTTTCATTTTAACCACAAATAAATCCGGAAAATTTGTCGCTTTAAATTTCAATACCCCATAGTTGTCTACCGGTTCAAAAATCTTCTGTATCTTAGAGGAGTTCAACTCCATATCGTTCAAGTCTCAATCGGATTTTTTTTAGGTGTCAAGATTTCATAAAAATAGTTCTCGATAACTAAAATAAAGTTTTGGTCTGAGGAAAACAAACTAATTTTGTCCTCTAAATTACGCCTCTTGATGTAGGTTAGTTTCCGGAAGCTTTGTGGGATCTGATGCTAGTGCTAGAACATCTTCGCCAGACTGCTTGCAAACTTCATTGAGTTTCTCATATCCAGCATTCAAATTGGTAAAATACTACAAACACAAAAGTTCAGAAGTAAAAGCTCATAAACACCCAAAATACCTCCAAGAGTCTTGGTTCGAGGAGACGGCCCAAGTTCTCCTCCAAATTAGAGAAGGTGGGTCTCTGCTTCGGTTCTTCCTCCCAGCAGGCTCTCATGATGGCGTAGAGCTCCCCGGTAGCCAACCTCGGCTTCTGCAGACGAAGGCCGTCTCTGATCCTCGGGAAAACCTCCGCGAACCCGCTGAGCTCGAGATATGGCTCCTCAGCGAGAGAGAAGAACTCCCACATCGTGACTCCGAAAGCCCAGACGTCCGAGGCCGTGCTGAAGAGACGGAACTTCAGGGACTCGATGGCCATCCACTTAACCGGCAGGAGACCATCACTCTGCTTCTCGTATTCCACCCTCTTGTAGAGGGATCGAGCGAGTCCGAAGTCGCAGATCTTCGCCACATTCCCGGAGGCCAGAAGGATGTTCCTGGCGGCGAGGTCCCCGTGCACGACCTTCCTCGATGAGAGGTACTGCATGCCTCGTGCCACCTGGAACGACCAGTAGACCAGATCGAATGTCGAGACGGAATTTTCCGGGGTCTTGAGGACCGGCCTTGGGAAAGTTTTGTACTGACTGAAATGGACGAGAGGCTCAATTGACTGAAGAGGCTTCTGGATCAGACTCACCTCAGGTTGTCGTACCGTTCTGATAATGGAGACAAAAACTCCAAGGACGGGAAAATGATCTCGTCAGACTCCCTGTTGATTAGGTCTATGAAGGAGCTCCGGTGTTTTTCGAGAAAGTCTTCCACGCTCCCGAACGCGCAGTATTCCACGATGATCATCATTTCTCCTGGAATCAGTAACGGACGTAGAGCACTACTGACAAGTGGGTGAGCTTACTCCTGACGATGTTTTTGGTCACCGCTCCTAGAAGATTCACGACGTTCAGGTGCTTTCCGACATGCACCATAATCTTCAGCTCGCACACGAGGGCCCGGATGGTCTGATTGTCCGTGGTTGGCTTCACCATCTTCACTGCCACCGTCGTTTCCCTCTCGTGGGGCAGGATATTTTGAACAATGGCTTGAAGGACGACTCCAAATGCTCCGGCTGGAATTCAGGAGTTAGAATGGGACTTGGGCTGCCAGACTTACCTCCAAGTGGCTTGCCGAGCTTGATGTTTTCTCGAGGGACTTCGAACTTGGGGTTGTAGGGCAAGAGCTCGGCCTGGTCGTTGAGGTTGAGGTCAGGGTTCATCTCGTCGATGGCTCCTTCCTCGAACCTGTCCAGGCCAGCTTCTCTCATGTCTCGAATGGTTTTTCTCGTTTTGTAGATCCAGTAAAAGAGAATAATGACTAAAATGCCCACAACAGGGGGTCCGAAAATTCTGGACCAGAATATCAGCTCTGAAAAAGTAAGTTTTGAGCATTAAGTTCCGACTAAAATTAAGCCTGAAAATATTCCAACCTTGGAGCCGTAATTGACTCTTGATGTCATCAAGGAAATTCAGCATGCTTTCGTCCTTTTCTGTACTCTTCCTCGAATCAATCTTGGTTATAAACTGGTCCAGCAACTCTGTGTCCTTAGTGAGCTCGAAGAGATACTTCAACCCATCGGTGAAAAAAATTTCTAAAGCGACGTCAAAGACCGTCTCGTTGAAGAAGTTTCTGTTGTAGACGAACCCAGAGGAGTTCCTCAGGATCGCCTGCATTGCCTCAAAATCCCTCTGTTTGACAGCATGAAACAGAACGTTTTCGCCCCTTTTGTCGGGCAGTGTCACGTCAGCTCCCTGAAAGATCAGGTAACCCAGGATATTCAAGAGCTTCAGATCGGCAGATAAATGCAGTGGAGACAGACCGGAGCTGTCTTTTGCATCAACATCCATTTTGAGCTCCTCGACCAGGAACTTTACTTGCTTCAGGTTTTTGAAGGTGCAAGCAGCGTGAAGAGCAGTAGACCCTTCCTCATTTTCGAGCTTGCTTCCGTTCCAAAGTAAAACCTTGACGACTTCTGTGTTCTCTGAGTGCACTGCTTGAAATATTGGAGAGGCTACGTAGTCCCGTAATGGAGTGACTCCGCTATCGACCAAGAACTTGACTACTTCCAGGTGCCCGTTGTAAGATGCAACGCAGTAATTTTGCGGGAGTTATCCGTCCTTTCGACCACCAGGAGCTTTTCCTTGACGAGGTACTGAACGACACTGAGTCTGCCGTCTCTAGCGGCTATGTGAAGCAATGTTTCTTGTAAGTTTTGTGGAATCCTCAAAAAAGGGTCAATGTTCTTCTCTTCCAAGTAGTATTTTACGACATCCAGATCTCCTTCGCTAATTGCCGCGAGTAAGGGCTTGTTCTTGCTCCCGTTTGGTATTTCTAAAATCAACCTTTTGAATACTTTGAACTATTTGAAGCGTTAATATATTTTTCTGTCGAGGAATTAAACTTGATTTAGAGGTTCCCTATCGAAACCTGAAATACACCTCCTCATACAACAATTAAGGACTTACAAACCTCCCTAATTGCGACATTCCAACATCAAGAACCCAGATCCATATCCAAGGTAATCTATGGCTTACCTGTCTGAACCAGTTTTCCTCGTCTTTTGAAAATATCGGAGTCAGTCTCTCCTTGGCACGTAAAATATTTGTCGAAATAGTTTGTTGCTTTGAGGGCTACGATATAATCATCCTTTTGTATAAAATTCTCAGAGGTAAGCAGCTCTTCTATAAAATTCTCTGAGGGAAGTTGTCCATCATCAAAAAACCACGTGGTTCTAATAGAACATCTCAAACATTGGAGTTTGCAATATAGCATTACAGTTTCATTGGCCATTGCTGTCATGGTTTCGTTGATGTTGGTTTCGTCAAGTTTGATTTCTATTGTTTCAATAACTGAAAACAGAACAAGGAATGAGGAAAACTTAATGTGTCTGAACTTTTTTCAAGATATGGTGTCTTTGGACATGATAAAATTTTTACGGATCTCGGAGGTCTAAGATAGATAGATTGTATAAATTGTATTGGGACTCGAAGATCACGTAGGTCCCGAAGATCCTATTGTGACCCCTCTAGTCCGAGTTAAAAGTTCCTCAGTAGCGTTACCCTTCTTATACTGCCGTACGCGCCATAGCAGTCGCATTCTTGGCTTGCACCAAGCTTGCCTTGGTCGAAAATTGAACATGCAACCTCTCGATCGCAAGTCCGTTACTCTACCGATTAGGCTACCTCTGCCCCTAATTAAGTCTTGGACTTTTTGCACATTTTTCAAATAAAAATTTAAGAAGATAATTCTGATATCAAACCATCCCAAAATTGTCGAACTTGAAACCGAATTAAGGATGACAAAGTTTTAAAAAGAACGAGAACCTAACCCATACCCCTTTTCTCAAGTCTTACCAACAGACTAAGTACTGAGGTTTTTCTTTATTGCAAAAGAAAACTGCATCAAACCATACTCACAAGACCGCACATCTCTAGTCAACCAGGTTAGGAATTGAGTCGAATATTTGCCTCGCATGTAATCCACTGGCCGCTTCCCACTAGCATCTACGACATTCCTGTCCAGTCCTTTTTTGACTAGGAACTTTAGCACCTGGAAAGCATCGTTCTGTACTGCCATATGCAATAGAGTAGAATTGTCTTCGTCTCGAGAGTCCAAAGAAATGTTGAATTCTCTGACTAGAAAGTCCAGTATGTCCAGATGCTTATCAAACGCTGTATAGAACGAGACATCCCTGCTACGGCCGTCCTTTAGGAAGAGATTGGCCCCCTTCTTAGCCAAATATTTCGCTATTTTTGGCTCGTTGTAGAACACAGAATGCATTAAGGGTGTTTTTCCAAAAACATCTTGCAGGTCAATATTCGCTCCAGCCATCACCAGGGTCTCAACGATCTCCAAGCTGCCAGCGTCGATTGCGAAGAAGAGAGCGCTATAACCACCATTAGCGATAGCATCGACTTCTGTGGTGTTTTTTCCCAGAAAGTAATCCAATAGTTCTTTGGAGCCTCCTCTAGCAACCAGCATCAAAACCGTTTCATCAAACACGTTTCTGGCTTTTAAGTCGACCCCCATCTGCTCCAGTCGCATAACGAGGTTCAAGCAACTATTCTGGGTTGCTTCGTGCAGAGCAGTGATCTTGTCCTGCTCTGTGGTTCCGTTTTGGCATAAGAGAAACTCCACGACATCAGTGCAACAAACCCAAGATGCATGACGGAGAGCCAAATCTGATTTTGTGTGCCTTATTTTCCGGTCGTAGCTCAGCTCCTCTATCAAGTACCGGACAACCTCTAAGTGACACTTCGCGGCGGATAACTCGAGAGCAGATAGTTCCATCTTGTTGAGTCTCAGGTACACAACTTGCCTTTGGACCAGGTACTTCAAAATCTCGAGTTGACCAGCTGCAGCAGCCTTGGAGAAGGCAGAGTCTCCAGTTTCATCGAACTCGTCAATGTTAGCGCCGTTTTTATCGAGGAATTTGACGACATCAAGGTCTCCTTTAGCAGCGGCAATCATCAAGGGCGTCTCTCCTTGGCCGTTCCTTTGCTCAGTATTCACCCGTTTTTCCCTCACCAGATACTCTACAAAGTCTCTGCGGCCCAGAAAAGTGGCTTGCAGGAGCTCATCTCCCAGCTCTGATCGGTCTATTTGGAAGTCTGATATGAGCTTCTTAAATTCCTTGAAATTGCCATTCTTAATAAGATCCCGAACAGTATCATCAAAAGAGATGGGTTTGGCCGCTGCAGAACCTTTTTATTGGAGTCATTCTTTTGCCATTGTCTTGAATAATCTTCTTACCGAATGAGAAATTCAATGTAGCGAACAGAATCACAATTTTGAGTAAAATTCTGATATTTTGCATGTTTTAGAATGGCTTTCAAAAGAAACTCTTTTTCTGAATGACTTAGAACTCAGACTGAATTATTGCATTTCCTTTAAGCTGCTATAAGCTCTCGTTTATCAGGTAGGTGTCACTTCCCTGCCTCACTTTACTCATATCAAAAGAACTCAGCTACTGTAAATGCACCTAATTGCATAAAAGTTCTGAAAATTTGCCTAAAAAATTTCATGTTTTCATATGATTATTTTCTCGAATTCTTTTGTACCTACTCTGTGAGAACTGAGAAGCCAAAATCTGATTTTCTAAATTTCTCGGGGCAAAAATAGGCTGGAGTCCCAAAAAACCCCTCTACTGTTTTAAATCCTAGCTTTGCTCCTGAGCCAAACCTAATTAATGTTTTCTATCTCGTTTAGTAAAGTGAGATAAAAAAACAGTTCAGATATTGAAAAATAAATAATATTTTTATTTAGAAACAATTTCTCCGAAAAAGCACACTACAGTCAAGAGTTTCCCGAAACAAGAACATGGCTCTTGATCGACGGTCGTCCGTATCGGTTGCGAGCCTCCTGGAAGAAAGCCTGCTCCATCTGCTTCACAATCTGGTCGAAAAACAGGTTCGAGAGCCGCCGATGGAGGTTGGATTTGAACTCGAAGTCGATGAAGAAGTCGATCACACATGATTGTTCGATATCCTTCAGCCCGGGGTTGAACTTCCAGAGTGTCATTAGGGAGCTGAAGAGAACCCCGTCAAAGCACTCTGCCTTCACAAAGTTGGGTCGTTCCATGGTGACGTTAGAGGTGTATCGTTCGTTGATGGGTGGGAAGCCGATCACCAGGTCTCCTTTCAGAAACCCAGGTCGTTTGTCGTACACGAAGGACTTTTTGCAAAACGGGACGAACTTTTTGTAGTTTTCCACGTCCGAGACCACGTTGAACATCTGGTCGGAGGAGAAGCCGACGAGTTTCTTCTCGGAGAAGGTTTTGCGGTTGCTCGAGCCGACGGTGGTGTCGAAGAACAGACGCTGTTGGTGCTTCCTTGTTTGTTGTACTCTGGAAAAATTTGACGTTAAGACCTTTTTTGGTACAAAAACGGACGAGAAAGAAATTCGTCAACAATAATTATGACGTTCAAGGTCGTCTGGGCACGTGTCACAGTCCTAATCTAGACATTTTATATAGTTACGCAACTTACACTGAATATCCATGGTTGTGATGACTAGAAATGTTTTGAATCTTCGAGGAGTTTTGGGTGATTTTGCTCAATACTGTTTTGAACGTCATTCTAATCTCGCTGTTGGCACTGTAGAACGCGATTGTTAGTCGTAGTCTCGCGATGAGCTACGGAATTTTATTTTCTGCTACCTTGACCTTCGCTCGAAGATAAACAAATTTTCGCAAACAGGAAGATCGTCAGCTCAACATCTTTGTTTCGGGATCACTTCCGGACGACAGCCTTCTCTTCTATTGGTTTACTAAATTTTCTCACGAATTTGGAATTTGCTAAACAAATAATTTACTATTTAACCTAATCGGAGGTCCATCGACTGTGATCGACCCTTCCAAAACAAATAAACCACTCTTATACGGCTGTCAATTCTTGTTGTGACAGCCGTAGAACACCGAACCTGTATAACAGCAAGTTTAGCATATAAATAAAAATCAGCAATTTCAATTTTCCTGCAATTTATCACAACCATATCGAATTTAAATCCAATGAGTACCGTAAAAGCCAAGCTTAGCTGCAGTCCTCTCAAGTGAGATTCCAGCGCCAAGCTCACGAGTCAGAGAAAGCGGTTGCTAAAGTTTTGAGCCGCAGTGAAAAAGGAAGAAAATGTCGTGAAGGAGTGAGCAGGTCCGGTGATCCTCAACGATAGCTTCTAGTCTGCTCAGAATAACCAGCGATCGAGCACACCAAAGTGCGAAAATGATCGTGATGTTTAGGATTAGTCCATCAAAGTTTTTGGTTCTGACGGCAGTCACGGCGATTTTCATCCTGTCCGTCACCTTCTGGATAACTTGTAGCGATTTCAGCTTCCCGCAGAGGAAGTTCGACGGTAACTAGCTCCCCAGATTGGCGAGATGAGGCTAATTTTCGGTTTTTCAGGCGCTGCTCTCATCACATATGACGATATTGATTGCGACATCAATGCGGAATACACGATTGCATGCAAGAAGGTGGGCAACGAGGTGTACATTCCGTTCTCGTTCTTGCAGAAGTACTTCGAGATCTACGGGTCGATGAACGGGGACCACTTTGAGTGGGCTCACAGTCACGGCAAGATCAACAAGCCCCGTGGAACATATGACCCTCGGGGGGTCTTTATGTACTTCGAAAACTACAATGTTGAGGTGAGTTTCGTACTAAGTGCACTATTACTACCGTCGATTGCAGTGAATTGCGAACTTTGAACTATCAATGTTCATTTCTGGAATTCAATTAGAAAAGACCGCTTTCAATAACATACTGGAAATTTTAATTGATGGATAACAGGAAACACCAATTAGCCAATTCGGAAAATATGTGGTTGGAAAATGAACCATCCGACGTTCCGAGAGTTGCAATTTAGAAAGTTCAGTTTTTCCTTTAAAAATTATTTAGTTTCTCGAATGTGAAAATCTGATAGAAAGATATTTTTTTGTGATTTTTAAGCTCAGTTATTCCACTAAAACTATCAAGTGCCTACTATTTATATGTGGTTGGATAGGAAATTTAATTGGTTATTCAATTATGTCCGTGAACATTTTTTCCCTCTCCTATTTCCATTTCAAGTTAGTTTTCTAAAACCCTTAATGTTCGATGATTTTAAATTAATTTTCATTTAACTTTAAATTTGGACTTCGATAAAGTTTTTACTAAACAAAAATAGGTAAAACTTCATATAAAAAACCAAAAAAAAAATTTTTTTGTCAAATTTTTGTGTGGGACAAAAATACATACAAATATGGATCTAGCAAAGCCAAAGAAAGAGCTAGGAAACAGATTTTTGGGTTTTTGAGCGGCAAAAGTTCGGCAATCCGGTGAAAATTTTTGAAATTTTTGGTTGTCAATGGGTTAAAACCGGGATACAATCTCTTCTTTTAGCATTTCTCAATAAATATCAAAATCTAATGAAAATTATTTCCAGATGCGAGATCGAGTCAAGCTGATCGACGGAAAGACAGGGGTCCCGATATCGACCCAGTGGAGCGCCGAGGGCTACTTCTACGCCACGCAGATAGCCCAGTTCGGCCTGGCCCACTATAGCAAGAATATCACAGACGCAGAGCCCACGCGGCACCTCATCGAGAACGGGGAGGACGAGCGGGCTCCGTGGACCGGCAACGTAAGCAGGTCCCCGTGCGTCGGAAAGTCGGGGAACTGCGCCAGCTTTACTTCCGCCATATCACTAAACATAAGCAACATCATTCCTTCCTCCGACTTCGTCATGTCCGTGGAAATCCTGTTCCAGCTCAACGCTAGTATAACAGTCAGTCTGTTCCACAAGGAGACGCTCTACAACATCGTCTACGTGGCTTCGGAGCAGGTTGTGGAGGTGCACAACGGCAACCAGATATTTTACGGGCTCGGGACGTCCCCGGAGTGGCGGGTTGTGACGCGGGACTGCTTTGTGGACCTCCAGAAGGGCCTGCAGTTCAGCTTGGGGGAGAGAAGACGCAAGATGAGGAAGAGCGAGGTGAAGCTGCATGAGGTGAGACTCCAGGGTACGGGGATCTTCGACAACCTGACCTTCTCCACGACCGAGCACCTGAACCAGTTCTTCGATGCCGCCAACTGGTTCATCCAAAATCAGAACAAGACGACAGGGGGCTGGCCGATCCCGGTCAAGAGGCGACTAGGGTCTGGTTTCAAGGTAAGGAGACTGATTTTTGTCTGCTTTTTTGAAAGTGATTTGTAGACCTGATTTGCATTTTCCAAACACATAAAAAGAGATTGAATTCAGATCACTTGCTAAGCCGTTTTTAGTTTTCTAACCGTTTATATTTTTAAGAATATAGATTTTGTAGGTAAATCAGTTTCAAAATGGAAAAATGCCGGTTAATATTTATTTAAAAAAAGCTAACTAAATTATTTGACTTAAAAGCTGGGACCTAAATTAAAATATTTTTTAGGAACTTTCGAAGAACTGGTTCTCAGCCATGTCACAAGGCCACGCCATCTCGATGCTGTCCCGAGCGTACTTCAAGACCGGAAACGCCAACTACCTAAACGCTGCAGTCAACGCACTCAAGCTCTTCAAAATTCCTAGTCAGCAGGGAGGCATTTTGACGACATTCCTGGGCAAGTACACGTGGTTCGACGAGTACCCGACAACGCCGTCGTCCTTCGTCCTCAACGGCTTCATCTACTCCCTCTTCGGCCTCTACGACTTGGCCACAATCGCCCCCAAAACGTCCTCGAACGAGGCCCGGAAGCTGTACGACAGCGGCATGGTCTCGCTCAAGAAATTGCTGACTCTCTACGACACGGGATCCGGGAGCACCTACGACCTGCGGCACTTCACCCTGGGAATCGCACCAAATCTCGCTAGATGGGACTATCACGCCACCCACGTCAATCAGCTGCTGCTGCTAGCCACAATCGACAATGATCCGATCATCAACGTGACCGCCGAGCGATGGAAAGACTACATGAAGGGCATCAGAGCTCAACACAACTGAAAGCGACGAATCAATTTTGAAAAAATTATCATTAATTCTTCGTACCTGAACTTAATTTAATCTGAATTAGTTATTTTTATTGAATTGCCATCTGGAACACGGAGTACTGAGAAAGCCAGCGGAGGGGACTTTATCATTAGCACAACTGTAGGGAAATTGTAGCTCAGAGCACTCGACGATTCTGAATCTGAATTGTGACTGAAACACCGCACGCGTTCCCCGCTGGCCGGCAGCTAGCCTTTACTTAACTTGCCATGCTTTACGTTATACTGTACTTTAAACCAAACTTAATTTAGGCCCGCTAATCTTGTTGACGATAAGTTACTTAAACCTCAAGAATCATGATTTGTACAACTGTTGTAAATATACCCTGATTATAAAATTGCAATACACAAAAGTTTCTAAAAATAAACAACGTTAAAACTAAACGGCGGAATTTTTAATAATTTCTACTCGAAATAAAAACGCGATCGAAATGCTTGATCGGAATAAAACATACATTGATCGAAATGAATGTTATTGTTCGATCGTTGGAGCCCGCTTAAAATTCGCAGTGGACAATTTAATTTGAGCGAGCCAGAGCCTATAAACGTTGACTTCAACCGACCCTTTCTTTCTCAAACAAATCCTTGCTCCCGGAAAAAAAACTTAAGCGGGATGCGCGACTTCTGAGCACTTTGGTGAAGTTGCGCATGAACGAGCCCACTTTTGTGTTGTTCGCAAATTTTGTTAAATTTTGGCTTTTAGCTTGAAAATCACAATTTTATACGATGACTCCGAAGAAATGGTAACCGAGCGACGGAGACTTGTGGACATAATCTCGAGTTACAGTCAAAATAAGGAAGAAAAGGTAGAAAAACGCGGATTGACCCGAAAACCCGAAGAAAAACGATGGACAACACGAACACCGATGAAAAACCATCCGTCAAGTTGGAGCATCAGATCAGTGGCGAGGTAAATATTCCCGGATCCGGGGACTGTGGGGCCGGAGGGGAGGCCAGAGCAGGTGGGGCGATTGCGTGGGGGCGGAAAAAGGCCTCGGTGAGAAACCTTGCCCTATCAGGACTAGGTTATCAGAGAAATGCAATCTGATTAGACTGGCTTGCTCGGTATGGGCGCAAGTGAATTTGTAAACGGTGCTTTTGTGCGACAGGCTCTTTCAAATTTAGTGCTTTAATTTTTTACCAAAAGTTTACATTCTTGCAGTCGTCTACCCGGACTCGGCTCGTCGCCACGGATGTCAGCGGGGAGGTGGTGCCGGTGTCCGTGCCCATCGGGTCACTTATCTCGAACGGCTTCCTCAGCGCGGACCAGATAAACCACTTCAAGCCCATCATCTGCCTCGATAACAACAGCTACATAACCAGCAACAACGAGACGACCCACATCGTGGTGCAGTCGCTGCAGCAGAATGACAGCTCGCACCAGGATGCGAACACGCTGCAGGACCACCAGGTGCAGGGCCCACAGTCGCAGTGCCAAACGACGCCGCAGCAGAATATCAACTGGACTGATCCCATGAACATGGAAGTGCTGCCAGTGCGGTGCAAAACGACGACCGCCGAAATGTACAAGCACAAGCTGGGGAGCGGTGGACGCGGGAGATGTGTTCGGTATAAGGACAACTGGTATACGCCGAGCGAGTTCGAGAACTTGTGCGGGCGGGGGTCGAGCAAAGACTGGAAGCGCTCCATCCGGTACGGCGGGCGGAGTCTCCAGGCCCTGATAGACGACGGGGTGCTTACTCCTCACGCCACCAGTTGCACCTGCTCAGCTTGTTGTGATGACGACGCAAGTGAGTTTCCTCGAGTTCCTCAGGAAATCGGTTTTCACGGGAATGATTTTTTGATAAAGCATTTTTAGCCTAAAAAGGTTCAAAACAAAATTTCAGATACTCTGAGAAATTTAAAATTTAGAGACAAAAACCACTGAAAAAATCATTTTCAAGTAATTTCAAGAAAACTATTTAATTTAAAAATTTATTCAATTACTTTGATTTTTTTAAAGTAAATTTTGCCAAATACCGTCTCAAAACTGTGTTTCCAGTCACAGGTTTAACTCTCTGACCCTTAAAAAGCCTGTAAAAAAACCTAAATTGAATTTGGAACGAGTGATACATTTTTGAAATGATAAAAATTCTCACTGATACCGATGACCTTTATAAACTTCTAAAAATGTTTTTCTTTCTCAGCCGCGTCCGGTCCCGTCAGACTATTCACGCCGTACAAGCGGAGACGGAGAAACCAGGAAACGACGCAGCAACCCACAAACACTGTAACTAACTCACAGCCCACAACTATCACGGTGCAGCCTGTGGTCCAGGCCACTCAAGTGCAGCAGCACCAGCACCAGCAACAACAGCAGCAGCAACAGCAACAACAACAGCAGCAGCAGCAGCAACAACAGCAACACCTAAATAACCTGAATGACTTGAAGAAGAAGAAAATTCTCTCGACGGTTACGACGAACTCACCTCAAGACTTCGTGCAAACGCAGGCGCACACGAATCACGCCACAACCGCCATAATCCAGACCATAGACGGCCATCACGTGGACTTGAACAACCTGACGACCAAGGATGAGGCTTGGCAGACAATCACTGATGGGTTGGACACCAGCAACGAGTTCGTTGACCAAACCTCGCAGTGTAAGCGCCTTATCAAATATTTTTTGAGCTCTAGAGTTGATGTACTTGGGCTGATCCCGCCTTCTTTAAGGTCTTGAAATGGTCCTTGAGAAACAGTTTTCCAAAATAGTCTCAAATTCAACCAGTTTTTATCTAAGATATTTTTAAAGGAAAACGAAACCGGATTTTCCAAAATTTTCCGAAAATTCTTAAGCAAGATAATTATTTTCAGTGGTAGCCGAAGCTAACGTACCCCTGGTTCGACTGAGATCCCTCCTGTCCACCATGATAAAGACCACGAACGAGTTCAAGCGCTGTCTAACCGAAGCAAAGGAGGTCCACACGCGGCAGATTGAGCGACTCCAAAGAGAAAGAGACGCTGCCATCCTGGCGGCCAGTCAATTAGACGACCCCAACGCCATTGTGAATCAGTTACCACCGAACGTAGAAATTCCAAACAAAAAGGTAAAACACTAAGGTTTAGAGTTTATAGAGTCCAGAAGGTTTAAGATTCTGTAACCACTTTCAGTGTGCCAATTGCAATCGGGAAGCAATGGCCGAATGCTCGCTCTGTCGACGGACCCCCTACTGCTCAACCTTCTGCCAACGTAAGGACTGGATAACTCACCAGAATGAGTGCGCGAGAAGCGCGCCGGAAACGCAACAAATAATGCTGATAGTGGACGACCAGGCATAGGAGCAGTTAATGTTTTCGCAGGGTCAGATAATTTTTGATACTTAACAACTTATTATTTGTTTAAGAAGCAGTCGCATACAATTTCAATTTATTTTTATTAGTTTTCTGAAGTTTAAATTAAACTAAAGAAGGAGTTAGATAGTCGATTATCACAACACAACTGAAAACCAGGCCATTAAATAATTGTATGTTACACTTGGAAATAATTGAGTACTGTAATAATAAAATTGACCAAAAACTAAGGCCATAGAAAAAGTAGATTTAGTACTTTGATAACAAAATGTAAACTTTTAAACTTTATCTTAAAGATAGGCGATGTAAGTGGTAAATTTTATGTCACGTGTAAAACAGAAAACTAAATTGCAAAATAAATGAAGATCAATTGATAAGATTGGTTTTTGGATATAATATACGAAATTTTGTGAAAGCTTCAACCACAAATTGAGTTATACTTTTCTTACAATCTTTGGGACGCTACAAATGATAAAGCTGGAAGCAAGGAAATTGGTAAAAAGTAGCGACAGAACCTTACAACATTTTTCTTTACCGTACTATTATTTTTACCCACCAGAGCCAGTTCCAAATGTCATAGCATCGAATCAAATATTTTAAATATAGTTGAAATCGATTGATTTTTATCCCAATATTGATGGGCATCAAAACTGCTTGTATGGAAAATCGAACAATTTTGAAAATTGACCGATTCGTATCGGAATGTTCTGCCAGTACTAGTGGGAAAATGGACTATTTAAGGTCGAAATTTCAACAAAATTGGTTTTTGTGCTTTATTTGTTCCTGATGGCAGGTCTTTCGAAGACCTTTAGGTATCCGAAAAAAAAGAATCAGCTTTGAATAAAGTTGGTTAGAACCAGCCATCAATTATGTCCTTTGTAAGTACCTATGATACTTGAAAACACTTGAAATCAAACACATGCGGGCACTTTAACAACTAACATCACAATGGATCCCAGAGCAAATAGTAAAAAGTGCAGAAAAAATTGACCGACTCGGAGATAGCAGCAACCTGTACGATCCATTGGCCAAAGAACGTGTTTCTCTGCCACCCATTGTTAACTCGTTATGCAACATCACGTGATTCTTGTAGGTAATTATGGGAAACTTTTGTTTTCATTTGAATTTTCTCAGAAGAGCCAAGAATTATTGATAATGATCATCAACGCGAACGAGGCTAAAGTTGTTAGAAGCATAAAGTTTTTGGGTTACGAGGCAGGTCGCGATGACACATTTTTCAGGGTCTTTGGGTGGCCTTCTTGGCCGTTTGTGGGCGTGCCTTTTTATTAGATATCAGTAAGAAGGACTGAATTTGATCCATTTGCACGAGGCTTGATTCAATTAAATCGACGTAGTTATTCAAAAAATGTCCTCTCTAAGTAAGAACTGCACTTTTACCGCTGAGCAATTGAAAACCCCATTGAATTGCAAAATATGACGGAACTTGAGCAACTTCACAGTACTTCGGGGATTATTATCATGTGCATTCATTTATGTCAATTTGAACAGCAACCGACATTTCCAAGGCTGTGTTGCGACTCGCAGACTTGCGTTTTTTTTCCGAGAGCTTGCCTTACACCGCAAAAATCAAAGTCAATTATTGTCCTACATACATTTTTGTTGCAAACCTACGGCACACAGAAGATAGAATTGATAATGAAAAATAGTACTCAAACAACAGTAATTAGCATCACCGTACCAACCTTGAACACGCATAACTCCACCTCTCAAGACAGCTATGAAAGACAGACTAGAGACTAGACAATGCGTCTGATAACGTGGCTTCTGCTGTGGCTATCACTATTGTGGGTTTTTTGTGTAGCTCTTTTTGTGTGATCGGGGGAGGTCTCCCCATTATGCTTTTCTCTCAACCAAACGTTCTCTTGGTGCTTCAAGTTTAACCGATTCTGATCGATCCCTATTTAGAAACTTTGAATATAAATTTCTTAAGACTTTAGGAATTGAATTTAAAAAACTACTGTGGTATTTTCATTTGTTCCAAACGTAAGCATCCACTGCGTTAACTGTCAAGAGTAGTCGAGAAAAATTTTTTCTCCCAAAAAATATTCAATTGTTATTAAAAATGTGGCAGAAAAAACAGAAGTCAACCGCCTTCAAGCTCTAAAGCTCATTGGTCGATAATTGACACCGCAACAGAGTATTTTCCGGGATCGAAAATCAAAAATTCAGAAAAAAATATTCAGCAAGGATGCACAGAATCCAGCACCTGATAGAGATAATTATGTTAAGCTCCCTGTATATGCTCCTCTGAAAAATATTCTTCTCTTCCAATGCTGATTTCAAAACTTTTCTTTCCAGTTATGTCCCCTTTAACTCTAACCTTCATTCACAAAATTATTTATTTTAAGGTTTCAAGCGCTTACAAAGACATTAAAAGATCGACTTATGAGTGCGCTTTTACCACTTGAAAATTTGTGTTTCGCTGGATCATAAGACCTAAATTTTATTAAAATGCACAAAAATGTTACAATTTTCAAAAATTTTCTTTGCATTTATACATATCTTCCTCCTCATTTAAGTTTCAATTTCAGACAATTTTTGAATGATGAAACTGGCTTTCTTGAGAGAGAAGAGTTTAAGAAGTCCTTTTAGAATTTTATTTTTAGTTCGTAATGTAAAGTTTTAGTCAATTTGCAACAAACCCTTTTAATAATAAAACTGACTTCTGTTACTATGTCTCTATTAGCCAAAGAATGCATATCTTTGTGCTGGACTGCTGGTTGTTTGAAGTATACCGAAAAAGCACTCCCCAGCTCACAGTGTATTATCTTCATTGCAATGATATGTACACGAAGCCGGCATGGTGTAGCCTGGCAGGTCATTGGAGTGATACGTGCAGTTGGTATGAATGGAAAATGGGGGTTCTTCATACCTTCATAGACATACAAAAGCCCAAGAAGTGCATCGAAGAGGGCCTCACCGCAAGACTAGCGATTCACTATTTAAAGAGTTGGACACTTCTCCAAGCCATCAGTTTGTTCTTCAGCAACATCCAAACAATACCAAAGAAAAAACACTTAAATACCTAAAATGGCTCTTAAATTCGTAAGTTCAGTGTATTTGAGTGTGACAAAAAAGTTTCATAATATGGGTCTCTTCAAAGGTTGTCTTGTTCGCTGTGCTTGCCGTCGCAATGGCCGCACCTCAGGCCCCCCAGCAACCCAGACAAATCGTACCTGCCCCAGCTAACTTGGCCCCGGCTGCTGACCAACAGGAGGGAGCTGAAGCCAACAAGGACCTCCAGGGCTCTGCTTCGATCGGATACGGATACTACCGAGGCAGCCCCTTCGGATACAGCAGCTACTACTCTGGCTACCCATACGGAGGCGGTTTCGGATATGGCGGATATGGTAAGAAACTACGTAAGAAGCACTCTTTGAAATCAGGGACAAAGAGTCTCTTCTTTTGATCAAAGAAATTTTTTCATTCGACCCAAGTTCGTTGCCTTACGCCCATCCAGCTCTCGTTTCAAAACAGAATTATATTTAATCAAAGCTTCTTCTCTTACAAAAAAGCCTTAAAAGGAAGACTCATCGTCAGTTTAGGGTTTTATCCAAGGCAAGAGAACTCGAAATTCGTCAATGTACCTTTGTTTTTGAGCAGTGAATGTTCAAGATAACAGCAAAAATAATACTGCCTTTTTCCGCAGGAGGATACCCCTACTACCGTGGATTCGGAGGACTCTATGGTGGATACTGGTACTAACTAAACACTGCTCACTTCACCCCTACCCACTTCAACTACTGATTGTGTTCTAGCCTCATTTTGTATTTTTTTCTGATCTTTCTATAAAAAATAAACTCAGATCAAAAAGCAGCCCCCGCTTTCTCTTCACCCTCGAGGTCCCAGAAAGTCCGCTCTTTTGGCCCCCTCAACCCAAAGGTGAACCTCCAAGCGGCTCTTAAATCACACAATTTGATATTTAACTCCTAGAAGCGCATCTTTATGGCTTTCTGTCACCACGCAGCTGACTGTACTGCTTCATCTCTGCGTTACAAGATGAAATTATATTCGCACAACCTGATCGTACTTGACCTGCATCGCTGATCATGACTTATTTGTTTGTTGCACAAGATGCAGCCCTAGCTACAATATGTCTTTGTGTCACCATCAGGCGCTTTTACTCGTGTGGGGTTCTCGTATTTGGCAACGGTGCTGAAGCCAGTAGTCAAAGTCAATGTCGAGACGTCTGGCTAAAATGAATCGGCCGTTTGCAGCTTTTGGATGGAACTCATGATGTTAATGGTTAAACGTCTAATTGAATTATTTTCATAGTGAGTATTTTTTGCGGGTGGAAGAGTAATTGCACTTAGCAAGTCTGTTTGTCGTCACTGAAGTTAGACATAATTTTTGAATGTTCTTCTCAAGTCGAGCTCAGGAACGTAGGAAGGCGTTTTATATCAAGAAAGGAAGCCCCTATAGCTATGAGACTGCCTCTAGAGTATCCAAAGAAAACGTAAAAAATTTTACAGAGGAAACAAAAGCTGCTTAAAAATACTTAGCTTTAAACCAAAAATCGTGAAAAAAATTAATAAAGGGTTTTTTTGTGATCTGGGATCATAAAGCTTATCTAAATGAAGGAACCTTTGGTCTCCAATTTTTGTGAAATTTGCATATAGGCGTTTTTAGTTTTTTAAAGATCCAATTTGGCCACTCTTTGCTTATGAATATGATGATCAAATATCTATTGACAAAAATAATTGTTTCGAAACGTTCCATAGCTTTTTCAGGAAGGAAAAGGCGATGGTGCGATTGGACGGAAATGTGTTAAACTGGTGTATGTTATAACAGTTCCCAAGACTCATCAAAGAGATCACCAAAGAGATTCACTTAGTGTCTCATAAAGAATCCGGAGCATGTACCTCAAGGATCCAGTAGCTATATGATGTTTAAAGTTACAATTTTTTCTTGAATGCACAGAAACTTATCATTGAGTCGGAAAAATAAGTTCAAAATTTAAGGACTTTAAAATAAACCTGGATTTGCCCCCCATTCAGCAATTGGCGTGTCCAAATAAAGTAACTATCGTGGCGATAGGTCATTATTTCTTATAAAACGCCATGTGATGGGGTTCACGCTCGTTCATACGCAAGTCAATAATAATAATTTGTTTATAAGCAAACGAAATTTTTATTTCAGGTCAGCAGCCACACATCGCACTCGGGCTAGTTGCGAATATTGTACGGACTGTGAAGTAGCCATTATCGAATGAAAATGTAGGGAAAGTAACAATCAATGAATTCATCACCAATTTTTTTTTTATTTCGCGCAGTGAAGAAATTTTTCTCTGAACAAGTTGGAGAAGAATCACGAGAAACGGATTTGGTGACCTGAAGAGTCGAGAATTTGCACGGCACCTAAGATGCATGCCCGAAATGCGGCAAAGCCTTACGTATAAATAAACGCATCTCATCTCAAACTTTATTCAATAAGATATCCAACTACGAGCAGAACGCAGCAGACCATGGTGAGCAAGAATTCCCAGTTAGAAGCGTCAAAAAAACTCAAATTCCCCCCAGAATTTCTGCAAACTCGCCTTCTTGGTGGCGCTTGCCGTCGTTAGGGCCGACGTGAGTGAACTCAACATCAACTCGACGCCTCATATCGAAGAAAACAGCAACGAAAGTGACGTGACTCGGCAAATTTCACAAGACGAGGCTCTCGCCGCTGACGCAAGAGCTCTTGAAGACATCAAATTCAGCATAAAGGTGATTCTGCGGGAACTCGAGAGGCTCCAGCGAATTCCCAAGTTCCGTGTCATCCAAACGAACGTCCAAAGTCCCCAGATTCCGATCGAAATGATGGTCAAGAACTTCGAGAGGAAGCTCGAAGAGTTACTCGTGGTTCAAATAGACGACCCTGGGACCATCGAGCCCCCTCAGTTGGAGCTCACTCCCCCAAAAACGCAGTCCTCTGCCATGTTCCGGACGTTCCCCGACTCCTTGGCTCCCGAGGCATCCCAGAGAGTAGTCGTCAATATCAACCCCGCTTTCCGAGGCTTCCGTGCCAAGAGACAGGCCGTCCGCGTTTTCCCAGCTGCCATCAACGAGATCGACTCGGCGAACAACGGCTACTTCTACGAGGCTCCGTCGAACAAGTTCGAGACCAACTACCTTCCTCCTCTCAAAACCGAGTCTTCCAACACAGACTTTGTGAAGCAAGCGTTTACTGAGGAGTTCGGATACGAGTACGACAGACCTCAGATCCTCTTTCCTAGCCCCTCGAACGTCCAGACTTCGACCACGCCCACACCTAAGCCCGTAACACCCGAGTATCTGCCTCCCCTCAAGCCTGAGCCCAGTATCATCAAACCCGTGAAGCAATCCTACACAGCGGAGTTCGGGTATGAGTACGATAGACCCCAGATACTGTTTCCCAGCCCTTCAAACGTCCAGACCACCACTTTGAAGCCGACCACGCCCAAATTTGTTCCGACCCCCGAGTACCTGCCTCCTCCCAGACCCCAGCCCAGCACTCCCAGACCCACCAGACCTCCAGTTCAGGTCATCGAGCAGCCAACAAACCTGGTCGAGACGAACTATCTGCCTCCCAGCATCATCAAACCCGTGAAGCAGGCATACACGGCAGAGAACGGGTACGAATACGAGCGACCTCAAGTGCTGTTCCCGAGTCCATCGAACGTCCAGCCGTCCGCCGTGACTCCAGACAAGGGCTACAACTACCCCAAGCCCAACATTCCGTTCGAGGCGAGCAACACGAACCTGGTGGAGAGCCCCTACCCCGTCCAGCCCTTCTCGCCCGAGACCGGGTATCTCTACCGAGTGCCGGAAATCGCCTTCGACGTGAGGAATTTCCGACAAACGTCTCTGCAGAGCGTCGAGGAGGCCCTCAACCCCATCTACAGGCTCTCGAAGGACCTCACTCAGCTCACGGGTGGCGCTGTGAGAAGCTAAAGCTCCAAACCGGGTCTGCAGAGTTGCACCCAAACGTATTTCCCGTTACTGTTATGTCACCTAACTCTTGATTAAACTGATTTCATGCCGATTGGATCGCTGGCTGCATTGCTTTTGAACAATACGGGTACGCGTGGCACTCGAAATTGGATAAAAGTTGAACAAATAGCAAATCTACCGGAATCGAGCGGATGAAGCGTTAATCTCGTTCGAACTGATTTGTTTTACGTGCATAACTCAAGCTGGCTGGGTGCTTTTTCTCGCTGCATAATGTTCAGACTGTGAGACTCACAAGGGATGGTTTTTTCCTCAACTCGAGATTACGCGTGAAAATTTGTCACGTTCGGGCTTTCAGACAGTGTTTTTCTGATGGTTTTTGCCACTAGCGTTTTTACAGTTTCATTGTTACTTGAATGACTTCATTAACGTATTTCTGAGCTCAGTGTAACCGACTTGGAGTAGACTTACACCGAATAATAGGACAAGTCTTGAGTGTTGACGTTCTAAATGTGTTCTGGCTTTCCGAAATTTAGAAGAGATCTTTTTATTGCTGACTTACATTGTTCTAAGCTTAACTAAGAATGAATGGGCTTCAGTTTTGAACTTCATTAAATTTTCCTTTAAACTAAGTTAAGACGAATCGGTCAGGTTTAGTTTGTACGAGAGGACACCAAATACTCATAAAAAGAAAAATAATCAGTTACACTAGTCAATAAAACTCAGGTCACCCGTTTTTTCCGGAGCTTGTTGTATTTTTTTCGATGGGGTCTTGGGAGAAAACAAAACAGATAAAATATTAAGGAAGTCTAACGTAGGGTTTGAGAGATATAAGAAAAAAGTGGTTTTTCGGACTTTTCTAATGTTAGCCTTAAGGAGGCCGTGTGAGCTTGAGGTTCTTCCGATTGACCAAAGGATTTAGGCTCTAGAAGAGTCCCTAGTTGACAAATTTGGCAAACTTTGGAAAATTCCTTCGGGTTCCTTGTTGGATTTCCTACCATACCGTAAACAATTATAACTTCGAAATTTAATATTAATCTCAAAAAATTTTATTTGAGCTTTCTGCAGCGCTCATAACTCAAAAAACCTTCAAAAAGTGAATTTGGACATAATTTCGTGGGGTTTAAGAGTTAAACATTATTTAAAATTGTTAAATTGTGCATTTTGCCAGTGGCAAAAATTGTTGCAAATTGTTAAACACAATTATTTGCAATTTTTAGAAGTTCTAATGATTGGTCTCTCAGTGATGATCTAAGCAGTAGGTAAAAAATACTTTTAGAGTTATTTCCAATAGGTTCTGATTGGGTTGTACAATTTTCAAAATTTGGGGCTTGCTAGAATTGTCATCACTTTCACTATCAAAATAGGGAATATTTTAAAAATTGCTTCTCATCTTGCAAATAAAATTTTAAGCCAGGCTAACCCTTCGTTTTGTAACTCTCTTCCGATACCGTTGAGGTCACTTCTTCTAGGCGTTTCCAAATATTCCTCAATTATTGAAATCGGACTTCCCATTCTCAATCGAAAATTATGAGTTTTAAGAAAATTTGGAGACAGAATAGGGTGCTGATTGCAGTTTATCCACCAACGTACGCTACATTTCCATAGTGCAGACGACAGGTTCAACATAACAAGTTCGTGGTTCTCAGTCTGTTCTCGCTTATGTAAGAAATTATCTGACTTCCACGTGCGAAACACCTGTCTGAGCGGTAAAAAGTAGTGAATGAGTTTACTACGGCCGCAAACACAAACGTAATACGAATTACGATTTACAAACTCGAACTCGAGCCAGAATTGTTGATTTAGCGCTACTGTTTGTATTTAGTTTGTTCAATGACGCAGCGTTTTCGGTTTTCGTTTACGGTTCATTGATTGGGCTCCTCCACAGACGAGGCCTCGGGTCCAGCTCTCGCCAGTATTGTTCCTCGCAATGTTTTCAAAACCAAATTATGCAATGCAGCTCCGAATTGGCGTGATTGGCGCCGAATAACAAAACGAGATGAAAGTTGGTAGCTTTTGTCGAGTCGGTGAATACGAATAGCACTTCGGAAAAAATGTTATAAAAGCCAGGTGAAAAATCAAAGAAAGCGGTAGTGTTCGACAAACTTTGCGCGAGCAATAATGGATTACTAAGTGGCTGCGAGTCCAATGGCATCGTCCCGTTAGTTAAATGAAAGTGTCAGCAAGTGTAGAGCTCAGAATGTCTGCGATAACTCTAGTTGCGGTGATTCTCGCGATAAGTCGGTGCGAGTGTCAGAAAATGCCCACCATCTACTACCACCACCAGATCCCCATTAAGATAGTGCACGGATACACCCTCACTCCCGTTTACGGGGACAAGCATGGCCCGTCCCACATGCCCATGAGCCACCAGCCTCACCGACCCCCCAGCTACCCCATGATGTACTCGCGACCCGTGGCCATCCAGATGGCCCCGCTTCCGCACCACCAGCCCGTGCAGCTGGACCAGCAGAAGCGCAACTACCTGCACCTCATGCACAAGAAGCCAGGTGGGCAGCACGTCAGCTTCCAGCCCTCGCCCATCGACTACGGGTTCAAACCCATGATCAAGCCCAGCGTGCCCACCTTCCACGACCACTCGGCTCCAGACAAGGAGCTGCCGAACATCAACTACGTGCGGAACTACGTCGACCAGCTAAAGCAGCGGCAGAAGGAGCACTTCACCTCGGACCCGGAAATCGAGTACTTCAAGCACCGAGAGCACGAGATCGGGAACCCTCCCTCTTCCATCGACCCCGGGAACCACTCGCCCAACAGCCACCCGCTCTACCAGGTCTCGGACGACACGGTGGATGACGAGAGTGACGACCAGCGTGGCTACCAGGCGCAGTCCAGCGAGGAGCACAGCTACGCGAACGAGCAGGTGGGCCAGGGCGAAGAAAGCAACTCGGAGGAGACGCCCCAGAGATACAACGACGACCCGCACGAGGTGTCCGCGGAGGAGACGGACGAGCCGTACCGAGTGAGCTTCGGAAACCGCTACGAAAACGACCCGTTCGCGGACGAGGAGTCGAAGAAGCTGGAGTCGGTGTCACCCCTCAAGGTTTACTCGCAGGTGCGCCACTCCGACACGCGTCACAAGGCCAGGAAGCCGGACGACTCCCCGAGAGTCAAGGAGAAGCTGTCCACGGGTAAGACGCACATCGTGTACAAGGAGGAGGGGTACGAGGACAATAACTACGACCACCTGGACGCGGTCAAGACGGGCGAGAACCATTTTGAGAAGCACAAGAAGGCGAAGAGGGGCAGCTCGCGGAAGCAGGCCACGTCCACGGTGGCGCCCCCGAGGTCCAAGTCGAGGAACAAGCGCGAAGCCGAGGCCCTGGCCTTGACCATCTTCAAGAACTCCTCCTTCTACGACAGGTCCTCGGAGCAGGAGCAGGACCAGGTCGCCAGTCCTTCCGACGTCTTCCAAGTCCTCGACCCCGTCAGCGCCTCCCAGGAGAACTACAAGTCCCTCTACCGCTCCAAGTCGCCGGTCCAGTGCAATGCGGGGCACCTCGAGAACCTGACGGACGACAGCTTTAACGGCACCGTCAAGAAGAGAGGGGGCCAGCTCGGGGACAAGCTCGACTGCCTCAAGACCAAGTACTTCGGGAAGAGCCCGTTCGAGAGCGAGTTCTTCAAGAACCGCGTAAACCTCTCCAAGATAGTCTACGATGACATCATGCAGCATATCACGAAGCCCCAGACGGAACTGAGCCGGAAAACCATCAACGCTTCCCCCTTCAACGGCCTCGAGCCTGCCCAGTCCGCGAGCAGCCACGTCTACTCGACGGAAGGCGAGGTCTTCAGCCCTCTCATCTTCCCCACGCCGACCACCGAGCGCTACGAGATCCCCAGTCTGTCTTCCCTGCCCCTCCGCAAGGACAAGACAAGGTTGCACTCCTCGATATTTGACATCAACAAGTTCTACCCGACGGCGCCGAGCTCCAAGACGGAAAAACCCGTGCCTTGGACCGAAATCACCTTCACGACCTCCAAGCCACAGGTCTTCGAGCCCGTTCCTCAGCACTCGCGACCCTATCGGTCCTACGTGAGGCCTCCCTACAGGTGGGTCCTACCCAACGGATGGGCTCTGAGGCCTCGCTTGAGCTAAGTTGTTTGAGTTTTGTATTTATCGAATAGATTTTACTTTCGTATAACTATTAAATATTTCGTTTCAATCATGTTTTTGTTATTATTTTATCTATCCACTGCTTGATCGTACAGCATACTCCCGTAACATTTAGACTGATATTCAAAAGTTACTTGTAAAATGACAGGTGCTCCAATCAATAACTTTGGACATCTACATCGAGACCCCTTTCCTCTACACAAATTTTTGAAACATATTTTGTCTTAAAATATTTTAACTATGCATACATAATTTTAAATAAAAACGTAAGAGGAAAAATAGGATACCTCTCGTATTAATTTGGAGCGTTTTTAGAATTTATTTCTTAAAAAATTTGGAAATAATTTTAAATAAGAAAGACATTTTGAAGCTGGTTTTAGATTCGAATTATCAAAAGCAACGACTGAAATCTTTATTCAGCTCTGAATTGTCAAAAAAATCGCAATAGTAATGGGTCATAACTCATAAGTAACTCATAAGACACCAAGAAAATTCTTAGAGCCCTCTTGTATGAGGCTCATTAAAATTAAGAGAACCCCAAAAGTGAAGGAGAGTCCCCTTGACTTTATAAGAGACTACTCTGAGTGGGCACCTTGAGTTAAAAAGTGGGGCCCCAGACTACTAGGCTATTCTAAAAGGGCCCTTTTTAAATTAGGCCCCAAAGGTGGAACTGAAAGAACTCCAAGCTTGGAACTGACTAGAACTCCAAGTAATTTAATGTTTGTACGATTTTATTTTCGGATAAGTTCAAAGGGTTTTTTTACAAAAGCGTTTAGAAAAGTAGTGAAAACATTTTTCGCGTATTTTCAAGAATAGAACCGCTTAGTATACTAATCCGTTGTTGGGGATCTGGTAGTGGTAACCATCATCATCCTTGGTGTGGGATGGGGGCTGTAATGAAAGTAAGCTTTAGTTTGAATGTTCACTTTGCTATGGGTAGGGAAACTTACAGGGACAGGCTCATCAAGAGGAGGCAAGTAGTCGTTTTGTGGGGTTGGTGGCTGCAAGTAAATGGATAAATGTCAAACAGTATATTAATAATGGTCGTTACAAAAGACTGAGTTCTAAGTATGTTATTCCAACTTATGAGATATCACAAAGGGAACTTTTCACGAAAACCCGCTCCGGTTAAGCTAAAATTATTCCCTTGGGTTTTAAGGCCAAGTAATTGAAATTTACAATCTTAAATTAAAATTTTTGCCATCTTGAAAAATTTGAAAGATTTCTTGAAAAATGCATGTTTTACGGATTCAGAGATTCCTAGCCCAAAATAGGCTGAATCCAACATTTCTAAGTACTTAACTTTCAAACCATAATTTCGGGGTAAAAATTGCAATGTTTTAAATTCATTAAAATAAATGTACCTACACAGTTATATGTTTGACGAATAATATTTTACGCAAATTCTTTGAAACTTAAAATTATTTTAAGAAAGAATTTAAGTCATTATCTCAAAGGATGTGGAAGTTGCGATTTTTAAAAATGTATACTCGAATAAGAAAACGAAAAAATTTTTAAGAGAAAAAATTATAAAGGCTAAACATTTAACACCCACATCCCAGCAACGAAAAGTTTGATCAAAAATCTCTAAGTGCCCGAAGATGCAGAATGACCGATGGATGTTCAATTTTGGCCCGGGTCTTCGTTCAAAGTTCCATTTAGTTATGGGTTGTTAGTTTTCAATCAAACTTACAGGTGGAGGAGGAGGGGGTGGTGGTCTTGGGGCTGGGGGAGGAGCTGGTCTCTGTGGGGGTGGGGGTGGTGGCTGCAAGTAAAAAAATAAACAAATAAATTTCAAAGTTTGATCCTAAGTTCCATGGTGAGGTTTTTAGTATTTTTATTGCAAGTTTCAGGGAACTTAACGGGGTAAATTGAAGCTCGTCGGATTGATAATAAAATAAGGATTCCGCCAATGCCTCATTTATTCCAATCCGAGACCTCTGAACTAAGAAATCTCGAGATAAAAATAAAATGTCCCTTTTTCTTAAACTTCTTCAGGCAACCTCAGGATTTGTCAAAAATACTTACTGGAGGGGGTGGGGGTGGTGGTGGTGGAGGTGGTGGGGGTGGTGGTGGTGGTGGTGGTGGTGGTGGTGGTGGTGGTGGTGGAGGTGGTGGTGGAGGTGGTGGTGGAGGCACGGAACGAGGAGGAGGAGGAGGAGGAGCGATTGGCACGCAGTTGGGTCCGCTTGAGCTCGACGACGAGGACGAGGCGAAGGTTCCAATGAGTCCCTGGGAGTCAGAGTACTTTCCTACGGTGACCTGGTTGCTTCCGGGAGCGGGCTCGTAGCCAGCAGGGCAATCCTGAGGTGGGAGGTACTCGTTGTCAAGCTGCTTTGGTGGTGGGGGTGGGGGCTACAAAAAAAATTGTGTTAAAAATATCTCTCCAATGAGGAAACTAATGCAAACTTACTGGTGCTGGCCTTGGGGGTGGGGGTGGTGGAGGTGGTGGTGGTGGTGGTGGTGGCGGTGGTGGAGGCTGAAAAAAAGTCCAAATCAATAAATCAATTAAGGTAAAGTTCGGATATTTCCGAGTTGGCAAATTTTGGGAAAAAAAACAATGCTCATTTCGAAAAAAATTTAGATTTTACTTACGGGGGGTGGAGGAGGTGGAGGTGGTCTCGCCTGTGGTGGAGGAGGGGGAGGAGGAGGTGGTGGAGGAGGAGGAGGAGGCTGAAAGTAAAAAAATTAAAATCAATAAATCTCGAAAAGTTTTACACGTTGGAAAAGGTCGTTGTTTTTCTTTTTTTTTTGTCGTTGGCAGCTGATACCCGGTAAATTACGTGATTGCTGGGTACAATGTTTTTTCTCAAATATTGTAAAATATCGCAAGGCTCAAATTTCGTCACTATGTAAAATTCAGCTAAAAAATCTTGACGAAATGACTAGAACAGCCAAGAAACTGATTTTTAGAATCTTTATGAGGAACCGAAGTGCTAGTTAACATTATTTCAGTAAACAAAGTTTTTAATTCTGAAACTGCACTGATGAGGACCGACTTCAAAAGCTCAAAAGACTTTTCTAAATCGAAGTAACTGTGGAAGGAACTTTGCTTCTCGACAAGCGTTATTTAAGCTGGATAAGATTCTGTTTTCCCGATTTCCAGGAAAGCGAAATCTTCGAAGTGGAAAACCCCGGGAACCGATAAAGTCTTAAAGACTTCAATTACTCGCCTCGTTATTAATATGCAGTAGTTTGCGCTCAATATTGATTTATGTGCGCAAAATCCGACAGATCTATTGTGTTTGTCTGTTGGAGTCTCAAGTATCAAAAGCCCAATCGAAACGCCTTAATCAGCATGACGAAGTCTGAAGAGACTGTATCTCGCAGATTCAACATGTTTGCAAGACAGACTTGAGAGGGGTTAAGTATTGCGGCCCACGTCAAGTTGCAGAGTTATTTGAGTGCAAACTCAGCTACTGAATAATCAATAGGCTTTTATCGAGTCGATCGTCTAAATTTACGCGTCTTCCCGTATGGGTGAGCCAAACTGGCTCCTGGCAGGCAGCTGAGCTGGGTTTTGATTAATGCGGGTTCGAGGATTACGTCAGAGTGCCTAATTAATGCTAATGTTTCAGTTTTTGACGGGCTTGGCGCCCAAGTTTCGGACTCAACAACGACTCCAAACGATGTTTTGGGAAGTTTTCGAGAAGGGTTTCTTACCGGTGGTGGTGGTGGGGGTGGCTGAAAGCAGAAAAAATAAATATTAATACATCGATACTTCCGAGTCGGTAAATTTTAGGGAGACGGAAAAGTTTGGGGAAAAAAGAACTGCTCGTATTGCGAAGATTTTTTAATTTTACTTACCGGGGGTGGAGGAGGAGCTCTCACTACTGGTGGGGCCTAAAAAAAAATACAACTCGTAAGACTCGGTTGCCATCAGAGGTACTTTTGTGAAACTCACAGGTGGGGAGCATCGGGCAGGGCTGGTGCAGAAGCTGTCGGACTGAGCACCGAATCCTCCGGGGCCTCCGGAAGAGCCTCCGTTGGCGCAGGCATCGGTGTATCCAGATGGGCATGGCTCTACGGGGGGCAAGTACTCGAAGGGTGCATCAGGTACTTGGTAGTGGTAACCGTTGTCATCCTTGCTGTGGGAATGGTTCACGAGCTCTGACACGTCCGCGAGGGCGTAAGCGCAAAGCGCTAAGAATATAATTGATTTCTGTAAAAAAGAAGGGTTTCCACAATGAGCACAACCGACACACTGACGCAGCTTTATGGCTGAATATAATTAGTTAATGAAATCATCAATCAGTTATTGCTTCCTCCGTGCTCTATGACATTGATTCAATTGAGCGAATTAGCACTTGGATCACAACTCGCGTCGAAGGTTCGACGCGGATTCGGGTATTGGTTTTGTCTCATTTTTTATTTTACATTATTACATAATAAACTTTTAACTTAAAGCACTCTTAACACTGTACCGTACCATTTTGACTTTGTTATCCGAAGCCAGGTTTGCCTACGAATAAACCGTGAATGGATCTCATCCTCGTATTTATACCGCCGCTCCGATGAATCCGCATATATTAAGAGACAATGTATATACCTCAAACAGTCAAACACCAAACACCAGAGAGATGACGTACGGCTACTTATGATATATGCCAGGCGAGGATGAACGGCTGTGGGTCCATGCTCAGGCGTTGGGGCGACTTTTTTGCGCGCTCCGCTCCGACTCCGACTCCGCTGATATACTTTATATTTCCAATTAATTACCAACAGAGTGATAGATCAAGCTAGGCCTCACCGATTCACACTTGTGTGCCATCCAATGCTCAAATTGTGTAACTTCTTCAACTCTGACTCCAATTACGACTTTCGGCGTCGGCGAGGTTATTCACTCAGAGCAAAAAGTGGTTTCAGGAAACGACGGCCCCAGACTCGCCAAACACCGAATTAGCCATTGAGACTCTTTAGCAGCTGGCTACAGACGATCTTGAGCATGAGATAGCCGTATTTGAGGAAGCTGGCCTATTGCACTTTTTGGTCCAGAATTCCTCATAATTCAGCATCAATGTCATTTCTCAAATGGAAAGCGATTCTAGGTCATAAAACTCACACCTTGATTTTATTCGTTTATTTATGCGATCAAATGCATTATCTCAGTCAGGCACGATTCGGACAATCGTTTCCAAAATCCAGTTTTCCTACAGCCGTGATCTAACGCTCGTAAAGCTGTCGTGTTCCAATAAATTATACTGACGAGCATCACCCAAAGCGGGATGAGTGCATCTCTTCAGGGTCCTGCGGTTCTCGGAATTATAACATTTCTGAAGTCCCCAGCTAGCTCGAATTTGAATCAATTAGCGATGAAGTGATGCCATAACAATTAGCATTCTTCGGCGGAGTTGTGCAACATCACTTCAGATCTGGCTCAAGCAACAAAGTAGTTCTCTTCCATGGCTCATAAAGCTCTTAAAATTTTACGACAGACAGACAGTTTTTCTCAGGATTCTCAACAATAATCTCTGAACTAGTTTCCAATCAATCAAATAAAAAAAAATGTTTTTGTCGATTCTAAACATGTGTCCGGTATCAGATTTGAATAATCGTAAAACCCCTACTTTTTGCTGCAATCTCGTCCAGCTCCACCTCTGGCCCAGACTTCCGCTCTCCGAAACCGATTCTCCGCCCCGACAATTGGCAAAACCCCAGACCTCGAGCCTAACCGCTGAATGCAGCTATGCAAGACGCTTACTTCCGAATCCAGCCGATTTTCAAGGTCAGCTCATTCAAGCCATTATAATGTAGAGCATTATCTAATTTGTGGATAGCGCTATGAACGATTTCCTCGCATTCAAATGAGCTTATTAATATCTCGTTTTTGTCCGTCGCTTATGCTTATGAGTTTTTAGAAACTTATTTTCATCTAGTCGGTGATCCACTGCAGACTTCGCGGCACTCGTTTTGCACGGTTTTTATCTCATTTTCTTCAATGAGCGCCATTTCATAATTTTATTTATTAATTTTATGGGACCTCTAACAGGTTCTGATAAGATTTAAGAATTAGCATATAAATTTCCGCTCCATTTTTGTTTATTAGGATTCTCAAAACGCCAAACCGGCGTGCGTGTTAATGCTCGATATGCCTCTTCAAGGTTAACCAGTTCCGAAAAGCCAAACATAAAATTGAGAACCAATTTTAGAACGAGCTCGATGGAAGTCAAAAAGTGAAAGGATAAGTGTCATTCGGGCATGCAGGTGTTCACATTTCTGGACGCCCCATGGGAAGAACGATTCAGACCCGGATCTCGAGGCGCGTTATTTTCTTGCCAATGCTGCTGGCTTGTTTACGTATGACATCACAAGACTCTTTTCTTCCGAATCCAAAACTCGGTTCATGGATGATCGAGGGAAATACCCTCTTTCGGCTTAGCGCTGAAGAAGTAGCAATATCTTTTCTTGAGACGGAAAAAAACAAATCAAAATATTTTAAATCGAATGCTTTTAGATTAAACACTTTTTGTAGCTTTCTTGATTTCTTTTCTTGGAGAAGTAAACATGACGAATTTTTCTTTAAAAATTATATGGACTTATCTGAAATAATCTTGGGAGTTTTGATCTAATTTCCTTTCAAATTCTTTTTGATTTTAGAAGGGACAACTCGAAAAGTTCAGTTCGTTTAAAGCCATTTGGTATTTTTTCAATTTTTCGAGTATCATTAAAGATTTATTCAAAAAATTTTCATGTGTTTTTGGAAACTTTATAAACAGACATTTTGAGCAAAAAAATTTTCAAAATGTTTTTCAACATTTTCAACATAAATATTTTAAAGAACCCTGATTTAGCAGCTCAGTTCGCTTAAAGCCATTTTGTTTTTCTTTTCAAAAATGTTTCAAAATATGCTGATATATTTTAAAATTTTATTTGAATTTTTTAAGCTCGAAAACACATTCTGCAATTAGGCCCACCAAACTGCAAAAATGTGAAAAATTTTTGTTTCTCCATTTGTTGATCCAACACGTAAACCCTTCCTTAAAATTCTCGTTGAATCTTTGAACCATTAACAGACCCATTCAAAAGGTTCAACGGAAAGTCCCACTGTACAAAAGACTTGGGCGTTTAATCGCACGCTCCGGACTCTGGAGCAAAAAATAAACCGGTCGCACATTTGATTTAAGAGCTACCTAAACTCTAAACGATTAGGAAGATACCTACTGTCAGATTCGATTCTCGCGTCTTTGTTTGGATTCAGCATGACATTTATGTTAATAACTGAGGAATTGCTCGCTGGCTCATAAGCTGCCTTGGAGAGGTAAGTCACCCAAAGTCAATTAGCCAAAATAAACCGAGGCTTTTCAAGGTTCCGTACATTCGTTGTTTGCTTAATCAAGTTATGTCATAATTATGTCAACGCTTATCAAAGTTATTAGTGAGCCTCTAGGTGACTGAAATCTCATCTCGCCTCCACTCTTGATAATCTCTGGTTGTTGCGTCTGTGTTGAGCATAGCGACAACAAATAAGACGGTCAATATTGCATTAACTTGTATCGAGATTCAAATAATCTGACTATCACGACTCTTTCCGTCTCGGTAGCTCAAGAGCCATAAGGGACGCAACGATGGGCATTGGAAGTACCCGTTTCTTGGAGCGGAATTCCTTGTTTATAGTGTCTCAAGCACCGAGTTCTAATGAAGTCGAATTCGTCGAGAAGCTAAAAATTCCCCATCACTCTGTTGGTCAGAGACGGCACATCGTCTGATCCACAGGGAATATCCATTCCCTCAGAATTTGTGTTTGCTTCTGAAAAATTCTATCTCGTTTTTCTTTTTAAATTTAGGCCCCGAAAATTTCTCTTGGCAGCTTTAAAACTGGAACATCCGCCCCCGATGAAACTGTCTCTGATTCTGACACTTCTCAAACTTGCTAATGAGCAATAAAAACAAGAATTTTTGACAACTCTAATATGTGTTCTCTGAATTGAATTATAAAATGTCCATGAGAAATTAATTAGCTGGAGCGGAAAAAACTCTGTTTTTGCGCAAAAGAAAACCGTCCAGTACTCGAGCTGTCGCACTCGCCGGGTCTTAGCAACCCTCCATTCTCTCGAAAAGCTTGTTAAGTGTTGCACAATCGCGACCTTGCGCATTTAGCGGTAGAAAGTGAGGGACACGGCGCGTCGAAATCTCCGAAAATACACTTTAATGGTACTCATAATCTAGAACAAATACATAAATAAGAAATAAATTAACGACAGTTATCCTACTAGGTTGACTTTCAAGGTACTTGTGCTGCTCCGTCACCGTCCCCGGCGGTTCGCGAGGGGCCTCCAGTTGTTCCTGGGGTTCAGGTTCCCGATCCGCTCCACGCTCTGCACCGCCTGAGGCTTGTCCTTCTCGAAAAAGTCGATAATGGGATGATAGTTGTAGTTGACACGCTTGGCGTCCGTCACGTTGGGGAGCTTCACCGCGAGCATCGAGTTGTTGCGGGCTCGAGGGGGCAATACAGTGACCTCGTTTGCGACGAAATCGCTGCCCGAGGGCACCTGGTCCATCGACTGCTTTCTCTTAGCTTGCTGCGACGGCCTCCGTCTGCTGGGACGCCGGTAGCTGTACACGGGGTCATAGCTGCTCGAGGGCGGGCTCAAGTACGGCTCCAGGGCCGGAGAGGGACTGAAGGGCTTCTTGTGCTTGTACCGGTTCTTGTGACTGCTTCCGCTGGAGAGAATGGACGGCCTCTTTTTGCTCCTCGTGCTGCTCGTCTCGTACTTGTAGTAGTCATCGTCGTCGTCTTCCTCGTCCTGATCCCTCACAGTCGAGTAATGATGGTGGTTCGAGGAGGACTGGAGCTGGGCGTCGTCCACTTCCAAGCCGGAGTAGTTCTCGTACTCTGAGAGTGGAGGGAAGGCCTCCCGGTACCCGTCGATGTGGCAGGAGCAGCATGTCGGGACCTTGAAGATGTCGACGTGGAGCCCGCGAGTCGCGTCCCAACTCAGAAGACGGTGGTAGTTGTACACCTGGACGCACCGGGAGCGGTAATTGTCGGTCAAGTAGGAGCACGAGTCTTCTGGGGAGCTGAAAGTATTCATTATTTAGACTTACGTTTGCAGTTCTGGTAGGCAAAGGTGGTTCTAAGAAGGCCCATGAAAATGATTTTTTTATTTTCTTCATATCCGACAAAGATTTTCAATAGGAATTAACAAAGGTTCCAGGAAGGTCTTTTCTGATATTTTTTAGGAACTCAAGCAGAGGAAAGTGTGTTTTTTTATTAATTTGCTTTCAAAGTCTAAGAAAATGGCGTAACAAGTCGAAGAATGAGGCTTGGCTATCTCGACACTTTTTCGAAAAAAAAACTAAAATCGAGTCCAGAAAAAAAGTTTTGATAAACTTTAAAAAACAGTTTTTTTTTTTTGATTGAAATAAAACCTAAATTATCCTCGACTTTACTTGAATTTCAGGTTTCTTTCCAAAAATGAAGGAGTTTAAAAATCAAACTAAATTAAATCAAACCAAATTAAATCAAGAAAAATCTATGATAAAGCTTATGAGACTTTTTTTAAAATGATGAGAAAGTGTTAAAGCAAAATTTCGACATCAGCTCTTCTCAACATTTAGATAAATGCACCTATAAGCTATATCATCGAATTTGCGTTCTAAAATTTTTAGCATGCACCCTTACGGACAGTTCCTAAAAACCCCAGCTCTCTAGCTCTTCTGGTTCTTGAGTTATGAAATTTTGGACACACAGACATACAGACAGACAGCAAAGCGGCCGCAATAGTGCATTTTTTGCAAAATGCTGAAAATGCACTAAAAATTACCTGCATTTTTCCAGCCGAAGAGTCTGAGTGTGTCCCCCAGTGTTCACCACGTACTTCCACTCTCCCGTAGCTGATCTGGCTTTCTGAGGCCTGGCGTATCTGACGATGCTCTCGCACATCTGACCAGGGTTCTCAACCCCATCCTGTTTCCTGTCAGCATAAGCGTTTAGAATTCTGCCAAATTCTTGCAAGCTGAGAACTTACCTCCGAATCTGCTCGGAAAACTCGTCGTTGAGGCTGAGACGTTCGGCCTTGTCGTTATAATCCACGAGGAGAGCGTTCATGGCAGTTCTGTGTCTCCGGATACTCCTCATTATTTGCTCCCTGGTGAGAGGTACGCTAGTTTTACAAGTTTATCTCGCAAAGGAATCTTACTTTGGGTAGTTTTTTACGTGCAGACAAATGGTTCCACTGAAGGCCTCGCAGTCCTCTATTTCCTTCCGGTTCGAGAGCTGGGGTCGGGGGAAGGGCCGGAATCGCTTCCGGGCTATCAACAACTCGGGCATCGGCAGGTCCTCAGTGGAGTTCCCCCGAGGGTCTGCAAGGGTGTCGTTTTCGCTGGTCCCAAACGACCCGAAAGTCTGGTCTTCAATCTCGTCCAGACTCAGGTTGTCGGGCAGAGCAATTGATACTACCGTTTCGGAGGCTACGGCGTCTTGGTCGATCTGGTTGTCGGTCGAGTTGAAGGCCGTCATGTTGAATTTCCGCTCGTGGTAGCTCTGGGCCAGTTTCTTCTCATTCGGGGGATACTGGAAGAGCCGCTTCGTTCTGCTGACAGGTGCCGAGACGTTTCGCACTATGCTCTCGCCTTCATCCACCTCGAGAGTGTCCTCCTTTAAGTTCATCGCAACCAGCTTCGTAATGTCAGTCACTCTTGCGATACTTTCACTTTCATTCTCCTCCGACGTCTTTGCGCTCGCAGGCCTCACCAACTTGAAACCGTGTGGTTTCGCACTCAAAAAACTGCGTTGGAGTGACTGAATGCTGGGCGGAACCTCGTCTTCTCTGTACCTCTGCGGTTCCGAAACTTTCTGGTCCCCTGCCACCTTGATGAGGTTCGCTATGTCCAACACCAAGGGCAAGATTAGTTCCTCACGATTCCCAAACAGCTGCTTCACCTGGATAAAACGAGAGCGGCCAAATATTAGGCGAGTTCAAACAAAAGAGTCGTTTAGATTAGAGACGAACCCGTTTTTAATTAAACAAACTCATTTTTCGGAACTAAAAGTTTCCGGACCGACTTCATATCTAACAATAATGATCTGGTGATTTTAAATACAGATCCCCCGTAGAATTTCGACTCTAAACAAAATTTTTTTAACCGGTTTTTAGGGTTTTATTTATTTTAAAATAAAATACTTGAATTTAAGCCTAACTTTTGGGCCTTTAACAAACATGCCCAAATTACCCCAGCAGTTGAGAAATAATAGAAAAAAGTCTATCAAAATGTCGTAGCGGGGCGATTTGGGCAACTTCTAAAATCGCAGAAAGAGGACCAGCTTATCTTTTCATTATTTTAAATTTAGGAGTTAACATTTTATAAATTTTGAAGCCCTTATTAACCTGTAATTTTTGTCATAAGAAAAGCAAGGAAGCAACAAAAACTAGCCAGAACAGGAAATCTTAGTAAAGACGAGAAACAAGATAAAAATAGTTCGTTAGTCAGTTAAACCAGAGAACCAGCCCCAGAGAAATGAGTCTGGTATTCAAAACTCGTTCTTGAGCCCCAGACCACAAACTTTCGGCTCAGCCTACCAATCAACTGAATTTCTCTTTAAACAAGTCATATTTTTTATTTTCGCCTACCTGTGAAAGTGTAAGAGAATGATTTCCATTGCGGTCGACTTGAGCTTGAATCAACGCGACTAGTGTTAATCTTTGCGATTTCGACATCATCCGCAAAACTGGTAGCACTTCTGAAAACTTTCGTCTCAAATTTCCATTCGTTAGTGCGCGAATCAGCAGTTTTCTAATTTTTTTGTCGCGCTGCAAAAATGGGCTCTCATGCCGCTCCACTTTGTTTTGGAGAACGCCCGATTCCGCATCATTAGGAGCATCTTCCACCAAACCTGTCTTGTCAAAATCGAAATCCGGAAGCTCTTCTTCTTCGGCATCGCACATTGCACAGATTGCGACGAGCGCTAGGAACGTAGGTAGCATCCAAAGTAGCTGTTTCATTATTTTAGCATTATTCAGCCTTGTCACTTTCAAACGCAAGATTTTTTAGATCACCGAGCTTTTTGCAGTCTCTCTCAGCTGCGAGGGCCTTTTTTGCTTTTCTGTCACCTTATTTGTGTGTATTGTGTGTTGATAACTTGTTCTCACATTTAGTTTTAAGGTTTCGGGCAGGTATTTCGTAAAATGATTGATGCGTGGCTCTCGGTTTTGTGCGGATTGTCACAACATTAGGCATGAACATTAAACGGTTTAAATTTCCATGAAAGAAGTTTTATGTTTCTTGTCTTGAGTTGCTGAGCTGATTGCCTCACTCATCGAGTCCCTTTCTGCAACAAAAATTCAGTACCTCCGTTGTAACAAAACTATAAAATTGTTCGGTTTTCTCTTCTAACGGGAAATTACTTTTGAAAAAAACTTCAAATGGCTTAAGAATTTTGAGAATTTGAGAAAATTTTTAAAGTAGCTTAAACAGAAGCACAAGAAGGCTCGATAAAAGGTCTATTCTTTTGATGCTTCAAATGAGTTTTAGAAATGCTCCAACGATAGTCTAATCAAACTCAAATCCACTCATTCAAAACATTCTAGTAAGAGGTTGATGATATGTCCTCTTTCTTTGGAAGATGCTATTATCTCAAAAAATTATTATTTAAAATTAACATTTGTGGGTTCAAATTTTTGTACTTTTTACATGGAACATGTTGTGCACCGTTTTGTTTGAAAACTTTGAAAATTTTCTTTAAGTCTTAATCCAATTACTAAGGCTTTCAAATAACTGTCGAAATGTAGGTGAAGTTTTTTTATGAAGTCAAAAGGATGTATGAAAATTTAACGCTGTCTAAATATTTTTAAAGATTTTGAAGATCTCTAATTGTGAAGTATCTAACATATAAGCAGGAATATGAGATTTGACTAAGAAACATTCAAAAGAGGCCTTAAACAGTCCCTTAGAGCCTTCACAGACATTTTTGGGCAGTTTTTGAAAACCCGAGGAAACTCTTTTAATGTTTTAATTACAAATAGAACCCTGGATTCATATTGACTTCAATAAATCTACTCAATTTCAGCATTGCTTGTATCTGGGTCCGGCTGTAAGCCGCAATTCACATGTCAACAAAAATTCTAGATAAGATTTTTGGTCAAGCTCGTTCGATAACACCACTACGTAATTTTTTCAAAACTTGATTAAGTGTCCCTGTGACACGTTGCGAAACATCCCTTAGACCTGCGAACTTCGCGAGAGCCCTTCCATTTGGTAAGCCTGGGAAACTTGACGGAGCCTGAGAAACCCGCGACCTTGACCGATATGCATCCGTTTTTGGAGCTGCATGCTAAAACACTATGCAACTTCGCAAGACACCTCATCAGCTCCGGATAGCAGAGAATATAGTGCACACTGCTTCATTAAATGGTCATTGTTCCGGCCAACCGGTTTACAATGTTGAGAAGCTGAAGCGCGTTTTGCTCGTTATACCCAACTTATCAAATTCATTATTTAATCGTCAATTTTCTCGCTCTGTGACTCCAACCTCAACGCTCGCAACTAATCTCTCAAATAAGGCTAGTTCCATTCGTGTTACGATGTAATTTGTAACATGACAACACCGATTTCACTTTATGTCTCACAATATTTGCATTGGTACTTTCTACTATATTTGAAAATTCATATTTTCCTGCAAATGATTATTTTGACCCCAGCGGGTTTATGATAATTTTTGGCCTTTTCTACTCCTCTCTTTTGGAACTGTGAGTTTGTTTTTGTTTCAGAAGCTCGCGATTTAATTTGAGTAGATTTTGTAGAAGATCAATACTTTTTCGGTTCACACTCGAAACTTTTCTTTTTATCGGTTCACACTCGGTTGCGGTTAAAATAACTTTTTTGAATAAATTAAAACGAAATAACTGTAAATAAGTTTTATTAAATGCGAAGCGCGTAAATTCACTACCTTGTCCGACGGCTGTCTCGTAAGAAACTGAATCTCTCTTTCTTTACAAGTGGAAAAAGTTTGTCCGTGACCTAGAGAGTTTGATTCAAGTGCACGTAGTACGTCTACAACTCCACGTAAACGCGAGCAACGCAGCACGATAAAGCCCCACAGTCGACTCTCGCGTGCATGCTCATAATTATGCCGGTCTCTCAACTGAATATTTTGATTCGATCCAGAAACTATGGCGGAATGTGGCTGAAATTTGGTTTTTGACCCATCAGATCCTTTAGAGAGAGAGAAGAAGGTTTTGTTTTAGCATTCGTTTCTCCTAAGTGACCTGTTACTGATGAGCTGAGATACTTCTAAACTAATTACAACGGTCTATTTACCAGATTTGAGTGTCCACAATGTATAGCCCCTAGAAGTATGCAATGCGTCACTACAAACGATAAATTAGTCATTGGCGCGAAACTCGGGGACATTTTTTAGGTCCTTAATAAGAAAGAAACTTCTTTTCAAATTCAAATACTTTTGCATCTTTTTGAATTTTTAAAAAAGGTAAACAATTTTTAAAGACTCAGCCAAGGATTTTTGTTGATAAAAAAGCAGATATTTTTAAAATTAAATGAGCAATTTTGCAACATGCAAATCGATCGGCAGGCCGCAGAAACCACTCATCACGAAAAAATGCAAGGGCTGACCTTCTGAAAATGCCACAAACGACATTAACTTCTACCGCGTCTTTCCCAATCATTTCTCCATAAAATTCGTCACCGGAATCTCGATCGAGTAGCCGGAATTCGAGAGAACGGCGCTCTGGCACGGCACGTGAGATGTTTCTGCGTACTATCGTGCGCCCGGTGTGTACCAGAACCGCAAAGGCCGTGTTGGCGCGTGAATATTGTAACGAATTTACAGATGCTTCTCCGCACAGCTCGCCGTACTCAAAGTTGGTGGCTGTGTGCAGGCTCAATTTTGAATCTGGAGATTCATTTACACTACCTGCTACACCAACAGATGTTCACAAGCTATAAATGTGCGTTCAGCACGCCTGAGCTTTTCAGTGTACGTTTTTCAATTATCCGAGCAACTCAAATTAACACTTTAGGATGGAGTAGCAAAAAATCCTCGAAAAGTGTGAAAATTAATGCTATAATCTACCCAATTGGATTAAAATTTTACCCAGAGGATAAAATTAGAGAGCTGCTGAGAAATCAAGTGACAAACCCTCAATACTTGTGGAACTAAAGTTTTGTTAAAAAGCGAAAATGGGTTTCCTTCGGGCAAAGGTAGGTCTCATGCTAACTCTCTGTCGCAGGAGCGACCGCGAATTGGGGCAGAGAAAGGTGGAGCAAAGAACGGGAACTATTTAGATTAGTCCGGATAAGTTTTGATTGATTGGGACCAAATCAATCTCGTGTCAAGTTGTGGGAAGACAGTTGACAAGTTAAAAGCAATGCGAAACCGTGTGCTGATTTTTGGAATTGGAAGGAGTTCAGTGACCACAGAAATTGTTCGTATTTAAGAGGTTTTGAAGAGACTTTTTTAAGAGAGTCTTGATATAATTTATGGGTTTTTTTGAAATATTTAAAAGGCTAACCAAGGAGATATAAAATTTTAAATGGCTGATCCAAGGATTTTTGTTTCTATAAAAAAGGCAGGGATTTTTAATTGAGCTTACTCAAATTTCCAAAGTGGTTTTATGGAGGATTTAGTAAGCGAGGAGTGAAAAACAACCTTTCCTTGAGCTCCCAAAATTGACCTACTGACCTCAGAAAGCGATATTCCCAGACCAAATGATGAGAAACCGCCCAATCCCGAGCACGCACCGCGAGTTACATAATTAGCAGAAGGTTAATTAAGAAATACGGGAGATTAAATTAAAAAGAGTTCGACTCGCAAGTGCAATACCTCCGTCAGCGTCGTTCACTTTGTATTTTCATGTTAAACCGAATGTCTACTAAAACAGTAACTACAACACTTGTTTCCTGTAACAAACAAAAGCTTATAAATTAAGCTATTTCTAAATCCCAAGTTTTCATTTGATACAAATTTCAATTTTCCCACTGTAATGCGGTCGAGCTAATACATTATAGTTACAACTGAGTGCCACAACTTGAATACTATTTTGTTGTCTGCTATGTTCTGCACCAAATGACTCAGGCAGCAGCTCTCGTCTCGTGCTGTTCAGCTACATTACTCATTGTGGGCTTTTCGTTGCATTTTTTGTCAAATTGGAAGCTACCTACCTCGAATTATGACCTGCCTCAATCAGGGCTGCGTTATTCGGTCTATTCAGGTGATGAGAGGCAGGGATGGAAGATGTTCGAGCGGACGATCCCGGCGAAAGTACCGAGGTGCTGGATAGCTTGGTCTTGCTAATAAACCTTAACGATTTTTAGAGCTAAGCAGGCTCCAAAAAACTTTCACACCTTTTCGACTCAGACTGAATTTTTATTCAACCAGATGTCAGCAGAAAATAACAAATACCACAATGGAAAGCTGACTAAATTTTCCCTTAAAAAATACCATTACCATTAAATTTTCCCTTAAAAACACCATTACAGTTTTAAAAAAATATTCTCAATTTTCTTAATGAAGATTTATGACCAAACGCTAGTTACCCTGGCTTAACGTACCTTTTCTAAGAACTTACGACTTTGCCTGTTGTGAAAAAGTAAACTTTTGGCCTCCTTTGAGCAGTTTTAAAATTTCAAATTTGCGAGTTCCCGCGAGAATGGACGTTTTGGCTTCTTTGGTTATTGCTTTGTTTGATTTTTAGTTTGTTTTAAAAAATTAATTTCTTAATTGATAGGAGTAGAAAACTCTTGGGGACTTTTATTTTAGGATGTTTAATATCCAAGTACTTACAAGACTTTTTGGAAAGGTCTACTTGACCTCCAGAAAATAACAGTTGAAAAAGTTTTCCCACATTCAAATTTTTCTTTCAATTAAAAGTTCAAATTTAACTGCGAAAAAATAAGTCAGCCAACGAAATTTTTTCCCCCTACATTCCCAGTCGGGGTCCAGAAAGTAAGAGTTGCTGACCCATATTGACTGGACTGGGCTTGTGCCGGGCCTCATTAAAATCTCGCTGCACAAATGATTGAAGCCGGAGACGGAGTCAGGCTGAGCTGCTCCAAGATAGCATTTAAACAAACATTATTCAACGCCATTTGCCCTGCTAGCTTGTGCGAAATGCGAATCACTGAGTAAATTATAAGGAAAAGAAGAAGTAACGCAAATTACATGAAATTACGAAACACCGCTGTTTCAATGTTAAAACTGAATGAGCGACGACCAGGTCGGAGTCGGAGTCGGACCGAACGCATGCGCGAGACACTATATGTACCAGCGCAAATACTTGCTTAAGACCAATGCTGTTTGCACCATTATGTTTGCCGACTTCTGAATAAAGTTTCACATTTATTGTGGAATTGTGGCTGTGGGCTTTATTGATGTGCACAAAGCGATCAACTTGTTCTGCAGCGATTGTGATAGATCTGCCCAAATATTTGGTCAACGCCGTTGTTAGTCGAAGGTTGTGGTCCCAGAACAACCAACAGCCAAGTACGGGGGCGGCTTGCAAACAAAATTCATAATTCAATTAGAAGCCTCAAGCCCCCAAAAGACGCGTGCGGGACTCACTTTCCGTGTTCCAGATAACCATTCATTACAAAATCGTCAAATGTGATGAGCCACGACTAATAAATTATCACACATCTCACAAATGTAGAGCCGATGCGTGTGTACTCGTCTCAAGGCCCTTGGTTGGGCAATTTTGCCTCAGAAATTCTCAAAGCCTAGTTTCCGCACAATGCCAGATACCTGCAGTCGGTCGTTTGAATCATCGTTTTCTTGTATTTGGGCATTATGAGCCCACGTACCCTGGGGGGCACGAGTTTTCGGACCTTTTTACCATCTTTGGCACGACAAGCTATTAATCTTCATTTCTGCACCGTTTCTGTTCATTTTGTTTTGCGATTTTGCAAGTCATTAAAAATTTTATTCTGACTTCTTGCTATTCAAAGTGATTCTGATAATTTTTATTTTTCAAAGTTATTTTTATTTAATATTATTTTCAAAGTGCAACTCCTGGGTGGGAATAGTTTGATCCAGGCTAATGATGATGAGGGATGAACTGAACCATAGATTTCCAAAGCTACTCAAAAATTTTCTACTCAATTGTGCCCCTGATAAAAATTTACTCTCGCTAGCTTAAGGTTTAAAATGAAATTAATAATGCACCAGCAACAGTTAAGATGTCAAGCTTAAAGCTAACAGCCTCCTTACTCCCAGGATGCTTGGATTCTAAAGAATCTGCCTGGTCAAGTAAATTGGTTGGATCTTATTAGCTACAGAAAATTTGTTCAAGCCCCGCCAGCCTTTAAACGTATCAGAAAGCCTTTGTAAAACTGTTGAGAAACTTTTTGATCACACGACAGTCCGCGACGGCGATACAAATTTACAAAAGTTCAAGGGCACAGCTGCTGATAGTGTGTAAATCAGCCAACATATTAATTTGGTGCGTTCAGATCTAGCCCAAGGAGCGAGCGGAAATCATGATATAAATTCAACATTAAACCGCATCCACATTTATAACTTTATGGTCTTTATTTTATGGTAATATTTTATTTTGCATTGTGAGCCGACACCAAAGTCAAAGTAATTATCACAGAGGGTTTCCATAATGATACTCTTTTATGGAAGATGCCTGGTCGGAGATATTGTTACTAAAATGTACGCAATGCTATGGGATTTTCAGTGTCACATTTTTAATTACACCTTTGTGTGGCTTTGCTTCTAATTTATGTCGAAAATGGCACCTCGCGGAGTCGCGGGTTTTCAATTCACCCCAGACAATGTCGCAAAGAGTACTCTAGTGGAATGCTGTCCTCACTTAGTATTCATCTTAGTTCTGTGCTAAATAGGCAATAAAAATGTATCAACATGTGTCCATCAAAGTGTGAAAGACGCGAGAAATGACTCATAACGTCACTGAACCCCGGGCTTCGGAGTCACTGAGGCGCGTGAAGTCTTCAATTGTCTTCCCAAAACATTTCCTCTGACATCTTTTTTGGCAAAACGAGACATTGGAACTCCCGCAGAATCGGCTCACGAAGCTTGCCCAACTCAGTCATTCACGTTCTCCAAAGACACGTATCATGACACGACTTTAAGCATGAAGTTCACATACCAACTACTCGGAAAACTATGTAATTACTTACTTTATACACAAGTGCGCCAAGACATGTGTTTTTCATTATGTTACTTGAGAATGGGAGTACAAATTCATTAACATTCAGATTATTACGCATAGCTCGGTTAATCGGAACGCTAATCGACTTGGGAAATGTCCGTTCGTCCGCATGTCTCATTGAGATCCGAGAGTGAGACTCCAACTGGCTCTGCGAGGCATCAAAACCATATTTAATAACTCCTGGAGTGGGAAAAAATGCGATGCGCTTGAGAAAACGAAACTAATCGAGCTTTTTAATATTCATATGTAGAAGTTTACCTTGCGCAAAAGTGTAATTGTTGCATAGTGATGACATTCAGTAACTGGTTCAAAAGATGCACTTGACAGAGCCTGCACATGCCTCAAACAAAATATGGAAAAATAGTGACGCCACCAGGAGTGGAGCGGGGGCGTCTCAGAACTCAGGCGACAACTTAATACGCTCGATCTCTGATACACCTTGATTTCTTAATTCCCTGGGAAAAAAGTCTTTCTAAAACATTCGAAGGTGGGCGGTTGGCTAAATACATTGGTTTCAACAGCTCAAGTTTGAGGTCGACGATAACGAAAATTGGGCCTTGTAAGACTCCTGACTTTTTGATTTTCCCTGAAAACCTATATTTTTACCCACAAAATGACCTCTTTTGAACCGAACAAATAATTGATGATGATCATGATTTAGATCAAAAAGTCCAACTTTTCAATTTTTGCTGAAAACCCTAATTTTTCAAACAGAAAATAACATCTTCCGAACCGAATAAAAAATTGAACTAGCCTTACAGCTCCCCTTGCTGCTCCTGCCCTGAACCTCAAGTAGTCCGATCGTCGAGATTTGCACCTGGATTTTGACTTACCAAAGAAATTCACGCACAAGCTGGCTCGTGTAATCTGTTCATTGCTTCTTTAATAGCCGATGTAGGAATTTGTTTGAAACCTTTTAAGCTAGAGATTAATGACACATTGCAATTTGTCATGCGGCAGCCCACGTTCAGTGCTCTGTGCTCGCAGAAGTAGCGGAATCTGAAGTAATAAACAAATTTTTCAGAATAACTCCTTTATTTCTGCTCAGGCCTGTGTGTTCGAGAGCTCCGAGATAGATGATGTCATCAAAATAAAATTGTTTTGGAAATCTGAGCTCAAGCGTTTGAGTTTGATTAATCGAAGCAACTGGGAAGTTTTTTGCCCCCAAACTCCAACGTCGTAAGTGGCCCGATAATTGGACTGGGTCGGGAGCGAGTTCCGCGATTCAAAAGCGGTGATGCACGCACGTGTCCGACTCTTAAATAAATATCAAAATGTTAACTATCATGGTTATTTCTGTAATATTAATAAAGCGAATTACCTCTACATTAGGCGCGCAGTTCCGAAGCAGCATTAATTATTCGCGCCTCGGCGATATTTTATGGATATTATGGGCAGTTGCACTTCGGAAGGAATCTGCACATTCCATGATTCCGCGACGAGCTGACAGCTGGCTTGGAACAGGTAGCTCTGGATGCAGCTAAATTATGGTAGCTCTGAGCCAGGAGCCCTTCCAATAGTTACGCAAACAGGCTCTTAAAGTGTCTCGCCTGTCACAAGAAAGTGGCGAAATGCAAGGCCGAGAGTTACAGTTTTTATCATTAAAATTAATAAATCATCTGAGAAATTTGAAGGTCAGTCTTGAGTCTTGACGCAAATGAAATGAAAAATAACGAGTTGTAAAAAATGAGGAAGAAATTTATAAAGCTGATCATAAAGACGAAACACGCAAGTTCGTCTCTTTAGGGCAGCGCGCAGAGGACGATATCAGTCGAAAGCGTAAATGTTACCATATTTATTACATCCGCGATTTCAGCGAAATAATAACAACAATAATGAAAGATAAATAAACGACGTCCCCTCTGTAATTTCGCGGCACTAATTTTTTTTATCGATTTTGTCTTTTCGTTGCAGGACATAATAATACTGCAGTGCATTCTAGTTTATTGTCACGCCGATGTGTCGCACTTGGCCAACAATGAAATCAAAGATCAAGGCTACTCGTACCCGAAGCCGGATATCCCCTTCGAGATCCCCACAACCACTCGGGCTCCCGAGTGTCCGCGGGGCTTCCTGCGCGACGCCAACGGCAACTGCAAGCCAATCTGTCCCCCCAACACCCGTCTGACCCCCGCTGGCAACTGCGAAAGGGTCTGCCAGCCGGGATACAAGCTGGTCCAGGGAGAGTGCGTCTCTGAAGGATACAAGTGAGTTTTATCATTTTGTTGTAGTGCAAAAATGTTTAAGACAAAACGTTCCTCAGCTATCCTCGACCCGAGAAGCCGTTCACAATCCCGACTCAGCCTCCCACTCGACCCCCAACGACCTATCTGCCTCCCACGCAGCGTCCCACGTGTCCTCCTGGCACCTACCTAGACCAGACTGGACGCTGTCGAGCCCCCGAGTTGTCGACTGCAGCTCCTACAACGAGTCGACCAACGTGTCCACCCGGATTCAGACAGGGTCTGAGAGGCAACTGCGAGAAGGTCTGCCCTCCGGGAACCAGACTGACGCCCAACAACCAGTGCGAGAGAGTCTGCCCTCCAGGAACCAGACTGACGCCCAACAACCAGTGTGAGAAGGTCTGTCCGAAGGACTACAAGCTCCAGCCAAACGGAGAGTGCGAGTTTGAGGGCTACAAGTAGGTCCAAGTTTTTTTTAGGAGCTGAGTAATTTCATGAGTTTCTCCTTTTCACAGCTACCCAAAGCCGGAAAAGCCGTTTGAGGTTCCAACCCGACCTCCGAGGCCTCCTCCGACTTATGCTCCCGTTCCCACTACCACCTACGCTCCTCCCACGACTCCATCCAGAGTGACCTGCGCCCCTGGCTACGAAGCAACGCCCTTCGGAGGGTGCCAGAAGGTCTGTCCTCGAGGCACCAGGATGCAAGCTAACGGAGAGTGCGTCAGGATCTGCCCGCCCGGAACCGTCTTGAGGCCCAACAACCAATGCGAGAAGGAAGAGGGATACGACTACCCCCGACCCACCTCTCCCCGACCGACATGTCCTCCTGGAACTCGACCAGTCAACGGCAGATGTCAGAAGCTCTGTCCCGCTGGCAGCAGCTTGCAACCAGATGGCAGCTGCAGGAAGGACGACGGATACTACTACCCGGTGCCCGAGAACCCTCTCGAGACCCCCACTCGTCCACCTCCAACAACTTATCTGCCTCCAGTGACTACGAGGCCTCCACGCCCTCCCACAACCTACCTGCCCCCGGTCACAACGAGGCCTCCAACTAGACCCCCAACGACATACCTGCCTCCAGTAACGACGAGGCCTCCAACCAGACCTCCCACAACCTATCTACCTCCAGTAACCACGAGGGTCCCTACAAGACCGCCTACCACGTATCTGCCTCCCCAGACCACGAGGATCCCCACACGCCCTCCAACGACCTATCTCCCTCCTGCTACTCGACCACCCACTCAGCCTCCAACTCGACCCCCAACCCGACCTCCCACCCAGCCCCCTACCCGACCTCCAACTCGACCCCCTACCCGTCCTCCCACCACCTACTTGCCTCCCGTCACCACACGACCTCCCACTCGACCTCCCCCCACAACGAGACTTCCTCCTAGACCACCCACCACCTACCTGCCTCCCGCTACGAGACCACCCACTCGTCCTCCCACGACTTACTTGCCTCCTGTGACCACCAGAGTCCCCACAAGACCACCCACGACCTACCTTCCACCCGTGACGACCCAGAGATCGTGTCCCCCAGGCTACAACTTGGAGCCCAACGGCCAGTGCAGGAAACAGGAAGGCTACAAGTAATTATTTTACCTCATTTTGGAACGTTTATCTTTCATGAATTTTTTTACTAAAAATTGTGCTTTCTTTTCCCAGCTACCCTAGACCAGCAAGGCCTTTTGAGTACCCCACAACCCAACGCCCCTGCCCCGACGGACTAGTCCTCACTCCATCCGGTTCCTGCGAGTGTCCCAACGGATTCATCAACCAGAATGGCCGCTGCGTTCGCCCTCCACCCCCCAGACCCACATGTCCCCCTAACACCGTCCAGCTCGCCAACGGCCAGTGTGTCCTACCCACAACGACCAGCGTGCCTGCGACAGAGAAGCCTTCAGGGTATTACTATCCCAAGCCAGCCATACCATTCGTGTTTTAAGACTGTATTTAAGGGAACCATGACGAGGAAGATTCAAAATACTCAAACGTTTTGTGTACAAGTCAAAAATAACTCTTTTATTAATACTCAGCTTATTTAAGTGATTAAAATACACAATACTTTTCGGATTCTGTGGAAGTTGTGTAAGTGAGGTTAAAATTCTGTGAGTAAATTATATAAATAAAGTAAAATGCAATGAAAGCCGTCTGATTTCTTTCACGTTTATCACAAATTTGTATTTATTTCGATCGTCAGTGCTTCCTTGTGACTCACAGAGGCCCGTATGGGGGCTCGCTAGGCACGATCACGGGCTGAGATGCGTTGGCGTACAGATCGGACTGCGACGTTCCTCTCGAGACCAGTATTGTAGGCATGGAAATGGGTTTTAGTTTAGTACTGAAAAAATTAAGGGTTTTATTAGTATAACTTAGGCGAGTCATAATCACAATTTAGAAGCATAGAAAAATCAGGTAGACTTTGGCTTATTTGATTAATTTTCCTTTTAAAATATTTTTAGATTTTATCAATTTGGTTCCCCCCAAAACCCGATACTTCTTATCCTAATTTTAAAGAACATTATGATCTGATTAGACTATCTTGAGATGATTGCTCGATTTTAGGTTTAGTTCAACTTTAATTGAATTTTAAAGACTTCTTACCGATTAAGAAGACAGTAAGTGGACACGAGAGCTGCAAACGAAGCCAGTCCAATCACTCCTGCGAGGAAGACCAGCATCAGCCCAGAGCTCACTGATGTGAGGGCTCCAGTATGGACGTTCTCGGAGCAGTTATCGACCCTCGTCACAGAGAACTCTGTAAAAGCGTCCACCAGAGCAGCTTGAACGGCTTCCGAGTTCATTATTTTCTGCATCTCGTGAGGAACTAGGGGTGACCCGTGGCGCGAGAGCTGGAAGCAGGAGGAAGTGGACGTGAAGTCCAGGCTAGAGTCCGGCCTGCTGAGAACTTGGGCCTCGAATACCGTGAGATCCAGGTCAAACTGGGCCAGCTCGAACTTCGTTTTGTTAGTGAACTGAGGCAAGATGCTGATAATGTCCGAGGGGGGTTTGGAGAAGACGAATCTGGAATCAAACTGTGATTTAATCCGGGAGTTGTAAAATCAAACATCTTACTTGAGAAGGGACTTTTCCCGAATTATGAAGACCTTGAGAATCTGGTCAGTGAACCTCATGGAGCTGTTGGAGTTGTTGGCGCGGATGTTGAGCTCGAAGTAACCGTCCACGAACTCATGGAGCGACTTCTGGCTCCGCAGCTCACCGTCTGGCAGCAGCACGAAGACGCTCGTCAAGTCCACCGTGATATTGCTCTTGCGGTAGAACTGGGACACGAAGTTGACGTCCTGGATCGTGAGGTTTATGGGTCTAGCGGAAGAGTCCTCATCGAACGCCCTGACAGTGGTTATGAAGGTGTTAATCGGCACATTATGCTTGACCCCGACTGTCTCTTGGCCCATAAACTCCGGCAAATGGTCGTCAATATCGGCAATCACAATCTTCACCATTATCTCCGATTTGTCTTCAGCTTCGTACGGCTTCCGCGCGGTCACGGTTTCGCCGAGTTTAAAGCACTTTATCGTTAGCACGAATGACTCATGAAGTTCGCGGTCAATGACGTCTGCTGTCAAAATCACCGCTTTGTTGTCCTCAGTCCGGTTGAGGGCGAATAGGCCCAGCTCGTTTCCGTCCACGATAGCGTAGTTTATGGCCCCATTCTCGCCAATGTCCTCATCAACAGCTTTAACGGTGCCGACGACTGTTTCGACTGGAACCTCCTCGAGGACCTCCATTACGACGGGCTTTGCGTCCTTTTCCCGCTCGAACCTCGGCTGGTGGTCGTCCACGTCGAGGACCTGGATGTTCAGGACTCGAGTGGCGGCCTGGACCGGGAAGCCCATGTCCGAGACCTCCACCAGGACGTTGAAGGAGTCCTTTGTCTCTCGATCCAACGACTTCGTGGAGGTTATCAGTCCCGTGACCGAGTTGATCCTGAAGTACCTGGAGTCTTCGGAGTCTGGTAGGATGCGGAACTGGATCTTCCCACTCAGGGAGTCGGGGCTGTCGGGGTCCTCGGCTATTATGTGGAACACAGGAGATCCTACCGGAGCATCCTTCAACGAAAAATAAATAATTTTTTGACCTTTTTCAAGAAAGAAGACGAACCTCGGAAATTGTTGCAGCCTGGTTGATTTTGGGCGAGACAAAGAACGGAATCCCATCGTTGGCGCTCGTATCTCCCACATACAGCAGAAGACGGACGTCACTGAACAGCGAGACCTGCTTTGGAACTTGATCGCCATTGTCGAGTGCCCTGAGGAAGAAAACTCGTGTCTGAGTCTGATGCTCGTGAAAAATTTCCCGAATTTACCTGATAACCACCTCAAACGGAGCCTCTCGGCCCTTCCCAGTCAGGAGCTGTTTGGTGAAAATATTTCCAGTGATGGAGTCGAGCCGCAGGAAGCCCATGGCGTCTCCTTCGTTCAAGATCTCGTACCTCACTTCACCTCCCGGGCCCTCATCTACATCCGTAGCCGACACGCTTCCCACCAGCGTCCCGATCGGAGCTGATTCCACAACTACGGCAGTGTATAGCTGCTTATCGAACATGGGCGGCGTGTCGTTGACGTCCAGCAGTTCGATTACGATGTCCACAGTTCCCTTGTTGAGCTTGGCCGCGTTCCCATGTGAGTCCTCCGCGACTCCCACCAAGTGGATGGACGACATCGATTCTCTATCTAGTTCGACGTTCTGGGCCACTTTGATGACTCCTGTGGTGTTGTCGATTGTGAACAAATTGGCGTGGAGACCGTTCAGCTTGTACAAAACCTCGCTGTAGCCTGATTCCTTGTCCTTCTCGGTGAGAAAGGCATCTCCGTCGGTGGCCTTGATAGTCATTATGGTTTCAGGAAAACGGGTAGACTCGAGACTGAAAATACAAAACAAAATTTATTTCTAAATTTCTCGGGCCATGTGAAGCTAAGTCATAGAGCTTATCTACTAGAAGGACAACAAGCTTATCAATACAAGAAAAAAAATATATAATAATATCAAAACAAGAAAAATTTCGGATTTCCAAATTCGAAAATTTTTTGTATGGGAAAAATAGACGCTACTCTACTTTGTTTGCTCTATCTCCCAAACTATGGGTGGTTGTGTAAATGTTTGTCACTAATAAGACATAAAATAACAAAATTTGAGGTTTAAAAAAAATTGCTGTAAGAGATATTCAATAAACAAATATATATTTCACTATATGCATATGTATGATTATTTTGAACAAAATAAATTTACAATCAATCGATTTGATTGTTCCTGAAGATTCCAAAATGTGTTCGATCATTGAAATCAATCATGTGGCTGAGGAGGAACATCTAAAATATGTGAGGCACTTTAAAAAATCACCGTTTTTCAAGGTGACCTACATATACCGCGGCCATATTGGTTTTAAAAAACGCCATTATATTTTTCTTTTTTCGAAAAGCTTACGTGCAAATTTTCACGAAAATCGGAGACCATCGGAACCGACATCTTGCCAGTTGTCCCAAGCTCTATTGGCTAAGTTTACTTTGAATATTCAAAGTCCAAAATTTTCACAGGAGCTTTACTGAGAGATTAATAGATTTTCGTGAATGAGGGGACTTGCCGACATTACTAAAATATGTCTATAAAAATAAATGAATAAAAATTGAAGCCGTGCAGGGCAGCAAAAGAAGAATTGAAAGCGCAATCGTGCAAAAGGAAACGGGCGAACTTGCTCGGCAAGTGCCACAAATATGGAAGCGTTCTGAACAAATTGTTTTAACTCGAAGCTAAGATATTAACTATAGGAAAACCAACACAAAATTTTGAAGTTGGCAGATTGGTACCACAGCAAGATCATTTGTTCGTCCGGCCGTCCGTGAAGCAAATTCACTTTCCATGATACCGAAATAATATCTACCTTGTGACATAGTCACTGAAGCAGATCTACAAACGCGATTGTCCAGTGAGGGTGCCATCACGACACACACTTCCAACTCTACATCGATCGCAATTTGCTTTTATTCTACCTCCTTTTTCTCTTGCTCTTGCGAGATACGTTTCTACCAACGAGTGTACGAGGGGAATTATGTGTAAACACATTTTAAGGTGGAGCTTTACTTGTACTTTATCAGTATACATATACAGTGAGAAACGAGAAACGAGAATTATACCTGCCGCAAAAATGCAGCTAAAAATAACGAAAGAAACACACGAGAAGTAAACCTTCAAATATGCGTTCTTGACTAGCTTATTCAGAAGATTGGGCTGAGCAAATTGAGGGAATTAGGTCGATAATATTCTGAAAAACAAAAAAAACTCAAAAAATCCAAATAAACAGGATTTTCAACAGGATTGTCTAAGGCTGTTAAAGCCGTCTAATTTTAGTAAAGATTTTATCAAAATTGTGTGTTGTTGAATTGTTATTTCAGGGCAAAAAATCGAGAATTTTTACCCTGAAACCAATTTTTTTGATCTCAGGATTACGGATTACTGCCGGCCAAAAAATATTTTTCCGAGATCAATTGTTTACCCTTCCGATCACTTTTATGGGCGTTTGGGATAATCTTTCAAGATTAAACAACTCAACATGGCGGTGAATGCACTCCCGGTTTGGTGGCTCCTTTTACAAATTACAAAGCTTTTGGAACTTGTCATCTGGCCAGAGGACAAAAAAAGTAATTAGCATGAAATGACAGCCTAAGGGGTTCGGGTTTATCAATATATTATGAGGCTTGCTACAAGATTCGTCCAGATGAAAGTCAAATAAAGTCAACTGGCTAGCTATAGACTTGAACATTTATTGTGCTGAGTCCTGAGTACTAAGAAGACTGGCTGATTCGTGATTTCCCTTCAACTAGTGAATGGTTATGTGTTCGTTTTCCTTTTCTTTCGCAATCCAGATATTTCAGCACCCGCGAAATTGCGAAACTTATCGTTCGGAGCAATGGCACATGCGGTAATTTCTGTGGAACTGAGCCTTCTTTGCGTCAATTCAGGGGCTCAGTTTTAGAGAAATTAACACAGTAACGAAATATACTGCCACTGATAATAAGGTCGTTTCAGGTTAATTAACGAGGAAAGAGGAAGTTCTGATAAATTTCTGCCTGTTACAAGAAAAGGCGAATATTGAGGTGATTCATTTGTTTTTGAGATTTTCAGAATAATGGAACGTGTGCAAGAAGATTGTGCAAGCGATACAGAAGTACGTGTGAAACAAGAAAGTGAAAGCGATACAAGTTTTCAACCAACGCCAAGGTTTGCCTGTCCCAGACTTGAAGAGTCAAATGCAGAGGTGAGAACCTTCTATTCCAACTTAAGACCCACATTTGATCGTTTTACAGATTGAGGGAAAATTTAACTGCGATTCTTGCAAGGAAACGTTCACCATTCTCTCGGACAAAGCAAAGTTCGAATTTGCGGTAGCATCCCATTTTAACTCCAAAAAACACGAGGCCCATAAGAATTGCAAGAAGTGCCAGAAGCCAACCTTCATATACTTTCTGGATGATGAAAAACATTATCACGAGACCTGCTGTTGTTAATTTTAAAAATCCTTGTATGTCAAATAAAGTCAAGGCTACCAATCGAACCTCTATTGCTTCTAATCACTCGAAAAATCAGAAAGTCCCAGTTTCTGTTATTACAGCAACGTATACAGCGCTTACAGCAACCCCAGACTGAGTGACTGGTGGCTGACTCATTATCAGAGCGAGTTTTTATATGTAAATACATAAAGCATATGTAAATGCATATTTTGGACGTTAGGGCATATTTTAGGACGAAAGGGCATATTATATTTTTTAAATTTTAATTTGCATATTTTGAGATTATTTGGCATAAAATCAATATTTTGTCTTTGTATTCTATTATTTTAAGGCTTTTTCGTTAATTTGTAAGACTTAATTGAGTCCGGGGTCAAACTCTAATTTTGGTTAGACCATATGGGCGCTTAAAACGTCAACGGCAATTTGATTTGGTTAATTGGTTTACATTAATTGCAACTTCAGCCTGATTGCGAGCTCAATAGTCAAGCTTGAAACTCAAGGATTGCCTTTAACTGAAAGAGTCGCAATTTACGAGAATGTACAAAAGTCTTTGGCAGTGATGGCAAACACGGAGTTCTTAGCAAAATTGAAAGCCGTAAACGATCGTAATCCTGGCCTTAAAGCAATTCTCACAATTAGAGATATCTTAAATGGTAATGGTGGAAATAACGAAGGTGACCAGTTTGTTGAAAAGCTTTCTCCAAAGGAGTTATTGAGGTTTAAATATGCTCCGGTAACATCTGCAGACGTTGAGAGATCTTTTTCAACTTATAAAATTGTATTTTCTGATCGTCGACGATCCTTCACATTTGAAAATAAAAAAAAAACATGTAATCGTCAGCTGCAATAAATTACATTAAAGGTTTTAAACAAAGTATTTTTCGGACTACTTTATTTTGCTGTTTTTTGTATTGTATCAGTAATTTTTTAAGAGCATATTTAAGGGCATATTTGGCTATTTTTCAGGCCTTTTTTTTAGCGCTATTAATGAATTTTTCAGAGCATATAAAAACTCGCTCTGCTCATTATAACAACGGTCTGCAGGGGCTAAGAATGCAAAGACACTATCGGGGCAGCTTTTGCGGGCTTGATGGAGTCGGAGGGCAGAAGAGTGACTGGTGGCTGACTCATTATAACAACGGTCTGCAGGGGCTAAGAATGCAAAGACACTATCGGGGCAGCTTTTGCGGGCTTGATGGAGTCGGAGGGCAGAGCTCTTTCTCAGCCAACCGCAGTGCCAGTTTGATAACTTAGGGATCGAGACCTACTTCGGGACCCTTTATAAGACCCCACAAGACCCTCTTGTCAGTCTCTAGAAGATTTGAGAAGAATGAATTTCTATTTAGTTCAATGTTTTCTCACGTTTGCTTACGAAATGCTTCTGTCATATGGTTGTGGAACTCCTTCTCATCGAAAACTACTTGTGAGTCACCCAGGTTCAGTCCTGAGGGCCCTTGATTGAACCGGGGAAACCCAAAATCGATGCAGGGGTTTTTTTAAAGGCTGGACTCAACGACACATTAAATTTGTTGTCAACTTATCAAGTATTTTAGGTTTCAGCCGAAATTTTTATCAAACCGGAAAATAAGCTGGAATGACCAACATTAGTTTAGTTCATTAGAAAAATGACGAATCACTCCTCCAACAAAACACTGGGAGAAGACTTCAAGTACTAATCAGGCTACACGGCGGAAGAAAGCAAAGGAAGTTCATTTCTGTTTCAGCATGTACCTAAGAACTGTTTCTGCTGCAGAAAAAAGAAACTTCAACCAGTATAAGATTTCACACCTGCGCCTGTAAAACTATTTAAATTTTACAAAGACAAAATGAGAGTAAAGCCCTTGATTGAACAAAACTCAAAATGTAGCAAAATCCTTTCTTTTTTTCCCGCTGAAAAAACTCGTGCTAGAAAGCTTGAACACCCAATGACAAAATTTTAAGATCAAAACGTAGCAAAAATATTTTTAAAGAAAAAATAGCATTTTTGAAATTCGTCGCTTTTCTCGCTATTGTGAAATACAAACGAGCAAACACGCAGGGGAAACACAATTTGAGAGGCGGAGCTTCGTTTTGTTTTCGCCTTCCAGTGGATTTCAAATTTTTGCCGTTGGAATTTAAATCAGCCGCTACATTTATGTGTGAGCTTACTCACATTGTGGCCTTGTACGATGGCTTGCTGAACACCGGACTGTTGTCGTTCACGTTCCTGACCTCGATAGCGACGCGAGCCAGAGAGGACCGCTTTCTACTACTTGAGAGGGCTCTCACTGTGAGCGTCATGAGGGGCGTCTTCAGAGCCTCGTAGTCCAGTCGCTTCGACAGACTCAGCTCCCCAGTGCGTTCGTTGATGACGAAGAAGCCTCCGGGATCGGGAGTCTCAATCTCAAAGTCCGTAATGATGGCTTGGGAAATGGGGTCTTCCGCCTCAAACTTGAACACTGGCTTCCCGACCGGCACCTCCTCGTCGACCTCGATGCTGATTTTTGAGTTGCTTGGAGACCACTTGTGAGCCAGGAAGATGGGGTTGGTGGTCTTGTACGGCTGGATGTAGAACAGCACCTCAACAGTGTCGAACTGACTGTCTTTGTTGACCTCTGCCTTCACATCCGTGACCTTAGTAGTGAGAAAAATGGAGGCTGCAGTGTCGTAGGAGAGCCGAGCTTCCACGAAGATTTTTCCAGTCGAGTTGTCAATCGAGAAGGAGTCTTTCAGGACACTCAGGAGCTTCTCAGAAAGGACGGTTCCGGACTTGGTGGTGGCATTCACGTCAGTTATCTCGTAAAACAGCTGCGCCGTGCTGTCCGTATCCTTGGCTTGCACCTGGATCACCTCGGAGCCGACTTCTATGTCTTCTGAGACAAAAGACGCGTAGGAAGTCTTTACGAACCTGCGTAATAAAAACGTAATAAAATATTTGCAGTCTATTTTAGTGCAGTTAAGAAGTAATTGAGCCTTAAAAGGGTGTGTCTCTGAAAACGACCTCACTCTAGCTCATGAAACTGGCTCTCTTGCGCTAAAAAGTCGAGTGAAAGGTACTAAAAGTCTCACCTCGGTGGCTTGTCGTTAACGTCTTTTATGGACACAAAGACTGTGGTCGTCGCTGTCTCTGGAAACGGATTGCCAGAATCTATGGCGTTTACGGTTATGGCGTAGCTTTCTGCGTTGCTGTCTCGATCCAGAACAGCCACTTTGGACACTGTTATCAGACCAGATCTGAAAAGACAGAACTTGTTGTCAATCAGGGGAAATATGAGACTCTTGTTTAGAAAGTCGAGGGGAGATTCGGGTTACAGATCTCTAAGCCTTTTATGTGTGTAGTTCGAACAGACTTGGATTTTTGTGAGCCCTTTGTATATTGTTCCATTAGCTTAGACCTGGTCACTTGTGGAGCTGCTTTCTAAACATTGTTTGAAAAACTTCCCTATTTCTACTTGATTGGGGGTCTAGGGGGGGATTGAAAGAGTTTTTGTCGTTGTAAAAATATATCTTATCTGACTTGGGCTGAGTTTACAAAATGTTAAATGAAACTGAAATCGACTGAAGGACAAAAATTCCTTGAATCAGCTTAAATTCAATTTCTTTACTGTCTTCTAAGTCGAAAACCAAAATCTGTTCCTAAAATTCAACATGTTAACCCATTAGCTACCAGGATTTTCAAACTACGTCTAGCTGCCTAAAATTCGTAGTGTTGGTTGAATAATTCGTAAAATGCCCATAGTGCAGAAATAGGTTAAATTTTTTAACAAACAAATATGTAGTTTAGACTCAACTTTACATTTATATTGTAAGAGAGAGTTTTTTTTTAGAAATTATCTCGTTAAGTATATATTCTTAATGATTTATTTAAACTGAAAATTTAAAATCCGAAAATTTTACAACTACTTTTTTGTCAAAAAATTTAGCAAATTTCGAGAGTAGAAGGATGAAATCATTTAAAAATTGCCCGGAATAAATTTTTAAAAAATGAAGGGTCACCAGTGACCCTGTTGGTAGCCAATGGGTTAAATGCCATGTAAAAACTTGTGCTGTTGCAAACGAGTTCCTTTGCAGAATAATGGCCGTTACTTAGGAACCTGGGACCATGAAACCAAAAGATATTCGGCTAGAACGATTTCAGAGATGTTGAGCAAACTAAACGCTACGTTTGAGGTGAGCATCGGACAACATTGAACATCGGAAAATGATGAAAACATGAAAAACTCACTTCTCATTTATGTCAAAATTATCCCCGCTCCCCACAATCCGGTATGTCAGCAGCGAGTCGCTTCCGTCGGGGTCCGTTGCTTGCACCCAGGTCACGTTGTCCCCTGACTTCGCGTTTTCAGGGATGCTGACGCGGTAGGTTGAGGGGCCGGGGATGTTGTTCCCTCCCCCGACGAACCGGGGTCTGAAAACCGGTCTCTGGTTTCCGATGATCCCCACTCGCACCTTCACCACTGTCGTATTCTTCAGCGGAGGCACACCGAAGTCCGTGGCAGCCACCGTGATCTCGTACTCGCCCCTCTCAGTGTCCATGGAGTTCAACGGCTGGTTCACCAAGAGCTCGCCTGTCTCGGAGTTGATCCGGAAAACGTGTCCGGAGATGCTGTTCTCGCCTTCGATACTGTACTTGACCCTCCCGTTGCCCTGCTTGGGTCCATCGATGTCTCGGGCCTTAACGAAGAGCTGTGGCTCGAGCACGCTGGTTCCCTCCCGCACCGTCCTGCTGTACGAGTCCTCGAATCTCGGCGCGTTGTCGTTCACGTCTTCGACTTCAATGAACAGATTCACCGACGTTTCCTTCTTGCCCCCGTCCATGGCGACTAGCGTCAGCACGAAGTTCTTCTGAGTCTCATAGTCCAGTGGTTTCTTCACGTAAACTCCCCCACTGGAGCTGTTGGTGCCGAAAAAGTCGGCCCCGAACCCCTTCACGAGGTACTGAATTCTCCCAAAGTCCCCAGAGTCCTTGTCCGAGGCCGAAATGTCGTCCACCAGGTGGCCCACGCTCACGTTCTCCGCGACTTTCAGCTCCAATTTGACGTCCTTGAACTGCGGGAAGTTGTCGTTCACGTCGCTGAGGTACACGGAGACCCTCGAGGACGAGTTGAAGTTGCCATTCTTGGACTCGCTGATGACAATGAACTCGAACATCTTCTCGAGGTCCTCGGGGTTGTCGAAGTCCAGCTTCGAGCTGTCCAAAATGCGGATAGTGACGGGAGTTCTGCCCGCGTATTGGGTTGGACTCACGTCAAAGACGCCCTTGGACCTCCCAGAGGCCTGGACTCTGAGCCCGTAGTGGCTGTTCTCGAGTAGATCCAAGTCCTGAACGTACATCGAGAGTCCCGGAAGAGCCGTCCCATTTTCCAGGTTTTCCGGAATCGAGATGTTGAAGAAGGCTCTGTTGAAGGCTGGAGGGTTGTCATCTACGTCCGTAACCTGAACCGTGACTTCGGTGGCGCCGAACTCGCTAGTTGAGCCCCCGTCCTCGAACGCCATGAGCTCGAACATATAGATCCCTCCGTTCTGCTGGATCTCCTCGTCCTCCCGGTCCAAGGCGAGGTCTGTCGTGAAGAGCGCAAACTTCCCGGCCGAGACCTTCCTCACCTCGAAATGCTTGTCGTTCGTGATGATAAAAACGTCTCTGGGGTTCAAGAAGTCCCCGTCTTTGGCCTCCACCGACAGCACTTGAACCCCCTTGGGTGAGTTTTCCGGAAGCGTGATGGAGTAGGGAGCGTCCACAAAGTACGGGAGCTGGTCCTGGATGTCCATGACCTCGATGGCCACGGAAGCTGATGCGGAGAGGGGGTTCAGGATGGACCCGTCGCTGGCTTTGATGTTCAGGACGTACGAGGAGCGCGTTTCGAAGTCGAGGAACTTTCGCAGGACGATTGTGGCGTTGAAGAGCCCCGCTGAAACGGGCTGGGTGAAGATATCGAAGGTCTCGCAGGTGTCCTCATCACCGTTGGACTTCTCTATGAAGCACTCGAATTTGATTTCCGCGTTGATTCCCTCATCCCGGTCGATGGCTTGGATTGGAGGGGAGATCGTAATGGTGGTTCCTACTGGGGTGTTTTCTGAAATAATAATTAGTTACATCATTACACGTATTATGATTTTTGTGGATTATTCGATTTCTGGTTAAACGTTGAGCCATTTTCGAAGTCTAAACTAAAATGACCCTGAGTGTACATAAGGCTGGACTGTATATCGATGAGTTCTCTCCAGGCAAAAAAAAAAAAAATCAGAAGAAAAATCTTCAAACTTTAAAACTTTTAAGCCATTTTTAAGCTCAAAGTAACAAAAAAATTTTTGATTTAATAAATATTCAGTATTCAGTAATTAGTTATCAATTAAAACGCGAATAAGTTTTAGAAAAGCATCCTCTTTTTGTGAGTAAATGCCCATTTAATAATGAACCCTGATACAAATCTCAAATTGATTTTTGCCTCAAATTCTGTTCTAAATTCTTCTGTTCTAGAATTTCAAGTACATTTTCAAAGGAAATTAGAGACTTTAACTTTATTTGGCCATGGCATGAGATTTAGCCTCCGTTTATATAAAATTAAAAATTTTCAAAAATTTTCAAGGAAACCTATTTAACTAAGTAGTTCATTTTTGCCCCATGATTTTTCTTTCAATCCAATATGTAACCAAGCGGTGTCAACAAGAACCCTAAACATTGGTCCTCACAATCTTTGCTTTAAATCTTTCTGTTACGTTTTTAAAAGCATAGTTTAACATACCGCTCAATGAGGCACTGTAGGGTCGTCCAATGAAATGCGGTGCAAAGTCGTTGAAATCCTTCACGGGAATCTCCCTCCCTAGAGACACGATATTCGGCTCACTTCCTGGCACCACCGCTTCATCGGTTATGCTGATAATCACCTCAATTTTGTCCAAGACCTCGCGATTTAGAGCCTGGACGAGCCTCACGAGCCCCGTGTCCCGGTCAACGCTGAGATGAGGCCCTGATATGCTGTACTTCAGGTTCCTGCCCTCGGGATCGACGCCTGAAAGAAAACATCGTTAACGAGTGAGTGACCTCATTAATTCATGCGCGAATAAGTGTTACACAATCACGAGACATTGAGCATCTCTTTCAATGCAAAACTGGTTCCGCAACTTTTCAAATCCAATCCAGCTTTACGTCACGAGAAGTTGGTGCAGCTTTTCATGACTCACTGAGTTGCATTCCGTCTACCAGCCCAGAACCAGAAACTTTCTCGCCCACTTCCAGTTCTCCACTTCTCAGAAGCCCCCGGACTCACCTTTTAGCTGGTACACGGGGGTGTTGACCGGCGTGTTTTCGGGGAGGCTGAACTTGCTCATGTCGTGGCCGGGCACGAAGTATGGTGGCGCGTTGTAGGGCTGGCACTGCGATCCTGGGAGCTCCAGGAGTATGGCGAGACCCAGCAGTAGAAGCATCTCAAGTCTTCCATCTTGTTTCCTTCTATGTGGGTCAGAGGTAGCTTCTTTCAAAACCATCTTCTTTTCTCTCACTTCTGTACTTTTTGTTTCATCTTATTGCTAACTAGAGTATCCTAGGCTACTTGCACAGGCATTTTTGGCAGTTTTCAGTTGATTTCAGAGCGAATTAAATATTTGACGTTGCACAAGTCGATTCTTGCGTTCGACTTTGTCTGGTCATTTCTCAACACTGACTGTTCACGCAAGATCTTACCATTTACCTTCTTCTCGCGTCTCACCTGGTCCCGCACTCCCGCACTCCCGCAGACCCGCACGCTCACGTGCAGGTAGAAAATACACCGGCTTGAGCGACTTGTCTCTGTTTACATGTCGAACAGGAGAGGAACCCCGCGTCTCGAGCTCAATGAATTTCGGGGTGGATTGAAATTTCCGTTGGACCCTCAATTAATTTCCCTTTGACTGGCCCCAGCGGCATCTCTCGAACGCGAAGCTCACAGATGTGGCTCAATCGAGTGAAAGGAAATGCGTCAAAAGAGCACTAATTTATAATCTCAGGGCGAGTTCCTGCGCTCCTTTTATCCACCCAAGCTCAGCATATTGATTATTCTGTCATGCTGATTGTAATCAGATTCCCGCAACGAAGTGCCGACACCAACAACCTGCCCCAAGTACAAATGGTAATAACTACATCACATCTGTCAACCATGTTTCCATCGTGTCACTCCTCCAAAAACTAAAGTACGCGCTCTTTCATGTGCGACATTCGCGCATTTGGCATTTCCACAACTAATGCCTAATGGTGAATAGATATAATCAGAGCGTCAAGTGACTGCAACTCGATATGAAATACTTTTGAACTAGAATTTAATTATAATATCAATGAGGATACCAAAAGGTGCCCAAGGCGATTTTTAAGAGGGTAGGTACTCGACGACAATTCTTTCAAGAGCTCCGGGTAATTGAATCTTTATTTATGCACTTGCTGTGTTCGCGAATCCTTGGTGCTAGGGGTCCTGGTGGTGGGTATTCGGTCTATCGTGGTTTCCTGTCTCTCTGTTTGGAGTTCTTGGGAGCGAGGTTTGCCGATTTCGGAACTGTAACGATAAAAACGTGACGTTAGATTTTGGTTATCTAGTTTTGACTCAAATATAACAAATATGTAGTAAAAACATGTTTAAAGCTTAGTCGGGGACGAACGCATTTGAGTGCATTTTCAATTCGCTTTGTAGCAAAAGTTAGGTTGAAGTGAAAATATTTTGTCCCAAATTCCGTCACTGCAGAAACTTATTGGACCCCTGACTTCGATCCCACAGATCATAGAGCCTTAATGTAGATGCTAAATTTAATGTCATCTAACAATTACCCAAGTTTCAGCTCAATTGGATTTAAAAAATTTTCGCCTCATACAAACTTTGGGAGCTCACAGCTCCTCACCCTTAGGTCATAAAGACTTACTGTGGAACTGTTTCATCTGATTGCTGGATTTAATACCATCTAACAATTGGCAAAGTTTCAGCTCAATCGGTTGAATTTGAAATTTTGCTCTTCTGTTCGCCAGGGGAAGTCTTGGGTGGCCACTTATTGACCCCCAGAGTTTCAAAAAATTTAACCCATTTCTGAACTAGGGGCATATTTTTGTTTAACAATTTTAGTGTATAACTCCTCCAAAATTGAAGTTTGAAAATTTTAGTAGCCAATGGGTTAACCGGTTGATGCTGATGGTTTCAGTAAAAACGATTTTCACCTCGACATTTTTTTCACGTCAACGTTTCGTCACTCCATTCAAGGACCTCCTGAGGCTCTTTAGGATTTTTTATTTCTAAAAGTTTGAAATATTTTTCAATTAATTTTTCATCGGAACAATATAGATTGACGAAAGAGGAAAACTTTTACAAAAGAAACATTATTGTAAGTCACGGCTTAGTGATTGTGCGATGCTAAATACCTCAATTGACAGACCTTGAAGGTGGAAATCCAGAAATTCGAATTTTAAATGTTTTTAAAAAATTCCCTTTTATCTGATATCGGTCAAAGTCGTGGTCTGCAAACTCCTAGTGAAGAACAGGAGGGCCAGTTAAGATGCACTTGAAAAAATGATTGATTTTTCCATGAGCATCAACGTTAACCACTTGTGCATACTCCATTGAACATTCAATTCAAGAATACCAGTGATAAAATTCTATTTCAGTTCGAACTACAAAGAAGGGGTTGTATGCATGTTTTGTTACATCCAAACTGACTGCAAGAATAAGGGTAAATTTGATTGCTTGATGTTTTGGTTTGGATTCGGGGGATGTTTAAAAATGGAAATTACAAGTTGTTTGAAAAATAAAAAAAAACTTCCTCGAGAGGGACGACATCGAGAAAGTTTTCATCTTTTCTCCTTAAAAATTCGCCAGGAATCTAAACATCTAAGATAAAGTTCCTAAGTCTTATCTCAGTGTCTAAACTCGCTTGAGCATTATATCTCGCTCGTGCGACGTGCAGGAAATAATCAGATTGGCTTATCTCGGAAACCCACCAAATTAACGTATCAAGCAAATTAAGCTATTGAGTCGTATCAGACCCAGACTGCGCGGTTTCCGATCATTCGCGTTCCGAAGTTTGAGGGAAAGACACTTGAGTAAACACGCACTCCCGAATGTTAGTTTCGATACAAAAAGCGCTTGGACAGCGCCGGTTCCACGTGACCTTCATGGTCTTTCTCGGCACCTTCAATCTCTACTCCCTCCGCGTCAACCTCAACGTCGGTATCGTGGCCATGACGGAGGGCACCAAGAGCGGATTCGCGCCCGAGTTCGACTGGAACTCCAAGCAGCGAGGCGTGGTGCTCAGCTCCTTCTACTACGGCTACATGCTGATGCTCTTCGGAGGCGGCATTCTGGCGACTAGTCTCGGAGGAAGACGTCTCTTCGGCACTGGCGTCCTCGGCACCGGAATCCTGACGCTCTTTACTCCTCTGGCTGCCAGAACCAACTTCGGCCTCCTCATCTTCGTGCAGACCCTCAAGGGCATCTGTGGAGGCATCTGCTACCCCAGCATGGCCGCCATCTGGTCCAAGTGGGCACCTCCCATGGAACGCAGTCGAATGAACGCCATGGCCTTCGCCGGAATATCTTCCGGAACCGTTGTCATGATGCCCGTGTCTGGGTTTCTGGGAGAGCGCTTCGGATGGCCCTCGATATTCTACGTCACCGGAGCCATCGCTTGCCTCTGGTACGTCATCTGGCTGGCCTGGATTTCCGAGAGCCCGGAACACGATAGACTTATCACGTGTGCGGAACGAGATTACATTCTCGAGAGCCTCAAGCACCTCCAGAGTCAAGATGAGGCTAGTCGACCCCCGATCCCCTGGAGGTCCATATTGGCCTCTCCGGCAGTCTGGGCGATAATTTCGGCCAACGTGGCTGAGGACTGGGGCTTCTACACTCTCCTGATGCAGCTCCCGACGTACCTAAGCGACACTCTGGACCTCAATCTGGAGTCGACGGGTCTCATCGCGTCCCTCCCTTACATCGCCCAATTCCTGGCCATTATTCTCGTCAGCTTCTTCGCCGACTGGGCCCGTAAGAGCGGCTTCCTGACCACGACTCAAGTCAGAAAGATCCTGTGCTGTTCCGGACTTCTCACTGAGGCCTTCTTCCTCGTCCTTGCCATCGCTCTGACCCACCCCATCTACAGCATCGTTTGCCTCGTAGCTGCCGTGGCGTTCTCCTCCTTCAACACGTCCGCGTACGCAGTCAACTCTCTCGACATCGCTCCTCGATTTGCGAGCATCCTCAATGGCATGTCGAACACTTTTGGGACAGCGACGGGCATCGTCAGTCCCATTTTGAGCGGATTTATCGTTCAAGACGGGACCAGGGCCCAGTGGAATGTGGTTTTCGGAATCGCCGCCTGCATTTACGGCGTTTCTTGCTTGATTTACTTCTTCCTTGGATCTGGAGAGGAGCAGAGTTGGGCGAAGGTCAGCGAGAAAAACACAGAAATGGAAGCTCCAGAGGTTACTTATGGGAAAAAGGAGACCGTCCGGTGATATTAATCCTTACTTTGATTTAGAATAAGATAAATAAAAATACATATTTGACGAAAAGAAATCCAGCATTTTTAATTTTCAGCCTTCCAGTCTATTTAGTTAAAGACTAGTTGAGTTGAGTAAAATTTTGTCAAAGTTTGCTCTAATTCCTTATGATGCTGGCAAATTAAACCACCCAAAAATCTTCTAAAAAGATATCATTTAATCAATTTGAAAAAGGTCAAAGAACCCGATTAAAACCACGATTTACAGGTAAGTTGACATTTCACAGTGAAAAATGAATTATTTAAAAATCACATTTAAAAACTTTAGGGCAAAAGAGAAACACTGGGTTGTGGCTTTTCGAGCCGGACATCACACTTTATTAAAAACTAGACATTTTTAACTCAACGCAATTAAAAGGGTGCGAAGTGCACGCTTCAAGATCGTCGCACCGACTGCTGATCTCCGTGGACGCTCCGCTATTTCTCTGATAAGGAGGAATAGGGAACGTTCACAAACTATGATGATCGAAAATTGAGATTTTTGAAAGCTTGCAATAAGCGAAAAAGCAACGTTCAAAAGTGAGAATCGTCCATTCTCAACGTGACGAACGCACCAAATGTGCCCTTTGAGGTCTTCTAATTCTTGGGGGGCTTAACCTACAACAGCCAATTTGGGCTTGAACTGTCAGCTGTTTTAAGAGGTATTACAAAAACATCTGGTTGGGTTTTTCATTACTCATCTTCTTTGTGAAAATTGAGAAAAAGTGAGCGTACATACGTACAGTTTTTGTCACATCATCTTGACTTGAGTGCAATCAAAGTCTAATTCTATTTCTAATAGATAATACAGAAAAATAAAAAGTACCATAACAGAAAGCTAGCTGACTAAATTCCCCTTCCGAAAATACCATAACCTTGGGTTTTGGGTTAAGGGTTGCGGAGAAATTTAGTAAAGGAAGAGCGTTAGTCACACACATTTTGGTTCTTATTAGTTTTTCAATTCTTTTTCTCCTGCTTAGTTGTTGAACATATCTGACCAAACGCTAAAAACCTCGGCTTATGGTAACAGTTCTAAAAGCTTCAGACTTTGGTTGTTTTGAGAAATTAAATTTTGGCCTCCTCAGAGCAGTCTAAAAATTTCAAATTTGCGAGTTCCAGCGAGCATAGACGGAATACAGTATTATTCATAAAGCATATACAATTTACTCCACCGGCTCTTCCCTTATACCTTTCTCATTCAATGCTAACTCATACGTGCACTGAATCTAAAACATCTGCTTAAAGCGATTCGGAAATGAGAGTCGATGACTAAATAGGTTAGTCTGCTCAGTTAATTATTTTAAATTTATTGACATGATTTTAGAATGTCAGGTACCGAGTTCAAGACGAATGCAATTCACAAACAAATTTTCAAAGGTTTAGTTAAGCAAGAACTCACCTCCTTCCTTCCTGTAAGTCCATGGGCCTGAACGGTGGAACCTCGAACCTGTAGGGAAACGAGTACTCCTTGCTCGACCGAGGGGCCATCACGTCGGCGCTTTTCTTGTAGACAGGTCGCCTCTTCTTCTTTCGTCCCGGGTAGAGAGTGAGAGCCAGCTTCAGGATGTGCTCGCGGTACTCGGGGTCGTTAAAAGGGTTGAACGGGTTCAGCTGCTGAATCTGGGGGAACTTGATGCTGTTGAGAAACGACGTGTACAAGCTATGCTTCTCTCCGAGGCGAGCTTTGGTCTTCTTCGGTCGCTTATCCGGAAAAATATCCAGCATGATCTGGACCGGCATTTGAGGCCTCTGACGGTCGAGTTTCTTCACTGAGTCACCCGTAGTCAAGTCCATTATCATCTTGTTGATTTCGTAGGGGTGCAGTTTCTCGCCCAGGTGCTGCTGCGTCTCCTGATGGGTGAGTTTCTTGACCAAACCATTCTTTGGAATGCGATAGTGGCCCCTCAGCTTGATAGACCTGTTGACTGGGACGATCCTGGCCGCTTCCTCGAAGTGATAGAGGTTGGGAACGACGATTTGCTTCTCCGCTGTGTCTGGAAGCTCAGCCTCTGAGGCCTTCTGAGAGGCGTTGAGGTGGACCACGAACGCCAAGCAGCCACAAAAGACGATCAAGATGACGCTCGAGGAGGATATCAGAAGTGCGTTGAACAACTGGGACTTTCTTTTCTTCCCTTCATTCTGGTCTCTAAAAGAACACAGTGTTTCGGAACACTGATTTACTCTGAAGGCCACCTAGTTACCTGTAAAGCCCGAACGAGGAGGTCCTGAGGTAAATTTGCCTCTCCGATGGTGAGTCTGACATCTTCTTCGTCTCAAGCTCCAACTCCAACTGCGATCATTTGGTTAGTTGAACTTTAAAGACAAGCAATTATTCCCGTCAACTGTTTTTAATCACTAAGCATAACATTTGACGGCGTCTTCCACGCTCGGCGACAGCTCTCGGTGTCACAGTCGCACCCTCCAGTTGGCGTCAGCTAGAGATGTGAACAGCCTCAGAAACTCTATTGGATTAAAACTTCATGGTGAGATGCACCCAAGCATTTTCTTGTTTTCACTTACACTAATCTGCGTTTTGCCTGCCAGATGACTTCCGAGCGTCGAGTCGATTTGGGTTCGAAAGTCTTCCATACTCAGCAGCTCAGGACTCCTAATTCGTACCTGTCATGCCGCTTTCACGGGCTATTAATATTGAACCCGTGCAATATGTGTTTTAGAGCGTGCCAAAATCCATGTTAGCTCTTCGATTTTTCGGCACTTTTGGCAACACTTTTTTTCTAACCCATTACTTATCGGAACGAATGTAATGCACCGTGAGGAGCAAGGGGTTTAACCGATCCTTTATTTATTGCAATTTTTATCGATCTTATTTTGCAATTTTTATGTTCGCTTGACTGGGCTGGGCGGCGGCAAGAGCAGGATAGACCTCTCAGAGATATCAATAGAAGTCACATTTTTGCTCTCGGGCTTTATTTTGTAAGTCACTTCATATTAGAGCAGAACTGGAAATGTTTTTCGTAGTAAATGGGGCTTAATTTTGAAGTCAAGTAGAAGCGCAATATTTATTTTTAGGTGGATGTTGAATTTTCCAAACCTTGGGAACTTCCATTTCTACAGAGAAAGGCTCATGCAAATCTTCACAAGGTTGGATCTGAATAAAGGTATAAAGGGGGGTTCTAAAGAGACGTTCTTAAGTTTGGAGTTCCTTCATCCCCGATGTACAAAATGGACTGAGACTCCGCCCATCTCTTTCTTCCTCCCCCTCAACGAACACCGCGCGCTCTAACTAGCATTTCATTAGACCTTACTCAAGCATTACTAAACTGACACACATGCACAGCTGGAGAATGAACTACTGCTGGTACTGGCACCCCATTTTAATAATTCAGAGGGTGAGAGAGTGAGTATAAGGACCTCAGTCGGTCCCGAAATGAACTCAGTTGGTGAAAAACGTTCGAAGCAAGAGGAATGCGGACAGGATTTTGAGGAACCGCACTTTAAATAACTGAAACAACCATGTCGTCATACGGATTCGATGAGACGAGCTGCCTGGACTTCGACGACTCGTCGGACAGCGGATTCGAGAAGAGCTACGAGAGTGCCACCTTCCCAACTCAAAACAGCAAACGCAAGCTCCAGTTTACACCCTATCCCAAGCCCCGACCCAAGCGGATCGAGGACGACATCATCCTGGCGGAGCTCGAGAAGGAGTTCGACCCGGACAAGACCTCCACGCCCAAGAAGGAGCAGAAGTCAGCTAAGCGCAAGTACGCGCAGGGCAAGGCTCGCATCACGAGATCGCGGTCGCCCAGCCAGGTGCAGAAGATCAAGAAGTACCGCCGCTTGAAGGCCAACGACCGCGAACGCAACCGCATGCACATGCTCAACGAGGCTCTGGAGCGTCTGCGGCTCTCCCTCCCGAGTTTGCCGGAGGAGACCAAGCTGACGAAGATCGAGACCCTCCGGTTCGCCCACAACTACATCTTCGCCCTGGAGCAGGTCCTCGAGAGCGGCGGGAAGATCCACCTCGACCTGGAGAAGCTCCAGAACCTCACTCTTAGCGGCGAGCGCATCACCAAGGAGCTCTTTGAGATGATGTTCGCCAACCCGTCCTCGCAGGGCCAGCCCTACCAGTTCTACCCGTTCCCAGGCCAGCCCCACTTTGCCAGTCCCCCCTACTCCCGTCCCCTCACCAGTGACCAGCGCTACGACGTGTTCCGTTCCGCCTTCGAGACGGCCTCCGGGACCAGCATGAGCCCCTACGTGGCTCCCACCTACCCTCACTTCCCGCCCCCGGCGCCATCCTCGTCAGCGGAGGGATACACACCCAACAACTCGGACTACTTCAGCGACAGCAGCGCGGCCGCCCTCCACTGCGAGAGCAGCTTCTTCAACCACACGCCCCCCTGGAGAGAGAACGCCGACAGCCTCCTGGAAACGACCCACTTCGACTGAGACGTAGTGCAGAAAGTGTAAACTAGAAGGACTTTCCCGTGATACTGTGCATAGTGGAGCTTAAACCCTTTTTCTTTTTGAGGTGCTTGAAACTATTGAAAACCTTTATGAGGTGCCAAAAATGCGAGAGATCAAAATACCAAAATGGCGACCGACTCAGTGAAAAGTGCACGTTTTTCCGGACTCGGAAGTTGTTTTGAACCTGCCACCTGTGCCAGGAATTCAGGCAAATCGTAAAAAAGTAAAAAATCAGATCAGTGCTGGCCTTTACTGGACCTACAAGTTTCAGGTTTCAATTCTGGAACCGATTGTTTAAAGGACTTAAAAGTTGCTGGAAACTTTCCGTCATAAGTGGAAACAGTTATTTTGATCACTCAGACATTTTTGAAAATTCTCTGAACCTATATTCTAGTCATGTAAAGCAATAGAAGCACTTGAAGATGTCGAAACCCCTGCTTTAATTGATCAGAACTACACGTTACGATTAATTAATTGAAAACGAGTTTCACAATGCCTCCTCAAGTCCTTCAATTGAAAGTAGAAAACGCAAATTATTAATGCAATTTATAATAAAGAAAAAACATATACGACCTCATAAAAATCTTTAAATTATGTTCCTCATTGTTCCTCCTGACACTGCAACGAATTTCGGAAAACAAACGTCGAGTGGTGCGCCAGGGGTTGCTTTCGAGCGCACAATAAGGTACGTATTCTCTACCTCTGCTTTGATGATGTTTCAAATTATACATCTCACCTTTTTTGCATAAAAATCACATAAATCAGGGCGTAAATGACGTTTGGAAAATGTCGAGAGGACCTTCAACTTGTTCTATTCCCCTAGGACCTATCCTTTTGAATGTTTTGATCGATCGATCATGAGGTCGGGACGCACTGAGGGGTTTTTCAACTGTCCGTCTGTCTGCTTATGACGATTTAGTTTGATGGGCTATACAAAATTCTAATTCCATTTCAGGACGCTTTAATAGTACTTTGACAGTTCTTGATACGTTCACTTACATCTAAAAAACTGCACTAACGGATCACACGGACCTTTTCGAATAAGACTACCCAGTTAAGTCTTGTTTGAAAATCTGACGGGACCTTAACCTTTTCCAAACTACGTTGCCAGCATTGTCAGGTGAATTGAGACCTTCGGTGTTGGAAACACTCTATGGAAAAAAAGCATTAATTTTACCTTTAATGAGTTTTAAGTGAAAAAATTACCGTTTGGTCTAGCTTACGCTTTCGACGCTCTCCAGAGCGTTTGGATGTTTCTGGCTCTCCAGAACTTGTAGACGCTTTTAGCTCTTCGGAACCTGTCTTCGCATCTGGTATCGCTGCTTTTCTCTCGAAGATCGCTCTTAAAACCCTACAAAGGTATAAGATTATCAATGAACTCTTAACACAAACTATTTGAAAAGTCAGCGAGGAACGAATTCATTCTTAATTCGACTTTAAATCCCTACATTGATTGTACCCAAAGTTTGTTAAGCATATTTCCCACCAAAGAAACTTTAAAGAAAGCCCCTTTAACATGAGAATTAGGCAGCTTGGAACTAAAATTTTAGTTTTAAGTGCATTTTCAGCATTTTGCAAAAAAAATGAACTATTGTGGCCGTTTTGCCGTCTGTCTGTTTGAAATTTTATAACTCAAGAACCAGAAGAGCTAGGGAGTTGCAGTTTGCTGCATCCTGTAGGGCCTGGTTTGTAGAGGTGCAGGCTAATAATTTTAGACCCCCATCCTCTCTTGGTGGGGAGAGGGGGGTGTTTTATGTTTGTATGAAAACTCCTTATTTTACATACGATTGAGCTGAAATTTTAGAATGTTGTAGTCTGTGTAAAATCTAGTAAATTATAGCACCACATGTGACCCCGACCATGTACAGGGACGGAGCTAGGAGCCCTCAAAGTTTGGTCTTCTCGAAATCTTTGAAAATGCACCCTTTAGCTTAATCTCCGATTTTTTTAGTCTGATTAAATCTACCTACCACTTGTTTTCATTTTCATTTCACAAATTTTTTAAACTAACAATATACAAACTAAAATAGCGCTCTCTTAGATGCAGCTTTATCTAAAAATGTTTAACTTTAGAGTCTTGCGCTCTTACTTATTGGCAGTATCCAGGTTCTCCAACGTCCTCTTGAAAAGTTTCTGCGAATATTCAACATCTTCTAGGGCTTGATTTACTTGACTTTTAAGATGCTTGTTCAGCTCCCTCAACCGGTGTGTTTCCTTCTCAAAGTACGATAACTCGTACTTCAGAATGACTATAGTCTCTTTGTGATCCCTAATTTCCTCTCTAAGGGTATCCATTTCGAGACCATCTTGAAGTTTGAAAGTCGTGACCAACGGTTCCGTACTAAAAAGTCGGATTGGAGGGCCAGTTACTTTGGCTCGACAGTGAGGACAAGTCCGATTTCGTAAGGACAACCACGTTTCCAAACACTCCTGGTGAAAGATGTGTCCACATTCACCAGGAATCACCAATTGATCTCGTGTCTCGTCGTCTTGGCATATTGCACAAATTGGTCCTTGATCAGACATGGCAGACACTTTTCACCTGAAATCAAAGCAAAACATTAAAGAAACAAGAACTAATTTTTTAAAGTGCATTTTCAACATTTTGAAAAAATACGCTTGTGTGTCTGGTAGTTCCTTCCGTCAGCTTAAGTCACAAAGGCTTCGACATTATAAAAGCTGGGGTTTTTTGCTTGTTGTTATGTATGATCTGGATTCTGGAGGGTGGTGGAAACACTTTAATTTTTTTCATAAAATTGTCTAGGTGTGACCAGGAGGTTTTCTCGTTATATAAAAGTTGCTCATATTTCTTCTGATTGAGCTGAATTTTCAAAATGTTGTAGTTAGTGTAAAATCTAGCAAATCATAGAACACATGTTTGTTCCCATCACCTAAGAGTTCGAGATGAGGGGTCCCCAGAGGAAGGAACATTTTAGTTGCTCCAATTCAGCTGAAATTCAGAATGGCCAGCTAAAATACCAAATTTAGACATTTTTGCTTCTCAACATGGTCTTGAAAATCGAACACATCTGGAAATTTAACAAGAGAAAACTCACGACTTCCCTTGCGGAACACAAGGGCAAAATTTCAAAATCATAAAAATATCAAAAGCATTGGCATTGAATTCACCAAAAATAGTTCTGCTGTTAGTCTCTATGACCTAAGGGTGTGAAACTGAGGGCTCCCAATTTTTTTTGTGGAAAAATGTTTAGCTTCAATTGAACTGGAACTCGAGCAAATGTAAGATGGCATTTAATCTAACAAAACCACTTCTGCAGTAAGCCTCCATGACCTGTGAGATCAGTTCGATATTATTTTGATCAAAATTTTGCGTTCGGCCGCGACCAAGCTTGAAAGCTTCTTTGCTAAAGGAACCAGAGCTATGCGGCTGCCCTCCATTTTGAAAATTAGCAACATTGCGACATCGTAAAACTACAGATAGTCCCAGTCCTTACCATAAAAAATTACTCTCGCAAACGATTGAGTAATAGAACACTCTTGGAAGTCCAATAAAACCTAGCAAATGTTTGCTGACTCACACGACAATTAAATTATTCTGAAATTCCGTCTCGAACGTGATCTCTTGGATCTTTATCTCTAAAACTTCGTTCATAGTTCATACTAACGGAACACCGAGGTCGACTTAGCTTCAAAAATGCCGGTAAATTTTGCATTCAAACAGGCGTCCTTCCACGTGTCCATAGCAACCGCCCAAGTTTGTTCAAAGGTGCTCAGGAAGCAGCAACCATGTTCACGAAGAAGGAAAAGCTCTTGATTCGCCCCTGGATCGTCCAGCGCTACAACCAGCACCGAGACAAGGTGGAGAAAGCCAAGCCAGCGATCGACTATCTGCCACCAGCGGACCACAATCACGTAACTCTGAAGCTCAAGAAGGCGCAGAAGGAGCTCGAGCGTCAGCAGCGAATCGAGTACGAGAACATCAGGCTGTTGCAACGACTCGGGTCGATAATGAGCCGCAAGAGAATTGACAACTTCTGGACCACTCCGAGGCCAAACTTCCTCAGCCGCGAGCCGCTCTACGACTACGCGCGTAGGCCCTCACGCTCGAAGTCATCGACAAGCTTCCCCTCGCTTTCCGAGGAGGCTCTGAGACGCCGCAAGTCGCGCAGTGCTGTGCGATGCAGTGCCTGCTCTCACCAGGTGGCATTGAAGTTCGAAAAGTCTGGCTTCGAGGAGCGAGTCCCCTTCGCTCCTCCGCGCCAGACCAAGAATCAAAAGCTCATCGAAACTCCCTCCAACGTTCATGTCTGCTGCGTTTACTGCTGCTAAGTGAGGGCTGGAGAAGAAGGGTTTTCATGAATCTAATTGGTGAATAACATAACTTGTAAACTTAGCAACTAAGGTATTTTATTTCAGAATTTAATTATTTTTAATATTAAAATTTGAATTTAATAAGCCACAAATCGAAATATTTAGCATTACGAATTATTACTACAGTAGTTTAAAAATAATAATGTAGATATAAGTCGCGTTACTACACAGAATATACAACACCTGGACACGTAATGGCATTTTCAAAATAGTTTAGGTTCCTCATACATATGCAGTAACTTGTCCAGACAAAATCGAACTGAATGGAAATGTTTGATTTGGGATCTTTTGAAGTACATTGCGCACAAGGAAGTGTATAAAAATAACTTGATTCAAAATTGTGACCGTCACAACAGAAGCAAACTAAACAATTTGAAATAGTTGACAAAACAGAGCTTGTCCATATGACCGAGTCTTAAAACTTGAAGCTCAAAACAAGCTATATTTTCTAGAATACTGTCGAACCCAGCGAATGTAATCCTTGAAGTCTGTGGCCATCACTCAGTTTTAAAAAGGATTTTTTTAACTAAAAATAAATAAGAAACATAGACTTATAAGGATTTTTCTACCTGTATCAACTAAGAATTTATCATACTGTGTTCAAGTAAAATAACTTCAACAAAACAAACTACAAATAATCAGGTCTAAAACGTTATTTGCTCTATTTTATTATGCAGGCGCCGTTTACCTTTGCGTCCTGTTTGCTTTCAACCCTTGCAACAAGACAACAAGTTGAATCGTCAACGGTGTAACTCACACCTGTTGGCTGGCGGCTACAAGTCTGCCGCAAACTCGTATGAAGTCTTCAGATCCCGATGAACAAGGACCAGATGGATATCGTGTCAGCAGAAAAATGCATTAGATTTTTTGGAATAAAATAAGCACCGAATTTGTACGACTCAAATCAATTTACGAAAATGGATTAACGCTCTTCCTGATGCGGATGTGGACCCCTCCAGCGACAGCTCATGCCCGAGTCCTGTAATTTGCGTTCTTTCTCTTAGCCGTCGAACAAAATATATTTACCAATAATAATATATAAATCCGAATACGAATACGTCATGTTAAGCCAAGTTCAGCTGAGGGTAATTTACAATACATACATATCCAGAGTAGAGAGCTTTATTCTCGGCAAATGAAATAAAATCTCCATTCACGATATCTGGTGGTCTAAATCAGAAAGCAAACTGTTTGACTGCAGTATTTATGGACTGGCAGGTGACGTGAAATCGGCTATTGTTCTCAATTTTTCACCCCTCATACAAAATAAATCGCATTCATGTCGGCTCTGCTCGACCCAGCTCAGGCGTATGAACGTGTATGGGCGCCTCTAGGAGCGCAGTTAGTGCCACCGAGTCTCTCGCACTGCGCTGGCTTGCACCGGTTTTTCAGTTGGATTGCTCGTGTTACGTGCTCCCGGGTTGTTTTTTAGGTAGGAAATTCGATCATTAATCGCGATCGAATAAATCACGACAATCAGAAAGAGACATGAAAAGTGTCACTTTTGGTGTAAAAACGGGGGAACTGAGTGAAGTTGTGTGTTCTGTCGTTACTAATGCCGATCGTGACACGCCAACTCATTTTAGAACTCTCTGATCCCTTCTAGCTAAACTTTTTTACCAACGAGAAAACGAAACATAGCATCAGTTAAATTAAGTCTTGAGACAGGAAAAGGCTTACAATTTATTTTTTACCTAAATTAATTTAACCGAATTAACTTTCAATGCTATACAAAACTATTTAAGGACTTCAGAAAGTTCAGAGGTTGCCTAAAGTTATTCAATGTCTAAAATATTAAATCAAATTGAATCAAGCAAAATCGGTCATTATTTATTTGCATAATAAAGACAGACCTGTGCTTGTAAAATGTTGAGAAGGTGTTGAAGCAAAAATCTAGGCACTGAATACTTACATATGCCCTTCTCCACATTATGAAAATTCACCCATGAGTGTTATCAGTTATCACCGATTTGCTTGAGTTAATTTAACTATTTTTGATTTATTTTTTTTAGATTAGAATGTTTTACTTTTCTTATTACAGGTTACTTTTATTAATCGTAAAACACCCCCATACCTCCAACCCCTAAAGGGAGTGGGGTCTAAGATTACAAACTTTCCACCCTACGAACCATTCTAAACACCATCTAAAAACCGCAGCCTTATAGCTATTTTTATTTTTGAGTTATAAATCATCTTTTTCGAAAATGCTGAAAATGCACTAAAATATTTTTCTTAAACAGAGGAAGCAAATTTAAGAAAGTGAGTAATTTCCAAACTTTAAATCGAGATTTTTAAAATTGGATAGGTAAACTTAATCAGATATTTAAAGTTCTAAATAGTCAGTCAGCCATTTTTTCAAAATCGTAAATATTAGAATGAACATTTTCAAGTTGAAAAATTTCCAAATTAAATTTAAAAGCGGTCTCATAATTTGTTAGTATGCCAAACATAATTGAAACCCAAACTTAATTTCACGCCAAATTATTATTTACCCGAGTTAAGCGACATTGATTCGACAGACCGCCACGAAATCACATCAATTAGGTAAATCTCTCAGGTCACGTGTGTCGAATGCTCCCTCCGCTGCGATCCGGAATTCCTCCGTTTTAAACAAGCAACCGTGAAATTTGTTAATTTGATGTTCGCTCCTCCTTCGACAGCACATCTGAGCATTATCCTAATCCGCGACCTTGCTTTGGCGAGATTAGGGAATCAAATAATAATCATATCAGTTTTGATAATAGTGCACATTTTAAACATTTCAGCAATCGCATATCCATGTAACAACTCTAATCTGTTCATCTTGTCAATATCGCACAAAGCACTCTCTGGTGTTTCGCGTTGAGCGATTGAGGGTTCGTCGAATAACAAATGAATATTTAAATACTCCGGGACCGGGCTTAGGAAGCAGCAGAATGTGATCAGTGAGCCGTTCGTGAAGTTGTGAGAGGAGGGTAGGAGCGCTAAACTGCAAATGCTTCCCCACCCCTTTTTCCGTCCAATGTTCTTTGTAACAATTACTTTGACGCATTTCAGGCGAAAAGAGCAGGGGTTGAAAACTCATGGAATAACAATCACTGGCAACATTGCTGGTCGATCGTTAGGTGCCCGGCTTCGTTACCCTTTTGAAATTGATTTTGATAACTTTACAGCTTACACGACCATGAATAAAAATTTTATCAACAAATTGAAGCCGCGTCAAAGCAAAAGCTAGAACTAGCTTGTGTTCGTGGTAAAGCTTGTGTTCGAATTTACAGAAAATTATAGTTTTTTGCATCCAAAAGAGACCAATCTCAAGGTTATTCAAACAATGTCCATATAAAACGAATCTTGAAAATTTTTGAAATTCATTATTGTTCATTTTTCATGCAAAAATCAAACTCCGTATTAGAATTCTGAATGTAAATATTCCTAAAAATGAATTAATATAAATAAATATATGTTCTGTAAAATTTTTACTACAATCTTCAAAAGTAGCAAAGTCGTTTGGATTTTAAAATAAAATTAGCTTGTCTTCAGTCCTGAAATGATGCGTTATACGTAAATTAGCCACCAAGTTTTTATAAGTTTTTGAAATTTAGAAAAAACTAAAAATATTTTTTTGTATTTTTAGTTTAGTCAATTATTATCTTAAGTAAATTTTAGGGAAACATGCGCAAACCTTATAATTTTTTATCTATCAATAAATCTATCCACATCTGTAGTGAGCACTTAAAATGCCTAATGAGTCATTGACGATTCTTAGAAATCTACCAGACCATGCCTGAAAAACCTCAAAACGATGCGAATTCGTACACATAGAAAATTCCTCTCCGATATAGAACAGACTGACAGAAAAATTATGTTGCTCTTAATACTGCGTTTTCTGCTTGAATAGCCCTGCAATAAGTCGGTTACAATCAGATCGCGAATGTTGAAGCGGAATGATTGAAATAGGGGCATAGCAGTGACAACATTTTGAATTCTTCAAAGTATTTTGTTGGCCTAACTTTTTTTATTTTTGAGTGTAATCTTTTAAACAAACGACAATGGAGGGCAACTACTTAGCCGTGTTTTTACATGCATCTTTCTGTCATTTGGGGTCGTCACAATGCACTCAGCAGGACGTTTTGGGTGCTTAAATCGAATCACTGAACCTTTGCACATAAATGATAGTGATTCTGTCACCTAAGATAAAAGAAAAAGAGAAAAAGAAATAAATGGGTGGTTAGGAGATAATCCGTCAATTACAATAAATAGCGGACCCTCTGATTGGAACGTTTCCGCCGTCCCTCGGGTCCAGAAGGAAGGTTTTGCATTAGGAACCTCTTTCGTTGGCGACACTCCTGATCTTCTCAAGCCTCTCCAGTCGACACGCGAGGAAAAGGCGACTCGTGATAATGCTATTAAGGGTTAATAAAATTATTAACTGTCCCAATAAAAATTAAAGTGGCTGCACGCGCTTCTGCTTGTTGTTGGGCGACGCTGCACGTGCGCGGGTGTGAAACCGGCTGTGGTTCTGGGAACGTGCACAAAGGCTAATAATAAGTTGTCTCAATGCAATGATGCGTCTATTTTGAATTACATTAAATTATCGCCGTGTGATTGCGATTTTTAGCATAAATACGAGCATGCTCTTCCGTCTAATTGAGGGTGGAAAGTTTTGATAGTGAACACGTGTCCGCCTGCCCCCACTTATTAAGGCGTTTTGATTTCAGAAGTAGCACCCGGTTATTAAGGAGTGTGATTTTTTATGAAAGTATCATTCTTTTCATATATTTTAAGGATAAGGCCTTCAAGTGTGCATCAATTGAGGGCTGTTCAAAAATATATTGTAGTTCAATCAAATCAATTAAAGGGAAGGGCATTTGGAATAACTCAGGGTCCAGGGATACAGCAAACACTGAATGGCTAAAAGCAGACCGAAAAGCACTGTTTTCACAATTGTATTTTCTACTTTTACAGACATCATAAAAATTATCATCTGACATGTAAAATTTTGAATAGCCTGAGTCTTCGACTTTCAGGAGTTTTGAAACCATTGGGGTTCTTCTTTAGATAAAAACATTGTTTTTCTACAGATTTTATTACTTATTGAGTTTGCTTTCCCAACCCTAAGGTTTCAAACTAGAAATACAAGCCAATAAGCGTCAATAAAAACAATTGCAGTGTCTCTTAATTGATAAATGTTCTATTACGGGGAATCCATGATCTTTTACAGTGTGGACAACTGTATGCAAACACCCAGAAAGCAGACTGTAAAAAAAGCTCGAGGAAATAGAATCTAAATATTGACGACCAAAAATTGTAAAAATTGTTAAATAATGTACAGGAACACAATGGCCTCGTCGCCGCTTTCCTTGGGCTTGTGCCTACTTAGATCAAATAAATAAATGTTCTATTGAAAATTTAATGGGAAACAAACGAAAATTATAAAAATATTCCGTACAAAAATATGAGAACGAAAAATTTAATTAAAAACGAGGCACAAAATTTTTAATTTTGCATTCAAAACTTTTGGAATCCATGACTTAAACATTCCGACAAATACCCAAAATAATCCAGTGTATAGGAGGGAGCGTAATAACCAGGTTAAATTAACACTTATTTGTTTAGTGAGAAAATTACCACCATATGCTCTATTGCCGCCTCGGGAGTCCACCAGCTAGCCAAAGTAAACAACGGTTTAATTATTTATTCAATAGTTACCTTTATTTTATTGTTAGATGAATTATTAGTTTCACTATGCGTTTTAATATTCGTGTCTCTTCTAAAAAAATTAAGTAGTACAGCGATATAACATTTATATCATGGTAACCTAACAAGAACAATGTGCTCTCAAGACAGTAATGAACTCAACGTTGTCTAAACTCCAACGGACGAACCACCAAAACCAATGAAACAAGTACTTGAGCAATTTTCGGCTAAAAGATGTAAAAATATCACGCTACTGCTTAACAATTTTATATCTTCAAAATTTGGCATCGATTTTGGACAATTCAAGCTGACTTTTGAATTTCGCGAATGACATGAAGAAACGCAATTACGCAAACGATAATGAACGAATGCTACTAAGTTGCAATCAATGTTTCCTCTGAAATTCCTTTTGCTTTTAGTAAGTATACATACTAATTTTGTGTTAGCCCTCTTGTTACTACTGTTGCTTACGTTATCAATCAAGTGACTCCATATTATCAATTGTATGATTATTTTCTTTACTTTGTTACTATTCAAATAGCAATTAATTATTTTTGAGTAATACAATATTTAAAACCATCTTGGCAGTGCATTAAAAGTTACGCATAATGTATGTGTGTTCTCTTGTGTTCGTCATATTATTATGTATCGACTAGTTGTAGTCAGGAGTAATCTTGATGGGGTGTTGAGGTGTTTGACTGCAAATCAAGATTATGAATATGAGAGGTCTTTTAATATTTTAAGGAAAAAATCTATGTAAATTTTTTACAACCAATTTTAGGGATTTTTTCAAAATTTTTCTCGTGAGCAAGAACACCAGCTAACACCCCAACACCTCCCAAACGACCCTGCCCGGCAGTATTTAATTCAATTGTAATGTAGATATTTATGTATCATTAAATGTAACACTTGCTGTCAATGCTGCCTTCGCTAGTAACCTGCTCCTCCCAAGGATCCCTGGGTCCCGGGTCCCGGGCCCGGGCACGGCACGGAATGGCAGTTCCAAAGACGCTGAACTTGAATACTTAGTTAATCTCAATAAATGCCTTAAATTTCATTCTTGTTTATATTTGTGTTTAATTGTTTTCTATTCCATGCACCGCAACTTGGATCGGCGTCGTTGCTCCTTCAATTGCACTAAAACAAGCTTGCAGTGCGCTGAGACTTTGTCATATTCTATTGCAATGAACATTATTCTGTTTGTAAGGCAGTGGTTTCAGATGTCCTCTACACTTATTACAATGTTATTGTTTACCATTACCGAGCCAGAACTACGTGAGAACGCCTGCTCTCTAATTATGTTAGACTGCATCAACAATTCCTCGCTTTCGAGTGGTGACTTACAGCTACCTAGTTCGCTAGATGATTCTCTTAGATGCCTACTGCCATACTTAAGATAGGGATAAGTGTGGGTGTGTTTAGGTTTCACGGGTACGATGATTAAAAGTGCCTCGAAAAGAGCATCGATATTAATCACTTCTACTACCTATAACCTTTTGTGCCGAGACAAAGCCATTGTTACGTTTATGTTTCAAAACTTATCTTCTACATCTAAAGGAATAATCAAAATTGATACACTTATCGGTAAACTTAGGAGTCCTGCCTTACGCTAGAACAACCATTTTACAAAATTTACACCTCAGATACTGGCCTGCAACGGTGTTGCAGTTATGATACACGTTCCTACGATTATTTCTATTATGAGCCTACAATTTTGCTAAAAATCGGTCTGACTGACTGGAAAAGTGTGGAAATAAGCGTATTATTCCGTGGTTGCCACGTTCTCTTGACGATTGTGAGTTGTAAAACCGCTTATGTGAATCTAGTTTCTAACTCTTACGATTTAGTAAAATTTGTTGGGGTTCTTGAGGATCTTCCTCGCCTGGGACTGGATGGCTCTGAGGACACTCCTGATGCCTACCGGGTCGTGCAAGCGGAAGTTTCGCAGTCTTGATCCATTGGTGGAAGTGAACCTGTTGAACACATTATTTGGTTATATCAGGTCGCTGATAGTAGTTGGCTAATTTCTTATTTGAACTTGAAAAATTCTGAACAAGTAGTTTGAGCTTTGAAGGCTCAGAAGAAAAAAATGTAGAAGCCAGAGATTCAAGCTCAAAAGTGTATATCTGAGTAGATTGGGTACAATGTAGATTGGGTTTAATATCTTATATTTTAGTCTGAAATCCTGAGACTCTAGGAAGAAAAATGAAAATTTCATTGAAAACACAAGAGCTACAATTCATTCGGATTAAAACATTACAGCTGTTAGCTCTGAAATACCTTAATTTGACCAGGAATGAAGGAGATCTCACTAAAATTTAATTTTTCGGAATTTTTTCAGATTTCCTTTCGGTAAGAACGACATTTGTGTAGAAAAGATACTCACTCTATATTCTCCGAGCTATTCTGCGTAGTGAGATTGAAGCTCTCGAGCTCCAACCCCTGGTCTTGCGAGCAGAACATCCTGTTTTGTCGACTCAGGTTCTGCTGCCAGCCGATCTCCCGCGACAGATTCGAGTTCTTGCACCGAAAGTGAGAGTTGGGGGGTCGGGAGTTGGTCTCCGTGTTGAAAACCAGGGACGAGTGGGACGAGGAGAGAGAGACAGGGAGGTTCGAGGCCAGGTTCACCGAGTTCTTCGAGATGTTGGACTGCTTCTCGAACATCTTGAAGTCCGTCGAGATGTCGTAGATGTTGGAGGAGGAGCGCGAGAAGACGTTCCGCTGCATGTTCTGGATCGAGCCGTAGTGCTTGGGGACGGCCTCGAAGGTGTTGTTGAGTGGTGGGGAGGTCTTGGTGTCGGGAGGCCTGTCTGAGTCAGCCTGCAGGAAGTCGAGGTAGTTGCTGCTGCAGTTTTCGACGATGCCGCTCTCGTGGTGGAAAATGAGGGCGTTCCTCTCGTCGTTCTCGGCACACCAAATCGAGACCGTGTTGACGTTCTGAGCCGACTTGTACAGCTTCCGGTGGTGGAAGCGTCGTTTCCGGTCCTCCTCCGCTGCCTGTGCCTTCTTGAGGTCCCCGAAGAAGTTCCACTTGATCTTCGACGGCGACTCGTTCGAGTTCTCCCCGACTTTCTTCCTACCGGCCTGAAAATCCGCAAGAGTCAGTTTGAGCATTTTCACCTTTTTAGGTCCACTCACCTGGTAGTAGGTGGCGTTGTCGAGGTTGACCTTCGAGAAGTGATTGAAGGGCTCCGTGCGAGACCGAGAGCCACGACCGACGTTGTTGACGGAGTGGGAGGAACCCATGTTGTGGTTCCGGGACAGAGTGGAGCTCCGAGAGGAACAGGAGGTTTCACTGTAGTACGTCGGGATGCTCGGCTTAAGGCAGGCTACGGTGTTTGTGAACTGGTCGAAGATGTAGGGACTTCCTCGAGTGCTACTGGCAGGTGTCGAGCGACGGGAGCGAGCGCTGCTGCTGCTGCTCATGCCGAACTTCGTTGGGGTCTCCGAGGTCCCATTGGAGGATTTGCTAAAATTTCTTACGGACCTCCGGATGCTGGAGTTGCGGGAAAAGTTGCTGCTAATATTTACAAAGTACTTCTGAATTTCGTCATCGTCTAGGTTGATGGTGGCATAATTAGTTGAGCAACAATTTTCTACGACGGTGTTTAGCATGCACTCGTCTTCATCGTCGTCGGTAGTTGACACTTGTTGTTCGGGCTGGGAAGTAGAGTAAGAGAGAAATGAGGCCTTGCTCTAAGTTTGGAAGACAAAAGACTCATCGACATTTTTAGAGGGGGTCCAATAGTTTGGATTTGTTCAATTGAGGTCAAAACGGAAATACTCGATTTTCCATTCTTCGAAAATTGAATCAAAATTTATGTTTCCCCTTTAATACCAGTTGGTATAAGACATAGAGATTACTAATAGAAGGATAAGTAGCAAAATGTCGAAACTTTAGTCTTCAGGTATCCAATTTTCGTGAAAACTTGCATAAACTCCGTTCAGACACCAATTATGCAGTCTCGTGTCAGATTTATTTAGGTGAAGAAAAACCTTAAAATTCAACAATCAAATTCTTAACGTTAAATTTAATTTTAAAAATTAAAACCTAAAAATGGCCCCTCCACCCGTTCAGCCCCTTCACCTGTTCAGTTCGTATAAGGACACTCCTTTTTTCTTCCAGTAGTAAAACTAACATTTAAGTTTTCGCTTAAAACGTGTTAAGGAGAATCAAATATGACTAAACGAAGCTAAAATTTAGGAAGATTGGTAAAATAAGGGGCAACTCCCTTATCACAAGTTCGATTTCAATGATGAACGCATTTTGGAATCCGCATGACTGTTCAACACCTGACGTCCAATCAATATTTTTCAAAATAACTGAATATCTCAAAAACCAAACTTTTTCGAAACCTCAAATTTTGTCATTTTCAAAATATTTTCAAATAACCAATTCTTAGTTCGAAGATAAAGTCAATGAAGGTAGAATAAAATTTTTCATACCAAAGATTTTCGATTTAACTTTAATTTCGTTTTCAACAACGCAAATTTGATTTCATGCTGAAAAATGAATTTGTTTTAGTTATTTAAAATGCAAAAAAAAAAAAAAAAATCGGGTCTAATTTTCGAATTATGAGGAAGGAAAGATTTCAGTCAGTGAAACTTCGATTTATCGGCGGAGAAAAGTCAGGTTATATTTTTCAATAGAAACAAATTCTCACTTCCACAGAAGTCAACATATTTAACAGGCTAGTGATCCCTTTTCTACTCACTTGATTATGTTTATGATGGTGCTGGCAATGTCGCGGTCCAGCCTGAGGCTTGCTCTTGTCCAGGACCGGGCACTTGAAGCGCCCGTCCTCGTCGATCTCCTCGTAGCTGTCCTCCGCACTACAAGCGGTGTCGATTTCGCAGTTCAAGTGGGGCGTGGACAGAGCCCTCGTCGATGCAGTGAGCGAGTGCGTAGCCGTGTCTACTTTGGAGCCGGAGTCTAGGGTGTTGGAAAAGTTGATGCTGTCCGCCCCGTTCAATCGGTAGCACGAGCTGTAGGAGTCGTTATGTATGGTATTTCTATCGCTATTCTCTAAATTGTTTGTAGCTGTAGTTGAGTGATCGATGCTAACATAATTAGGGTGCAAGGCGTTCTTCAGTCAAGGCCCTGTGTTCTGGCAGACAGGTACTTGCTGATGATGGTGATGGGGCGCACAGGTAGCAGTTCGCGCTTGTGTATTTCTTCCTTCGCCTAAGCAACGCTCTGATGCGGCTGCACAAAAGAGAGACACACGAGAGGGTTATTGGAGCAACCGCGGGTCCTGCTGAGGGACATGCTTCGACGGTTATCGTAGTTCCTAGCATGCTCAGCCATGCAATACATCTCTACGAAGTACGGTACCATGCAAAACCATGCAAATGAGATGACATTACGGTTGTTTCCGAGATTAGGAAAACTAAAAACCATTCGACTTAGATAAAACGGAGACCAGCTCCCTCGAGGAGGTCCATGGCTCGCTCTCAGACGCTTCAACTACCTGTTCGGTGGCCTTGGAGTTCGCTCGGCGGCCTGCTGCGAGCCTTAGTGCGGTTCTAAGAGAGAAACGAGGAGTGCAAAGGTCTGTCTGTCTGCACAGGATTAAAATCTATGGTAAGTAAAGAGTGGAAAAAGAGCTTTTCGTTTGGAAAGTTTTCGCTATGCTAAGTAGTTTCTGCCAAGCTTTGGGGTTCTGGCAGTATTTCAGTGAGAAAACATTTCACCTCTATTCTAAGTACACAAGATCACATGATACGTTCATTCGGACGGCTAGTTAGATTCGGAAGACTGCAAAAACGTCACTTTTGCATGGTAGGTATTTTCTATGAATATTCTGGCCAAGTATCGCAGAGGTACCTTTCAGTAGCCGAAAGGTATCGGGATTTGTATGAAAAGTTCATTTCACAGTCTGCTTGAGCTTGTTCTCGCACCGACTGGAGGCGTCAGTTGCGATACCAGAAGGTGCGAACAAGCGTTTGAAATGTTTATTAGAACTTAACCTGCTTGAAGAAGTTGGAAAGTTTTGTATGAAATGAGGAAGGTAATGAAAGACCAATCACCTGAGTTCATTCGTCCATGAGCTGAATGCCTCCTTGTATCGTCACTCGCTGCCGTATTCGATCGTCTGGGGGGCGTGGGTGTTGTAAACGCTCCATAATAAAGTTTTGATAGGTATGGTCCCAGTAAGTTACTACTATCAGTTAAAGGGATTGCGCCATCTTCACACGGTAGGGACGTTTCGAACAGAAAATCTACATTTTAAAGCGGTTTGTTATCAAAGTTAATCTCTCAGTATACTCGCAGCTCGTTTGTAGTTTGGATTTCTCTGTTTCAGTGAGAAATTGGCTTGACTTTTGCCTTGAAATCCGACAATCTGGTTTGCACAAGTCTCTTCTCTATCACGTCAAGTTCATGCAAAGTTTCGAACTTACTTGCTTTTCAAGTGTTTTGTATTAAGTTAATTGAAACTAAGCTTAACTAGAAAACTGACTGAAAGTCATCATGGCTGTGGAAAATCCTAGACTATGGAAGACTTTAACCTTATTTTCCAAAGATAAACAAAAGGAAGCAATCTAGAAACTCATATTGTGGAGTCCTTTTTAATTTGGTAGATTTTGAAATTCTATTTTCGCTTGATTTTTTAAAAATAATGAAAGGGCACACATTTACATTTTTCATTGCTATATGAGGAACTTGTGGCTCGTCTGAGAACGGACTGAGGCTCTTTATCGGTTTTTCTCTTTTCACCTCCAGGAACAGGGAAAAAATTGAGGTCTTAGGTAAGGATTTTTGCCAAAGAGATACCCGACTGTGTCTTGCTAAAGAGCCTAAAAGGTTTGATTTTTTGACTACTTAGAACTGGAGACTTCAAAAAGGGAAAATAATACTTTAGGAGCTCTTCAAAGTGTGAGACCCACCCAACAGGCTCATTTCTGGGGATTGCTCATTTTTAAGTTCTTTAACTTTTGAGGGTGAAAACTCAGAGGGAAATTTCTTTTGGACGCCAATAGTCATTATCCACTCTGGATACTTAATTATTGGCGTACATCTTGGAGGAGGCAGAGAAACAGCTGTCAGGTCTCAGAAGCTATTTTGTTCTCAAATCATTCTCAGACGATCCACAGGAACCGAAAAAATCACAGATGTGCATCCTCTATTAATTCCATCTCGTTGCAGCAATAAAAATTAGTAGCATTATTCTGAGTGCAAATAAAAATCATGCAATGTCGTCACGCTGATCAAACTGACCTTTTCACCTGTTATTTAGCTTAGAGCAAACAAGAAATCTCCACTAAAACTTCGAAATATATAACATATAAAGATATGCTAAGGGAATACATATTTTACAGGACACACATTCATTCGGGATGCAAATGAGGCCTCGCAAATAAAACCTCCATGTTCCATGGGGGCTTTCTCTGCTCTCACATCGTGGGAATATCATATTTATGGTAGGTATATCATGCCAATTGCAAAAATTATGAATTTGAAATTGCAGGAAGAAAACACATCAAAATCAGTTTCTTACGTGAAGCGTGTTGCTGTTTCTCCTCTGAAATCATCAATGCTGCACGTTCAATTCCAGAGTTCATACTTTGTGGCTCCAGGCTATTTACGCAGTTAAGCATGCTCCTGAAATTCGCACACTCTACGATTTATGTATTTCGGAAAGTTCAAACAATGATTTAAAATAACTCAATCGGAATTGCGCGACCAGAGCTTTCTTGCATATCCTCAACCTATTTCGCACTACCTTCGACTTGGGGCCCTATTTCTCGCTTGCCTTCAAAAATAAATACTCGAGACACACACTAGGAAACGAGGAAAAATATAGAAGAACTTTCACTTACGAGCACATTGTGTCTACTTGTAAATAAATAATATCGATAAATGTAGGTACTGTTGTAATGTTGGGCTTGTCGCTTACGTTATCGAAACTTACCTGGAAAGTCCAGAAGTCAAGGCACTTACTTAAGCACGAATAAATATTATATTTTACCATTATGAATAGAACTACAGTTAAGGGTTTGAATATTCAAGTGATATATCAGAAATATGAGTATTGCTTTTTCAGAATATGGTATGGGCTGTACAGGAGTTATTCTGGATGATAACCGCATAATGGCTCCGATATTGAAGCATCCAGTTGCAGTGCCGGCAAATTCCTGCAATTTCAAAATTTTTTGCGCTTCTTCAGACTCGTTTCGGCTAGCTGTAGGTTTTAGGTCTAGACATTTTCAAGTGATACCAAAACATCAATACTATGTAACAATGGCAAACTAATGGTCTGGAGCTCCAGTTGGGCTGACCAAGCGGCCCCATCTGACACTGACTTTGTACAGCTATGGAGGTGAAGAGATTGAGGAGAGCTGTGCTGGAATTGAGTTGAGGGCAAAGCTGCTGACTGAAACTTTTAAAGTGCGGAGCCTAGCTTGAAAGAAGCTTTGCACACATTTTGCTGACTGTCGATGTCCTAGGACTAGATTTCCGTTTCCACCCCTCTCAATTTTCTCCGTTACTCGTCACAACTTTATATGCACAACTTCGAAACATACAAAACAACGTCTGAGATGTAAAACTTACAATATTTATGTACAGTAACGAGGAAGCACCAATGAAACTCGTTCTCATAGCTTAAGCTTTAAGTGCCTGGACAGCTGGAATGATTCCAGGTTAATCCTTTTGAGGTTACCTGTTTCAGAAAACACTCGATCTGGTTCTCAAGTCATGCAAGTAGTAAAAGTGTGGTTCGTGTACTGATTCGAAACGAATAGGTAAAGCTTTTTATTACAAACGAAAAATAGCAATAAAATCAACACAACTCAAAATTACAAGCATAAAACTTTAATCCTACAGTTTACTGGAAGAATTTGCGCTTTTCTCCTCGAGCTGGAAGCTTTCATTATTGTGGTCCACAACGTCGTTTCTACAAAATCATGGAGTTATCAGGAAGTACAGACGTCTCTCCTACAAGGCGTACAACCTTCTGAGCCCCGAGATTTCGGGGGCCGAGAGTTCGATATTTGAGATGTTTATGATGAGTGATTACCGTAAATAGCTTTGAATCGAACAAAAGGAACTCATACTGATACTAAAATAGCAGCTCAACTTACTTGAAGGTATTCATGCAAACCTTGAAATTATTAAACGCATGCTTCGACTATAGTAATCTTAAGTTTCATGCTCGGTTAAAAGGCGACTTCTAACTCAAAATGTCGGGAAGGGAATCATAAAATTCTGGTCCTATCAGACTTTCGGGGACTTGATTGGAAATAATACAGCTTGAGGTAGGTAAAAGGTAGACTAATCAACTGGGAAGCGTGCAATAACTCACCCATAGAGACGACTTTCGTGTAGGGATCTGGAAAATAAGAAACTCATGATAAGACTGGTTTGAAACCAAATCAATACCTTAGTGGAAACCCGAAAAATTAAAATAAACCAATTCATGGCGGAGGGTCAGTAACAGTAGGCTTCATTTTACTGAAGTAATGCGAATCATTAAAAAATTTCAGACTTAAAGACGGTCCTTTGTTAAATGGTTAACTTAAATCGTTCTACCTCAACTCAGAGAATACCAACTTTTTTCAGCACTATACAAGGCCCTCCCTTTCAAACAAAAAACTGGAATATCGAAAGTTGACACTTCAGTATTTTTCACTGTACGAAATTATTGATCAGAACTATTCCAGTTTAGGAAAATCCCCAGTCCCCAAAGGCTGTTGAAAAATACAGGACTGACAAGAGAAATGTTTTAAAATATTAACAGTTCTCTCTGATATTAACAAAATTTATTTCTTTAAGCTTTCAAAAGCTATTGCAAGACTCATAATCTCTTTAAGCAATTCCAAATAATGTTTTGGTTTTAGGTTAATGAAATATGGAATAATTTCTAGATTATCTGTGATTCCTGTGGGTAAAGCCAAGTTTTTAAAGTCTATTTTCGATGAAACTTTCGGCTTTTAAGCCATCATAGCATCATTTGATGATGGAATTTCCCAAAAAAAGTTTTCCCAGTGAAAAGACAATTAGAGTTTCTTTGTTTTGCGTTTTCTTAGACGCCTATTTGGATATTACCTACTTTTACCCCCCGTATGCGCCCCAGAATCTTTCACAACTTTGCGTTAAAAGTTCAGAGGAGATTTGGTTTTAAAATATATAAAAGGCTCCTTAAATGCCTGAGATTTTACAATTAAAGCTTGAAATTATTCCTTTTGAATTAATTAAACATAAAATAAGCTAATGCATCTCGTCTGAAGAAAAGCTCCTGAAAAATAATGAGCTGTGGATTATGATAGCATTCTGGACAGACAAAAAACGAATAGGAAGTGCATGCTGCTATTTTCCATTCTCGGTTTTATTTGATCAAAATATACAAACTACATAAATCTATGTTACTGAATTGATAGCTTCATGAATGTTCGAATGAAAATGAAGTGGGAACTTAGTCTAATCGATGTGGGCATCGAGTTTCTCCAATCGTTAAAATAGTCATGACAATATGGATTTTAATGAACTTAGCAAGAGGAAACCTAGCCAACGCATGATGTGTCAGAATGTCTCGAAGATCCTTCCTATTCCTTCGCCGGGACCTCGATCACTCTCGGCTTATCTATAATGCGGGCCGTGCGGTTGCCCTTCTCGACGATCCCGATGATCCACGACTGATATCCCTCCTGCTTCTCAATATCCTTGCAGTACGCCGCCGCCTGCTCGCGCGGCAGGCAGATCAGGAGCCCACCGGAGGTCTCGGCCGAGTGGCCCTGCAGGAGCTGGAACATGTTTCCGCACGCCTTCGCCACGGTCGCCATTTTGGCGATTACGGGAAGGTTGTGGATGACGAAGGAGACCTCGTTCTTCTGGTGCGACGCCAGAGTCTGCGCGTGGCCCAGCAACCCGAATCCCGTTACGTCTGTGGCCCCGTGGGCGTTGTATTTATGCATTAGGCGGGCTGCAATGCGGTTGAGTCGCGCCATCGAGTCCATGGCCCGGTGATACGCTTTCCGGACGTCCTCCTCCGACACCACCAGCTTGATTCGGTTCCATCTCTCGGGCTGGTCGAGCCACTGATGCGCGTTCACGGCCACCTGTGTGCCCAGGGGCTTCGTGAGGACCAGCACGTCGCCCACGACGGCGTTGTCCGGGACGATGTACTCGTTCACCTGGCAGATGGTGGAAGCGACCCCGCCAATCGTGCACCAGGGGTTCACGACGCTCTGCCCGCCAGTCACGGACGTCTCGGCCTCCAGGGCGGAGTCCTTGAAGCCCCGCATGATGAGCGGGATCACCACGTCACGCTCCTTTTCAGTCATTTTGGTGCTCACTCCCAGCAGCATCAGCATGTTGTCGCACTCGGTGACTCCCATGGCATAGAGGTCGCTCAGAACGTTGGAGCACGCGATCTTCCCCATCATGTACGGGTCGTCAACGATTGGGTAGAAGAAATCTGTTGTTTGGACCAGACAGAGTCCACCTTGCAGAAAACATAATCTCGTTAGCACAAAACCTCGCTCTTCCGCGGCGACGGGTCCCCGGGAAGACTCGTGCTGGGACAACAACAACAACCGAGTCTCAGCACGCAGCCTTCCGGCGCCTTTTTCAACCCGACTGGGGTTTCCGGGGAGTTTTCTTACCATGGCGAAGTGGCGTCACGGAACAATCGAGACCTATGCCGATGCGCGGAACCGAAATATGCATGAAGTTGTCCGGCTCCTGGTTGTAGTCCTGCTGCAGGGAGGACACGAGCTTGTTTAGGACCTCCTGCGGCACCTTGCAACCGCGGCCTTTCAGATCGGCAAAACGAGTAAGCCGGAAAGAAGATTCGAGGTCGTGTGCTGCGGGATCAAATGGACGCCGCAGCACGACGCTGCCCCCTCCGATGTCTCCCCCAAATGCATCTGACCCAACTGTTTGGTAATCAGTCATTTTTTCTTGTTTTTGCAGCGTTTTTTTACTAGAAACACAAGGTTTTTTGGCGACCGACGCGTTGAAAAATTTACACGAATCGAACAAAAGAGAGTGAGAGAGCAACCGCTGGTGGCGCTGTTTGCGAAGTTGACATTCGCCGTATTTGAACGGGTCGTTGCTCAAGCTTCTGAATTTCCTTCTTCCATAATTCTACAGTCTTGCCTCGCTTTTATTTGTCATTTCTGGTTCCAAAGCTCAGAAAATGATTTTTAGAAAACTTGAAAAGTTCCTTCTTTTCTCACAGATAGCGCGCAAAATTAAAATTCTAACCGTTTAAGGCCCGAATATTACGACTTACCTTCCATTTCCATGCCTAAATAAAGCCAAGATTTCCTCAAAGGTCTTGTTCTTGGTCTCAGGAACCTTCTTGTAGGTGAATATCCAAAATATTGCTAAGAATACACTAAACGGTAAGAATGTATAGTTTTCGAGAGCAGTCTGGAAGGCAAATAGAAAGAAAGGCTTAGAAGGGGCTCACTGGAATGCGGAGAGAACTTTTACCTTTAAACTTGGGAAACCAATTCCAACAACAAAATTTGCCATCCAATTGACGAGCACAGCAATCGCCATCGCACTTGGCCTTGGTCCTTGTGAAAACAGCTCGGCAGTTATCATCCAGGGGATGGATCCGGGTCCGACTGCGAAGAACACTACGAATGCTAGCGTGGACACAACTGAGAGGTAGGACATCCAGTCGATCATTTCCTGCACATAACCAAAAAATTCCTAAACAACGCGAGGTAACTACCTAGTTCTCGATCATTTGAGGCTTTTCATTCTGGCACTACTCAGTCGCATTCACTCCAGGTCCATTCATCCATTCAGTTTGGAAATCAACATGTGTTAAGAATTGAATCAAGTAAAAATGTACCAACTTAAAAATTCATGTTATCTGTCGTGAAAAACCTTCTTTCCTCTGAATTCGTATTTCGTAATTCGTACTGAGAAATGTTAAAAGTATCCTGTTGAGTTAACTTTCAAATTTATTTTGGTGTTCAAGTTGTGTATTGATTTGATATGAAGCGCTTTAATGGCAGTTTTGTTCCTTATCAAAATATCGTGAAAGCACCAAATCAGCTCCCGGTTTGCTACTATAAATTGAATATCAAAAATTTGCTAGGGTGCTAAATTATGTTCTAGGAAGCGGATTTATTTACACGTCATCGTTGTGTATTTGATCAATCTTTCAACCACGGTGTACTTCACGTTTAATGGTTGGGAACGAATCTGTCGTACGAGAGCCGCTAGAGTTTAAAATAACAAGCTACTGTAAAAATAGGAAAAAAGTTTCAAAAACAGATTCAAATTGTTTGAGAGGACAGGGAGATCGTTCCCTGCCATTTTGCCGCAGTACACCTTGCTTTCGACTTGTGCGCAAAGCAGCAGTTCATATTAATTTCTGCTTGGTTTTCTTCAATTCAAACAAAACTCTTGTATTTTTGATATTTTTTGTCAATTCTTGGTAAGTGTTTCTGTACATAAAACGAGTCACTAAATGTGTAAAATATAAGCAACTGAACAGTATTCGAGAACACAAATCGTGTGAGTTTTTGTTGGACCATATACCGTCCCGTTTGAGTGATTGAAACATAAATGAACACAAGATGTATATGAGTAGGTTAGACGTGTACCAATTTGGAAAAACTGAATATTCTCTTTAGTCACATATTGTGTAGAAATGGGTAAAAAGCCTGAAAATTCGAGATACTTTCATAAATCAGGGGCGAGACCAAACCCACTCAAAGCGATGCCGGCACTGAGTGAAGCCGTCGATTTGAGCGGGTTTTCGACTTTACAACAAACACCTAAACAGCTACAAATCAAACAAAAGCTTCACGATTCACAGGACAAAAATGAAAAAATGAAATGCCAGCAAAAACAACTCACAATCTACAAACTATGAGTTTCAGATGCAAAATGATTGGGTATAAAAGCTCTTCGTCAAAAGTGCACTGGAGTTAACTCAAAATATAAGCAGTTCATGCACAAGTTGGTTTAGCTTTAGAGTTATCCAAAGGAGCTTCATTCCAAACTCAACTGAAAGGTTTAACATTTCAAACAACAACGAGCATTCCGTTCATGGAGTCAAAGAGAACAAATTAAAACGTAGGGTTTACAAACCTGATGGCGTTAGGATTTGGTTTGTTCGTAATCTCGAAAAATACCGCCCCTTTTGACTAAACCCCAAGGACTTCAAATACTCAAATATATTATATTTGGGTGGTTTAAATGTTTAAATTCAGAACCCAGAGCACTTTAAAAAGTTGGACTTTCGGCTTCTTTTCATTTAAATGCTCAAGTCTATTTGAAAATCAAAATTGTTCTAAGATCAAAGGTTTTTTCAGCCACATGATGTCTAATAGTTTCAAAACCTCTGATATAATATTTGATATTTGACCGAAACAGTCTTCAGCAAGTATTTTTCGAGATGTCTAAGATCGGGTGCGAAGATTCCGGAAAAACTTGCCTTTATCAAAAACGATATCGTGATGAAAATAGAAAATATGAACATTCCTCCAAGTCCGTACAGATGTAGTGTTCTTCGTCCTGTTTTATCCATCAATGGTATTGATACTAGAGTCATCACAACCTGGAAACGAGCAGCTTCAGTCAAGAGCCCCGTCTGAGCAGTGTACAATCCTCACCATAATAGCTCCAATGCCAATTGTTGAGAATTTAGCTGATTCCTCAGTAAGCCCAGAGCTCATGAACAGAGACGTTGAGTAATAAAATACCTGCAACACAAATCGGCACTCAAGCTGATGCGAGTATTGAGTAAAAACGTCATAAGTACCGCATTAATTCCACTCAGCTGCTGGCTAAGTTGCATTACAATTCCTATGATAAGTGGTGCTCTTAAGGTAGGTGAGCATATCAACTCCATTGTTGATATGTGGCTCTCGGAGTGCTGTGCTCGTTCTTCTGCACGCATCTCCTCAATGTCTTCTTCGACTTGATTGGACGCACGCAACCGACGGAGGGCTATTAGACGAAGATAAAAATAAAATTTCTTTGAAAAAGCAGTTCCCCATTTTGAAATTGTGTCCAATTGAATTTTATCGGAGGTTCCTATCTCCCTGATATTCCAAAATTATTTTATTGGAATTTAAATCCGGTCATTTTTTAAAATTGGTTCGTTACTTCGCAGAATTTTTTTATTTTTATTGCTGCTGAATGTCAGTCAATCAGATAAATCATATCTCCAACTATTTTCTTGACAATGAGTTAAGAAAAAGTAATTTGCGATGTATTTATCAAATTTTTTTAAAAACTCAAACGCTTCAGGGAGATTCAGACAAAAAATTTAATTAACAGTTTTGGATGTCATAAAAAGGTTTTTGGAGATCAAGACGCCACTGATTTTATAAACCCAACTCTAGCTAAGAAGGTGTTGCTGTACACGGTCAAAAATCCTAGTGCCTCGATTTGTAAAATGGCTTTCAAATTCTGAATGGTTCAAATGCCACTTATTCCATTTTATTCCAAGAACGTTTTTGAAACTTGTGAAATTAATTTGCTGACTAAACGGGAGATGAAATCAAGTCTGGAATTATACATAGATATCTTGAGAGATTCTTTGTAAATTTAGGAATGACTTGGTCTTCCAGACAATGTCAAAACACCAAATCTGGGCCAAATAGGATTTTGTTAAATTATCTTGGAGTGATGTGGGACCAAAATAAATTTTTAAGGGGCCAACGCTCAATTTTAAAATAAACCAAGTTTCAGGCCAAAATTGAAAGAACGTACCTTTGCGTGCTTCCTCCTCCCATTGCTTTGTTATCAATAAGTATCGAGGTGATTCGGGACAAATAGGCAGTAGTAGTAATTGCAGTATGGCGGGACATATTGCGAGGCCAAGCAGAACGGGCCATCCTTCATTCGTTCCTAGTATCTGTTCGATGCCCAACACTTGTGAGAGTAGTAAGCCTATCGTCACAGCCAATTGATTTACAGTTCCTAATCCACCTCTTAAGTTTAATGGAGCAATTTCAGAGATATACATGGGAACAAGTGATGTGTTCAATCCTGCAACGGAACGGCCGTTCAGAATAGCCGATCGGGGCTTTTCAAAATGCATGCTTTGGCAGCCCAAAAAGTTGGCACTGCGCCGACCTGAGGTGCTGACTTACCACAATTGACACCAATAATGAATCTGCCAAGAAATAGCATCTCATAAGAGTGGAAGGTTTTGGTGAATCCCATCAAGCAAGCGCCAGTGATCCCAAGGACGTTGTTGAGAAGCAGTCCTCCTTTCCTGCATCGGACCAAAGTATCGTTAGGGCGTTTCTGGAGAGTCGTTGGGTAACTCACCTTCCGAATCTGTTGGCCATCCAGCCTCCACTGAATCCTCCCAACATTCCACCAATTGCAAAAATAGACACAGCCACTGAATATAATTGTTGAATGAATTCCTCGCTGATATCCTCGCCGTAGCGATCCTTGTAGACATCCTTCATGAAACTCTCGATATTGATCTCAGGTGCATTTATGACACCTGTATTGTAGCCGAATTGCAACATGCCAAGCACAGCAGCGAATATTGCGTACGTTAAAAAGAACGTGAGCCCCTGAAAAAGTCAATCAAAGGTTTGAAGTAACGGCCACAGAAGGATCACTTTTATTCAGAAACAAACCAAACAATAGAAAGCAGAGCTATCGGAAAAGGTTCATAAAATCGCAGGACTGAATTAACCATTTGCTATTTTGGATTCGATTCGCGTCTGCTTAGGAACTGACATCACTGGGGGCTATTCTAGAGGGGTTTTTATTTACATAGAATTTTCTAGCGTTCTAACTTTCAGGGGATAGCATTTTTACTAGGGACTAGTACAGTTTTGGTATCCGGGTGAGTGTCCAAGATTTGAAGGTTTTCTTTCTTAGGAAAAAATTTACCTGAAAACTCATCAAAAATTTTTGAATATAATGAAACCTCGGGTGAAAAATGACTAGAACGTCTCATATCACTAGAACATTCCGCTTGAGCTCAGGAGAGCTTGATTCTGTGAGAGAAGACTCCTCAGTCCCAGTGACGGCGATTCCAGGCAGCAAATGAAGCACAAGCAGGAGAGTCCCATGAGTAGCCTGGCGGTCTGCGGGGTCAAGACAAAATCGGGGGAAGGGGTGATGGTGCGCATTATATATGGAACGGTGATAGTAGCTGACCAACTCTAAATATAAATTATTGAAGGAACTTCAAGGACAATTGCAGTGCATTTATTTGAAAAACTATGTATATGAAAAAACTTTCAACTATGCAAATGTCAGCTATATCAAAAACATAGTCTCTGGCACCCTCGATCGTATTATTCATGCAACTATTCAAGGCCTTAGCACTCTCTAGTAACTTGACTCTTGGAAGCAAATATATTAGTTGAAAAGTGCAATAAGACATGTAAACCTCTTCCTGCCAAGTCCTCCATTGGTCTCGAAGGATTACAATCTTGTCTTGTATGATTTTTGTGCGCTCATCACATTTGTCACAGAACTATAATAATAAATTAAAATAAAAAATAACAATTCATAATGATGAACGTCTCTGACGAGTGACGAACTAAACAATGTGGGTCGAATCGGAAAAGTGTTTATTTCTGCGATGACTTACAGATTCAAACAATAAGGTAACATAAAAAATAATGGTAATTTTCGAAACAATAATTCATGTAGCTCCTATAAATGCAACTGGGAAGGTCGAAAAGAGCTATTTACTTGTTCTAGCAGCCGCAGCTTCCGCCTCTGCGTGTGCTCCTCGAGCCTGTCCACGTACTCGCGCAGCTCCTCAATTTCCTCCTTCACCTGCTGGACCGTGTCGAGCTCGTGCTTGATTGCTACCATGTCTCTCTTGACCTGCAACATATCCGTCAGTATTGATTATCTCAAACATCTCAAACTCACCTCCGAAACTTCGCTCTGACAGCTTTCCACCGACTTTGTGAGCTCTTGCAGCTGAGTTCTTATTTCACACAAGGCCACAGTGGTCTCCAAATGGCGGTCGCTCCGCTGGAGATCGTCTAGCTTTGACGAAAGATTCATGCTCATCACGCTTACTTGTTTCTGCAAACTAGAATGACGAAAAAAAGTCCTTAGTCTCAAGTCCTCGAAGTTGCTTGAGCGGTTGGGGATGGAAGAGAAAAGCTTCAAACTAGAATCTTTAGACGATTCAGGGGATCTAAGCAAGCTCTACAAATGCTCGTATTTTAGGCAGACTAATTTTTAGTTCTTTAACCCGTATTTAATGAGATTTTTCCTGAGCTGACATTAGCTTAGGTCTCATATCCTGGAACTAAAAATGATTAAAAATCTAGTCTTCTTAAAGATCTCAAGCCAAACTTAAAATTGTAGAAGCATGTAGATCGAATATAAAGTTCAATTTTTCATTTCTGGAATCTCAATTAAAAGTCACTAAATCAAAAATAAGAAGAAACGTTTATTTTTAGGCGATTTTACGAATTTTTATTTTGACGCAATACGGGTTAAAGTTCCAGCTCAAAGCCAACCTGAAACCTGTCAGAGCTTGACTGATTGGCAATGAGTCAATTACTTATGCATGAGAGAGTTGATTAATATGATATTTGTAACTTAACTTAACGATACCTAAACATAACTATAGACATACTCTAGCAAAGAACAAATAATACCTCGGAGGCATAGTTTCCATCATTTTGACAAAAATGCGTCAACAAGCGAGATGATTTGGTTATTTATTCGAATTGGACTACTTAGTCGGTTATGATTGTGATGCTTAGGATGCTTGTGTGAAAATTTTAGTAATATTTATTTACAATGTGATGATGAGAGTCGATGATCGATAATTGTGATATCCAAATTTAGATTTTGTATGTTTAGTTGACGACTTACACAATAACACACTACTTCTTACAAAAATCTATAAAACAAAAGAAATGATTCATATGGTAAGTGAACATAACAGAACGGTTGAAGGGTGATAGAGTGAGAGGCACATTGAGAATTCGGAAGGAAATAACACAGACTTCAACTCCAGCTTCGTCGGCCAAAAGCAGGAGTGAAAAGCGCGTCGTTTGAAATGTTAGTGAAGAAAACTGGGAATTAGGAACAATGGGACTCACTCGAGAAGAAGTTGGCGCAATGTTGCTTCATCATCTATGTTAAATTTGCTCAAAATCTTTTCTTTTTCCTTTCTACTACTACGAGACGCTCCATCCACTAGGTATCGAGACCGCTTAAATGCACTTCCAAGCGAGCGTCGTCCGTGTCCTTCATCTGGAACGTAGCAGAGCTGTTCATTAGGGGCCAAGGGGACGCTCTACTTACCATCTGGTCTGAGTCTTATTGGCGGCGAGGTCAGCTTGAGCGTTGATGACAGGGGCGGCGTCTCCAAGGGCCCCCTAAATACATAATCATATGTACTTGCCTCACTTAAGTTTGTTGCTGCGTGGTCAAAAGATAACGGGTTTATTGTATTTGACAGTATATTAGATGTGACACAAAACACTTTACTAGTAATAAACAGGGCACTCAAATAATATCAAAACATATGCAAATAATATTATCTGTCACTCAAAAAAAAATTCTGGAGACACGTAACACCAAAGCAGTAAGCTGGGACAGTTATTTTGCGGGCAAGCCTTAGTTTCCTTCGGTACTTCGGGGTTTCAAGGTTGCAAAACTTCTGAACCATCCGAAAACGGGGCGGAACTCATGCAAAACTCAAGCAACAAGAGGCTCTAATTTCCATAGAAATCGGTAGACTAGAGGTATAACGGGAATAACTTGATTTGAAGGGTGCTTTAAAATTTGCGTAGATCGTAGACCTTTCAGTACAAAATTTGATAAGCTTGTAATAAAATTCAAATGGAAATATGACAGGCAGATTAAGGTTCTGGAGACAAAAATTCACTCTCTATTGTAAATGATTGGGCAAAGGAGACACCAACAGTTTTAGTCAAATCTTTGGATGAGTTTCCTTTTATATTCTTTTAGGTAGGTTTAAAATTTTAGCGTTTTAGGACATCATAGGGACTTAGTAGCAAAAAAACGTCTCATAAATCATAAATTGTTCAACTAATTATATATTCCGTTCTACCTCTAGTCATTGATTTTCTATGTATGGCAAAAACTCAAAATGGCGGACACTCTACGTTTCTAACGGCTTCGAACAAACCTGGAAACACGGATAACGGCTGTAACACTTGAGTTGAACGCAACGGAGGAGGTAGTGGCGGCAATTGTGGCTCAGGGCCGTTTGAAATGGAAGACGGAGGGGAGATCATCGGAGGCTTGCCGTTTGCCGCCATATCTTGCAAACGGCTGCCTGCAAAACGAATGGAACCGTTATTTCGTGACCGGCACTCGGCTGTCAAGTGTTAAGTGACTATAATGCGGAATTTTGACGTTTGACCAAAACAAATCATCAACTAATAAATTCATGTTAAGTGAATTATGACGTGAGTTTTGATCGTTGCACAGTAGGTACCTACTTGAGAGAATCGCTTAATCATACACAAAATGAGGAAAACGAGAATATCATATGTACATAGTAAAATGTGAAAATAATAAGGAAACGGAAAATGAAGGTACTAAGCCCTACCTTCAATTTATGGCCCGCCATTTTATAAACTCGCTATATACAGAGAAGAGAGGAATAAATTGACCAACAATTTATGATGATAATGATGAAAAATGATTCAGCCAATTATTAATGCAAAAGGTTCCTCGATAATATGGTGATAACGGCGCTTGAATACTTCACTTTTATCACTTTTATTCCATGTGAGCTTTAAATTAGCGTTTCACTTCTACTCTGCTCTGTTATACAATATTTAGAAATATTCCCTTCAGTAGCTATGGCTAATAGTTCACTATGGTAGTTATACGAGTACTTTCGATGTCTGTATTTATATTTTCCGTGTGGCACTGCGGTTCTTGCTGGCTTTTGCTGCCCGTACAATTGCGCTTTCCTCACTTATTCTGCAAATACAGAAAACCGATTCCGATTAGGTCGCGGTCCTCTGAAATATATTTTTACGAATGAATCAAAACAAAGTCTTGTGCAACGCTCTCGCTCAGCAAGCTCGCGATCAGGTTTTGAAGGCTCGACACACCATCAATGTGCAGCGGACCTGCGTGATCTCCCGTGTACAAGATACTGGAATTCCTATATCTCTTTTTCAGTTTCTCTCTCAGGTGAGCGATCGCACTCTGCTTGATCGTGGCCACGGATTGTTATCTGACCCGTGCGTTGAAGAGTCGTGTGTGACGTAGCAAAAATGATTACATCTCCAAGAGCCCGTAATTAAAAAATTACAGCTAGGCAGACTCAGAAATTGTTGTCAAGGTTGTCGCAGTTTATTTTGCACGGGCAGACTATGTCGGCCCAGAATCGGGTCTTGTCTTCCAGAAGTCGACCCAGCGACTCTTATCAGAAAAAAAGGCCTTCAGTGCGCCTCAACGACAAAGCCGAGCCGCAGGTTCTGGGCGATTCGCGAAAGTTTGAGCTGAAATCTTCCGGCCTGCGGCTGATGAACAGCACGATCCGGCTCATTGAGGAGCGAATCGAATCGAAAAATTGGAGCAGTAATAAACTCTCGAAACTCTCGATTGCTATAGCTTTCGAATTTCAGACGAGGGTGTTCTCTTGAAGCAGTTCAAGCTCTTGAGAGGCTTCATGAAAAACATGGTTCACGAGAACAAGTCCAGTCATGACGAGCTGGAAGACAAGTTCGTCCATATCGTAAGTCACAGACATTCGAGAGGGTAAACCAAGAGTAGCTAAATTTTTTAAGAGCAGTACAAGACGACTTTGGAGGAGGATTTTTCCCTGCAAACCGATCTTTTCACGCAGAAAATTGAAGAAGCAGAGGGGCGGTTTTCCACGTAATTAGCGACAAGAATAAGCTTCTTAGCCTCATTTGACGCCCTCAATTTCTAGCAAACTTGAAAGTGAGGCGGCAAAGTTGAAGGGAAAGCTGGAAGCCGACCAAGCTGACATCAAGAAGGCCTTAGCAGAGCTCGAGAAGGGGCTCCTTGGAAAAGACGAAGTAATCAGTCAAATGGACGGACAAAAATCTTTAATCAGCCAAGTTTTGAAGTAAACCCATCCGCTTATTTGTCTTGAAAGTAATCTAGATGCTTTCAGAGCACAAGAAAACTTGGCGCTCTTGATGAGAGATATGACGACTAGACAAGAACCGAGCGACGTTGCTCTGAAAGCCGAGATACAGGCCCTCAAGCAAGAGCACGAGGTTCTGAAAATGAAAAATGAAAAACTCGGCGCTATGTTGAATCTCCGGAACGAGCAGATAAGCAATTTAATAAGGGACATGAAGAGCACCATCGAGCAGAGCCAACCTGCTTCGTTACTCGGAAAACTACCGAGCAAAATGCACGGCAAATCCAAGCGAGGCAGATTGGCACACAAAATGAACCAGTTAGCGCCCATTTATTCCCAAGGTGAGCATATTTTTCGGGAGCTGCCGATTAATTCGGGTCTGTCAAGTTCTACACGGGCTACCTCGTGTCATCTGGCAGGATTCCAAGTACAGCAGATGTGTGTCTCTTTAACCTTCGCTATCGCTCCTCCCGACTCACCATTTGGCCTCAGTTCTAGCAAAAGTTAAAATTTAAATACCATGAAAGCTTTGATTTTACCAGAGGCGGAGATAGGACTTTTAATAAGGGGAGACTTGACTTCTATTATCTAGAAGTACCGAAGCAAGAATTTTTCAAAAGTAAAAATTAAATCAAATCAAAATACAAAATCGAAGATCAAGTATAAGAAGTGCATTTTCCCGGGTTTATATTTTAAGAAAATCTAATTTGAATTCATAATAATTAATTTCTGGATTCTTGAACAAATTACAATTTACCCAATAAGCCGGGAATTCTGAAATTGAGTATGTTGAATTCAAATAAGATTCCCTCAAAATATAAACCCGGGTAAATGCACTTCTTATACTTGATCTTCGATTTTGTATATTGATTTAATTTAATTTAATTTGATTTGATTTGATTTAATTTAATTTAATTTAATTTTTTAGACTCTTAAGTTCTACTCATACATTTTTACTTCTAAGCTTAACCAACCTTTTTCGGTAATTTAGATAAATAATATAAATTTCAGCCCAAAAGGCAAATTTACATAAATTTGCTTCCCATACAAATTTCGGGAGTTTCTCTCTCCGCCCCCTTAGTTGATAGGAGCATACTATAGGAATGTTTTGTGCTCAAATAAAAACCCTCTAAGAGTAACCAAAGTTTGAGCTCAATCGGACGATATTCAAAATTCGCCCATTTGTCTTCCAAGGGGAGCCACAAGATTATATTCAAAAGTTTCCTGATACATTGTTTTACGTTTTTGAGACCATGTTTTCAAGCAAATGTCTCTAATGATGTAATTTTACGTGCCTATTTTGAATTTCAGCTCAATCGGAGCAACTTAAGTTTTCCCCAATATAAACTTCGGGGATCTCCCACTCAGCCCCCTTAAGTGATAGGGGCATATATGTATTCTATGATTTGCAAGATTTGATGTGAACTATAACATACCCAAAATTCAGCTCAATCGGACGAAGTATAATGAACTTTCATAAAACGGGTTTTTCCCCCTCACTCCCCCCCTAGGGGAAATGGGGGTCTAAAATGTCTAACCTTCCACCTTTCAGACCATGTCCTACACGATGCAGAAAACCGCAGGTCTCTATCTCTTCTGGTTCTTGAGTTATAAAGTTTCGGACGGACAGACGGACAGACGGACGGACAGACGGACATAGCAGATGCAATAGTGCATTTTTTCTCTATTTGAGGGAAAATGCACTAAAAATGCTCAAGAAAAATTGAAGAGATTATCATTAACACCTTTGTCCTAATAAGCGGGATAAAAATACGAGTCGATTGCAAAAACACCACTAACTAGATATTAAAGTGCAACTTCAGAAGCCTAAAATTCAAACTTCCCCATCCTCTACATTTTTTGTAGAAAAACTTTATCACATTATTCAGAGTCCAACTCCAGACATGACACACAAAAGGAGCCAACTCATTGAACTTTCGGATTTAAAAACTTTCACCCAGACGGTACCCAATTAACCACTTTTAACTCTCCACAGACTCAAACTCATCCACCATTACTTCAAGCCAGGTCTTCAGCAGCACCAGCGATAATTTTATGACCAACATTTCCAGCACTGAATGAAAAACTTAATGACTGCAGCAGTTTACGTGTTCCCATTCAGTTTCCAGATCTGTGTCATATTTGGGAATACACATTGAAAAATACCTAGTTTCATTTTTCACGCACTTGAAAGGAAACCTCGTATAGATTTCCACACTGCAAATTATGTTGGCGAAAATGGGTTTAGCGGAGATTTTCCCGTAAAACTAGCTTTCCCATGATTTTTGCACTTTACCTGCCTTTTAGCGTAACTTTTGTGGTAAAAATTACAAATTTACAAAAATGACTATTTTATGCTTTTCGCTCCTCTGGTCTCTGATCTCTCACATTTTTCACAGTTTTCTTGAGCTCGGTCCCGGATGCCCGTCAAATTCAGATTTCCGAAAGATTTTCCGCAAAATTTTCCTCCTGCGAATTTTCGTGGCTGCAAAGTGGCTTCCAAAATGTCAGTTCGTTGTGGGCTCTCAGATCACTTGAGCAATCACGTCGCGTTTCTAGTCCTTCAAACTGAGTTTTCTCGCAACTTGGGCAGAGCCTGGCATTTTTTCTTAATTTTAATTCGCCTTTCTCACTACTTTTTCTTCCTGCTTTGGCGAAGAAAATTTGCGAAACGGTGGAATTGAAACACTAGCACTTTTGATAAGTCTCTTGCAACACGAATTCCAAGTTGTCACAGCTTTTTCGCCACTCCGAATCGATAGATTAGCTCCTGAAGCGTTCGCAGACGTTTTCTCCTGTTAATTTTTTACTAAATTGCATTATTAAAGTCAATGGGTTCAAAAATATTGGTTTTTCCAACGATATTCAGAACGTCTGCGGATCCGCCCTATGAACTAAACATACGAATGAGTGTAAGCCTCAATGAGCCACACATTTCGGGTGAATTTTTCGTTTACAAACTGCACTCTCACGTACGTGGATGTGCACATGCTCGTGTGTGGTCTATAAACATTGCAGAACGGCTGATTGCAAGGATACACTGACACAGTGTACGGGGTAGCTACAGGACATGCGCGGAAATCTGTCAAAACAAAGCTTTTTCCGTTTTCCTCAATTCAAGCTCGAACTTTCAGCAGTTTAAAACTTGCATGTGAATAATTTTTTATGGCTCTTTTCTCTCCTCAGTTTTAACCCTCCAAATTCACAACATTTATGCTTTGGCATATTTCCCTTGAGATCCTCCATAAAAGCAGGCCTTTGACGTTTATTGAATTGAGTGAGTAGGAGTACACTATTCTCTCACGAGGTTTTTATTTATAATGTTTGAAAGATTGCTTATTTGCAAGTAATTGCTGCACACAAATGAAGTCCCTTTTAAAGGAAACTCTTAGCACCCACAGCTTACTAAATAAGCCACATAATTCTACATATAAAAAACTATTTTATCGCGTTTTTCCCTAGTTTACTCCATCGCCGATAATCACTGTCTTTCCGCCACTATTAAGGCCGATTCACATACTTGGACAAAATGGTCCTGGACAAAATGTCCAACCAGCTCTAGCTCTGCCCCCTTAAGAGCTAGAGCCACGGCGTAAAGTGATTGTTGTAGCCCTTGTCAAGACGCTTCTTTTGATACTCCTCCCAGGTCCGTAGCCCTTAAAATGGCTGAGCTAGAGCATTTGTCCAGGCTGTCCAGAAGCTCTCGAAATTCTGTCCAGATGTCCTATAGCGAAATAAGCCGACTGACTGTCGCGGCGGGTGTCAAATCGTGATCTACATTTGATTTTGAGATAGCCTGCAAGTTTTCAGCCTCTTAGCTACTGTTTTGGCCGAGTTAGACCACTTGGACACTTTTTGAGTGGGTCATTTTTTTCGATATTTATTTTTTTCTGAGCCACTCGAAGCATTTAAGGGTTGTTAAGTGCTATTTTTCAAAAACACAATTTATTGTGAGCATACACACAAAAATTCAGCTCGCTAGGTACATTCACTAGTGTTTTATTAGTGAATGAGTGAAGCTAGAATAGGGCAAAATTAGCGTATTTTTCTGTCCAGGGTCTGTCCAGGGGGTTTAGTTTAAATCTTTGGGCTTAAACAATTTTTTCTGAATAGCCTAGACCATAAAGTTTCAGACAAGACCAAAACGAGCCCTGTAGGTTGAGTCTACGATTTGTGACAGGTCTTTGAGTTTCCCGAGTCATGACATGCCTGTGCGGAGAAGGGAGCAAAAATATAAAAATCGATAAAAAATTTAGTTTTCAAGCTATAGAAGTGGTTTTGGGCATTTTGGAAAGCAAAAATTAAAATACAGAGGAAAAAAAATGTTATGAGTCTTATTGACGTTATTATAATTACATTATATATATTATTTATGTTATGTATTTTGATTATTGTTTTAAAATTTTTTTTCGATGTAAAGTACTGCAAAGTACTTTCGATGGGATTCAAAGTACTGGAATAAAGTACTGGGAAGCAGGAGAATGATTTAGAATCATTTTCAGCCTCCGGGAAGCCCTAAATGAGGAAATAGAAAAATTCGCGAATTGTTCCTGCAAAATTTGAATTCATGTCATAGGGTGCCTTGGGATTCAATTTCACCCTGGCCTTAAATACAAGTCCTTACTCAAAATGAATTTCTCTTAAAATCAAACCGAATGCGGCAGAAATTCATCTCAATAAGCAGCACTTTAAAATCAGCACTTTAGAAATCGCAGTAATAAAACACAGGCTTAAATATTACAAATTGTATTGATACAGCAATGTCTTACATTTTTACATGTTGAAATTAATAATCTGTTAATTGCAAACTAAAACCAAACGTTCGCTAATTTAGTAAAAATTTAGGGGTTACGGATCATAATCCTAAAATAAGCGATATTCTTTGTGTGTATATAAACCATAAAAAAGTAATAATCTTCTTTGATATATTATGTAAGGTATCGTATAAAATATAATGATGTACCCAAAGCTTCGTAAAACTACCATCTGCTGATATAAACATTGACGTTAAAATATTTTTTGTTGCACTGCCAAGCTTACTTTAATTTTAAGATATTTTGCAAAATCTACTCTGTCTGATATCCTCTATTAATCACTATGATTTGTTGAATACGTGTGTTAAGTGAGTGAGTGACAATCCTAATTTCACAAAATGTAAACAGCTGTTAAAAAACGTGAATATTGTAATTTTGACACGATTAGTACATATGCTATACTGCATTAACCCAAGTGATACTTTATATATTTAATAAGGCATATATTTAAGATTTTGTTACATTTCATTTATTTAATTTGCTATGCTTTGTTTACTCTTTACTTTTAAGGTTACTTGAGTAGAAGATAATTTCAATTTCAAAAATATAAAAATTAATTACATATCATAGACTGAAGCTTCTTATTCTTACGATCTCAAAACTTTCCAATCTTTTCATCTTCCTCTCAATTCATTACGGCTAAAACATCACAATTTAATAGCATTTGTTGAATCGTTATGGTAGCAAGAAGTACATGTATTGTAGTATATAGAAATTTCTTTCTGATCCATTAATCCTTATGCAGTTATTTGATTTAGTATTATTATTTCTCCATAAAATTTTCCAAGCAGTGTAACTACTTTACTTTATCAAAATTATCAAAATACAGTTAATGTTAACATACTGATTTTCATAAAGTATGGTGGGTTTGCATAATCCGAAGTTGTGAAAAACGCGAGAATAAGTTTATTTGCGCAAAGCGTACTACAAGAGAAACTCTAGATATTTTCTGAATGCGTTACAATTTAAATTGCCTCCCTCGGGACCGATAAGCTTCTTTATCTTGCGAGCGCTGCCAAGAAAGTCTCAGTGACTCAAGAGGACCTCGGAAAAACTCTAGAACTTTCAAAATTAATCTAGAATTATTCAAAGGACTAATGGAGTGTTTGTGAAAGACTAAAAAACTTGCAAGCTTTTCAAACAACTTTAAGCTTTCTTAAGTGACTAAAAAAACCGCGAAAGGACCTCAGACAGTTTCAAATAAAGCTTTAAATAATGCCATGAATCTACTTTTCAGCATTGGGAGTCCTTTCGGACGTGATCTCCTATTATTGCTCTAAAAGCTAAACAATGACTTCAGAAGCCTGGTGTGTGTCCTTATCAATTTTTTTGTGGGCTCCAGACTCTAGAATATATGTGTATCTCCCCAGTCCCGAGGCAGTCAAAATGAATGTTAAAGTCCTACACTTCTCTCTACTACATATTAGGAAAATCTCGGATTCAGTGAAACCCATTGTGTCGTGTACATCTTGTTTCTAAATCGCAAAACGCGTACATATGTATGAACCTAAACCAGAACGCGCGGTGGGGCGCTACGTTATAAATCTCCTCCCCTCCCCACCGTGACTTTCAAAACGCTATGTATGGTAATTACGGTATATCGTAAAAATAATAGTCGATACAAAACTAAAAATTATCATAACAATAACAAACCACGAAATAATATTATTGATTTCCGTATAGTATTTAGTACACGTTACGTGTGTTGATTAAAATATTTAGTGCTGATTCACCCAATTACTTGAATTTTAAAAGTTTTAGCTCAATCCTACGTCTACTTTGTGTTACTCTTCTCTACCCATTTAGTGTTTATCCTTAAGAATCGTCTGAGTAGCGATCTTTCTAAGTTGTAAGTAATACAAAATCAGTACCATAAGTGATATCAAACAAGTCTAGTTATCTTTGTTACGTTAGTTAGTACAAAAGTATATGAATGTATTTTGATTAATGTGGCAAATTCACAAAGTATCAGTATCTCATATCTATATCTATGTACAGCTTGTGGAATAGTAAATATTATATTTTTCCTTTTTAGCATTTTAGGCATTTACTTTTACTTTTAATTTTTCCCAATATCTATTTCCTGATTTGGTTACATTATTTTAGACGCATATTTCACACCCAAGTTTTATCCACCCTACAAGTGTCTACTTTTAATTGTCTTAAAAAAATATTGTTATTGATTTTAGTGTTAATCATGTATGTATCATATAGGTATTTATCTTTTTTAAAACTTTGTAATTCTGTAACATAGTGCAACTAATTTAAACAACTGTTATGCATTAAATGAACGAGTTTATGGACTAAGGAGGCAGCTGGGGTGCCAGGCCTGCTCCGGATGCAAACTAATGCGACTACTTTCAGCGAAACTAAAAAATACTATAAATAAAACCACAGAGAATCAGAGGCTAGAGGGAGGACATAAATCATCATGAGACACCCCTCCGCTAGTCTCCAACTCTCTACGAAAACACACTTATTTTCCTAGTGTTACATGTTTAGCCTTCCAAGGTACAAGAAATTCACAATATGTTATTTGTGTTCATATATTTAAGATTACGAAAGGGAGCTTAAACCATGAAAAACACGTCAGAGCTTCGTGCAGGAAAAAAAGATCTCTGCGCTGGTATTGGATACATTTACTACAAAAACTCATTACTTTTGCATGGTATTATAACCACAGTAGTCATGATCATGAATATTAATATATGCATTCACTACTTCACATATAGTATTTACGATATCAAAGCGGTTGAGCACACAGTGAGAAGTCGAAAACGAACAAAGAGTAACAGAATTAAATGCATATGTATAAATAAAGTCATCCTAGTCAAGATATATAAATGTTATCAAGAGTGTTAATCTCTATCTTATTACATTACCAGTAATTGTAGTGATTTGATTGCATAAAAAATTATTTTGTTTACATCGATACGAGATACAAAGTGTTCTAAGAACTATTCTTGAAACCATAAATTGGCAGGAAACGGACCATGCTTGTTGGCTACCTGAACCGGGCTCAGTTGCCCGTAGCCGTATTGAGTGGGGAACTGTAGGTGTGCTGGCATTGGTTGGGTTGACAGAACCTGCAAAAGAGTTGTTTGAGCCTTTTCTTGCCTGAGAACCGAGGACTTTACATTACCTGTCTATTTGAAGAATTGTGAGCTGGTGGGGGTACTATTCTGTGATACGGCTGATACGGAGCTTGCGAAACGAAAACCGTCGGTCTGCGATACAGCTCGTTGGAGGCGTAGATTTCTTGCGGAAGAACTCCTCCGGCTGGGGAAGTTCCGAGCGGAGTGTTGGACTGGTGTTGCTGGCGGTACATCTGCGTAGGCCATCCCACGGTCGATGCCGTGGGAGTGTTTTTGGAGTGTGCAACTGGTGGAGGTGCAGCTGCAGGTGGAAGGATGAGAGCCTCGGAGCGCTTGCTGGTGTGGGCGTGACTGTGGTGAGCGGGTGCGGGAGCCCACGAGGCTCGCTTGTCTACAGGAACGTGCTCATAGACCAGCTCAGAGGGTTCTTGCTTGGGTACGTGGAGCTGAGACCCGACGCCGTTCGCAGCTTGGAGCAGGCACTCGCTCTGGGCCATCGCCAGGAGCCGCTTTTTCTGGCTTTGTCCAATATGGTGCTCGTACTTCACAGCTGAAATTGAATTATTTTCCTTGAATTTCTTTAACGAAACTAGACTGAAATCAACCACAATTCAGAGTTTTTCTATTTAGAGGTTCAGAGCTCTAAAAGCTTTGTGTATTGGGTCTATGCGCAAAGATTGAATAAAGATACGATCAATTTTTGGGAGTGGAAATTATAAATTTGAACCACCAATTTGTTTCTCAATTGAAACACATTTTGTCGGCTGCCACATTTAGAAAAATTCATGGAACGTTTTTGAAAAATTTGATTTGTGGTCAAACAGAAGCTCTATGGGTGCATCTTAAGAAGCTTAATCTCCAAAAATTTGTTTTGCAGAAATCTTTCTAACTGGCAGCAAACATGTTAATACTTTCAGACGGAGAGATGAGGTAAAAAAATGCAATCTCAAGGACGTACCTGTAGGCTTGGGACTCCTGCGGTCCTCGCCGTCGCTGTCAGCCACAGTAACGCACGAGATTACGTTCTTGCGGTTCTTCAGGTTCTCGTTTATGACTCCGGCGTGACGCGTCGACGCGTTGATGTTGGACGAGGACGTCGACTTGGCAACGTTGCTGCTGACGTGAGCGTCCGCCTGTTGCCGGGCCGCATTCGACGAAACCGACACCGAGAGGGGGTTTCTAAAAGACTGGGTTTGACAGCCGCTGCTGCTCGTGTTTGTGCTCTGGTTCATCCGCTTGCTGCCTGAGCCGCTGATGTGCTTGCCGCCACCGCCAGCGGAGTTGCCTGCTCCCGTTGGCTCTTCGTCCTCGCTGTCGCTGATTGTTATGACAGCCGTCGGGCTCGGAGTATCGTGAATTGTTATTGTTTGAGCCTGGTGTTTGTTTCCACTACCCTGAACGGCGTTTCCGTTGTTGTTGCTGCTGCCGCCGCTGTTGTTGCTGTTGTTGTTGTTGTAGTGGTGATTGTTTGCTGCCGATGAGTGATGCAAGCTCTCGTTCTGATAGTGATGGCTGGATGAGGGGTGATGGGAAGAGCTCTGGGAGCTTCCGTGGTAGAAGTTGTGGGGGTTGGAGGCGACGTTCTGCGCGTGGTACTGAGGTGAGATGTGGGCCCGGCTGTACCTTTGATGGGGCGGCGTGTTCTCCTTGACTCTCTTCTTGACCGGCGACAGCTGGTTCGTCTCCTTCTTCTCGTGTCTTGGGACCCTGGAAACACATATTTTGGTGTCAATAGACTATAAAAACTTAGGAATTTTTCAAAGAACTCACATTAAGTGGTGGATTGGGGATTCCTTCTTCAAGTCGTGTCTCGGGATGTTCAAGTGGTGCTTCTGATAGATGTCCTCGACGTTGAGGAAAGGCGCCGAGTCCACGATCAGCGAATGTGGAGCTGCTTGCTGGGGCCACGAAGGCACTATCAGCTGACGACCTCCCTGGGGCCACGCGACGCTCGATTGAACGGCGTTTGTGAGGAGCATTCGTTGACCAGCCGTGGGTTCCACCATCGACACGGGGACCGGCACATTGACGTACTGCTGCGCTGGAACCTGGAGCGGCGGCTGCATGCCTGCTCCTCCCAAGACGACGTGCTTCGTTGGGCTCTGCATGGCCTGGTAGCCTGGTGGGCACAGAATACTAGAGACCAACTGGTGCTGGAAAGTATCGTTGCGGTTGTTGCCGTACTGCCGGCCCACGTTGCGGCTTCCGTAGATCTGGTACAGGTTGTCGTATGTCGTCGGGCCTCTTTCTCTTACCAGTCTCTGTACCTGGGGATTCAAGCGATATATTGAGCTAGAATTCTAATAGAGACAAAAAGTGTTACAAAGGGTTGAATTTAGAGTTATCAAAAAGACTCTCAATGTGACCCTCAGACTCAATTACGATGTCCATAAATAAGCTTGATATTAATCAGACCCTCGACCACCTCAACAAAACTGGGCCCAAAATGTAAAAGGCTTACATGGTCGAAGGCCTTTTGCCATTTTCAAACCCAAGAAAAGGAAAACCGGAGGAGTCTCAGTGAATAAATAGAGTCCTGTCAATCTTTCTCACCTGACTCGAGAGCTGGTTGTTGATGGCGAAGGTCATGTTATCCGTGTTGGGCACGAAGTTTGTCACGAGAGTCGCAGTCGTGGGCTGGACACTGTGGATGAGGGAGTCTCGCTTGCAGACCTCCATCATCTGCACCGAGGCCTTGACGTTGTTGCAGTAGGCGTACTCGACTAAATGCAGGAGAGTCGTGAACTGGTGGTTCAGTGCCTCTCCCGGAGTGATTCGTCTCTCTTGGTCGATTGTGAGCATTCGCTTGAGCAGGTCGATGAACTCTCTGCGGTCCGTCTTCTCCGCCAGGAGCTGACCCCCTTCGATGTCTGTCGGCACATTCACCTGTCCGATGTCGTCGAGGCAGTTGAAGATGTACTTGCGGGCCTCCTTGCTCTTGTTCCCAGTCTCGGCCTCGTGCTCTTCTGGCGTCTTCAATCTCCAGAACGGGTACGACGACGTCGAGTCGTCGCGGTAGAAGAACTTTGCCGTCTTGCTAGCGCTGTTCAGCATGTGCTCGGTAGGTAGGCCTTGCGTTTGTGATATGTACCTAGGGGTAACGGGACTTTTAGCTGAGACACTTCCAAAGGACAATTTCTTACCTTATTTGATCGTACTCTGATGAGCCGGGGTATAAAGGCCAGCCCAAAAACAGCTCGGCTACAACACAGCCGAGGGACCACATGTCGATCGCTTCGCAGAAGGGAAGTCCCAAAATAATCTCTGGCGCTCGATAGTATCTCGACTGCAAGTACGTGTTGCACACTGTCTTGCTGACATGCGAGGCGCTTCCAAAATCAATTACTTTCACTCTGTAATCACACAAATGCCGTTACTTCCATTCGATTGACATTCGAGACGACTCACCTGTAAGGTTGCCTTGCAGGATCCACGAGCATAATATTTTCCGGTTTCAGATCAGCATGTATTAAACCGAGTTGTTTTAGCTTTAACAACGCTGTCAAAACCTGAAAATACGGAAGAACATTTTTTAAAAAACTAAAACTTTAAAATTGCAGCTAGTTTCGTGCAAACCCAAGTAGAAAATGTTTGATACCGATTCTGGGAGTCACTTGGTTGTTTAAAAAGTTTTTGGTCCAATTTAAAAATAATTTCACGAAAATTTCACGATTAAATTAACGTTATAACGTTTTTGTACCGTTTTAAGGCAATGAAAAATCAGGTTCTCTTTTTCAAGCTAGATACTTTTTGATTAAAACAATGGACGTTAAGGCCGATCTTTAGAGCAATCCGACGCCTACATCCCACTTTCGGTTCAGGAGCAAAGTCAACCATACAATGCCATAAAAAAATTTTACGACGATTCATTCTTTGGCAAAATTTGCAAAATTATACTGCAAAAATGGGTTCGATCAAATTTACTAAGCAACTGGTTCGTTTTTGCTCCTCTCAAACTGGTTGCTGGCCAAGTACCGACTTACAGACGCAGACAAATCAAACAAAAGCCATTTTATAGCCTTTTTTCGGGCCCAATTGACTCACCTGCTGAAGAATTGGTCGAATGTACTTGAGTGGAAGGGGTGAAAACTTATTTTGCTTTAAGAAATCATACAAATTTTGTTCCAACATCTCAAACACGAGACAAGTGTGATTTTTGTGCTGGAAACACTCGAAGGCCCGAACGAAATTGAACTCGTCCGCGTTCTCCTGGCTCAACCTCGACAAGATTGAGACCTCGATCTGGCCCTGACGAGCGTACGAGGGGTGGTTCTTCAGGATCTTGATAGCAACAATATCCGAAGTCCCCTTCTTCCAGCACTTCACAACCTGCCCGAACGTTCCACGACCCAGAAACTCCAGCACCTGAAACATAGAAACCGTTTAGCGATGTCCAGACAGACGGACAGAATTCTCCTTACCTCGTAGGAACTGGAATTCGAGTACAGCACCTCGTGCTGCACGAGCTGGTAGTCTCCATCTGCCCCGCTGCTGGATCTCTTGCTGGACACCTGCGAGCTGTTGGCGATTTTGGAGTGGGCCGTCTTGGAACCATTCGATGGAGCACCCATTGTTGATGTTGCCGTCACTAACCCGTTGGCTCCCAAAGATGTGCTACAGACAATTATCGTAGAGCTATCAACACAGCCACAGTCACATTCAGCTGGAAAACAAAAATACACATTATTTATTGTGATTACATGATAGACGAGAGAGATAACGATGTGCCGATCGTAAAAGTTTCCGATAAAGTCGCGGCACTTTGAGCGCGGATTCTTTTGGCGAGAGGGCCAGCGATGGAAATTCCACTGAAATAGCTGCCCACACAAAGACTTTGTTCAAGAGAGAGACAAAAAATCTACCTTCAAGGTCTAGGTTTAAGGTCTTTTTGTTCTCCCTTTTGTACGGAATAATTTTACACACGCAACGTCTCGCTCAATCCTTGGGAAAATTGTGAAATTCAAAATGTCTCCTCTGCTTTCGTCGAAATCTTGGAAGCTCCCAAAAAGCTTAAATTCAATCCATGTTCAAGGCCGCGAATGTGGTCGTCCCTGAGAACCGCACAACCGTCCCATACCAGTATCAGGCAGTTGCCAAACGATTTCACCGGCAGACGCTGGGTTTAAATTGAAAACGCACCCCCCGGAGCTGCCCCCCCTCTGCTCCTCCCGAGATTGCAATCATGTGGTCGCCGAGCATCAATCGACAGCTCCCCAAGTGTGACCCACCCGTTCACGTTTAGTACAATTCACACTGATGTGACATTCCAGCGTCGCACATCGCTACTTTGTTGCTTTATTATCAGAATTATTGTTTTGGGGCTCCTCAAAGTGTAAATTGAGCGAATAACCTGTTTCGCGCATAGAAAACCAGTAACATTAAAGCTGAATTGAAATTATTGTTTATCGCAAGCTGCGCACAAGTCGGGACCAGGAGTTAATCGCAAACTACTTGTAGCAAACTTGCACTTCTTATCTCCAAAGTTTCCTTCTTCGAACACCAAGCCGTCTTTCAAGCTGGCTTGTTTGTTTTCAGCTCGCTCAAACCTGAGTTGAACTTGAGCCAGTCGATACGAGTTTCGCGTACGTGAGTTTCAAGACGCTGGACAATCGCTGGACCGACGGACGCCTAAAATGCCATGCATCATGTACATTTTTTATTTGCAGCGTCTGTGCGAAAGTGAAAACTTATTGGGTTCATGCGCGTCCTTCAACAAAGTCGATGACCGTTCTAGATAACAATGCAATAGGTTTTAGACTCGCACACCGCACTGAAACGTCGTCTTCTCGGTTTTAGAGCGCCTCAGCTAGCTCGGCTCTGTTTCATGTGTACATCGCACCGAAACTGGGTCGTACTCGCACAACAAAACTTTTGAGATACAAAACTGGCTGGCTCGTGAGAAACAAGCGAAAGCCTGCCAGGGACTCATGCTAGCGGAGACTGAATATGGGCCAATCGCCACATTTGACCTTACTCACGACTTGCAACCTGCAAGGATGCAAACCTTCGTTACACCCACAGAGTCAGACTTTGCATTGAGATAAACAGACTGCCGTTGCAATTTTCTCTTGCAACGCAAATATTAACTTCTTCTTTGGGTAAATATTTTTCTTCGTTCTAGAGCTAAGCAATTATTAATTAAAAGCTGATATCTTTAGATGGGTTTTATTTTTGATTCGTTAGATAAAGTCTTTGTCTCAGCTGCTTCATACAATACATAGTCAACTCGGAATCTCAATCAAGCCATACAAATCCATATAAAATTCAATTAGGAAAAAATATCTAATTTTGAGAGTGAGTAAGTCCTTGACATCTTCGAACTTAAAGTGAATGACTTTTACTCAAGTTGGTTGCTTGTCTGAATTTCTTGAGAGTTAAAAAAACGGGATTTCAATAAAAAATTCATAATTTAATATTTCTTGGTTGTTATTTCGAAAATTCTCTCGTTCTTGTGATAAAAAACCTGTTTCAAGAGCCGTAATATCATACTACAAAGGCCAAAAGGGAAAAGAAATAATTGTTTGCCCTCGAAATAGAACTCACCTGTTTCTCTTTTGCGCTTCAAATTTTTTAGCTCTGCTTTCTGGTCGCCGCTATTGGTCGTCGCCTCTCGCTGTGTTAAGATCTCACCATAACCTTGCGAACGGCCTGCATACGGAGATGCATTTGCGTAAACCGTCGATTTGTTCCGAAAACTGCTGCTTCTCTTTGACGCTGACGCTGGCCCGCCTCTGGTATGGGCTTCAGTGTGGCCGCTGCTGCTGCTGAATGGCGTTATTAGGACGTTGCTTTCAACGCCCCCGCTTTTAGGGCTTAAGTCGTGGGTTTTTCCAAAGTACAAATTTTTCATTTGTGTTCACCAACCATGCAATTTTTATGTCCGTCCATACACTCTAATTCATTCAATTTTCTATTTTGCGAATTGCGTTTCTAGCTCTTTAGCTTTTCCTTTCCTCAAAATCTCGACATTTCACGCAATTCGGAAAACTCGGGTTGCCCCCTGTCGCGAACTCCTTCCTTAGTCAGAAATCCATTTTTATTCACGTCTCTCTTGCACTCAATTACGCTTGTCTGCTATTTTGCGACTTTTGTACAAAAACCATTTTTCGTTTACGTCACAATATGGAAACTTTGCCTGTATTTTTGCATTCCACTTCGCTTCTAAAAACACATTTTCACTTTTTCAAATCGAATATTTCAACATTGCACAAGCTGCAGGCAGTTGATTTACGTGCTAAAGCCTAAATCACAATAGCAAATTGGGTGACGTTTTAACATTTGGGGAAATCCCGAATTCGCCCCTTTTTCTTGCTTCTTTCCACTTTATTTCAACTCACGCGCTACCTTGAAGCTCAACAATAATTTTGCGGGTACTTTTGCTCAAAATATCGCTGGAATTTTAAGATTTCTGCAATATTTTTTGTGGCCCATTTTGAGCTTTTGAGTTTCTTCTTCTTTTTATCTCTCTTCCGTAAGGTTTCGGGTGAGTTCGGGCCTTCATTTTCCCAGTCGCACACGTCAAAATAGTTCAGCGCGTGATCGCTGGATGCTGACAGCAGTTTTGAATCCTCTTGTGAAAACGGTTGAAACTTCTCCAAGCCAGAAATTGAGGTGCAAAAGTTTATTGACAAAAAATGGAAGCAAAAATTCAATAAAAGTACGACATTTCATTGGGAGATGTGTTTTTCCGATTTTCCCAGCCACTCCTCCTGAAGATGAACTTTGCAGCCCAGGTCTCTGAGGGCAGCTCGGCAGTCTTGTGCGATAGTCGGGTGATTCTTCATGGCCTCATTGAGGAAGTCCTCGGCCCCGTACTTGATGAAGGAGTCGCACTGGTCCCGGGACCGGCTCACCATGTTCCGGATGGCCCACGCTGCATTCCTCTGGATGACTTTGTTTGTCGGATGGATCTTCATGCTCTCGATGATGGTCTCGTCGACTCCCGCCTCGAACAGGGCGGCGGAGTTTTCCTTCACTCGCAGTGCGAGTGTCGAGATGCAGGCTAGAGCGGCCTTTGCAACTGACTCATTGGCCTGAAGTACGAAATATTCAGACAAACAGACGATATTTTTACCGGTTTACCTTGAATTTGTCGAAAGCAGTCTCGATGACGGCTGCAGCCCCGTTTTGAATTATGTGTGCTTTCACCTTGTCGTTGCCCGCCAACGCTTTTAGCAGCTTTAGTGCTTCTCGCACGACTTTCGGTGACTCAGAATACCTTATAATGGCATCCAGCGTGTACTTCAGGCCCCCATAGTCCTCAACCACCTGGCAGAGCTCATTTCTGACAATAAGAGATGCAGTCGTCAGCAGCAACTCGGCAATCACATTCTCGTCTCCCTCAAATGCTAAAATTATTGGGTCATAATATCACCCCTAAAGTCATAGTTTTCCCATTTTCTCGGGAAAACTTTTCAAACTCACTTTTCAGTAGCTCGGTCAGCAATGGAAGGGTCTCGGTAGCGATGGTCTTCGCGTGCTCATGGGCTTTTCCAAACTCCACTCTGACGTCATCTAAAAACTCAATAAGCTTTTTAAAAAAATTAACCGCCAAAGTGGTCGTCTTACCATCCAAAATGAGGAACCTCAGGCAGATGCAGACCTCCCTCAGCACGACCTCGTCCTTGCTAGCCAGAAGTGGCTTCAGCTCGTGCAAGATGTCCGAGTTCATGACCATCTGGCGGTTGTTTTCGTGCATGACACAAGTCTTCTGGAGCCACCGCAGGACCTCGCTCAGCAACTGCAGCTGCTGACGACTGGCAGCCGTTTCCAGGAGCTTTTTGATCACAACGAGGCTTCTTTCATTGAAAATGTCGGGATTCTTGTTCGTCATCGCGTTCGCCAGAGCTGCACAGTGAAGCAGAACCTCGTTGTTCTCGATCCGGCTCTCGATGGTGTCCAGCACATATACCAGGAGATTCAGCTTCGCTGCCAGGACCCTGTGCGGGACTGATTTGTTGCATTGGCCCTTCAGGACCTCCAGGGTTCCAATCAGCTGATTGACGTCAGATTCCGCATCCTTCGACAATTCCTGTAGCTTCTCCACATTCTCATTCAGAACCGGCTTCCCCGTCTCGATGTTAACCTCCAGGTCCTTTATAATGTTGCCCAAGTTGATCCCCTTGAATTGTAATGTTCGTCAGACTCGGACAAAAGACACTTTCTAAGTTTCTTCGGGAGTCGCTCACCGATTTCTCCAACTGATTTATTGTTTCCTCGCGGGCCTCCTCCACTGTCATCGAGAACTCGATGATGTTTTCTTTCACGAAATCATCGTAAGTTTCCTGCGAAACAACTTTTGCCATTTTCTTAAAATTTCTATCCGTCGTTTATTACTCTCAACTTATTCTCAACTGGCTTTCCGATCACCGTCGGAATGTTTACGCCCCAAGATCACCAACGCAGTATTTGAAGATTGATAGTTGTTCAGCAGTTGTCAAAAATGGCCTGAACTTGTTCAGCAATCGTCAAAAATGACTCAAACTTACTCAGCAATTGTCAAAAATGGGCCGAACTTTTTCAGCAATTGTCAGCCGTATTTTGTATAGGGGGCTCGTTCATAAAGGTTGGCGAGTTTTTGTGAACGAGCTCAACAGCCATGTTTGTTCGTGAGAAAAAAAATAAAGAATTTTTTGTGCACAATATTCACGATTAGTCGCTTGAAAGTGTAACAAAAGGCGGATATTCATCTCTTATCTTCGCGATTACTGAAGCACTCGTGTGTGGATGGTGTTTGTGACGGAAAATAAGGAACAAATGTAAAGCGCCTAAATTGTTTACTTGGAATTCTACATGAAAATTTTGAAAGATGAAAAATACTCGATGCAGTGCCTTCTGAATCCACCAAAACACCTTCCTCACTGCGTTTGAGCGAGCGAAAAGGGGTTTTGCGGCAGAAGAAAAGCCCCAAATGCCAGATTTTCCCACGAAAATAAGTTTCCCAGGTTGCGCATAACTTTTTTCCACATATTGCTAATACTTTTTGGGAACGTTCTGGCCCCCGAAAATCGCGTCCCCCGCAGTTCGTGGATCGGAAGGCAATCGAGTGGGTGCGCCTAGCATGTTTTCACGGGGATTTCTGGACTTTCTTTCAGATATTACTGTAATGTCGTACCATTTAAATTACAACAACAACAAAAACATAATTTCGTGTATTAGCAAAACAGAAGGATCAGTTGTAGGGCCAAACCACACATAAGCGCAATGTCGCAGCGTGGGAAGCGACCGAGCAACAATAACAATAGCATAAAGTCCCTGGGATCGCCAGAAGACGGAGGGGCGCCGCCGCCAGTGAAACGGAGGAAAGGGCGGCCTCCGGGATCCAAGAACGCCCTGCCCTGTCCGGTGGCTGACGATGAGAACCACGCATCGTACCCCGGCACTTCTTCCGGATCTCTTCTTCCTTCCTCCTCGTCCTCGACGACCAAGACATGGCAGCCCAAACCACATTCCGACCTGAAGGGGATTTACAACAGGAGTGCTCCAGAGGCGCCAGCAGAGCTGTTTCGCAAGGACCTAATCAGTGCCATGAAGCTGCCAGACTCGGAGCCCCTGTCCTCCGACGAGTACTGGCTGATAGTGGACCAGTGGAAGCAGGAATGGGAGAGGGGCGTGCAGGTGCCCGTGAACCCGGACTCGCTGCCAGAGGCGTGCGTCAACAGCATCGCGGAGGAGTACATCCAGCGAGGACGGCAGGACTTTAAATTGTGAGTGCAGTGCAATCCAGTTGGAGTGGTCCGTCCGGTTTGTCCGTCAAGGAGTTCCGAGAGAGTGCTAATTTTATTTGTTTTGTGACAATTTAAGTGGTTCAAAGAGATGACCATATAAGAAAAGGATGGTGTTTGGTCACGTCTCATGGGGTGTATTTGGACCCATCTTTTAGAAACTTAGTCGTTAACGTTCTTAAGGTTTTTCTGACAATATTTGGGTTTGAAGCGACGTTTCAGTCAAAATTTAGTCGTAATAACCGACAATATGAATTAAAGAAAAGTTCTAGAAAGTGTAAATAACCATTTGTGTTTGTTTTTTCAGGCCAAAAAATAAGTTTATTCGAATAACGAAGGATGACAGCTTTTCACATGAACAACACTACTTATCACATACTCCAGCAATGGCAGAATCAGTCTGCGCCTACGACCTTGACCAGATGGACGAGGCCTGGCTGAAGCTTTGCAATGGAGAACGAGCTCTCGCAGGCTTATCACCCATATCTGACGAACAGTTTGAGCGAGTTGTCGAAGAACTGGAAGTAAGTAGCGAAAACGGCTTCTTTCAGGATCTGAGTCGGACCTTTTTGGTTCTTGCTGGCGGCGGGCGGATTTTAAGGGTTTTCTTGCTTTTAGGTGAGATGCTGGGACAAAATACAAGCTATTATGAAGAATGAGGAAGGACTAGGAATTGAGTTTGACGAAAACGTTATTTGTGATGTGTGTCGTTCCCCTGACTCAGAAGAGGCTAATGAAATGGTATTTTGTGATAGTTGCAATATTTGCGTGCATCAGGCTTGCTACGGTATAACTACGATACCGTCTGGTAAGTACCCGTCCTTGCTTCGGATTCGCCAACAATCGTGCCATTTGAGTAGTCGGTTTGGCTCTTGGAAGTTTTCATTGAAGCAAAAGAGTTTGTAGGATTTCAAATTTACTTCCGCTAAAAATAGATGCTGCAGTCGTTTTGATCGATATTGACTAAAATCTCTCTCGTTTACATAAGTTAAAACTTTTTTCTGGAGAGAGTTCTGGAGCTATCAAAACGTACTTAGGATGAAATACGGGGAACTAATTTACTGTTGTGCTGGTAGCTTTCATAGGGGCTCGAAAATATGCCACCTCTTCGCCCTTCGTACACATACCTTTATCGGAAAATCAATGTGAATTTTCATGAAATTGATTATTTTCAAGTAGAAAATGGGTTTCTAATATATTTAGAGCTATTTTACGGATAATCCTTGCTTTTTGCTTTCGATTGTTTGTGTTTTCCACCCACGCTAATTGATCAAAACATTTTGGAATTTTAAAGAATGTTTCTCTAATATTCAATTGGAAATAATGTCTCAATGTTAAAATCAAGGAGTGAGGAGGACAGAGGTGGGTGACAATCAAGTCCGGTCAAACATGTATTCAAAAACATCACCCACTTTCAGATAATGAGTGAAACTTATTTGAGAAAGGATGAGTGAGGGTCATTCCAGCCTAAGTTTGTAACGTCATCCTCAACTTCGATTTCTGAGTTCTGTTGGCCTTTAAGGCCTTGAAAAAAGTTTCTATAATAAAATTAAGGTTCAAAATTTGTAATAATGTTGAGAGGAAACTTTGGGCTTTCGAGGACCTTTCCAGAGGGTTAAGTTGTCTGAAATCTGGGGTAGCTTTTTATTTATAGCAAATTGCATTGACATAATGAATTTTAGGAGAACAACTAAAATGTACCAGTTTTACAATCTAAACGACTGTAGAATATTTTTGCTTAAATGGAGGTCTTGAAACCTAAACTTCCAAGAATAAAGAAACTATAAATGGCAAAATAAACCTAAATGTACTGAGAAATAACTTACTGACTCGAATTTTGTTTTGCAGGGCAATGGCTATGTCGTACTTGCTCGACCGGAATAAAGCCAGATTGCGTCCTTTGCCCGAACAAGGGTGGTGCAATGAAGTCCACACGCTCGGGCCAGAAGTGGGCGCACGTCTCATGCGCCCTCTGGATCCCGGAGGTGAGCATCGGATCGGTGGACCGGATGGAGCCGATAACGAAAATCTCAAACATTCCATCAAGCCGATGGGCTCTGACCTGCGTCCTGTGCCGTGAGCGCGTGGGCGCGTGCATCCAGTGCAGCGTGAAGACGTGCAAGATCGCGTACCACGTGACGTGCGCCTTCCAGCACGGGCTCGAGATGCGGGCAATAATCGAGGACGACCACAACGAGGACGGCGTGAAGCTGCGCTCGTACTGCCAGAAGCACAGCAACGTAAAGAGCAGCAAGAAGGAAGGCAGCAGCACGGGTCCGCCACCCGGGAACCCCCAGGCAGGGAGCGGGAACATCGCCAGTCTCAAGACGATCCCGACCTGCAGTGGCTCCGACGACGATGACGGCAAGCGAGGACGAAAGTCGCGACGAGACATGACGGCGGAGGAGCGCAATCTGGTCCGAGCCCAGCGGCTGGCGGAGGTGGAGGCCGAGTTCGACAAGCACGTGAACATCAAGGACATCAGCTGCCACCTGCTGGACATCGACCAGGAGGGCATCAACTACATCTACAACTACTGGATTTTGAAGCGCAAGTCCGCCTACAACCGGCCCCTGCTGGCGCCCAAGAACGAGAATTCGGACAATTCGAAGTCGGAGCACAATCAGGAGCACGAGAAGATGCGGCAGTTCGTGCAGCTGCGGCAGGACCTGGAGCGGGTGCGAAACCTCTGCTACATGGTAAGTCGCCGCGAGAAGCTCTCCCGGTCCTTCTTCAAGCTGCGGGAGCAGACCTTCCACAAGCAGGTGTCCATCCTCGCCGACTGCAGGCACAGCAAGAGGGTCGACGACTCCTTCCTGCACGCCGTCATGGAGGCCAACCACGGGCCCTCCCTCTACGATAAACTCTATTCAAGTGATTCAGTTAAATTTAAGTATGAAGTAGGTAATCTTGATGTTATATTAGATTGTTTAGTAGGCATGAAATCGCTCAAATCCCCCCTCAGCTCGCCCACAGCGACCCCCGAGGTGCCGTCGGGCGAGGAGAGGAAGCGCAAGGAGCACGTAGAGAATAGTAATTTATCTCAGCATAAGTCTCTTCGAAAGGCAGACGTTAATGGTATTACTGCAATTAATAATAACAATAAGAAAAATCTCAAGTCCGATGACAATCCCTACAAAAGGACGTACTTCAACGGCGCGACGACGACCCGGCGGAGCGCGAGTCTGTACAGCAGCAGCACGAGCGTGACGGGGGCGTCGTCGTCGTCGTCGGCGGACGAGGCGAGGGCGGAGACGGCGCCAAATAACGGACGCAAGGAGCGCAAGCACCGCCGGAAAGCGCCCAAGTCCGCGGCCTTAGTGCAGGAGAGCTCGAGCGAGGACGACAGGAGAAGGTCTTCGCCGAGGAACCGGACGCTGCAGCAGATGGAGCAGGAGCTGCAGAGCGAGCGACTGCACCTGGACAGCAGTGATGACAGCGAGGAGCTGAACAACATCCCGAGCAAGGTGAGACCCACGAACATCTACTCGGACAGCGACAGTACGGACAAGGACCCGGGAGCATCGGACTCGCAGCCGTTCCGGACGAAGGCGGCCATGAAGGAGTTCAATGTGAAGCTCAAGACGCCGAGTCCGAAGGACCAGCTGGCGCTCGTGGTGCCGCAGCGTCAGGCGGCCAAGAAGGCGTCGGAGAACCTGAAGCGCACGCCGGTGCAGAACGCGGAAGAGCCGGCGAAGGAGGCGGTGAAGGAGAAGCCACCCTTCGACATCCACGCGTTCGTGCCGCAGAGACAGGCGGCCAAGAAGGCGGCGGAGCACATCAAGAGCGTGATAAAGCCCACGGAGATGGCAGCTGCGGCGGTTCCGGCGCCCCCCGTGCCGGAGCCCCCGAAGAAGACGAAACCGGCGACGAAGGAGTCCAGCTCGTCCGAGAGCGACTCCAGCAGCTCGGGGAGCAGCTCCAGCAGCAGCAGCAGCTCGAGCAGCTCGTCAGAGGAAACGGAGAACGAGAAGAAGACGCGCAAGGTGAAGCGGAGAGCGTCGGACAAGCCCCTCTTGCCCTTTCTTGACAAGGGAAACAAGGTGGGAACTGTCTTCCGCTCCTCCTCCGATTCATCCGAGGGTTCTAGCTCTGAGAGCGACGAGCCCGGCGACTCGAAGCCCAAGAAGAGCTCCCCCAGCGCCCGCAAAGGCGTTCCGTCTTCCAATTCCGTGGTTCCGGCGCCAGGTGCGGGTCCCGGAAGACCTCGAGGTCGACCAAGAACAAAATCCGCTGCTTCTGACAAGGCGAAGGGCGCCCCCGCCGGCCCCAGAGGCTGGGGAGGAAGCAAGCCGGGTGCTAAGGATGCGGTGCTTCCGGCTCGGGACCTGGACGGGCAGCTGCACCCTGATAGTCCGGCTAAGCAGGCCCTGCGTCGAGACTCCCAAACCTTCCCCGCGAGCCCCGTTGAGGCAGCGTCGCGAAAACGGAAACAGCAGTCCGGCACGGGCGCCTCTGAAGCCGGCTCACGTGACGCCAAGCGCCACGAAGATGGTGCCAAGGCAAACGCGGCAGATGTCCAGCCCAGTGTCGTCTCACCTCAGAAGCGCGAAAAAGATGAGGCTCAGCTAAGGGCCGAAGAGCAGGCGAGACAGGCGAAGCTGGAGCAGGAGCGGATAGAGGCCGAGCGACTGGAGCGAGAGCGGATCGAGAGAGAGAGGAAGGAGCAGGAGAGGAGAGAGCAGGAAGAGCGGGAGAGACTCGAGCGAGAGAGACTTGAGCGAGAGAGGCTCGAGAGGGAAAGACTCGAGCGGGAGAAGCTGGAGCAGGAGAGACTGGAGAAGGAGCGACTGGAGCGTGAGAGAGTCGAGAAAGAGAGGGTCGAGAGAGAGAGGCTAGAGCGGGAGAGACTCGAGAAGGAGAGGCTCGAAAAGAGAGACTCGAAAAGGAGAGACTCGAGAAAGAGAGACTCGAAAAGGAGAGACTCGAGAAGGAGAGACTCGAAAAGGAGAGACTCGAGAAGGAGAGACTCGAGAAGGAGAGAATCGAGCGGGAGAGAGTCGAGCGGGAGAGAGTGGAGCGGGAGAGAGTGGAGCGAGAGAGAGTCGAGCAAGAGAGACTCGAGAAGGAGAGGATCGAGAAGGAGAGGGCCGAAAAGGAGAAGGCGAAGAAGAAGCGGAACAGCTCGGACATGGAGATCGAGCCGCCGCTGTCGCCGAAGGTGTTCCCGCCCAAGACCAACGGACCCTCGATCTTCGACATCTCGGACGACATCGCGGAGAACAACGACCACGCCTTCGACATCCCGGCCACGCCCCTCGCCTTCCCCTCCAACCACGACTGGATGCGACACGACGTCGAGGACACGGAGCAGGCCACCCTGGATCTGGTGGAGAAGCTGCGGCAGAACAAGCTGAAGCAGGCGTCGGGCGGGGACCCCTTCAGCAAGCCCGAGGCCTCCAAGAAGGACCCGCCCTCCGACATAGTCTTCGACAGGCCCCGCGAGAGGCGCTACAACGAAGCGGAGATGATCACAAGACGCCGGTCCGTGTCCTCGTCGCCCGCCTCCACCGTCTCGGACAACAACGAGAACCAGCACGTGCAGCAGAAGATCTTCGAGAACGCGCTCGTGTTTTTCAACCCCTCCTCCTCGTCCGGCTCCAAGCCCCTGAGCCCCCTCAGCAAGGCGCGAGAGGAGTCCGCGAAGGCTCTCTTCAAGCCCCCGAGCTGTCCGGCGCCCGAGGAGAAGGAGCACGTCAACAACGTGTCGCCCAAAAACCGATCCTCATTCCGGCACAACATCGAGAACCTGCGGTCGCCCCTAGCCACCAAGTCCCCGGGCAAGAGCCCCCGCCAGATGGAGCTCATCAGCAAGCAGTCCACGAAGAAAATGCTGCCGGAGCAGCCCAAGAACCGGGGCCGAAGCAACGGCAGCAAGGCCAGCAGCAAGAGCCGGAACTCGCAGAAGGGACGCGCTCGCAACCCCCTGCAGCTGCCCCTGCCCGACTTCGAGTTCGGGGGCACGAACCACAGCAAGCTCGCCGGCACCGTCTACGACCTCGATCTGGAGGAGGACAACTACGCCGTCACGCTCCAGAACTTCCGGACGTCGCAGCGAGATCGCAGGAAGTCCAACGAGACGCACGAGTTCCTGCGGTCGTCGCGCGGCCCATCGGTGTCCCCTAAGTTTTCTAGTCCCAAGGCGCGGTCCCTGTACTCGTCGGCCGCCAACACACCCACGTCGGAGACCCACAGGACGCCCCTGCATCTCATTCCGCCCGAGAGCCAGGCCACCCCCACCTCCCTGCACGACCCGCTGCTCCCAGTGCTGCCGGGTCCCGTCGACATGCGGACCTACAGCGCCTTCGAGACCGCCAACGCGGACCTGTACAGCAACCACACGCTGTTGGGGGCCTTCGAGAGCGGCAACCCGGACCACTCCATCCCCGAGATCGACGAGGATCTCGAGAAGGAGTTCCACTCAGCGCTCAAGGCAAGCACGTCGAAGCCCGAAGACGGCTCGAAGGAGCTGCCGCCGGGCCAGGTGCCGAGCGAGCCGCCTCCCGAAGACGTTTCCGTGGACTCGGACTCGATCAAGATCCTGCCGGACTCGCGGAACCAGCTGAAGCTCAAGATCAAGGGCCCCCTCGCGCCCGACGGCTACACGGCCCAGAAGACGGTGGAGCAGAGCGCCGTGAGCGCCGCGAGCGCCCCGGCTTCCGGGGGACTCAGACGAATGCGCAAGAAGGAGCTGCTGCGGCAGTACTGGACGCAGGACGCGAACCTGGACGACCAGCAGACGACGAGCGAGTCTAACCAGAGCACAACGCACAGCATGCCGAGCAGGGTGGCGGGCATCCCGAAAGCCGTGGACTCCATGATCCCCTTCCCGACGCAAGATGACTACAAGGCGTACGGCAGCAAGTCCCCCGTGGACACGAAGAAGCGCAAGAAGGTGAGTGGGCTGCAGCGCGAGCTGAGGCAGCTGAGCAACGACGAGGAGGTGGGCAAGGAGCGCAGACGCAGCGTGGCCTCCGACAAGTCCTCGAACGCGAGCAGCTCGGGCCGCAAGACGCGCCCCAACTCGCAGCATACAACGCCCAAGTTGCGTATCAAGATCGGAGCCGACGTCATGGACTCCGTGAGCATGCTGGCGGAGGAGACGAGGCCCCCCAAGAAGCGGCTGGACAACATCGTGGGGTACACGATGGAGGACCTGAAGCGCGACAGCCTCAACTACCGCAAGGAGATGTTCGCGGACTTCGGGAAGAAGAAGAAGGAGGAGGTGGTGAAGGCGCCCGGCAAGGTGCCGAAGAAGAAGAAAAAGGAGAAGAAGCGCAAGGTGGAGGTCATCGAGTCGAATCAGTCGTTCGTGCTGAAGATCAAAAAGCCCAAGCCGGAGGCCGAGAGCGGGCCCAGCTCCAACAACACGGAGCCCGCTCCGGCGCTGGACAAGGCGCCGATCAAGCTGAAGCTCGCCCGCACGTTCGGGATGGAGTTTAATATACAGAAGGAGCAGAAGAAGAAGAAGGGCAGTAAGCCGGAGCCCGAGACTCAGGACGGCTTCCTCAAGACGTGCCGGCTCGAGATTCCCAAGCTCGACGATGAGACGATCCAGAAGCTCTCCACGAACCTCATCACCTCCGACACCAACAGCCACGACAGCAAGCCTCCGAAGGCCGTCGAGGCCGCCCTCCCAGCCACGAACTGCAACGACGTGCAGTCGGGGCCGGTCGAAAAGGTTCCCACTACCACCACCTGCACCCTGGAGGTTAGGTGATAGAGTGTGGGGGCGCACCGCGAGTCTCAAGTGTCAATTAAGTAAGTGTAAGACGTTAGTGTAGTCGTGTCCCCTCGCGCGTCGGACTTTGAGAGTCGAGTTGGCTTATCGTTTGGTATACCAAAAACAATGTGTTAACAGGCGGCTCGTCTGCGGCTCACGGGCGCCCTCGCGTGCTGGAGTCAGTTGAATTCGTGTTCCTATGCCTTTGGTTCAGTCCCTAGCTTCTTAATTTTAAGCTTTAACGTGCTCGTAATTCGGATATTTGGATATTGTGTCAAAAATTGGATATTTATTTTCCGCAAAAAAAAAAGCAAAAACAAAAGAGCCCGCCCCTCGTGAGTCCAAACGACAGACCGCCAACTGAACGTCACTTCGGATTTTCATTTCTAAGAAAGTGTAGAAATGTTTCTCGTAATACTCCATGGTCTAACTACTTGCGTAAGAATGCTAGAACGCATATGTATGTGTACATAGGATTATTTAAAAACTTAGTAAAAATAGTTAATTTATTCGAAAAAAAGAAGATATAAATCAAAACCAGGTTTTAATTAGTGAAAACTAAGTAGCAAAATAACCAATATAAACAACCGTTAAATAAAAATGCCACAGAAGAGATAAATGAACTGGTGAGAATCAAAACAAGTCAACCCTTAATTTTGTTAAACAAAAACAAAAAATCTATAAATGCATAAACAAACATAATACATAGGCATTTTCATGGTCCTAATCACCAAACGTGTACATAAACAACGTAATGTTAGAAACCACAAAAACCTTTATACTCTGAATTAGAAATTAATTTATTATTTAACTGATCACTTGAACGAGGCGAAGGTCGTTGGTTTATCCAAAGCCAATATATGATTAATGCACTTATATTTACTACCTAAAAGCTACAAAAATACAAATAAAATTAACTTTTGGTTAATTTAATATTAAACTGATAAGGCACATAAATATCACTAAAATATTAAATTTTAAATATAAACTTAAGCATTCATATGCACCTAAGAAAATGAAAATGAAAAAGAAAAAAAGAAAAGAAAAGAAACTTTTGAAAATACATCGTATTTCTCTCATCGTGCAAAGATTCACTTTTAAGTTTTAGGAAATACCGTAAATTTCTGATTATATATTTTTGAAGAAACTAAAATAGTTTTTAATATTGTGTAGTGTAAATACTATGTGATAAGAGTTATTACTATCAAAATTTTTATGTTCGTCAACATAACATTGTTTTGGCTTTGTAGAAACAAATTAAGATGAAATAATTTAAATGCAATTTAAATTAGAAATAAATAAATTAATATTAACAAAAAACATTCTCAAAATAAAATTTAATAAAAGCATTACATGTGTCTTTTGAACTTCGAGACTTCCGCATTAATTCCATTTTTACCAAAAGAATTCCTAAAAAGTTGGCTTCTCTTTCTGCTTTCTGTCCGGACCCCTAAGAGTAAAAGTTCGATAGTGACTTTTGAACCTGGTAGGAATGCTGGACCACAAATTACATTTTTAAGCTTTCAACCAGAATTTACCTAACTGGAATTCTTCGGGTTTCGATTGAAAAATCGTTTTCTAACTGGAACCTCTCATAATGAATTTCCAACTAGGAACGGTGAAGTTTTATTGAGTCTTAGTTTCCAGTTGGAGAATGAAGCTTTAACCCTGATTCTAAAATTTGCAATTGGAATGTTGAACTTAAAATGGGGACCCTGAAACGCATTAATTTACATTTGAAAATATAATCTTTCATTTACCAATTGAAAATGTAATTGAAGTTCTTAGTTTAATTTTGTTCAATTTTTTGAAAAGTTGAACTTTTCTTATCGAAAGTTTGGAAATTTGTCAATATCGACTCTTCACATTCAAGAAAATTCTTTGTGTGTTTTGCAATTGCAGTTCGAATTGTCTATTTATACTTAAAACGAGATTCTCACTTAAAATCATAATATCAAAAGGTAAAAATTTTAGTTCTATTCCTAAAAGTAATCCTTTTCTCCATCTTCACCTTGCCTGAATACAAGTTGATTATTATTTATTTGGGATTTTCCCATGGGAGCAATAACTCAACCGCTTTTATTCCAACATGAATATTGGAGTGCCTCAAGACACTGTAGTCACATGCACATCCTGTTTCGACAATCAATAATGGAGAACATTTTTATTTTCTTTCCTTCTGAAAGTATGTGCAATACAATTAAATACATTTGTTAGTTTGTTTGGTTGAGATGACACTTTAGTATTGAGTGCGTCTTCGGTTAGCCCGCTGTCTGTCGAACCGGAGCTCCATCTCCTCCAGGACCTTGGGTGTGTACCTCACGACGAGCTTCACCGATCCAACAGCTTGCTTCAGGAGCTCGACGGCCTTTTCGTGGTTCTCTCCCTCAACATTCTGAAACGAGTTTTTCCTAAGTTTTCTTTTCTTCCGAAAACGATGAAGGATTTCTTACCGTTCCGTTTACTGAGAGCAGTTGGTCGCCTCGTTTAAGGCCCCCGTGGCGATCGGCGACTCCTCCGGGGATGATTCGAGAAATGTAAATGGGAGAGTTTTGTTCCTTGCCCCCCATGACGTTGAAGCCCAGGCCCTCGTCGTTCTTGGGCAACTCCACCACTCGGGGGTGTGACTGGCCTTCTCTGGAAAATTCAATAAACACATGACTTCAAGAGCCACAAAGAGCTCAGAGGACTCACCCCGCAGCGAAGGCAGCGACGCAAGCTTTGGCAGTGGCAGAGGCTCGGACGTCTGGAGATCCTTGAATATCGACTGTTTCATAGACGTGCTCATACACCTCCCGGACTGCGTGCAAGAACTCGCTGCCGAGGACTTTTTGCAGCGCTGCCAGTTTCGTGACGGGAACCTCGCCACTGGCTTGCAGCTTCTCTAGCAGTTCTATGGCACGAGCCAAGTCTGCAAGAATAAAATAAGAAATTTTCGTGATAAAAATAGAATTATGTTCAATTTTCTGTTTCACTGATTCTTGGATTCCCTCAAATCACAAATGGGGCCTTCGGAATGACAGACTTACCTTTGGCTAGGGTGAGAGGCTCCCCACAGTTTGTCATTTTTTGGTATTTTATGTTTAATTTGCTAAAATTTAAATTTAGTGAAAAATATTGATCAAGTTACTACTCCCTAGACTCGCAGATCCACTGCCTTAGACGGAGTGAAAAACTTCCATGTTCGGCCGCATGCCCGAGCGCCATTCAAAAAGACCGTTTTTAGAATAGTGGCTGCGTTTCAATGGTGAGCAGGGAATATTTTCGCGGAACATCGGATGGAACCTTCTGAATGGACCTTGCACTCCTGCAGCGATTTGAAACCTCGTTAAACATCTTCTCATTGAACTGTTTTTCGAAGAAACTTCTTAATCTGCCCTATAGCTTTGTTACATCCAAAAAGTCATCGAACGTGGTTGCCTTCCAATGACATCCTCCTGGCCTAAGAGTTTGAAAATTTGCATTTGATGTTTAAAGTAGCGGGCTATCAGACCCTGAGGTGATCAAGTCTTAAGATGCGTTTTAAAAATTATTCCTCTAAAAATTCCTCGCCGGTCGCTTCTCTGTCGCGAGCCGCTCCCAGCTTTTTACTGGATGATCACCTAAAATTTAAATATAATTTTTTCCTAGAATTAACTAAATATGCCGGTGTGACAATGGTACATTTTACATATTCTACTGAAGTCTTAACTTAACTCTTTTTCTGATAAGCGGTCAAAAAGTTAACTTTCAAAGAATTTTCTCTTGTCTTGGTAAAACGTAGAAAAAAAATCACGACAAGCCTTTGTTGAATATTTTTAGTAACCTGTAAGATTGTAGCGACCAAAACTAGGGAAACAATTGATATCGATAACGTTTGGGTGTTCAAAATCATTATCAAGTATCAAGGTGATAAGATAACGTTGGAGCTTAGGAAACCAATTTAGCAATGCCCAGTGAGTGAATTGAATATCGAAGGAAGAAGGTCTCGTTCTGCAAGCAGCGAAAATGAAGGAGATGAAAATTGAGGTCCACAACGGACGAGTCGTGCACACCAAGTACATTCTAGTAAGTCCAAGCTGTCCAACTGACATCCAGGCTCGTTCAAATCCTCCAACTTCTCTGACCTGCGCACTCTGGGCTCTGAGCTATAAACATTGCTTCCAATTCCTTAGGCATTGGAAATCGTCTCTCACGTTCTCCGCTAAGAGAATCGATTAGGGGTGGAAAAGAAAAACTCTATTAGTGGATAAAGTTTTCGCAAAAAATCAAAACTATCGCCAACAGTCGAGAATCGTAGAAGCTTCTGCTCAAAACACCGCTTCTTCCTCGTTTGGACATGCACAAGTCGTTTTAGTCCCGAATCAGTTTCACTCAGTGTCATTCAATCAGAATATCTCTCGCCACAAATCGATAATTTGAGTTTCGAGATAAACCGAGAATCCATCAAAAATGCAGCCTCCCCCGAGAAAAGTATACACGAGACAACCGTTTTTCCTCATCTCTATACATCCACGACCTTTTTTCCAGGGAAACTACACGAAGTTTCTGAAAACACTGCACGCCGAACAGATCGGAAAGTTGCAACAGAAGAACCAGCATGAGTGCGAGCTCCTGGAGGACATTAGGCAGTTTACAATCAAGAGGTCGGCAATCGAGAAGAGCTACAGTGAAGCGCTTCTGAAGATCTCCTCGCAGTTCCTGAACAAAAAGACTCCCAACATCCCGGAGATCAAGATGGACGGGGCAGAGGAGAGATGGTAAGAGCTTTTTGTCCGTCTGCGTCCGTGTGTTCGAAAGTGAAGTTCGGCTTTTTAGAAAACTTTGAGTCGGAGTGAAACCTTTTCTTTAAAGGCTCCTAGAGGCTTCTAGCTACATTCCTGTAGGTCAACGGGCCCAACTGTGGTTCCATGATTTGTTGTACTTTTCATGATCAAGTTAAAATATTTCATTTTCAACTTTAAAATTGAGTGAAGTTTGTGAAAGCTTGTGAGGTTTTTTAGGAAATCTGAGAACTTTCCTGAGACCTTTCACCTCAGGTTTCAAAGCTCTAAAGTAACAAGTTGAAGAAAAAAAATCTGCATTTCAGGAACATGTGGAGCGTCTGGCAGACCGTTCTGGAGGAAAACGAGAAGCTGGCGCGGGCCCGACTGGCCGCAGTTGAGGTTTTCCAGCAGCAAATCGCGGACGAAGCGAAGGTTCTCAGATCCTACAAGATAGGGATTTGCAAGAAACAGCTAGAGCAGCTTGGCAACATCCAGAAGGAGCTGCAGCTTTCGGTCGCGGAGGTGGACAAGACCAAGAAGATCTACTTCGACGAGGAGCACTCGGCCCACGACGTGCGAGACAAGGCGAGGGACATCGAGGAGAAGTTGAAGAAGAAAAAGGGCTCCTTCTTCCAGTCCATCACGTCGCTCCAGAAGAACAGCGCCCGCGTCACCTCCCGCAAGGAGCAGCTGGAGGAGAAGTCTGCGGGCGCCCGCAACGACTACATCCTCAACCTGGCGTCTGCCAACGCGCACCAGAACCGCTACTTTACCGTCGACCTCCAAACGACCATGACCACCTTAGAGAACTACGTGTACGAGAGAGTGGCGGACTACCTGGCTCTGATCGGACGCACGGAGCTCCTCACCTGCTCCGCGACCCAGAACTCCTTCGGCAAGATCCGGGACCAGGCGCAGCAGCTGACTCGCGAGTACAACATCCAGTGCTGCTACCTCTTCTACCCCACGCTGAAGCAGCACATCCAGTACGAATTTGAGCCGTGCGACAACGACCCGGTTCGCAAGATCACGGCGGAGATAGACTCGGCGCTGGAGACGCTGACGCACGAGGGCAAGCGGTGGGCGGCCCGGGTGTCGCGGGAGAACAACTCCATCAGGGACTTCTCGCGCAAGTTGGCGCACTGCATGGCGCTTCGGGATGCGGGTCACAAGGCGGACCCCAACGACATCAATGGGCCGGACCTGGAGACGAAGATCGACGAGTTCCGCGAGCAGATCCGCAAGTCGGAGGTGGCCAAGGCCAAGTGCGAGTCCCGGCTAATGTGTCTTAAGGAAGGAGGAATCAGCATCGAGGAGTGGCTGCAGGAGGCCGAGACGATGAGCATCCAGGAGATGCCGCGTTCCGGGAGCTCGATGTCGATCAAGACTGAGGCGTCCGGACAGAACGAGGCCCCGAGCTCCGACTCCTTCTACGACAGCGACGCCGAGGCTCAGCAGGACCAGCAGTCGGTCAAGAATCAAAAGGTAAGTGCTCTTCTCTTGGCTCCTATTATTGCTGGAGATGGATTCTCGTATACAGGTCCTGATTTTGGCAGATAAATTCAATTTTTGTCTACAGAAAAAATAAGAGTCAACCTCCTAATATTTGAGAAAGTTTTACTGAAGAGAGGACTTAGGAAATGAAATTGAGTTTGTCTCTTGTCAAGTGTTATTTTTTGCTTGAGCTAAATACTTGACCAAACTAGGAATTTATTCAATCAACTGTTGGTCTTTTAATTAATTAATTATTCACAAAAGATTGCACTAAGCGATCAAGTGACGTCCGAGAGGACACCCAGTGCTGAGAAGAAGAAGAAGAAGAAGAAAGTCTTTTAATAAGCAAATGTTGACGAGAATCCATCTCCACAAATTCTCCCGATTCGTTTTGTAACTCGTATGGCCCATGTCACATTACAGCTAAATACTCAAAAGGATCTATCTTAATTAGATTAGATTTTCGGTAATTTTCTATTTCTCCTCCTACCCACTTTTCTATTAGGGCATCAATTAGTGGATTCACCGACTAAAACTGGAAATATATTGAATTTTCTACTCTTTTCTCCGGTTCCAGAGTAAAATGCGTGACGTTTGCGTAAGACGGACGTTAAAGTTGGCAACTAAATCCATATCTGACACTTAAGGACCGTCCAAGTAACGTTATCGTTTAAAACCAAAATAATTCCCCAATCAAAAAGCAGCTCTGAGAGGCTGAAATGAGACTGCAAAAGTCTTAAAAAATAACAAAAAATTACACAACTTAAATGTTACAACATTTTGCGGGATTTTTTTTTTCTTAGACATGTAGCTAAATTTTTTCCTTATTACAAGGTCGAAACACACGAGGAGTTTGTGGACTCGGACGAGGAGGAGGAGCGACGACCTTCTCTCCCATCAACGTCCCAGAAGCAGCCGGAACCAAGCCAGATCGAGCAGTTTGCGTCGTGGGAAGACGCCACTCAGGCCGACTGGGGCACCGAGCCGGAGACACCGCAGGAGCCACAGGAGCAGGTGCAGAGCACCTTCAAGTGCACCGCTCTCTACTCGTACACAGCTCAGAACCCGGACGAGCTCAGCATCGTCGAGAACGAGCAGCTGGAGGTCGTGGGCGAGGGCGACGGCGATGGATGGCTTCGGGCTCGGAATTATCGGGGCGAGGAAGGCTTCGTACCTCACAACTACTTGGACGTGGAGCGAGATGTGCAGCCAGACCAGTCTCAGACGCAGCTGTCTCAGCAGTTCTCGTTCTCGTCTGTTGACTACACGGTCGACAGTGAGGACCAGGAGACCATTCAGAGCTCCGGACAATCCCCTGACCAAGTGAGCGTCATTGCCGCGCCGCCACCCACAATGAAAGCGCCAGTTCTGGCCGCCGCCGCGGAACCCGAGACCCCCCAGCAAATGTACTGCATCGCGCTCTACGACTACGACGCCACTGCCGAGGACGAGCTGACGTTCGAGGAGAACCAGATCATCAAACTTATCACGAAGGAGCCCCACGGAGTCGACGACGGCTGGTGGGAGGGTGAGCTGAACGGCAAGGTGGGCAACTTCCCGTCCCTCGTGGTGGAGGAGTGCGACGAAAACGGAGAGCCCTTCACGGACGAGGAGGAAGAGGAGGACTACGACGACGACGACGAGGAGATTCTTCCGCCCACTGGGGTCGCCCCCACCATTCCCGGCATGACTCTCAACGACGTCATCATCACCTCCCCTCCCAGTCAGGATTCAGGAATGAGCTTTTCATGTAAGTGACTTGAGTTGTGCTCTATGTCCATCTGTCTTAGTTCTAAGAGCCCAAAAGCGAGGACTTTTCCTTTTCTACCGTTGAAATCATAGAGAATTTATACAGGCCTCACTTTAAGCAGTGGAATAGTATTTAAAACTTTAGCTTCTACTTCTTACAAAAATGTTCCGCAGGAAGGTAAAATTATCCGTAGTTTGTCCACCAGATCGAGCTTCAAATAAAGTCAAGCATTTAATGCTTCCAGTATTACGTTTTCAGCTGTGTTCAGGACCTTTTAGAAGTTGAAACTTGGAAACTTCTTACTTTTTATTAATCTAAAATTTATAAATCATAGATTTATGGAAAATAGTCATATGTAGATTTAAGCGAATTTAAGCATGTATTCCTAGAAAAGATCAATGTTCATTAAGAAAAGTATTCTAAAAATTAAATTTTACTTCCAGTCAACAAACACAACGCTAATGGTCGAATAATGGAATTGGATCTGAAGAAGAAGGAGGTCCCTGCAGGTGAGAAAAATTATCGCTAGTTTTTTTTTTCAAATTTACATCCTTTTGCATTTTCACGCTTCAGTATCAGTAACTTGTGAAGAATCAGAGGTAAACTCAGAAAATTAAAGCAGTTTTAGATCTCTTTGGAATTTTTTTGGGTCAGCAGATCTCTAATCTAATATTATTTTTGCTCTCTTGAAGAAAAACGGTCAAAAGGAAGAAAAATCGTCACCTTCAAGCTCAGCTAGTTTGGGAACAGTAGCCATAAGTGTCACTGCCGCCACGCCCATGGTAGAGGACGCAGACAAAGAATTCCTGCCACCAGATGACGATGGCGAGCAACGCGAGTCTCCACCGGAACCTGAGCCCGAGATACAGGAGCCGCCTCTGACGCAGTCTCAGCCCTCGAATGACATCATCACCGACACGATACTGGAGGAGAACGAGGACGAGGAGGAGGAGGACGAAGAGGAGACTACCGTGAAGTCTGAGCCTCCCAAAACTGCCCCACCACCACCTCCTCCGGCAGCGCAAGAGTCTAGTTTTAAGCAGGAATCTCAAGGCTTCGAGGCCAACTTCGAGGCCGCATTCGAGGCTAATTTCGATAACGCTTTCGCTGACAAGGATTCCGAGGTGCCTAAACAAGTGGTTGGTGGTCGCGCCAGCATTCCTGACGAACTCGAGCCCCAGCAGCTCGCCAGATTACAAAACTTGAAGGAATCTAATGCTTAAAAGCTATAATCGTAAGAAAATATCGTAGCCGATTAGAGTAAGTTAGTGCAATTGTATACCGGTTCTTCAGTTGGCTCCTGGTAAAACAGTAGGTATAGGCTTTTCGGTTGCCGATAAGCTCAAGGTGTTGTTTCTCTTGGCAATTTGGCACGAAACTGTGAAAATGTAGATTGATCAGATGTTTTTCTTCAAATTTAACGAGAAATAAGAATTTTCTGGAACCTCCAAAGACCCCAATTATTCAGTACATTTTTTCGGGAAGTCCTAGAAAAGACTCAAATTTATGAGATCCTGAGATTTATTTAGCAAACTAAACCATTGGCTACCGAGGGGTCACTGGTGACCCATCAACTTTTAAAAATTTATTCCGGGCAATACATTTTGAATACATTTTCAATTGATTTCATCCTTCTACTCTCAGATTTTCAGATTTTGATGTATGAAGCAGCCGCCATGCGTATATTTGATTTAAAATTTTCACTTTTAAGAAATCATTATAAAAACTGAACGTGATAATTTCAAAAAATTTCCTTCTACAATATGTATTAGAGTTGAAAAAATTTAACCCATTTCTGAACTATGGGCATATTTTTGTTTTACATAGTAAGTGTATAACTTCTCAAAAAAAAAATTTATGAAGTATTCATATGGAACATTTGTTTCAACCAAAACAATCGATTTCAGGAAGATTGACGCAGTTTTAAAATCTTGGTAGCCAATGGGTTAAGAGCTTGAATATTTGAGCTCACTTTGACCACTTGGAAGTAGACGTGGAATAGAAATTAAACGATCCACATTTTCACGGTTTCTAGTCAAGTCCTCTCTAATCTCCCCTCTCACCCTCCAACTTCTGTTGTTCTTTAAATGTAGGAAAATGTTAAGCAATTTATCGACTCTATCCCAATTAAGTTTAGGTTTGAATCAAGTACTAGTCAGAATTGAGAAAACTATATGCTAATTAAGGACCCTATAGCTACGCTTAATTGAATGAAGCACTTTGTTGAAAAGCTTTGTTGCATAATGAAATGATATTAATATAAGCTAAGTCTCTACACTTAAGAATTAAGTTTCCCTCCAAGTCATGAGTTCATCGTTTCCAGTAGGTAAAGGTATTGAGTATGAGGATTGTGTAAAGTTCGGTATGCTAAAAGGAGGCAAAATCATTAACCTGCTGATTACAAATCGTTAAATGCCTAAAATGTATCACTCGATTACTATCAGATATGTAAGTAATTTAACAACTAAATTAGTAAATGAATGTTCAATCTAACTGTTTCCCATCAGATAGTTTCGTATGAGGTGTATTAACCTTATCAATAGACGAATCTTATCAATACAAACAAAATTTAAAATGTTATGCAAGTTACCAGTGAAAAAGATGCAACAATAATAATAAACTTATGACCCAATTAAGTGTTTCGTTGATCGATTGTGGCTGGCATTGACACATAATCCCTCTTTCAGACACAACAGAGACTTCAATAAGGGACGGGCAGGTTTCATTGTGCGCTTTGGTCAAGATAAAGAAACGTTTGGAAAGCCTCCTTGGTACTTATCTCAGCTATCTGAGACTTAAATTTGATTATAAGTGAAGTTTTGGGTCAATGAGTCGAAAACATTCTAAATAAGATTTTTTAATTTTGGAAAAACTAGCAGAATTTTAATGAAAATTTATCGCAAAAAGACGCTTAAAATTCGACTCTTAGTGTTAAAATTGTTTGCTTCTGAAAATAAAGTACAGTAAAACTGTTTTTGTCGATGATCGTCTCAAGATGGTCTTGCCCCTTAATGAGTTAAGGACTCTGTTTCAAGTTTTTTAGACTTTTGAGGGCTCCTCTGAAGGTTCTTGGGTGGTTCGAGTATATTTTCTCCTAAGCTTCTCAAGGATTCTTTAGCCCATTTTACATTTCCAACGTACGTCATGTCATTTTTGAGACAGACAGACAAAAAAAGGGACCAACACCAGTTGCAAAAAATCGATTTTACTCAGACGTCTGTATTGCAGCAGTCTTTCATTAAGGGCTGCAAAACAATTGGCGAATGAATAGAAGCACATGGACAGACCGGGGAGAATGTCGATCCTTGCTTCTCTCTCGCTTAGTCGTAAGTCAACAGCGCGTCACAAATGTATTCATGTACAAACTCTCACTTGTCCAGAACTGATAAGGAATCGGAGCGCTACCAAATCTTTTGAATAAGTAGTCAGTCTTGAAATGTCGTGGAAGTAGTTCGACTTGTGCGCGCACATCCCTCAACTTCTAAACTACATATTTCTATCAAAAAATCCCTCGATTCGGAACAAAGCAGATTTAAGAGCCACCTCACTACACTGCAAGGGCTGAAAATGGCGCAGGATTCGAGAGACCCCGGACACTCCTCGCGGGGCGAGCAGATCAAAGTACAAAAGACAAAGGCTTTCACTCAGTTAGTCGCAGTTTTTCAGCAGAAGGAGCCGAGCGAGAAGCGAAAGTACTCCAAGAGGCAGCAATTCACTTGTATTTTAGGTAGGAAGTAGACCTGATACTAATCTCCCCGACTCCACTAATCCACTCATTGAAGTGGCCCCCGAGCAGCTAACTGCTTAGAAATCTTTATCATTTTGACCTTTTGCAGTTTTTTTCGGACATTTCATTCACATCGTCTGAAGATTAAATGTGAGATGTCGTGTGTGCGTAATTACTTGTACACGATCGAATTTGTACAGGTCTTTTTGTCAAATTATAACCGCAAGTTCAAGTTCCTTCTCCTCAGTTTTAGGATTTTTACTGCTCCTCTTCGTGGCAAGTCTGGGAGGCTTCTTCATAGTCTGGTGCACAAATTACTTTGACTCGACGATACAAGCAGTGAGTACATTTTAGATATTTTGTCCGTCTGTAAGACCCCTTATCTGATTTTCGGGCAGCCTGATTTTAAAAATCGAATTTTATTTGAAAGTGATTCTTTAAAAATTGGAGGAAGATTGGTCTTTAACATTTTTTTTCACTGAAAAACGTCGTAAATTTTCTCTTCTTCCTAATAAGAATAATTAATTTTCTTATCCTTGCTCATAACAGAGAGCTCGTTCATGGTATAATCTGAGCACTTAAATTACTGAAAAATACTTAACTAAAGGGTACATTTACTTCCAGGGCCTCGTCCTCACAAACAAGTCCCAGGCCTTCGAGTGGTGGCAAAAGACGCCCATCTACCCGCTCGTCAAGGTCCACATCTTCAACTACACCAATATCCAGGATTTCCTCAAGGGCAATGACAAGAAGCTCAAAGTGGAGGATCTAGGGCCGCTGACCTACAAAGAAATTTCTGAAAAAATTGATTTGCACCATCACGAAGATAATACAATCACATACAGAGTAAGGCGATGAGCGCGCTTGGAATCAGGGGAAGTGAATTTTCAATGTGCGGCGTTTTTTTGCAGGAAAATCGGAGATACGAGTTTTTGCCCGAGCAGAGCTCCAGCCTGAAGCTCTACGACGAAGTGACGGTCCCCAACATCCCGTTTCTAATCGCAGACCGCAAGATCTCGCAGCTCGGCAGCTTTGCAAAATTCAGCGCCTCTGCTATCGTGCAGGGCCTCAGTCCCACTCCGAGACCCTTCTTGGTAAGCCAACCCTTTTTCCCTTCCACCACCTCTCACAGTCCCGTTCTTTAGACTCTTCCAGTGACCAAATTCCTCTGGGGATATGACGACCCCATTATCAACAGCTACAAGACGCTGTCTACTTTCACGGGAGACGCCGTGATGTTCGACCGCTTCGGGATTATTGCTGCCGTAAGACCCTCGCCCGCTTCCCTCGCGATGCTTCTTATGCGACTATCATTTTTTTTAGAGAAAAGGCCTGAGTGCTGATAACTACACGGTACACACTGGCATAGATGATATCAGCAAGCTCGGCGTGGTTACGGCCACAAATGGCGAGACCAAGCTCAACCTCTATCTGGAGGACGAATGTAATCGCATCGATGGCACAGATGGGTCGCAGTTTCCCCCCACGCTCCTCGATAAAAAGTCCACTCTGCACGTGTACATCAAGAACTTCTGCCGCAAGTTCCCCCTCGTTTACGACAAGGAGGTTTCAGTGTTCAACGGAATCCCGGCCTGGAGGTACAAGAACCCCAGCGACGTTTTCGCGCATCCGGACGAAAATCCTCAAAATCAGGTGAGTCCATATTATTGAAACAGACGAATTTGTCTGCTTTTTAGTACATTTTCAGCATTTTGCAAAAAATGCACTATTGTGGCCGCTTTGCCGTCTGTCTGTGTGTCCGAAATTTCATAACTCGAAAACGAAAAGAGCTAGAGAGCTGCGCTTTTTTGCATGGTGTAGAGCATAGTCTGTAGGGGTGCAGCCTAACAATTTTAGACATCTATTTTTTAGACCTCTAAATTTAAGTATGTTGAAATCTGTGCTCTATAAATCTAGAAAATCATGGTACTACATGTGACCCCTACCATGTACAGGAACGGAGCTAGGAGCCCTCAAAGTTTGGTCTTCTCGAAATCTTTTAAAATGCACCCATAAGCTTTATCTCCGATTTTGCTTTTTATACATTTTATCGTTCATGGTGGTAACGAGAAGCTCTCTATTTACGCCCATCTAGCTCAGGAAAAATTTTATAGCCTGCAGCTCGATGGTAAAAATTCAAAGGGCATTAGCTTGAGAGTGTTTCAGACCGTAATCGGGGGAGCCGAAAATTAAGAAGCTTAATTAATTTCATGATTCCCACCAATCAAGTCCAAAACAAAAGAGCTCTACACAAAAATATGCTCAAAGTGCAATAACAAACACGTTTTGAGTACGCGATTGTTCAAGCTCTTTATGATTCAGTGCCATGATTTTGCTATTTCAGTGCTACTGCGACGTTGAGTCGAACACGTGTCCTCCCAGTGGCATTCACAACCTGACTAGGTGCGCCTACAACACCCCCATGATGGCCTCGTTCCCGCACTTCTACCTCGGCGACCCCAAGCTACTCGAGCCCTTCGAGGGTCTTCAACCGGTCGAGCAGCTCCACGAGACCTTCGCCGACATTCATCCCCGACTGGCGTTCCCCCTCAACGGTGTCTCGAGGTTCCAGATCAATATCGAACTCAACCACCCGGACAAAGTCGCCTTTACGTGTAAGCCTATTTTGATGTCGTGATTTTCGCTCCAAGTACTCAACATATTTTGAGAGAAAATACTCAATAGAAGAAACCAGTTTCGGCTCAGGCTGACCTTACGCATCTCATCTCAGTCATTTATCAACGGCAGTTTAGCGACCATGATCCTTTCAGCTTCTATACTTTATTGCTTGTGTACTTGCGAGACGCTGAGGGGCTTATCTAAGTTTTATGTTGATATTAATGTCAGTACGTACAAATGCTCATGTTCTTACTTCTGAGAAACTAGGACGGGGATTTCTCCGCGGGGTTCAAACAATAAGCCGTTTCTATTTCCCAGTCAATTGAGGTTCTAATATTTTCTACCGTATCAGGGTATCGGAAGTTCATTAAATTCTTTTAAGTCTGCAAGGAAAATTGAAAAATCCTAGGGTTTATACAGGGTGGGGACGAATTATCCGGAGTCAAATTTTTGGTCATAAAAACAAAACTAATAGTTTTTTTAAAATTTGTTTTTTGTACTTTAATTAATAGCATTTTAGCCTTTACATTTATTAATCGAATGCTCAAAGTGACCTCCGTGAGTTTTCTGCATTCTTCGAGACGCTTCGGGAAATTGTCCACTATGGCCGCCAGCTCTTTGACAGTAATTTGGCTCCAAACTTCATTCAAACTCTTTTTCAGGCTCTCAACTGATGTGTGAGGCTTTGCACAGGCTCTGGCTTGAAGAATTGACTAAACGGAGTAATCCATTGGATTTAAATCTGGAGATTTTGATGGCCATTCGTCCTTGCTTAAAAACGAAGGAAAAATTTTTTCTATCAATTGAATGGTTTTTTTGGCGCCGTGAGACGGAGCCCAGTCTTGTTGGAAGACCCAAGGTTTTTTTTAAAGTGTTGAGCTGCCCAAGGTCGTACATGGTCTTCAAGGACCTGCTGGTAAACGTACTGGTTAATTTTCACTCCCTTTTCGATAAAAATGAGGGGGGTCTTTCCAGAGGCGGTAATATCGGCCCAAACCATCACAGAAGCAGGAAAATGGCTTCTGGCGACAAATGTTTTACTCTCAGAAGGTGATTTGAGCAATTGCCTATCATTTTGGTGGTTGTGATGGCGTTCTACAGTAAAAACTTTCTCATCTGAGAACAAAATGTTGCGATGGCGGCCCTCTCCAAATTTTTCAATTAAAACTCGCACTTTCTTGTACCTGTTCGCTTTCATTTTTTCGCTTAAGAGGTTAAACTTGTTGACCTTGTAAGATTTGTATCCAAGATCTTCATGATCAATATTTCTGACCGATTTGGGGTCAATTTGGAGACATTTTGCCATTTTTCGCAAGGAAACCCCTGAAATCCGCTTTATTCGGCGTCGGATGGTCTCTTTCATCAGCGGTGTTCTCACGGTCCTCTTGCGACCTCGACCAACTCGATCTTGAAGATTTCCAGTCACTCGGAATCGCTTAACTGCATCGGAAACGGTAGAATCGCTAACTTGGAGTTGTTTAGAGATGGCTGCATTCTTCCAATTTTTTTTGTGCAATTCAATAATTGCTTCTCGAAGGGGATGTGGCTTCATTAATAAACTTTCTCGCAACTTTTTTGTAATTTCTGATTGAAATGAAGTTTAATCATGTAAAAAAACCAAAGACCGTTAGAATAGAACACAAATCCGAAGTTTAAAGGCTGCCAGAAAACACTCCGGATAATTTTTCCCCACCCTGTATTTTGTTCTGGAAATAAAAATGATTGTGAAGGAATTTTTAGGAGGCCATTGCCATGGAGATTAGAAAAGTGAAAGAAATCGCTCGTAAACAAAAAATCTATACATTTTTTTTTCTCAACTTATTTCAACGAGAAATGTACAATCAGTCGCTAAATAGCCTAAAAATGTAAAATTTAAGGTTAAAAGTCAATTTTCAATTATGACATTCTTAGCCAAAATCAACAAAATTATAACAAGTTCTCATTAAAAAAAAAAGAATTATCTTAAGCCTCCAAAATTTTGTCAACTCCTAACTTTGTTTTCTGAAATTCCAGCCTTCGAGCCTTTCGCCAAAGCTGTCAGAATCCTGCCGGTCGTGTGGCTTGAGGTAACCGGCGGAGACATCCCCCACGACTTCCGAGAGCTTATCATCCACAGCAGCCACGCCGTGAATGCGCTCCAGAGCAACTTGCGGATCGCCACTGCACTATCTGTTATTGTTACATTTTCAGCGGTGATTATTGTGTACTTCTACACTCGCAAAAGACAAGAGGAAGCCAACGCATTATCAAACAAGGAAGTCGGAGTGATTGCCTACGTAACGGAGAAATCTCAAATTTGAAGAAACCACAAAGTTATCGAAAAAGCTCAAACCCTAGCAATAATTGTGATGATTGGCAGCAAAGTAATGCATTAATAAACATGTTATTAAATCTTATACGGCTGTTGTAATTCTTCTGGCGTAAACTTCGCGAATGTTGCCATGTTCCCACAGCATTGTAGTTATGTTCTATTGTGCAATCTCGCAGTCCCAGTCACACTTGCCACATCTCTAAGATTCAGACAGAGACACTAATAACATACCCACTGTAAGTCGTATCTAATGAATACATGACCTATGAGAATGACTTTTATCAATTTTTACTTGATGCCTACGAAAGATTAATGCATGAGAGGCGTAGAAGCGACTAACCCATAGCGACCCGTGTGGTTCATTTCCGTAGGGTAAATTGCCTGTATAGTTTTTGGAAATTATTTATTTTTTCATCCTAAAATAATTTGAGTATTTAAAAATTAGAAAATGCCTTAACTTAAATTTGAACATTTTGAAGAACCCAATAAATTTGGGTCGCTGGAGGGCTGGCGGCAACCTGAAACTTGAGTAGGGGGCATTAAATTTTTCCTCCAAAACTTCCGACTAGTCACAATTCTTTTTTAAAAATCTTTAAGTATAATCTCCGACTTTCATGTCTCTACCCTAAGTCTATTTTTCTACCACTGAGAATAATAATTTTTGATTAGGTTGGGAAGAATATACTTTTCGGCCTTCTGAAGGTCCCTCGAGAACTTCAAGAGAAGCAAGTCGAGCAAGTTAAAATTAAAATACCAGACGGACAAGAGCCAAGCTATACTGCAGCCACCTTATACGGCAAAATTGCGCTCTCAAGCCAACAATTGCTTAAAGTACCGACTTGGAGTATGAATAAGCGATGTTCATGACCAGTCAAGTTCAATAAGTTTTTAACAAACAGTGACGTCATCTCGAATTCCAACAGAAGCGCCTACAACCGGAGTTAGCGTTTGTGAGAGCGACTCTTGAATGTCTTTCTATCTCACCTCTTTGGAATCTCAGTTCCTGACCTATCAATTTGGATCCGCTTTTGCGCTTCTAAGAAGACCACAAATTATCGTAAATAAGAATGGTTCTCTGCGTAAGAGCAAGAACCGGTCAGGGAAAATCCTACAACCTACAGTCCGCTTCGCATTCCGAGCTTGCGTAGACACAATTAAGTGAGGATGATTTACGGCGTCATTGAGAGTATTGAGACGTAAAACAGAAGCAACTCGCGCAGTGACGCAGTCGCGGGTACTCTATTCATTTCTACACCGTACTCCGCTGAATTAACACGTACGGCGTATAAATTTACCAAACAAATAAAACACTGGCTTATTTGAGATCCAGAACCTCACAAGTAAACATCTCCCGACAGTGCTTTAATTAAGAGACAAAAAAACTCTATTCAAAACAAACAGAAAACAATCAATTAACGAGTGGAATTTCACAGAGTGCTAAATCAGTGAAACAAAAATGATCAAGATTTGGATGATCGTGGCTCTGACGTCCTCGTCAGTGATTGGGCTGTGCTCAGCCTCAGCGATTCCGATGTGGGAGTATTTGAGCCGCGATGAGAAGGTGATTGCGAATTTCAATAATGACACTTACGCGCTGGAATCTGAGAGATTGAGATATCATAAAAACCGTTTTGGAGTTCTCCTCATGACGCGCGGGTACGAAAATAGCACGGGTCTTGCGGATCTGGGTGATTCACTGGAGCCTGAAGAGGCTATTTTTAGCGACACGTTAATTGGCCTGACGCCGCTCACGGAACTCTGGGTGGGAAGAATTTCGCGCGCGCACGGCGCCAGACTGGCGATTGTGACGTCCGGTCCGTCAAACTAGTTTCGGGCCCCCCCAGAATCCATGCTTGTTATTCCTCCAACCGACAAAAATAACCAACATTTTTGATAACACGCAGATGTCCCACTTATACTCGATGTTTGCCAAACAAGTTCAACAGTACTGCAAATCTAGAGCGGACGTTTCGAAGCCCCAGTGCAAACGTGATCTACTGATGCACGGACTCGGCAAGCTCAACGGCATGGACGACACTTACATTGATAACATGGATCCTTATCAGCGCGGGGCGAGCGACTTGAGTGAGTATTCTTCACCTTTTGACCCCTTGTACTTACACTCGCAAGTGCTATGGAAAGCGAAGAAGACCCTGGGCCTCTGGATTGTATTACAAGTGTATGATGAGGATGCAAAACAAGTATATTTTCACTTCCTAGTGACATCACGCTCTGAGCGGAAAGTTTCTAGTCTCTTGGGTCAGAATCGCGGTCTCGAAACTTTGCGGTCTCGCGGAGTTCAAACGTCAAGAGTCGCTGGAAGAGCCCCACTCGAGTACAGCAAAAACATGTAACAGCTCCTCAGTGAACGGAAATCAGGAAGTAACCTTAGGCTCCGACGAGCAATATTTATTTTAATGCAATGCAAAATATCATCGTATGTTAAGGTGCTATTTATCTCCTTCGTCGTGCTGCCGCTTGTGAGCTCGCGAGCTTTCAGCCAACAAAAGGTCTCTTCATTGCTTCATTTTGATGAGCGTTTAACAAAATTCGTATAAGAACCGAAACCCATAAACTCGAAACGGGCACGTGCATGCGGAATTAATGGGTCATGAAGCCAAAAGTTTAACGACTCCGATTCGAGAATTCACATCAAGCTGACGAAACAATTGAATTGAGTAGAAATTCACCTCGGTGTGTCTCAGCCTTGCCTAAGAGCGCACCGCGACTTGGAGAATTCTCTTACTTCACTCAACGATTTTCCCACGGAAAAAGTTTTCACAAGAATTAGCTTCAATTAAACTTGCGAAGGTACAAAAGTCTCAAAACGACATATTTATTAGAGAGATGAGGGATGAACAATAACTTACATATCGTTATTCGATCCCACCCTCGAAGAAGTCCCCAGGATATCCAGCCCTGCACCCACTTCGCTGGGTATCTTAATTGTATTGTTATTTAAAGTCATGTGGGGACCGTTGAAGCTCATAGCTAGCCCAGAGACGTCCTCGCAAGTAATCTTCCTCGCATTGTATTCGATTTCTTCGTCGAAATCGTAAAGAGTCACAAACATGACTTCGTCGTCTTTTTCCTCTGCTTCGTCAACAACCGTGTCCATAGTTTCACAGGAATCGCTCTCGTTATGTCGAAAATGGTCCTCCAGTAGGAACTTGGTCAAGGCATCCTCTTCCAACTCCTCAAGAGCTTGAATAAACCCCAGGATTAGTTGTTTATCCAATGGAAGTACCTTTCAGCCACCTACTTTCCATGTTCACCAAACATTCCAGAGTACTGAAGCTGAGTTCTTCTGAACTTTCGTCCATTTTCGCCTTTTGATTTTTTGTCGCGTCACCGGAGTTAATTTTCAAAATGGCCTCTTTCATGAGCCTTTTAATCAACAATTCCAGAGTGTCTGTCAGCACATCCAACGATTGTTATACATCGCTCGTAACCTCAAGTTCCGAGCTTAATTTCTCTTCTCAATAGTCCCTTTAGAATTTAGCCACAAAATCAAACATCGAAGCTCATTATGGCTCTGACTCGTAAAAGCTTTAATTTTTAAAATGTTTATTTTATTTATTTGAAAGTCCCGGCTAATCTAAATAACGGTTCGCCCTTTTTGAACATTCAGTTGAAACTCATTCAAGCAACGATTCATTTCAGTTTGGGACTCCATGATGCAGGGACATCCAATGAAGCCCTACAAGAAGATCCAAGCCAACACCGAACCAACCGACTACCAGACTACCGGAAATTTCGTGCAGAACCCCATCTTCGAGAACACGCAGTCAAGTGTGGACCCCATGGACGAGGGCTTCCAGGACAACACTCGACAGCCCCACGTCACTCACCTCCAGGCTCCCACGAACGTCCATCTGCAGTACCTTCAGCCGCCTTTCGTTGAGGAGGAACGATTCCTGACTGGTCCCATGGTGATCCGCGTGCACCCAGACGGCTCTCCAGTGACGGAAGACAAGCCCAAAACGTACCCGACCGACGACGACAGAGTCGAGATGACTCTGGGCAGAGACAAGCTGCCCACTATGGAGGAGGTTTACTCACGCTACCAAGAGAACCAGAACCATTACCGGACAAACCAGCACTAAGCCAATCTAACCTAAGTACCGAGAGAAGAGAGTGTGCTGAGTTTTGATGGCGGCTACTAGAAGCTCCGAAAGTTGGAAAATTGATTAGTGTTGCGACTGAAGGCCTCGAAGGAGTACGTAGAAGCAAATCTAGATCGGGCCCCGCCATATAGCTTAGCGCACTCTGCTCGAGACTCCCTAGCATGTAGTGATATTTATTGTTAGTAGTACAAATATCTTTTTAATTGTCAATGGTATGTTTCAATTAACCACAACGACAGAGAAAAAGGTATGTATTTGATCGGAATATTTCCACAGTAACTGATTGATTCCTGAGACTTGAGTCCTGACGCGACAACATAACGTGTAATTGTAATTCTTTCTTGAATTTGTTATTGCTATAAGTGAAGCAGCTAGCAGTTACAAGATCCGAAAAATTTATGTTTTGATAAATTAACTAGCTCATGTTTAATTTATTAGCACATCCAGTTTTGCTATTGAATCAAAACAGTACAAGTGTTAAGCTAACATAAATAATAAGAGGCAATAAAATTTATACCAGAACATGTCTTTCTTGTTTTCTCAGAAACTCACCTTTTGGATCGTTTTCCTTTCCAAACTCTCATCCCTAAAAATCTCTACATTCAATTAATAAAAAGTAAAGTAGAACCTCCGTCTGCGAACACTCCCCATAAAAAACGATTTCGTCCATTCTCAGCGTGACGAACGCACCAAATATGCCCTTTCAGGTCTTCTAATTCTTAGGAGGTTTAACCTACAGCAGCCAATTTGGGCTTGAACTGTAAGCTGTTTTAGAGGTACTACAATAAAATCGGGTTGGGTTTTTCATTACTCATCTACTTTGTGAAAATTGAGAAAAAGTGAGCGTCACTCACGCACATTTTTGTCACAACTTTTAACTTGAGTGCACTCAAAGTCAAATTCTATTTCTAATAGACAATATAGGAAAATAAAAAGTACCACGTTAGAAAGCTGACTAAATTCCCTTTCCGAAAATACCATAACCTTGGGTTTTGGGTTAAGGGTTGCGGAGAAATTTATCAAGTTTGAGCGTTACTCACGCACATTTTGGTTTTTTTTTCAGTTTTTCAAAAATTTTTTTCTAAGTGGTTATTGAAGATATATGACCAAACGCTAGTAACAGTTCTTAAAGCTTCGGAGGTTGGTTGTTTTAAAAAAGTTACTTTTGGCCTCCTCAGAGCAGTTTAAAAATTGCAAATTTGCGAGCTCCAGCGAGAATGGACGATTTCTTTCTCCCGCAGCCATTTTCCATACAAATTGACCTCCATAAAAGAACACCTCCCTACAAGAACAACTTTAGACAAAACGTCTCTCTATATTAAAAACCATGAGGAAATATTGCGAAATCGTTTGTTCTTAAATTCAATTTTTCGTCAATTTTTGTCTAGAGAAGGTTTTTGATAGATTTTGTATGAATTTGATCTGAAACTAAATTATATTTTAAAAAGTTTCTTAAAATTCAAAAGCTAAATTTTAAAAGCTTCAAAAAGGTTTTGTTTTTATTTGATTAATTGACTTAGTAGGTACGTTTTTCAATAAAAAAAACATTAAACCCATGTTTCCTCTAAATGAGACCCATGTTTCCTCTACAGGGTGCGGACTTCAAATTGTCACAAACTTTGAATATTTTTCTTATCGTTATCTTTCGGTCTAACGGTCCGATTCTTGTTCCATAATTTTTTTTGGAATGTGCACTCTTAGATTCTGTGTGTTGTTCATGTTTAACTTTCGTGTTTATCATGGAAATTTCAATAAGAAAATCTATTGTCGATTTGCATCGCGCGGGCCTAAAAATTGATGTCATCGCGACCACGGTCAACGTCAGTTTGAGAACTGTTTATCGAGTTTGGAAGACTTTTGAGGAAACAGGAGATGTTCAGCGACAATGTAGATGTCTCCAAAAGTAAAAGAAGCGCACCGCTAAGTTTTTAGCAAAGCTGAAAGGTAAAATCGAGGAAAAACCTCTTTTCTCCATGCGCAACCATGCTAAAAACATGAAGGTTGATGAATAAACCATCAGGAACGCCGTGAAAAACCTAGGCGTAGTTTCTCGAGATCGACCCAAAGTTTAGCTAATCACAAATCGTATAAAAGAAACGAAGCAAGCAGCTTTTGAGTGAGGTCAAGACGGGTAAACGAGTGGTCAAAATTTTATCGGACGAAAAGATTTTCGCCGTGGATCAGGCTCACAACCGTCGTAACGACCATGTTTTGGTATCCAAAGATGAACCAGGAGTTCCAATCAGCAAGACAAAGCACCCAGCTCGGGTTGGTTCTCGGGATAGTCGCTAGCGATGGCAAGAAGTGCCCTCTGATTTTCTTCGAGGAAGGTCTCAAAGTCACATCCGATGTCTTTATAACCCTCCTCAAAAAGCATTTTGTGCCATGGTTGAAGAGAAATCACCTTCAGGGAGGATTTGTATTCCAACAAGATGGTGCACAGGCTCATACTTCAAGAAAAACTCATAAATGGTTAGAGGAGCAAAATATCCCTTTCTGGCGCAAGGACAAGTGGCCCCCCTCTAGCCCGGATCTTAACCCCTTGAATTTTTCTGTTTGGAGCGTTTTGGAGTCCAAGGCTTTTACAAGCTCAGACGCAAGTGTTGATAATCTGAAGTCTTTGATTAAACGAGCATGGCACTTACTAATCAAGCACTACATTATTAAGACTTGCCACAGCTTTCGGGGTCGCCTTGAAAGGGTTATAGAAAATAATGAAGGTTTGATTGAATAAAAAAATTCTTAAAACTATACAAATAGGTGATCTTTTTACCGTTTGAAAATTCAACTTAAAATAAAAAAGTTAAAAATCCACAAACTTTCATAAAATTTTTTGACAATTTGAAGTCCGCACCCTGTAAATGATGTTTTCAGAGGAACCTGAAGAAGGAAGAAACTTGAAAACGATACTTTTTGCGAACCCCTTCGATTTTTTCGGCTACCTAACGAGGTTTTTAAAAAGTGGCGTTGTTTGGTAAATTTTGCGTCAATATCCGAAACCGTTACAACACCGATTATATTCATTTTTGTATCGCAATCGATCGATATTTCTTATATTTTGTCCGTGTTAAAGTTAACTAAATTATGCAAACAGAAGACGAAGTCCCTCGTGAATTTCTGGAGGTTTTGTTTCAAAAGTTCGGGCACAAAAGCTTCCGACCGTTCCAATGGAGGGTCATAAAATCCATCCTCGACGGACGAGACAACCTAGCAGTTATGGCTACGGGATACGGAAAGTCCCTGTGCTTTCAGTTCCCTGCAGTTTATTGTGGCGGAGTCACACTGGTTGTGTCCCCGCTCATCAGGTGAGCCTTCCTCCACTCATGATCCTTTAATCTTGTCCGTGGTTTCAGCCTAATGGAGGATCAAGTTCTCGCCCTGAATCAGTGCAACATCCCGGCCTGTTCGCTTAGCTCCGCTCAGGAGTCGAGGGAGGAGATCTTAAAGGATGTTTTCAGAGGCGTCTATCGTTTGGTCTACGTCACCCCCGAGTTCATTTCCGGTCAATTATTTGGCCAATTTAGCCGAAAACTACAGAGTCTCGTTAACCTAGTAGCGATCGATGAGGCCCACTGCATCAGTCAGTGGGGTCATGACTTCCGTCCGGATTACAGAAACCTTGGTAGAATTCGCATTCTGTTCCCGAACGTGCCCATTCTAGCTGTCACTGCAACAGCCACCAAAGCCGTGCAAGCAGACATCGCTCAGTCTCTCAGGCTAAGAAACCACCAGCTCTCTTGCTCGAGTCTCGACAGACCCAACTTGTGGTTCGAAGTGCGTGTCAAGAGCTCCCGTGGGGCCTGGGAGGACATTCCGGCTCTCAGATGTCTCCTCTCCGAAAACTTCAAAGGTAGCACCATCATCTACTGTCACACGAGGGAGCTCACGGAGACAACATGCACCTACTTGAGAGCTTGCGGCATCTACAGCGAGATCTATCATGGTGGCTTGTCTATGGAGAGGCGTCGCCAAGTGCACAGGCGGTTTCTGAGCAACGAAACACGAATCATAGTCGCTACTATAGCCTTCGGGATGGGCATCAACAAGCGCGACGTCAGACTTGTGATTCACTATGGGTCATCGAGAAACCTCGAAACCTACTACCAGGAGGCTGGACTTGCGGGAAGAGACGGAAAACCCGCTAGATGCGTCACATTCTACAACTCTGAAGAGCTTGAGGAACAAAAACGAATTCGGGAATTTTACAGTTGTCTGAGTGATGAACTCCTGGAGCGGCGGAAGAATCTGACCTTGAAAATGGTCGACTACCTACGCAGCAGCGAGTGCCGCAGATTGTTCATCTTGCGGTATTTCCAAGGTGATGACACTCAGGAGCCCGCGAGACGATCGGATTGCTGCGACAACTGCCGAAATGTACTAGCGGAACAGCCGAAGGCGATTGTACGAGAGGTGATATTTTTAGTGCATTTTCAGCATTTTGCAAAAAATGCACTATTGTGGCCGCTTTGCCGTCTTTCTGTCTGAAATTTTATAACTCAAGAATCAGAAGAGCTAGAGAGCTGCGGTTTTTTGCATCGTTTGGGGTATAGTCTGTAGGGGTGCAGGCTAACAATTTTGGATCCCCACGTCCTCTTGGGGCGGAATGGGGGGTGTTTTACGTTTGTATGAAAACTCCTTATTTTTTCAAAATTTTCCTAAGCCATCAAAAATCCATTATGCGTCTTTCATACTTTTAAATATTGAAAAATAAAAATAAATTCGTCCATCTTTAGTACAATATTTGCATCAATTGACTTATCATGATAAATCATGCAATTTTAGCCTTGAGGCCCTTATTTCCTTGCCAACCCAACCAAAGTAATCAGACAGAGGGTTATTTCAACATGTTAATAATGCACTTAAAACCTATCCTTAACTAATCTTATCCAACTCATAAAACCTTGGGGTATTTTTTCAATAAATAATAAGCTTATCCAAAGACCCAATCCGAATATTACTCTCGTTCCTTTCCGTTTTCAGAAGCCCAGGAGCATGAGAGCGATCCTGGCATCCTATCCCGTGTTTTTACACGCAAAAGTGACAGCAATTACGGAGTTGGCATTCGAGCTTCTAAAGTCCGGGAAAAGCATCGACCAAATCGCCGCTGAGTTGAAAGGAACTCGAAACAAAGTTGTGGGATATCTTAACAAGGCGATTCGCTGTGGCTTAGAAGTCACCAAGGGAGATTTAGAGACCTTAGGAGTCGACCAAGAGACGTTTAACCACATTGTTTCGAAATTCCCCCCGACAAATCTAAAAAAAACACGATTGAGGACCATCAAAACCTTATGTTCTCCCCTCGTTGAGTGGGATCAAATCCGCTTCGTGCTCAGCTACGTAGCCGTCAGAAGGCACTTAAAGGAAATAGGAGCCTCTTTCATCGACCCCGATGCTTCGACAGGATCCGAATATGAAAGGAAGGAGCTCAAAGTAAAGTCCAAAGAGGAGCCTAAAACTGAGAGCAACGACGACATGGACGATGACGATGAAAAATTTCTTCAAGTCTTGTCTTATTTAGATACTGAGGAGTCGGAATTAGAGCTAAATTCAGTCAAAAGAGAAGCCCAAGAAGATGCCGACTCTCTGGATGGTTTTGACCTTCCTTCAGAGTTGCTTAGTGAGGTGAAGAGATCACCAAACCCCATTGAAGGGATCACAAGCAAACCAGAAGTCTCTCAGCAAAGTGAAGATTCTATAGATTGGAATGTAACAATGGAAGTCCCTCAGCAGGAGAATGACAGGCTTCAAGGGTTGCAATATCAGGCCGGCTTGAAGCGTCAGTTCGACCAAGCTGCGTCAATGGAGTATTCTTCTGTCTCCTGCGACAACGAATCCTCCTCAAAAATACAAAAACTTGAGCCATTCGCTATCCGAATGAATAACAATTAACTTAATAGGACACTAATGAGGTCCAGCATTATATCTACTATCCTGTGTGATTTTCAGATTCTGAAGCCCATCCCAGTACTTTTGAAGCTGTGAAAAAGTAGGTTCAGCTTCTTGTACTTAATAAAAAGAGCGGAGGACAAGGGATTTTTCTCCAAGAACAAATTGTTTCTTAAATATTTTCTGAGAAGGATGTGCAAAATAACCTGAAAATGATCAAAAAAGATCAAATGGGAGATGCTGCGTCGTCTATTCACTCTCAGTTTTCATATGCCTGATGTTCATCATTGAGTTATTAATCAAACTTATTTCAAAGCGACCTCAATCCTAGCACCTTGGTCGTAACCTGAGCGACCACTAAAAGCCACAGGTGATGCCCTGAATACACGATAGAGTAGAAACACATATTTGATTGGTTTGAAGAATTTTATTGTTTAGTCGTTCATCATTGTGTTGTGAATATTGCTTACTTAATACTACAGTTACTGAAGTTAACTCTTTCACTTTCAACAGCACGAGCTCAGATGGCTCTCCGGATATTATCAAGGTTAATGGTCATATTCTAATAAGTGTTTTATACGTTTATTTAAATAATCCCTAGTCATACTCGTACATTTCATAAATCATCGATACGATTCAATATTGGACCACCTTTAAGTTAGTTAAGATAAACAAAAGTATGGCATCTAACGTGATACATTTGCAATACTTTTACAGTAATAGTTTCGGTATACCGACATAATGTTAGTTTTGTGTTAATGTGAGTGTTTTCGCCGATTCACTTTGTGGAAGACTTATATCGAATATGGTTAATTTTTGCATGAAAACGTCTTTTGACAAATAAAGGCACATTCTAATAAATAGTTAGAGAAAGTATCTGCCAAAAACCACAGAATAGCAGGGTCTGACTCTTGAGCTGATTTCATCTCCGAAATTCAGAACTTGGCTGTAAAGGTTAAGAACTCAAAAAAGGAAGGGCTAACTATTATGGTTGATCTGTTGGAAGAGTTAAAGGCAGTATAAGTTTAGGACTCGAAACGTCAACTTGCTATTCTGCGGTGTTGCAGTTTTCCTTGAACTTACTTAAAATTGATTACGAAGCACACTTTTGGCTCTCTATATGTTACATACATCTAAATCACTTAGGACGCACTAAATATTTATAGTGCACTTTGAATATTACAGTTTTTGATTTTCCTAATTCCTGAACCGAAATTTTGATTTTACAGTACGCACGGTAGAAATTTCCTGACTGAATGGCTGATACTTTTGGTTTAAGCTATTGAGCAATTGTTTGAGTTAAAAATCCGATTCTATTCCTTTAGATGCATTTAAGAGGTTATTTTTTTGAGGCTGAGTAGCAGTTTCGAATTGACATTGTTTTATCATAAGTAATTAGCTATACAGCCAATAAAGCCACTACGTTTCTAGACATAATGTTGTTGACTCGAATGGATCGCTCGATCTCTGGGCCGCACAAAGAGGTTAGCATTCCAATCAGAGACGTTTGATTAGCAAACATTCCGTTGGAACTAGAGTTAGTCTTCCATCTGCCGCCCAGAGAGCTCGGCTGAATACTAAGTAGGCATGTACTTGATTTACGCTACTGAGATAACTACGTAAGTTTTTAGCAGGTGAAGTCGTAGAAAAACGCAAGAGCCAGGCTTCCAGGAAAACTTTTGATCGACCCGCTCCCGACAGAACACAGGCGTGTTGTTACGTATTTAATACAGTATTATGTTATAACGTTATAAGTTTATCCCATCAACAGAATAAATCAACTTGTAAGATTCACTATCCATACCTAATAATTTAACTGAAAACAATCAAGAAAGTGTTAAGTATTGAAATTCAATTAACAATCGCGTCCGATGTGGGTCCGGCTATTCGTCGTCGAGGGTGACGGCAGACAAGATGTCGCCTGTGCTGTAGGTCTGACAGGCTACTTCTCGTGTCCGTTCGCCGGTGTCACTCGCCTGGCTGTCGTTGTTCTTTTCGTTATGATACTTTTCGGTGAAGTCTTCCTCCAGTTTGCTCGATGTGGTCTGGTTTATCAGCATGTCGATGTTTTCGCAAAAGTTGTCAGAAATTGTCTGCAAGATAGCGTGTCGGTTATTATCGGACAAGGACAGAGAAAAGCAACATTCGATTTGGGTTTTAAGTTTTAATAAAAACTAGCAAAAGCAGGGCCTTTCTCAACGATTTAACAACGTTTGAAATACACTACTTTTAGAATTAGTCAAAGAACTTGCAATATTTTGATTACTCCCCATTCGAAGATGCATTAAAAATATCCAACCAAGGAGAAGAATGTATGTTTTTAAAAAATAAACTTCAGAGCAGAAGAATATGAAGATCTTATTGAGAACTGAATTTTGAGCTCTTTTAAGCCTCTAAAAAGGATTTGCAGACATTTATTTCTCAAACTAAGGGTTCAAACGAATTCCCGGCTATGTCTATAGGCCACTTTGAACTTACGATATCTCGTGGCAACGTGCTCACTGCCGACAGAACGGCCTCCAGCTTGTCAATTTTAACGCTTCGCTCCATTCCCTTGTCCGACACAATGTCGTTGATCATCATCATGGACTCCGTTAAGCTGGGAGGCTCTGATCCGCTTGGACTAAGCGCATTCACGCCGTTCAACGAGTTGTCTGACGGAACGCTGTCCAGGCTGGGGAACTCCTGGTCCATTTGATCAGCTTCGTCCTCTGAATCGCTGATGCTCCTGGAAAACCGATTATTTTATTTTCGGTCAAAAAATGAAGGATCTCACCTCTCGTGTCCAAAGTTTTCGAGCTTTTCAAGTTTCTTGGCCACCTTGTAAGACCCCTTCAGCTTTTCTTTCTCCTCTTCGGTCAAATCTAAATATCTGAAAAAGAATTTACGTATTAGAATCGATGTTGCCGGGAGCTCAGTAGATTACCTCAACAGCCTAATCTCCCTATTGCTTAAGACGATGTTTTTGATGTGCTTCTGGAGCTTCACCTTCAGATCCTGAATCTCGTAATTGATCTTTCGCTGCTTTTTCCTGCACTTCACTTCGTTCTGGTAGATCAGCATGAGAATTTGTTCGGTGCAGAGCTCGGAGAATAGCTGGCGGTACTCTGACTTGATCGAACTAGAAGATAAATATTTATTAATTTTTTTTGTTTCCTCATTTTTAATGGACAGAGAGACAGAACGATAAATCGAAGATCTAAAAGATAAAATCAAACAATTGACGTTGTCTTACTTGGACATTTTAGCGTAAAGCTGCTCGTTGATGAGCACCAGCACGTCCCCAGCCGCATAGAGCAGCATCTCGCGGGTCAGAGGGCGCCTGGCCCAGTACTTCTGGTCCCTCCTGTAGATGTTCTTCAGCTGGTCCTTCATCGGATTGATGGGGGCATTGTAGAGCTCGCACAGGCTGTTCAAAGACACGTTCTTGACCTTGTACACCGGCTTGTTGGCGTCTTGGTACTGGAGCACAGCGTGGGCGGACTGCGTGTCGAACACGTTTTTCATCTTCACTCCGAATTGGTTGTACAAGTTCACCGAGTCATTGCGGCAGTCGTGGATGACCTTGATGACCATTTCGTTTTCGAGCAGCCGCTTCAATCCGCCGTCCGACATGATTTCGGGACACGTCAGGAGGTCGAAAATGAACGCCTCTCCCTTCACCGTGCCCAGTTCTAGAAGAGTCAGCTGGCCCTTGACGCCCAGGTTAATGCCCTCGCAGTCCATCGAAACGACCAGCTGGGACCCTCCACTGGACCGCAGCAAGGCTTCTGTGATAAAGATGGAGTCCTTGACGTTTGAGATGACCTTTGTGTTCTGCAGAACTCGAAGTTTCCAGGTGTCTCCGTGGAAGTAACTCGTGGATGAGTGCACGGGACTGGCACTGGGGGTTGCACGCTGCTCTGCTTGGAGGGATACCATGGACTGCTTGTCTTTCTTCATATTCTCTGTCGTTATTTCCATTACTATGTGGCTCACGCGCTGTCTCAGAGACTGTGATGCTAGAGTAGAAATTCCACTCTTTCCTGGGCCACCTGCTGGTCGCTCACTCGAAGGGGAGAGGGGATGTTGAGGGCTCAAATTTGCCGCTAGAAATAGAAGGTACCTTCATTTAGTTACATTCAATGAAGTCCTGGGCTTAATGAAAGTTTTTGTAAAGCCCAAAGAACTGTGGGAGATAATTTAAGAAAATAGAAGTCTTTTTGAACGATTTTAAATTTTTTAATGAATTTTGTGATTTAGAGAAGACTATGCATTCCAAGGCAGAATGAGAAACCAAGGATGAAAAAAATTGACAAATAAAAGTCTCAAAAGTTTCTACCTTCTTTCTGTTCCTTTTCCTTGCTCACCACCAACACGGGACAGTTGCTAGGACACAGATTCTCCAGCTTTATCTCGGTGTTGATCAGGCTGTCGAAGCCACTCGTAGGCTCTCCATTCTTGGCGCTCAAATTGTTGTTGGTCGCATTAGCTGTCACCGGTTCGTTTAGCTTGAACTCAACTTTCTCGCTCCTTTCCACCTTTTTCACCGCTGGCACGCTGTTTGCCGGCTTCTCGGTGACCGGGCTATTGTTGTTGTTGTTATTGTTCACTGCAACGTTGGTATTGACCCGCTTAAAGAGGTTGCTGGAGTAGGAGGTGAAGGCTGCTTGAGCATGTTTGATGTGCGAATCGGAGAGCTTGGGCTTCTGGAGCAAGGCAACGAGGTCGGACTGGACGTGGAAGCAGTCGGAGAAGAGCCGCAGGAACGCCGAGAGGTCGTTAGGCGTCTTGAAGATGCGAAACCATTGCTCTTGGGGGAACCTGGACGTGATCGAGTGGAACAGCTGGTAGATCCGCAGCTGGCCCTGGACCTCGATGATCTCCGCTATGAAGTCCAGGAGCTCCTGCGTAGCGCCTGTGTCGATGTGGGGCTGGGGAAGATGCAGTCTCTCGGACTGGGGCACGTCTTCCTCGTTCTCAGCCCCCACCAAAATGACGTTCTCGTCGGTCACTTGGAAGGTGTCTGGATGCTTGAGGAGGAAGTCCGTGAACTCCTTGATGTGCTGCCCCGAGATGTGCCGAACCTGCGGCGATGCCTGACTTCGGTGTCCGAGCAAGCTCTTGATCGGAACTTCCGTCCCAATCCCGTACTGGAGCAGCTTGTTCCTGAAGTACTCCTTCGTCTCCTCTATGTAGTCGTGATTTCCACTCGTGTCCGAGCTCCGGGCTGCGTGACACGCGTTGATATTCACGTAATCACCGTCGATTTGGAACAAGGACGGGTATTGAGCAAGAAATTTCTTTAGACCTGGGACGAAAAGGGAAGAGTGTTAGTCGAACTTTCTTCAAAGCTTTTCTCTGTTTTAGTTTTATGTCTCTAAACTCTTGTTAGTTTTAAATTTTAACCAGTCAACCGAAAAGAGACATGAATTTAACTTCAGAAAAATTTAGACAGATTTGGGGGTGAGGCAAAGGGTCACGGAGGTTCCTAAGAACCTATTTCAAAAATATTTACACTTCTGATTATTTTCCAGAAGAAATTCAGACCTGGGGCCTATGCTCTGAAATACAGACGGACAGAAAAATTCTTAAACGACTTGGTTTGTTTAAATTTTGTTTAAAAGAAGAAGCTCTAGCATGAAAAGTACTCGAGGTTGACCTATTTCTGGATAATTATGGCAAACATACAGGTAAAACATTTTTGAACAGAGAAAAGCGTTTCTATAAACACGGCAAGAAGGTGCATACCCATAACGTACTGTGATATTGAATAAACAAATAAAAATTCGTAAATGACGTACTGAACAAAGACAAGCTCACGATGATCTCAGAGCCTGCCGACTGAATGGCTTTTACGCAATAAAAAGTGGTAATAGCTTATGAGCTGCAAATAAGTGTCATAGAGGATACTATAAAAATGTTACCTGATTGACTTCCACCTGCTATCTGTCGCATTTCTCTCGTGAATCCGCGCGCCCCGAACTGACAAGACAAATCATGCAGAGTACGAGGCTCACCTTTATCCATTAGACGTTCGAAAAAGAAAAGTAACGTCATATTCCGTGCCATTTCATACTCCATTGACTCCATAGTTTACGAATCTATCTTCAGTGTGTACTCGTAATAAGGCTTTTGTTTGGTTTTTAATGCAAATTTTTTTTTACTTTATCTTTACTTGTATTGCTGTATGTCTGATTTCTGTTTGGTGTAAATGGTTGAATCTACAAAACAAAATTCCTACTGATCATTATCCAAAATTAATCAAAGCAGGTTTGAGATAGGCTATGATAACGTTCCTCAACCATAAGGTGCACTTTCAAAAGCTCAATCGACTTATCTGCCGGTCGGATCTGCGGATCCCCAAAATTCTTGGCAGGCTTTATCTCGATTGGGCTTCGAAGGCTACGAAAAATTATGTAAAGTCGAAAACAAGATAAAAGGAGGAATCAGCATGCAATGGGGATGCCTGACACTTATCGAGTTATCATAGGTCGTAATTTCTTCATTTGAATTCACTTAACGTGAGCACAAATTTCACTTTGCGACTACCTGCAGTTTGCAGTTTCCACAACACTTGCGATTGCGATCACTGGCTCCTTGAGGTCGGTTTTTCGACTGGCAGCAATGTTGCCACTCGCTCACTCTCGCCCCAACAATGTGGTTTCAGCAAATCAAGGATGAGGTTTCTAACGGAGTGGTTTTGAGGAATTTTTGGGTGATCTTGGGGCGAATGAATTGACAACACTGCGAAGATGATATCAAAACAAAACATATGGGGCTTATTTCACTCCTAATTGTGGTATCCACGAGCTAATTTAAAGAGGCACGCTTCAGTTCTGGTTACTTGCTACTTTTTAACGCGATTTAAGCCCTCGCGCTAGGGGATTTAGCCTAGAAACTCAAAATAACTTTTTAAGCTGCGAATTTGACTGACAGCTAATGAAGATTCGAATGAAAGTTCGAAAAGGTGAGCCATCAAATTTGAAATATTATGTCCGTTAAGGTTTTTCAACTTTGACAATCGTCGAGAACGTGGCTGGCAGAGTGAGTCTTGAACCCGGTCTTAAATAAGTCTAGTTTTCAGAACCAAATTGGGGCCTCCTTGAGTCAGTCAGTCATTTAATTTGCTCCACTAGGTCTAGATTGGAGTGTTAATCCCATAAAACTGGTTTGGAAGCCCAATGTAAAGTTTTTCTGTGAGAATGGGGTTTCGGAGAAAATCTCGGTTTTAAATACATAATTTATTTCTGATGTTGCAAATTGAAAGCACAATTTCATGACACAAAACGTACGAAAACTACAAAAATATAAGTTCCATATCAAAATCAGTACAGAAATGCATTACAGAGTACAATATTCGGTAAGACTAGGAATGTTTTTCATCAAATCTTCTACGTTAAATTGCTTAAGATGGTTCAAGAGGACCTCAGTGTGCAAGTTAGCCACCAGGGTCTTCAAATTTTCGACAACCTCCTTCGTCATCGTCTCCGAGTTCCTCGAAATGAACTCCGCTATGGCTCCCCCGATGCTCAGCTCGACCAGGAGACTCTCGAGCTTGCTTCCGGCCTCCTTCTTGCTCTGGAGGGCCACCGAGAGAATGCAGAGAGCAACGAGAGCCTCGTTCTTCATCACCATGTGGGTCGACTTCAGCATGTCCACGATGCACTTCACGCTGTCCTCCACCTCTATGAACGCCAAAATGCAGGCCCCGTCGAGGGCGGCAGACTCCGGGTTCGACTTGAACGCGAACTTTATTATGTACGTCATAAGGCGAAGAGATTCTGCCGAAACTCCGACGTGGAAGTCACTGGTTTTGCTCCAGATCACCAGCTGGTTGATCAGCTTCTGGTTCTGGAGCAGCTCGACCGCTAGTTGTCCTGAAACTGGAAGCTATTGAGTGTGCTTAAGAGGTCTTGCGCTTACCTTGGTCGTCGACTGCCATCCTGAGGGTTCCTAGAAGCTTGAAAATGACCGGGGGGTGATGAATGTCCAGCATCGGCAGAATGGTTTTGACCAGGTCCTTGGCTGATGCAGAAACCTTGTTGGGCTTGGGAATCACCAAGTTGCGCAGGGCACTAAGAAGGGCGTGCTGGAGCCTCACGTCGTCGTTCACGCTGTTGTTCTTGGCCAGAATGTCTGTTGGAAGGGACGTACAAATTTTATTACTCTGTTTGATTTATGGTAATTTTTTGTCGATTTGAAGGTTCAAATTAATTGGCTCTACAGTTGAATTGGTAAAACTCAGCACAAGCAGAAAAGTAGACTTAAAAAGCTAACATTCTTCATCACGTATTTTTGGTGATTTTTTAGTCTACCTTAGTTTGGATCTATCAAAGGGGAAGAGTAAACCCCCGAAATATATCTTCTTTAACTTTGGAAGCTCTCTTGTTTCCTTTGATCTGCCTGCCTCAAAAGTTTCATCTCACCTGTCAGTTTTTTCATGATCCCACGACTGACCAACTCGATGCAGTGCGAATCGGAGCGGGCAAAGTTCCCGATGGCAATGGAAGCCGTCACGAGCAGGTCCAGGTCGTACGAGTCAAGCCACTTCTCGATGCTGTCCACGAACTTCGTCTTGTACAGGAAGTTCATGGCGTCGTCCCCGTTCAGAATCTGGATCAGCAAATCGCCCGCCAGCTTCACGATGCCCTGGCTCTCCTCGGACCTCTCGCCCGCGTAGTTTGCCTCCAGAATCGCGTACAACGCCTCGCAGAGCCCCTCCTTGGCCAGCACTAGCTTGTACTCATCGCTCTCCGACTGGTATTGCAGCATCTCCAGGATTATCTCCTTCACGTCGACGTTCGTTGTCGTCTTGAGGATCTGCACGATGAGCTTCGTCGTTGTGATGTCAAAGGTTGTGTCGATCATTTCGCTCAGAATGTTGAGCGGAGGTAGAACGTGCAGAAGAAGGAAGTCGCGACTTTTGTGGCTGCTGGAGGCCTCTTCCTTCAGAATCTCCTGAATCTTCTCCACCAGCTTGCCCTCCTGGATCGCCCTCCTGGCTATCTCCTCGCTCCCCAGAAGGAAGTTCGAGATCAGACCGCACCGAGTCTTCACGAACTGCCTCTCCAGCTCCTCCTGCAGCCCGTTCTTGGGCTTCCACTGGAATAACTCGTACAGCAGCAAGTCCTGGCTGTCTATGAGCTCCCGGGCTTTCGCGTTCTCGAAGCAGATATTCCCGAGGGCTCGGCAAACCTGGATGAGGAGGTTCAGGTCTTCGATCTTGGAGGACAGAAAGCCCAGCAAGTGCGAGGTAATCTCCTTCCTCGTCAGCTTCTGCCGCTGGCTGGAGTTCTTGGCGACTTCTGCTATCGATTTGAACACCGCCGTCTTGATTTCCATGTCACTGATGCTCAGGAGATCGCAGAAATCGTCCGCACAATCTACGTCGTCAATATCGTTGGGATCCACGCAGCAGATTTTGTTAAGTAAACTCAAAACTTGTGCTTCATCGTGCTTTTTTTCTCGGAGTTCGGCGAAAAGTTCTGAAATCGACCGGAATTGAGTAAAGTGAGAGAAAAACGTGTCCGCTTTTGCTGGAGACGCTACTTACCAGCCATTTTGATTCAAATTTCGGTAATGGGCCTTGTTTTCTGTAAGTTTGAGCGTTTAATTCACTTTTATTTATAATACTATTTTTGTCCCGAAATTATAATCGTAAACAAAGGTTCTATGGCATGTTCTCTGTATTGAGCATGCTGTATCGTGTTCGGTTAATGCACTTGAGTCATGTAGGCACTGTGATAAAATAGTACTCCACGTTCCGTCTGTCTGTCCAACGTTGATTTCAGTTTGTAACAAAATATTTTGGTTTCAATGATTTTCGAATTGATAAGCAAGTATTCAAATGACACTTATTATTGTTCGATGAAATAATTCTCAAATATATGGAATTCATGGCAGCCAAACTTCATAATGTCTGGGCTTTACACCCTTACTATCCTAATATTTACAACCGACGGCGAGTTCAAACAGTCTGCGGCGAATTGGTGAAATTCAGACACGATTCAATTGGCAAAAAATTATAGGAACAATTTTAAGGCATGCCGAAGAAGAAGACTGGCCAGAGAAAAAAGGCCGAGAAACAGAGAATTCGACAAAAGCAGATTCGCAGCAACCAGGATGGAGATATCGCGGATCACCCCTGCAACTCCACGATGGAATGTGAAAAATGCAACAAGAAGCAAAAAGTAGGTATAACCCCAACGCTGACACACGAGATACAATTTTTGGTTTCCAGATCAGAGCTGTTTGCTACTTTTGCAGTCAAATCTCTACGAAAATCGCAAAGTGCGCCGAGTGTGGGAAGACGAAATGCATGTCAAAAGGGGGAGACTGCGTGGTCAAACACACCGGGAGCTTCGCAATCGGGCTGGCCCTCGTAGGTGAGTAGTCAGGTGACGCGAATCGGGTTGGTTGTGATTGACTTTTCTTGCAGGAGCCATCTGCGACTACTGCGAGGCCTGGGTTTGTCACGGCAGGAAGTGCCTTACCACCCACGCCTGCTCCTGCCCCCTCCAGAACGCCATCTGCGTCGAGTGCGAGAGAGACGTGTGGTCTCACGGAGGTAGGATCTTCAAATGCTCATTCTGTCTGTCGTACCTGTGCGAGGACGACCAATTTGAGCACCAAGCGAGCTGCCAAGTTCTCGAGTCGGAGGACTACAAGTGCAAGTCGTGCAACAAACTGGGTCAATACTCTTGCCTGAGGTGCAAAATTTGCTTCTGCGACGAGCACATCCGGAGGAAAGGAGTCAAGTACGAGAAGAACAAGGTTCCTCCGTGTCCCAAGTGCAACTTTGAGACGGCCCAAACGAAGGACCTGTCGATGTCCACGAGGAGCCACAAGTTCGGACGCAAGACGAACGCGTACGGAGAGGACGACGACGACGACTACGAAGGGTACAACTCGTACAGCTACGGAAACTACGGCACGGTTCAGGAGCAGGACGAGGACGACGACCAGGATGGCTCCTACGACGAGGACGACTCGGACGAGGAGGATGAGAGCTCGGAGGAGGATGGCGAAGAGGCTGCTTAGGGGCGGAATTTTGTTATATTTGGAAACTTTATTCTTTGGCAAAATAAGAAAGCTTAAACGTATACTGATTACAATGCCTGACTGGGTTGTACTGAAAGCAAATGAGGGGTAAGTTACAGCGCCTTCCCGCCAATGTGCTGGAAGTTCGCCGGGATTCCGATGTTCCAGCCGTTCTCGGGGTTCGACTGGCTCGAGTGCTCCGCTCGCTTGAACATGAAGCCATTGTTGCTGATGACCCAGACGTACTCGCCTACGGACACGCTCTTGAACTCGATGTTCGCGTCGTAGTGGAGCACGTCCGTGCACAAGTTGACGACTTGCTGCCAGTGAGTTCCTGGAAGAGATCGAAATAAGGGTTGATGTTGTTTTTTGGCCAGACTATAGCTCCAAAACCTGTCCATTGATTTAATTCAATTAGAGATGGGTCACAAATCTGGGCTTTAAATACCCTCAATGATTTTAATAGGAACTTATGGTTGGCTTAAATGCTCTAGGATGGCATTTTCTTAAGCAATTTCAATTATTAAAAGAGCTAATAACGTAATCTGGGGGAAGGAAGTGCCCTAAAAGCCTGAAATCGGAAATAGAAGACAGTTTTGGACAAAAAAATTGATTAAAAAATCACTGACAGCTGGTGATAAAATTAATGTAACCTTGACCCTGAAACTAGATAAGTTACGAAAAACTAGAAGATGCATTTATAACAATGGAACGTTAATAAAGTGGAAATCGGATATTTTTAGCCGACTCGAACTTCTCTAGGACCACACATACCTTCTGGGAAAACAGACGTTATCTCCTTTCGGTTGTATAGCTTCCCAAACTGGTCGATTGCCCACGCCCCCGCCTTGCCTATCGCCACTTGCTTGAACACCAGCCCGTCGCTGTCAATCTTCTGCCAAGCCTCCCCTTCTGGCTTATCACACGTGATCCCGAGCCGGCGGTAGACCTTCCCGTTCTTGTCCACGCTCCAGACCTGACTCGCCTCCCCTGCACAGATGGAGATCATGGGGGTCTCGCTAGGCACGTGCTCCCAGTTGGACCCGTTGGGGTACGAGGGCGACACGTTTTTGCGCAGCAGAACCTCCCCGTTCAGCGCAATGGCCCAGATCATGCTCTCGACGATAGAAATGTCGGCGATCTTCGTGTTCCCACCAATCTCCTGCCACGGACCCGTCGTGCTCAGCTGGCTCTTGCGGTACCACCGACGACGACGAACGTAGTCCGTAAAGTTCTTCTTGGGGTGGTAGGAGCTCGGGAAGTCCACTGCAAACTGCCACCCCTCACTGTTGACTCCTCCCGGGGTGTGGAAATCGATGAGCCAGTCCGATATCCAGGTCCAGTGCTTCGAGAGTAGCTTCATGTGCTCCTTCGTCCGCTTGTGCTTGCCCGTGACGTCGGACCAGGAATGTCTGTCAGTGGGGAGGCCGGTGGATGAGAAGCCCGAGATCGGGTTCCATCGCTGATTCTCGTACACGTAGACGTTCTGGACGTCCGTGAGGTTGTGGATGCCGCTCGAGTTGCTCTCCAGACCCTTCAGGAAGGGCCCTCCCCAGGCTCCCGTGTACACGTATGGTGTGTAGTCGTAGCTGATTCCCCACGTGAGGCCTCCCACGCTCTCTATCCTCTTCATGTGTCCCCCAATCTGCCGCCAGTACATGTCTGAGGGGCACATTATGACTGAGGGGCTTAAGTACCTGATTTTGAAGATCTTCACGCGGCCGCTGCTGAAGAAGCTTACGACGGAAGTAGGCTCACTTCGGTACCTGAAATATAAATTTTGATCAAAGTTTGAGGGATTTAAAGTCTTAAGAGTATAAAATTTGGAGTTTTTGGCCGAATAAAGGTTCGGGAAGAGGCGAACGAATTGCGAGGAATTCTAAACCAGTATTTTCAATTTCTTTTGAAATATTTTTGGAAATCTCAATTTTAAACAGCACGCCGTGGTCTTTGAATTAGGTTTCATCAAAAAAGGTCAGAAGTCTTTGGGGTACCAAAATAAGATCTTATGAATTTCGGTACGGTAAAAGAAGCCAAAAACTGTGGTGTAAAATTCTACGCCAATTTCTATTCCCACAATGTCTCACCTGAATACTATTGGAGGTTTGGAGTTAATGCTGATGTGGAATCCGTCGTTTTGAGCATCAATGATCAGCGAGAACTCTGACCCAGGACAGAACTCCATGTCCGTTTGTCGCACCTCCGACTGCCATACCGACTTTTCCATGCTGTTGAACACCAGCAGCCTCTCGTTGAACCTCGGGTTAATGTGAAGCGCAATGTTCCGCTCCTTCTGTCGATTCCTTATCGTGGGGTAAGATTGAAAATCGAAGCGAATGTAGTCGGCATCGGGACACACGTATCCCGAGACCTCGATGATTGTTCCGCGACCTAGCCCGTTGTAGAGCGGCACCGTGTACGGTGAGTCCGTCGTGCTGAGCTCTATCTCGCGCACGTACTTCTTTTCCGTCTCGTCAAGCTGGTTTGTGCTTAAATGCAGAGGATCGAAAACGAAGACCTCCCCCTGGTTCGTGGTGGCCCACACAGATTGGTTCGAGGGCTTTCCCGAGAGACTGTTGAGCTGACTGCAAGCGGAGGTGAGGTGGCACAGCCAGTCCTCGTACTCGCTCTCGGAGTTGAACTGCATTTTGATGTGAGATTCCGTTAGCCGAGGGGTGTGGATTGCTAGTCGGGGGATGCTGGGCTCGCTGCAGCTAGCCACTAGCATGATTTCAGACAAGGAAAATTGCATCTGCAAGAGAATCAAATATTTCGTTAATTCAGGACCTTTAAATTTTCTGTAAGATTTAATTTAAACTTTTAAAAAGCTTACAATTTTCAAGGTCATTTAAAATATTCTCATTATTTTTTTCAACTTCAAAACCCGATATCTGACACATAGGTTTTCCTTCAAAATTCAAGCAAACTAGTGATTGGAGTTTTACTTTTTAGATGCACATATTAAATAAAATATTTTCTTAAACCCTTTTTAAATCTAGAATTTCATAACAATATTTCATACACATTGATGTCTTTTGAACGTCTCATATTATTATGAAGTTTTCAAAAATTGTAGGCCCCATTTTTTCAGACACATTAAATTTTAGAAAAACCTTTGTCTCAAAACGAAGCCGTTTGAAATGTCCTGTTAAGAGTTTTAAGAGAAAATACTTCGTCTCTTGCCTTTATTGTCACTCCGTCAGAGCTCAGAACCGACAGAGTTCCTGACCCGCTGCTCTCGTTGGCCTCAATCCACTCCAGCTCCAGCAAGCAGTCCTCGTAGGTCTTCCCCGTCTTCGAAAGCTTCGCCTCCCCTGACTTGACCCACGACGACATCTCAATCGCCTTCTCATACCCGTCCTCTAGTCCGAGGTTTTTCGGCCTCTTTTTGAGCCTCTCGATGATGTCCATCCGCCACTGAGTCGTTGATTCCTCCGGCTGAGTCCCGCTGCACGCGTCGCTGAACCAGTTGGGGATCTGGTTCGAGTCGAATAGCAGCGCTCCGGCAGCCACAACGTTCCACAGCACCGTGTTCTCCACCGTGAAAGTCGACCCGTAGTTGTCCACTTCGTCCTCCTGAAACAGACACGACTCTCCGCTGAAGACGTCGCTGTCGGGCTGCGCCTCGCACGCCACCACGGAGCCCACGGACCTCAAAGGGCTGACGGAGCGGGCGTTCTTGCGGGACTCGTAGTGCTCGTAGACCGGTGCACTCACGGCCACCTCCTCCTCGCTGATCGGCGGGCTTTGGAACGATCGCTTCCACGCGTCCTTGTTCTTCGCCGCGTTGTTGGCCGGAGCCGAGTGCGACGTCTCCTCTAGGTTTCCCAGGCTCTTGTGCTTGGCGCCAGGAGAGCTGCTCTTGCTACTGCCCATGGAGTTCAGGCTGGATGTCCGGCTCATCTGCATCGTTCCTTGCACCTGCCGCCACTTCTTGCCGGTTGGATCGATGCTATTGACGCCGTGCCGGAAGTACAGAGCACGGTCTTCGGAGCCCACGGCGAACACCTGGAAGAAAATGACATGATTTAAGTGGCTACTGATTGGCGACCGAATGTCGATTGTGTTAGAAAATTTGTAGACTGGAAATTGGAATGAAACATTGGAGTTCATATATGTCTAGGAGCCGTCATTTTAAGCACAAGGTACCATTCGTTTCTTGTGTTCCCAAACCCACCCTTCCTCCAAATGTTCAAAAATTGAGAAAAATAGAAACTAGTCTCTTAAAACTACACCTTCACTAGACATTTGAATTAGAGGCCAATAAACTAAAAATAAATTCAAAATGAAAATTGGATATCTTTATGAAAGTAACAATAAATTATCATAATTCGATGGTTTCAACTTTAAGAAATAGATTTTTTAAAATACTCTCTTCTTTTCTTTGTGCTAGCTCAAATATTGAATTTGTGGCAAATTTTCTAAGTTTTTTAAATTAAAATTTCTTGAGATACCAATGATCCCTCACTATTTTCATTAGGCTTTTTCGGACTCGGGCTTTTAAAAAATGTTGAGTAGCGAGTGTGTTTTCTATTCCTTGCTTGGTTTGTTACTCGTACAAGTAAACAACTCACCTGGTCAGAAGCAGTGACCGAGACCGAGCTCATGTTCCCGAACATCTCCACCCACGCAACGCCAATAGCTGCATCTTCACTCTCGCCACTCTGGTCTCCCTTCACGCCCTTCCGCCACCACACGTGGTTCTTGTTGGTGATACACCACACCGAGTTGCGCCCCACCGCCACACTGCAGACCTTCGAGCCCACCTCCGGAGGCTTCACCTCCAGCCAGTTGTCGCCCATCAGGTTGTCCCGCGTCACGCCACTCCTCACCAGAGCACGTCCGTTGAAGAGACTGCACCAAACGAGCCCCGTGCATCCCACGCAGACCTGGTTCACCTCGCACCCCTGCGGCGTCTTCACGATGCTCCATCGAAGGCCTTCGGGGGACGTCGCCGAGACCCCGTTGCGGAACACCACCCGTCCGTTGCTGGTGACGGCCCACACCGAGAGCGTCCCGTCCGGCGCTCCTGGGACGTGTGTGCCCCCGATCGAGATGTCCACGAAGGGCTCCTCCGTCGCGTCCTTGTGCAGCGGGGCGATGGCGCACCACGAATTGAGCGCGCTGTACTTGCGGTAGCGGAACCACTTGCGTCTCCGCACACACGATTTCCACTGCTTCTGGGGTGTGTAAGTGGCTGGGAAGTCCAGAGCGTAGGTCCAGCCGTCGTGGTCCAGAGGGTGGCCGTCGTGAGTTAGCTCGAGCTGCCAGTCACCTTCCCACTGCCAAGCCATCGAGGGGCACCGAATCTTGTCGATGTCTCGATTGACGGTGCCGTCCTGAGATGAGTAGCGGAACCTGTCCGTCGGTAGGAGTTTGCTACTGAATCCTAAAACATTTTTTAAAATTTAAGCAGGTTTTCAGGTCAGTTTTGTGGCCTTTAGTCTGTTTAACAAAGTAGGACAGACAGACAGAATTTCAATAGCTAGTCTGAGGCTGAAAAGTTTATATTCACCTTCAATGGGATACCATCTCTCGTTTTCGTACAGCTCCTCCTTTATCCGGATGGGGATGTCGAAGCCGTAAGCGTAGACGTACACCTGTCGGTCACTACCGATGGCCCATACGAAGTGATTCACGACAGAGATTTTCTTAAAGTCTAGTCCAAGATGGAACAACTCCTTCCACACCGACGAAGAAGTTGGCAGAGCAAAAATCTATAAGTTTGCAAAATCGAAGAATCAATGTCCCCTTAACGCCCCAGAACTCTTACCTTTCCTTCATTGTTGACCGCAAAGAGATGAGAGCTTGGCATCGTCGCCAAATCCCAGAGGAGAGCGTATTTTGAGATATTTTCTTTAGAGTTTTGTATATAAAAATGTTTCACTAGCTGCCGTAGAGTATTTTGTGTGTGTCTATTCAAAACACGATAAGCGCATGTACAGAAGTCAGCTGATCACGATGGAGGGCCTATTGGAAGTTTTATAGCAGAACGGAGTTTCTGTTGAAGTGAGGTGACTTGTAACTTTTTTGGTTTCATTAATTGTGATTTCATTGTTTCTTATTCTAACCTTCTTCATTAGTTCTTACATTTTTCAAAAAAATAATTTTCTCCATTTTTCTACAAATAAGAACTAAACTTTCTAAAAAAGGCCTATTCCTTGGAACTGTTGCGCGCGTATGACAGAAAAACCTCAAAACAGGGACTAACCTTCTGAAGTTCTGTGTAATTTTAAAAAATAGTTTAATTACCTAGTTCAATTCCTAGTTCTCACTTTCATGGCAGTTTTATTCAAACTTGGTTATCTTTCAAAATTATTTGCATCCGAACAAACTTCTCCCGCAAATAAACTAGAGCTGACAAGGCAATATTGCATCAAATCCTAATATTTTTTTCGATTCTTCATTGTAATTTGTACCTACGAGAAGATCAAGAGCTCTTTACTTTCTTACCTTGAAATAGCTCTCAAGGCTATACAGCTCCAAAGTAGCCAGGGCTGGTGACATGTAGATTTTGTCTATGACTAAAGTCTTGAGTGGACTGAATTGAAATAAAAGGAAAATAAAACAGAGACAAGAAGGCAAGAAAACACCAGCTTCATCATTATGCATTCGTCTATTTCATTTAACACGTACCTATTGGATGTTTAAGTTAACAACATTATGAACTTGTAACATTCTGCCTTTGAAAAAATACCTTAATGCTTAATTATTCAAATTCTGCTGCTTATTTAAAACTTAACGCTTAAATAAACACTACTCGTGAACTGAGTTTTCACTGGGACAGAAATGTTGAGCTGCTAACTTGTGATAAAGTATAGGAGTACTAGTTATTGTTATACATATTTTAGCAATCGGACTGAAAACTGTATGTACTTGGATGGAAAATGTTGAGCTGCTGTTGGTTGAGATGAAGATTTATTGCAATAAATATGTCAATTCTTACGCCTAAGGGGGATTTAATTAGGAGTAAGGCAAAATGGGTTATATTCCAAATTGTACTGAACGAGTTTCCCTCTGCTTTCCTTCCACCAAAACCCTAATTATCAAAATCGGCGCGGTCCCGGAAAAGCGACCAAAGAAAAGTTTTAACTTGCGGAATGACTTGGATGTGGAACCGACTTTTATATTAATCCTTGCTAAATAAATGTACTAGGCTTCTCAACGATATGTTAAGGGTATACTGTTAGATTTTACGGAAGTGTGGCATATCTCAGTTCATTCATTATTTTCTAGACCAGCTCTTGCAGAAATCTTTGAAATAAAAATTTAACTTGGCCTCCTTCTATCCACTTCGTTCGATCAAAGTCCCATTTTGAGGTCTGGAAGTCCTACTGGGAAGTAACTATCGCATTTTCATCAGTTGAAAATATCCTTTTCGTGTCCAATTCATCCGTCAGTCAGTCCGTCTATCTGAGTATGCTATTTTGCAAGTTGTCATTGGTGGCCTGGAACTTTTTAGTTCTCGTGGAAAATTGTAAGGTAACCACTAGATTTTCCTGATTAAAAAAATAACCAAGTATATCCATCCCCGGTTTGTTTCACCAAATAAACATCCTGGATAAAAAGTCCTCCTCTGATTTCGAATAGTGTTCAGCTCGTCACAATTCCGTAAAAAATTTACAATTAGCTTCCCTTGATTGCAACACATTCAACGATAAATATTAACATTGACATAAAAAATTCTTAAAACCTTGCGGACACTACACGTGGTGTAAAAAAACTTAAACTGCCTTAACTCAGTACGCACCTACTCTACTTCACTGCTTCCTTACACAACTTAACACCTAATTCACATGATTCTTGGAACAATATTGAGCTTCAGATTTTTCTTCGTTGCAGAAACAGATTATGCATATGTTGAGGTTTTCCCTTTCTAACAAAATTCTAAATTATTTCTCTGAACTCGCTCTCTGAACAACTACGGTTCTGTTCTAGTTCTGGTAAATATCTTTTATGAGCTCAAACTACAAAGTTTCTTGTAATACATAAGTTTTGTATGTAATATTAATACTTCTTTGTTTACTTTGTAATATTTAGTACTATCCTTCATGAAATAACACTTAAACTTTACTCATAAAATTGAACTTACTGTAGTTATTGAAGCAAATCAGTCGACGTTGATGGTCTCCCCATAAGACTGCTGCTGGCATTGCTAGTGCTACTCGCTGATTTGTTACTTAAACTCGGGGAAAACTGCAAAAAACTTAAATAAGTTTTAAATAAATATGGCACTACTGTAGAAGCTTTCATAACTCAAGACAAACAGGAAAATTAAACTTGAGCTCAGATCATTCAAAACATCCTTCATGTTCCCTGTATGATAAATTGATAAAAACAATAACTGCACTTTTAAACGAAAAATCTACTTCTAAGTCAAGATCAGTGACTCCTAATTTCCAACTTTAGGAAAATTTGGTTTCAAAAGCTGCTATGATATAAACAAAATAAATAGTTAACCGAATCTTCGAAGGCTTGGTGTCTCCTCGTGAGCTCTTTTAACAATCTATCGGATAAATATTCTCTGAGGGACTAAAATTTACGTTTTCTCCACACGTGTTATATCTATTTTAATTTGTATTACTGGTTTTAAAAATTGATTGTGTACTTGGTTGATATTTTATGTTATATATGAGAGATTCAAGAGACTTTTTGTAGAAATAATCAGAAACTTTAGAATCCAAAGAAAACAACTCACTTCCTGTTCTTCGCAAACTGAAGGCAATAGTTCATCTGTGGATTTAGGTGTCAATGGACTTGGAGTAGGCAATATGGTTCTCGTAACTGTAAAAGGTATTGTATCACCAACAATAATGCACGGAGTAGCTCTTTGTAGTTGTTGCTGTTCTTGCAACTTGGTGAGTTGTTTCTTCATCTCAACTCGCAGTTCTTTCTGGTGCAGCTCCTGCTCGAACCTCCTCATGCTGTAACTCTTAACAGATGAACTGGAACTCTGAACTGAGGCTAGACTTGGTCTTCGGGAACCTTTGGGGGGAGAGAGAAGCAAAGCGTTGGAGTGTGGGCCTTTAAGGTGAGTCTCGCAAAAGCGTGAAACAAAACGTATACTCGAACACAATAGCAATCAAAAGAAAGAGAAAATCATGCTTGTTGGCAGAAAGAAAAAAAGCACTACGGAAATATTGAAAGCAATTTAGAAGGATTGAGTTGAGATTGCAGGTTACACCATATTGCTTATATTACGTGACATTTCCGGGCGAGAATCCTGTGGAAAGCACTTGCATATTATTCCTTTTCTCATCAACATCATACATATTACGTATTACGGTACGGGTATGGACACGCAAATGTTCGGAATGAGTGTGACTTGCCAGACAGTTCGAGACCATTGATAAAGATGCACAACTATATAGCATTAAAGGAAATATGAAATCGGCAAAACTACATACATACTTATATACGATACGAGTATTAGGTATATGTAAATTCATAGACATTAAGTGACACAATGTGGTTATGGATTGATATGAAGAGAAATCAACACAAGAACATCAAACATCTATATCTACAACCCATTTCTGCCCAAAGATAGAATGAGCCACCGGACGAAAATGGGCTTCTTCGGACTCAGGGGAATGTTGCTAAATTAACCCATGGTGGAATGTGTCATATTTAACTCTGGTCTTTTTAATGGCAGTAGGGCTCTACGGATCGATTGGGGCCACGAAAAAAATTTTAAACCTTACAAAGACCCTTGATAAATAAGTTTACGGAAAAAAAATCACAACTTCATAGAGGAATTATCATTTTGAGGCCCTCTTAGACTGGACATAAGTAATGGCACCTAGCTTTGAATTTGAGGACCTTAGATTTTTGGGAAAGAATTAACATTTATTCTAGCTCGTTTTGAAGCCTCAAAGTGAAGAACTAAGGGAGTAAAGGACCCCTAAAACTGCTATGAAATCTCAAGTAGGTACAAGTGCATTCTCCTTTTGATTTTTTGCACTGCTGCTGAATTGGCTTGATTTACCTCAACATTTTATAAGGCTTATTTTCCCAATAGATCCGTAGAGTTTTTACAAACTTTGAGTCTATCAGAATCATTTTATCAATGCGTGTTGATTCAATCCGAAATTTTAATCCTTAAATGTAACAAAAATTTAAATTAAAGACAACGTTTGCCACCAATTTTCACAATATTTTTTAAGAAAAAAAAATTTATCAAAAACTCCGAAAATCATAATTATTTCCACGACATTTGAAACAGACAAACAGTAAGCGATGGAAGTCTTAACTCCACGACACATTTACGCATATTAGACACAGATGAAACATGAAAGGAAAGATCGCTGAGACCCGCCGAATTCAAGAATGGGCCGAAATGGGTTAACACAAATGCCGATCGATCAATACGTTGAAGGTTTCTTCTTATATGGTAGAGTAAAGTAGAAACGTATAGATACATGTGGAAAGTAATTGATATGAAAACAAGTTTACCGCTACGTTAGCTTGCTCACTAGCTGGTGTCGGTAAAGCACCTAACTCGAATAGCTCTGTGCTCGAGTTATCGTCCCAATCTTCAAGACCATCTAGAGAACTAGAGCCGTCAGTCGCTCGTGAATTGAGATTCGCATAAACGTGGTATGGCGACTGGTGGTAGCTGACATTGCTTCCCTCGTTTTCGCTCTCGCTGTTATTGACGGTCGATGACACATTGCCATCACCACATTTCAGCTTTGAGAGGAAATTTTTGTTCGATTTCAGCGAGGGAATGTCCAGAAACAACAACCGCTTTTGTTGCTCTAATTGCCTTTGCAAATACATTTTCATATTTTCATTATACTTTGATCCGTAAAGGGGATGCGAATTGGTATTCGGATTCTGGGAAATATGACATGATAATAGCAATATGGCAGCAGACCTCGCCGCACCTGAACGAGATGATGAACAGACTAAGACACTCTTGTTACCATGCGAATATGGTACGCCTGAAGCACGGCGGTTGCTGAAAGAGCCTATGGATCCGCTTGATCGTTGACTTGATCGCGATGATGGACGAGCTGCAAGGAGAGAAAATAGTTGAGTGGTTTTTGGTCATTAAAAAGGTGAGCTGAATTTTATCAAACCCCCTTCTAACTTGTAGAACTGAGGTATGGAATTTGGAAGCAAAGGGGTTTATTTATTTATTTTTGGAAAGTCCCTGTTGCATGAAACATTTTCGTATTTGCCAGAAAATCTAACAACTATAAGAAGAATGGTATTTCGAACGCGTTGTGATCAGCTTTTTTTTTAAAACAATTAAAATTCAACCTCCAATTGTATTCTATGGTTTTTAAAATGATCTGTTGTCTGAATAAATAATTTACTAGGGGAGTAGAAATAGAGGATCATTCCCTTCTAGGTATTAAGCCTCTTGGTCCAAAGCCTACCTGAATCACCGGAATACATTACGGGCGGCCCAAGATGCGTGTCTTCCCTCGGCTGAGGATACTGGTATTTATTCTTGCTAAATAAGTAAAGCACCATACAAATCAGTCCACCCAACACCCCAATACTTGTTACTACTCCCAAAAGGGTTGGCAACTTCGACGTGATCGCTTCCAAATCTGGAATGGAAAATGTCACAATCAAAATCGGCCCTTAATAGGACAAGAAGCGTGAAATTCTCACCTTGTGTGCAAAATACCCTCCTAGTCGGTTTCGAGAAGCTTACAGTGTGGTATCCGTCAGCACACTCGCACTTTGCCACGTGCCTCACTTGCACGCATAACGAGTTTGGGTCGCTGTGAGCACATGATTGGTGATAAAAACATTGTTCGCCCAGTTTTTTAGCTAGAATGAAAATATTGTGACGCATCAGATATTGAGCTGAAATTGTGACGCATTTAATGTTGAGGTGGAATGGGTTGTCCAAGGGTAACAACATAATGAGTATTTTCTTGGTCATTAGAAAACTAGAAAGAACTCAAATCAGGGTATTGTAGATTTAAGACAGACGGACAGAGTTACATGAAACGTGACTCACGTTTGGCACATCCTTTCCGTAATCCGAGTATCACGGGAAAATCTTTTTCACAGCCGCAAGTATTTGTCGAAGAATCGCAGAATACGTTTTGAAGATGAGGACTGCAGGGGAACTTCGAGTCGCAAGGACTTCCAATGTAAGTCCCATTTGCTGGAAAGAAGCCAAGAGTTACGAGACCGCAGACACTTGCGAGATATCGAACTCACTCAAGTCCTCAACGTCGTCCTCCTCCTCCTCCTCGTCGTCGTAGTCGTCGTCGTGGGGGGAGTAGGACTCGTGCAGCTTCTGGGGCACGGGAAGGCTCTGGAGGCTCCCTGCTTTCTCGACCCTCCGGTCGTCCGCTGTGGTCATGTCGAAGCTTGAACAGATATTGTCGCAAATGTAAATCCAACACAAGAGAGCTGTGAAAACCACATTCGCCGACTTGAGGCCTTTATACCTAACACTTAAGCTATTGGTCATAATTGAAATCAGTTGATGGCTTTTTCGTTGCGGCTTTTTTTAGGGGGATTTCAGAGATCCTGGGTTCGTGAGTCACCTTCTTGGAGTCTCATCGGTATCATCTGGCGAGGGAGGACGGAATCACTCCCCCAAACTCCATTTTAGATTGTTTTTGATTTTGCTGCGAAAGAAGCACTTTTACTACGGAAAGCTCAATTCACTTGACAGCTTCGACCAGCTACGTTACAGAAGTAATTGATTGAGTGTTCGATACACTTTCTGCGACTTGCATTTTACTGTCATCTACGGAATTACGACGAAAATTTTGATTTGAGCTCGTAACGAACGGAAGTTGGAAATTATATCACGGAAATAGCAGTGGAACAAAATTTTAGAGGAGCGAACGCAAAATCCTCTAGATTGTTGGCAACCTCTGATGAGTCGGAGAACCTTTTGTCTTCACTTGATTGGGGAAAATCGACGCACCGCCCTCATTTCTCACTTTCCGTTTTTTCTGGTTAAAACATTAAATATTCCAGAAAACAACACGGAGATTATTATTGCACAATTTTTCGCTTATTTTGAAGCTTTTGCTCGCAGTCTCGTAGAACCAAATAGATTCTGGTGATGCGCATGACAGAATAGACGAACTTGAAAGCTCTGAGGACGACTCGGGCCGAAGTGAACAACTCGAGTTTGCGAATAATTTACAAATTTCGGGATTTCGGACGGACAATGCAACGTCGTAGTTCGGCCATTTTCACGCAAACTTGAGTAAATATTTTGATGGCAAACTTGTAGGTTCACGAGAGTTATTTGTTACATAAACAATCGTTTATCAATCAATTGGGCTTCAATTACACATGCTTACACGTGTCTCAATAGGTTTCAAAATTTTTATTTTCTTTGAAAAATTTTCAATTAAACAAACTGCCAAGATAAAGAATCAAAGTAGATTTTAGTAGAGTAGCTTGAGAGATTCTCTAGAGGCTTTCAAGGAGCTACAAGATGAGAATCATGATCTTGAGGAGCACAGAGGATAGACTAGAAAGATTGGGCTGTCCGATTTCAGAGCTAACATCAATAGAACTGTCTTAACTTAGTCTTATAACTAAACTCGATTTCCACTACAGGAAATTATCTTTTCTATATCGCCAGGGAGTTTAAAACGTGTGATGAACACAACCTTCAATTATCTACGTAACCTTAACATTTGCTTTTGAAGTGTAAGAGTTAATAACTAGCTAAAGTCAAAACGATTCCCTAATGCAATGTTAACAGAAATTCTAAATAATGTGGCTTTTCATTTTTAACTGATGTGTTTTCGTTCTCTCTTTAGTGAAAACCTCTCAAATTTGAAGATACTCGTGATAATAATTTCAATCCCTCTTCTTAAAGAAAGTTTGGATTCTCTTTATGTGAATCCTGTTATGGATTTTTAAATATCTTCAAGTAGTTTTTGAACCCAAGGATTTTTTGCAAAAAATTTTCCTTCTCTGAAACACACACACTCTCTTCCTTTTCAACAAAAAAACCTTCATTGAATAATATTTTGAATGCGTGCACTTGAACCCAAACCAACTGCCCAGACGGTAGCCACGCAGATCCTCGATGTCAAACAAACTTCTCATACATAGTAACTTTTTGTTTATTTACTGTCTGTGTTAATGTTCAGTTGAGAGACAAAAAGGTATGACAAGCCTGTATATGTACAGGAAAAACCTGTTTCAGAGTTCTGTTTTTCACTTGACTTCGTTTCGGCACAGCTCGTGGAAAACATGGTGCTGTCTCGCGACCACCTCTCCCCCTCTCGCACCCGAAGAGCATCGGCGAGTTGCATAATTACCTGGCGCCGGTTCTCGTATGCTCGTCGTTCTGGTGCGCTCCTTCCCTCCTTCGTTGCTCTATGAAAATTACCTTGCTGTAATTGAAATCGCGGTAGAGTCGTCGCTCCATAAGTAAGAACGTAATTCACGAAGTTCTCATGCCGTCTCGCTCTGGCTCACGGACGTTCGGCGAGCTGGGGAATGTGGATTTTCACGACACGACGACTTTTCCTCGTCGTGCCAGTCTTCTGTGTGTTTTTGTCCGATTCGGGCGGCTTCTTACACTCAAAACCAGTCACTACCAAAACACTACAACTCTACTTCATTTAAACAGATCATCATTCATCCAGCTTTAAATTCATCAGTTTTCCGATATTAATATCCTATATCTCCGGTTTTCATTTAGCGTTGCGTAAATACACGTTATTCGCCCGCAAAACTCGACTCGTATCGCGAGAGTTCATGTAAGAGCAAACGTTCATTGGTACAGACAGGAACGAGACGAAAGCTTGTGCTCAAAAGTGCTTCATTGAAAGTTCATTTGCGGAAATTATTGCTTTTTAGGAGCCAATAAGTTTTGTTTAGAGTGTGCAAAAGCGAGACTCTGCCTGGAAGAAACACGTTATCAAGTGCTCATTTAACTGTGCTTTGATCTTTGTAGCAAAATTTATGTAAGTACCGTTACTTCTTGGAAAACTTTTCAAAACTTTTGGGCATTTCTGTCACTCCCAGACGTCTGAACAACGGGGATTGGCCTAACTTTGAATTTCCCAGGAATGACCGTTTTCCGGCACTCGTTAACGAGATGTAATTATGGGATAATGAGGGCTAAGTGGCTGTTGAAAACCCAAAAGTTTTTGTTTCAGAATATCAATTTTTGCATGTTTGATGAGGGTTAAAATGTAGAATATTCATCATTGGCTGCTCAAGACGACAGAATTACTTTTTAGGTCGGAAAAATAGCAAATAACTAACTTGAGGGTAGGAAAATATCCAGAGGTGAATTTGAGTCAGGCTTCATAAATCTCTGTTGAAGAATACATTCTAGGAACTGAGAGGCGTTTTCAGGACCCCCTTCCCCGAGCAAGCATTGGTTCGCCCTCCCCCACCCGTTGTGATTTCATTATATTTGGAAGGGCGACATTTCTCATGTTCATAAAAGGCCAGAGAATTTTTAATGTAATAAAATATCACAAATTGGAATGGAAGCAACTATGAGGCAGTACATTTTTTTCACAGAGCTAACAATTTTTACTACGCCTTTGACCGGGAAAAAAGGGAAGTTTGGAGGACTTTCCTACAGACAGAATTGTTTTTGCTACTCCCCCTAGAAAAAGTTCTGACTACATCTCTGGCTGGAAAATGATGAAAGTTTGTAGCCTTATCAAAGAATTGACAGTCGATTTTATCACTCCAAATTCTAATTTTAAGCTAGTTGCCCCCTCACTCACACTTTATTTTGTTAGCCCCCTAACCTAAAATCTTACTACGCCTTTGACCGGAAAAAGAGAGAGAAGCTTTGAGCCTTATCACAGAACCGACCGCCCATTGCCTGACCACTTCCAACACTCACCCCTATTACAAAAGTTGTAGCCTTTCATGGCTTCACCCGGTCACTGAGTTGAAGTACGCAAGCAGTGCGAGCCCCACAAAATGGCAACCGAACGCGAACGGAAACCTTAAAGTTGACGGGCAGCCGGAAGAGAAGCGCAGCTTCATACAGTAACTTGAATGTAGGGCTTTGCACCTTTGAAAAAATCATAAAAGAGGAGCATTTTGCCAGTTCGGGAAAAAAATGCGAGTTGCGACTAAGAAAAATGAAAGGACTTTGAGTGACGTGCATTTCATGTGCAATTTGTACGTACATTTTAATTAAAATTATGTCGCTGCAGGTAAAACTGCATGCTGCATTCTCTCGCAAATGCCTGAAAGCAATGTACCGCTTTTGTAACGCGCGTCCTCCTGCTTCTCACCCATATCGCTTTTGATAAACTAACTTCCAGCCAAATCAGCGCTTGTCAAGGCAACATATTTGTACGATTTCGCAAAAACGTTTTTGCTTAATACAGCTCCCTCGACGCCCTCCCCCGAAACAGCGTGCGAAGCTGGGAATATATTGCTCGAATTACTCAATTTCATGTTCATATTTAATTTGCATTCGGCCGCCCTGCCCCGTGCCCCAGCTCCGGGTCAAGCTGCGGAGATTTAGTGCCTTCTAATTGTAATAAGCTCGTGTACCTTGCTTTATTTGAAATTCAAAAAAGTTTGCAGTTTTCCCCGACTCCGGCTCCGGCTCCATTGTTATGTGCGAACTACAGCCTTCTCTGGCACATGGCGGGCTGTATATAGGACTAATATTTCCCCCAATTAACTTGAGTGTCATCTTATGTAATGGTGTACGTGTTAAAGTATTAAAGTTTCTTTATTTTGAGACATCTTGAGAGAAACTAATTTGTACACCAACACTTACTTTTGAGCTTCTGCTGCTATCAAATAATGAATGCCAACTAGGAAGCCATCGGATGGGGCTTCCTGCCTCACTTTGCATAAAAAGCGGTTTTTAATTAACGCCGCGTCTGCTTCTGGGGACTCTTGAGGATGCAACGTGGCTATCAGGCTGTCTGTTTGTCGGTGAGGCTTTCGAGTGCTTGAAAATTGAATGCGGAATAAATGGTTTCTGGGAAAGGCAAATCAAGCTTGTCAGCCCAAATCCAGCCCATTTTGAAGCAAGTTAGTGTCATTTGTAACTAAGGATATAGCCTGTTTCAAACCATAGAGAGGCAGACACTAGAGGGGACTTCCTCTAGTGTTCATACACATCTCTTCCATCCCCTCTCTTCTTCCGGTCTATGGTGTATTCCAGGTTGAACTCAATAGAAACAACTTTGAATTGAAGGGCCTCCAGTCATTAATTCCTTTCATCCCCAACAAAACTGCTTAGGATGACTTGAAAAGTTGTAAGATTTTACGTAAACACCAACAAAGTTAAATTGAATCGGTGGTCTCCACCTGTCAGGCTTCAATTGCGATTGGAAAAAATTAATCTTCTGCAGATGAACAGACAAACCCGCAAATTAAATAGTTCCTCCTCTGAGAGCGACGCTCAATTCCGCTGGATAATCACAAGCGAGACCTTGATTTACTCTCCTCTCAAACGGGTGGTTGCTATGACGAGCAAGGATCTCTCGGCATTGTCAAAACCGTACACAACTCGAGATGGCAGATGTCATGGATGATGAAAAATGCAAAACGAAACAGGATTCAGAGTCTGAATATTCGTCTTCATTTATTTACTTCATCCCGAATTCGAGAAGGCACTGCCTTTGATGTCTGGCGTCGCATGGAGCCGTCCATCATCGTCGTGGAAGTTTTAAATTTTAGCCATTATGGGCACAGTGGAATTTTCATATAAGGGAAAATCGATAAATCAATAATTATCTATCATTTTTACGGCAAAAGTTACTACATGTACCTACATACTTATACATAAGAGGCAGTATTGAAGAGCTAATGCCGAAAGGGAAGGAGAGAGTGACAGACATGGACATGTACGACTCCAGTATTCTACAAAAATATATGTATATATTTTCACCTTTGATGGCTTCCAGATCAATACTCGGCGCTTTAATAATTTAAATGGAAAGAATGCGGACGTTTTGCTACTTAAGTGGCCGTTTTTGTGCGACTTTCGTCAATTCGCGAGAGAGTTAATACCAAACACAACATAATGGCCCTGCGAAATATCAATTAACTTAATTACTTCGCAGATTTTGGAGATAATTTATAAGGATATATTTTTGTTCCACACCTGCGCTTTTATAAATTGATTACACTCATTGATTCCGTGTAATGGAAGGTGATTTGGAAGCGAGTCTGTTTAATTGAATTTTGGTGCCGCTGACAGGAGTAGCGCTGAACCCTTTTCAGTCCGGAGTTACCGAAAATGGTATTGTTTTGGAACAGGTGCTGCATGTTTTGAGCTCATCAATTTGAAACCTGATACATTTTTCCGGAATTCGTACAAACTCCCTTATTTTTGCCACTTTTCGCTTAGTCTTTGATTTTTATTTAGGACAATAGATGCAAAACCTTTGTTGTAGATTTTTTTGACGCTCCTCTTGGTACCCCAAAATTTCAGTATTCTTCCTGATCCTTAAATCCAGCCCAGAACTTGAGTTTGAGAAATCTTCTCGAAAGATCTAAATAAATCTAAAGCTATTTCGATTCATATTTTGTCAAAATTGGGCCATTGTCTACTTACATAAGCTTTTAAAGCTGAAGAGACGATTCTAGAAGGAGCTTATATGTGGTACCCTTAAGTAGTATTTATGAGTTTGATTGGAACAGAGACGTATCCACCAAAAAGGAACACCTAGAAGTGAGGGAATAATTGAAACCCACGCTCAAATTGTCTGGTCAAATTTGAAATTGTAGGCTAGAGGTGCATTTTCTGGCCGGAAAATGCCCATAAAAACCACCATCCTCAAAGTCATACAAACTTGTCTAAGACAACTGTGTATTCTAGGATAACTTTAAAGATTATAACTGTCGGAATTTCATGCTGGCACTAATTTTGGTTGATGAGGAACAATATTTTCCTAAGAAAATTCAAAAAATTTCTACATTTTCATACGTAGTACAAAGATCTACTCTAAGTAGTCTTTAACACCGGATTGAACGTTTCTTTTGCTGAAAAAGAGAAAAAAATTGATCCATAATATTTTAGGTACAATTTAACCTGCCCTCAATCCACTTAAGCATTCCAGAAGGATAATATTTCCTGTAAACCAGTCCAGCTTCAAGGTCCAGGGTATATAAAAGGTCACAATCAAGACCAAAGAAAGCTTATTTGCCCCTATTTTCGGAACCCAAACCTGTATGCGGCAAGGAGACCTTCTGAATGCCGACCAAATTAATCCTTCCTTCAAAACACGAAAAATCTCTTTCTAACCCCTCCATTTGTCTCGCGAGTGGTGTAAAAAATGGCATGCACTCAATTTCGGTCCCACAGCACGTGTGATTACGAAAATTTCGCGTCTACAATGAGAGCTCTGACGTACTCTCGTACATGTAGGCACATTATGTAGAATGGCGATGTTAGGGTCAGCAATTTCGAGTAAATGCAGATTATTTTTGTGTTTAGCTTGTGTGTGATATTTGAAGATGCCAAGAAATTCGGTAGGTACGGTACCGAAACACAATTGAAACAGGTTTTTCATCAATTTAATTCTTTTTTGTGTCATTCGCTTTATCCGTGAAAAATTCACCGCACACGGGAAACAACAATAAAACGAATGAGGTCGTCCTACTCAAATATTCCATTACAAAATTAAACTTTAATGCATGCCATATTATTCTTTATTTTGAGGCACAAGACGAAGATCACGCACGATGTAGGACCTGAAAATGACGAAGAAGCCCGTTTTTTGTCGGAATAGGAGTGAATTGCGTTGACTTTTGAAGGCACTTCGTCGATTAGTTTTTCGATCATGAGAAGTGTTTTTCGTCGGGTGAAAAATTGACTCTGAAAAGCGCTATTTACGTTCCAATTGTCTGTGTCTTTTCAATCAAATAGGGCTTCTTATGGAGTTGGCAGCCTTTCAAGTGGTTAGATTGCAGAACAAATTTCTTTTTGGAGGTCTTCAAAATATTTTCAAACATTTCCAGACAGACTCCACGAAGGGCAATTTTCTGCTCAAAATGACAAAACACACCTCTCGAGACCCCATCAAGCCTCGTCAGTGCTAATAATCCCCTTTTAAGAGCTTTAATTTACGAGTCCCCTGTCAGTCCGAGCGATGGAGAAAGCCCGATGTCGTCCGGCTAAGCTTTAAACGAACATTTAAGTGCTCGCTGCTGCTTCCTCATTTCGTCTCCCTCCATCGCCTCCGCTGATTCAATTATGAATAGGACGAGTTGTAGAACACAACTTTTACATGGGAATAAAAGGAAACAGCTCGACAATAAGCTTTATTTCACTTTACATGACGACGATAGAATCCGGGGTGGTGGCATCGGCACATCCTACGAGTCATGTAGCAGCACTCTATCTTCATCTCAGCCCACATCCCCACATATTCTAGCAACGAAGGAAGGAATATAGTTTTAATTGCGCTATTGATCGCTTTCATATTGCGGCATTATTTGTTTGATTGAATCCGCTATATTTGTTATGGAAACTCATGCTGAGCCTCCCGCACTCTGCAAACAAATCAAAACATCGTATTTCGCAAACAGAGCCCATACGCAGGCATGATACTCATATCTCAAAATAGTCACGAGAACGAGCACCAATGAACTGGCTCATAGAATTATTTACAAGTTAATGATTGGAAAATTAAATAAACTGGAATGCAACATTTTCGCGCATGAAAAATCAAAGAAGATTAATGCTCATGAATAACAATATCTGCTCCCGTTTCTCCGTGAGCTGCTGTAACATCTCGTATCCGCTTCGTGCGAAACTCGACTACCATGCCAGCCAGCCAGCCAGCACTCGTACCTGTCAATGTGTGTATGTGTGTGTGTGTGTGTGTGCTCCTTATCTACGTGTTCTATGACGCTTTTCATGTTAAGGACAGGGCGGGGGGAGGACGGGGGTGAGCTCCGGAATATCATGGTCGAGTTAATCTATCATTATTATTTTCAAGGGTTGTTTTGCTACCCATCAGTTTTTCTTCCTTCCCTTCTTCTTCCTGCTACCTACTACCGACTTCCGAAATGTAACAATGGAGTAGTTTTTTCGGATGCAGAAGATTCAATTTTAATTAGTACGGAATGAGCTCAAGAATCAATATGAAAATAATAATGATGGGAATCGATATGTTGATCAATACACCTCATTAAAATTTATTGGATACGTATTCCATCATATTTTTCATTGATATCCAGCTAGTGGTATAAATATATTAAATAGAGTTCACCTTAGGGCATGTTCAAAATACGATGGAACTAAGGACTCAAAGACATCAAAATTTCAAGTATCTATCTTCACTAAAAAAACCAATAATTTGAGCAAAAAAACGTATGTATCTAGGAAGTTACTCGTAATTAAAACGGCACCTATTAAACCATGAATATTTCGCTATTCATTTCTATTACAAGGAATCGTTCAAATATGACCTCACGCTTAGATGAGAGGAGGGACTAAAGGGGGACAGTTTGTAAAGACAAGGAAAAAATAATTCTTTCTCTGCAGCAAGTAAATGCAATTCAGGAAACAAATCAAACAGCAATAAATTGATCCATCTCAAGAAAGAGATAGAATAACTTATTTGATTTTTTTATTTTTTCTGTAACGTTTGTGAATTATTTAGCTCATTTTGGGCCGGACATAGATCCAAAATATTGTACGATTTTGCTAATTGTTAAAATTTTAGCTCCTTTTTGCCTATCTCATACATATATATTTTGCATATTTCGCATATATTCCAACTATATAAACATTATATGGTTTTTCATTATCCACATCATAAGTAGCAGTGTTTTTTCACCATTAACTTATAAAGCCTAGTTTTAGCATTTGAAAAGCCTTATAAGGGAAGAACTTGATTTTTCCCGTGATGTTTGACTATTACTCTTTAAGTCATAAGAATCTCAGACAAAAATTGAAAAATACGAAATCTTGGGGAATTTTCAAAATATATTATATGTTCGAAAAATCCTAGTTTTTGAAAGCCTTAGAAGTTAGTTTTAAGAGCCTCGGTAGAAAACAAGTAAATATGAAACATTTGGACAAAAGAAGAATTAGTTTTCTTTCTATTACCATCACGTCAGAAAAAATGCCAAAGTTTTTTTTGTCTATTCGTACCGAAGTACATATATGCCAAAGTTTATGGTCGGGAATCCGACCATTGACTCAAAATGAGTTAAGACACTAAAAATTTTGGACAAAAGACTTTTTTGGCTCGAGAATTCAATTTTTGAGAGTCAAAACTGATTTCAGAGCAACCAAGAGTTTAGTTGGTTAATTTTAGGGAACATTTCTAAAAACTGGCAAAATCAACCTTTTTTCATTCGATTCTCTTTTGATTCGGAAATTTCAAGCCGTGTCGATGAATTTGGAAACACAAGCATGTTGGCTTTATTAGGTCATTAAGGATGATCAGATCCAGCAAGAGCCCTCTCTGTATTCAAAACGCTGGATACACATCTGCCCCAAAACCAGCATTATGCAAATTTTCCTAGAAAAGTCGAAACTGTAAATATACGTTACATCAGAAATAAAGTTTGGTTAGAATAACACAAACAGAGGATGAAGTTACCTCATTTTCCAGCACACAATGCCGAACGAGAACTCCGAAACCCCTCACAATGCGAACACTGAACATTCTCATGCATCCTTTCGCTTGTCATGTTCCATTTAAAAGTTTTGAAACATTAAAATTGTCTCCCAGCACTTTTATTGTGCCGCTTCCCATCATTTTTCTTTGTCAATTGGAAAAAGTCAAAATTCGTACCTACACCTAAATCAATCACGAAACATTCGAACAAATACGGCACATGTGTTTCTCTCTCCGGGAACCTGGAAACACCATTCAATAACAATAATACACTTTCCATCGCAAAATATTATATATACTCGCATCGTGCAAACTAAATAGTCATGTTGCTTATTGGCAGCTAGTTGCATAGCAATTTCAGGAGTCTGCCCTGATAAAGCGCTGGGATCGCAAATGCGGATTTATGTCCGTCTGTCGGGTATTTTGGCACCTTCATTACTCATCGCACGGAAGCTCGGCAGACGGGGAATCCCCGAGGAAATATCGCGGAGACATAATGGATTGCGGGAGTTTTGGAAGATGCGAAAAAAGGGGTTTCAGCAACAGGGTCTCGGACGAGCTTCGGCAGCTTTTTTCTATTCATTTCCAATCGCAACATGATTGCGATTCCACAACATTCACATGAACGTACTCTCGCACTTACGAGTATAATCATACATTTGACGCAGGCGGCAGCCAATACGGATGTGTCGTTGTGGTAAGATAACTTCTGGCATGTGTCATAATTTTGAGGTACGAGTACAATATTTGTAATATCTACGAGTCCGTAGCCCGTACGTAGAAAGTTTCAGTCGACTGCCGCATTCGCTATACTTTTAGAATTGTATTTAATTCTATTCAACAATATGATTCTGCTTCAGAGCTTGCCATTTCTATTTAGGCCATCTACATAATGCTTTATTTTGCCGCTGACAGGTGAATGGTATGCAGTCGATATTAATATATCCTTCGGCGCGCTCAGTTGAACTCTGCCTAGCTCCAAATTGATAAGCTGCCGCCTATTAGTGCGTTAAAGCTGCTCAATCAATTAAGTGCCCGAAAAATAATTCGATTTCGACGGCTACTGGTGTTGCTCTGTCTGTCTGTCACTTGTTCTTCCTAAGCTCGCGCCAATGACTGATCAATCTCGTCGGCTGACTGACTGATCAATGACGGGAATGTAAAGGTTTCACTTCTTCTGTTGCACATTTTAATACTTTTATATTTCAAAACTTCCCTCAGTTTAATTTTTCGATTACAAATTTTCAAGGATTTTCAGAAACTCAAAACTGTATTATATTTTACGTCAAATTTTTCTTTGGAATTGGAGTAAAATGATTGTTCTAACTCGAGCCAATCTTTGTTTGAAAAATATTAGTTACATAAGATACACATTTTAAACATGATTCTACCTTAGTGGGGGACGAACACATCTGAGTGCATTTTCAAGACGGCATAGCTTACAAAGTTTGGTCGAAACAAAAATCTTTTATCAAAAAATCCGTTTCTGTACAAACTGAAGGGTTTCTAGCTCCGTCCCTGGTGATGGTACAGGTATACTGTAGAACAGTTATTTGCTAAATTTTACAAGTTTATCACTATACAATATTTTCAGCTCAATCGGAGCAACTAAATTTTTCCCCCCTTCGAAAGCCTCTCACCCCACCCCCTTAAGTTATAGGGGCATCCATGTGTTCTATGATTTGCTAGATTTGGCATGATCTATAACATATCTAAAATTCAGCTCAATTAAACGAAGTATAAGGAACTTTCATACAACGAGAACACCCCCTTAGTTACCCCAAGGCATATTTCCGGAAAAACCAAAAACTTTCGCCCACCCTCCAGACCATACATGACCACATATAAAACCGCAGGTCTCTATGTATCACAGTTTCGGAGCCTTTGTGACTCGGACTCACGCGTGACGAACAGACAACTCGGACACATACATTCATCATTTTCAAAATTGATAAAAATGCCCTTAAAAATCCAATAGGCTTTAAATTTCTCTAACATTTTAAAGTCTAAGTTTTTTATCCATTTGAAAAATGTTGAAACACTTTTTTTCGTACAAATCTAAATTTTGTAAAAATATGAACTGATGATGGTTGAGACTCTTTGCAACTCCATTTTCTGACTCAATGCGATTTTTTGCCTTACAAATGAGCTAATTGAAGACATGCGCTAAGTAGCAGCTGACAGTCTCCTTCTCTGCTTCGTTCATGCTAATAAATGCACATGAAAGTCCCACTAACGAGCATTTCCGAGAAAAAGCCGAGTTTTTAATAGCCTGAATAAATTAAAAGTTGAGTAAAAATTGATTTGAAATTGGCAAGCTTACAGCTCGGTAATGGAGTGTGATTCGACACATCAACTTCCTGTGAGTCTGCGTTTCAAAATGTGTGTTTCATTGAGTTCCAACAAATTAAACGCGGACATCGGCCTAGAAGTGTAATTTCACTCGCGAAATAATATCTATGTAGGTCTTGGAGCGCAAAAATGAAACAAAAAAAAATACTAGAAGCCTGCACTGGCTTAAAATAAACCGTAGCGTAGAAAAAACACACCGAACCCAAATTGTTGAATAATGAAGGCATTTCATTGTTTTAATATTAAAGGGCCCGAAGGAAACTCTCCCAAACTCCTTAAGATAGCCAAAGTTCTCCCTTCTCCTCGCAATTCCTTCCAAAGTCGTGTAATGTGGAGTAATCAATAATCATTTAAGATTTATTGAAAACCTCCTGGGAAAGGGTAGCGAATAGCGATAAACTCCTCCGAAAGTGAACCATATCAATACATAATTCCGATCGTATGTATACCCTCTTTTTAATGAACACTTCTTTTGATTACATTTTCTCATGCCCACGAAACCTCGGAAGCTCACTATTTATTAGACAACAATGGGAGAGCACAAAACATTGCGTGATTGAGGGAAATCTCGGCCGTTCAGATGGATAAACTACGTGTGTTGCGGCAAATTAGGGAAACTCGTTTCCTCTGGCTCAATTTCGCCCGATATCGGATTGGGAAATGACTGAAACTTGATTATACAATTTCGAATTAATTACATTCTGACTAGCCGGCGAGTGCGCTTTGATCGCAAAAAATACGATAACGAAAATAACTCGCAGTGCAAAAGGAAAGTTGATTCTCTATTAATAAGTCTCCTAATTAAATAAGGAAATGAAACCAAGTTTACTTAGCGTATAATAGGGAGCATTCTTCGTGGAAATTGAATTGGATCTGTGTGAATAGGCTGAGAGAGGCGTTAATGAGATGCATTTGAGATTGTAGCAATTATTATCTAAGCATTTCGCGCCCTCCTGTCCTAAGCAAAAAGTGTGGCCAATTCACCATGGCACTCTCGAGACGGGTGAAGGAGCAAAATGCTTTGTCTGTGAGTCTGTAAGATAAGAATTCATTGTGTATAATAAGTTGATTTGCATAACTAAAAAATTAAAAAGCACGTAAACATCATTTTGAACCTTATCGTGTATTTGAAGCTCTGCGAAAAAATATTTCAAGCAAAAACTCGAAAATATGTTAACAACCATATTTCTGAAAAGTTAACCAAGAAAATGCGATTTTTGATAGGTGGAAAAACTGTTTGTGTTCAGAGAATGGCTAAGAATTTTGTACAAATAAGACTCTGATTAAAATCCAAGGATTAATCTGAGTAATAATTCCAATCGAATAATTTATTTATTTTTATTTAAGATTAGACAGCTTGAGTTCAGTTTGATTTTTCCACAATCAAATGTGTTTGCAATCAGCCTTCTTTAGTCATGAAGTTTTTGGGGTCTCTTGAGTTTTTAGTTGGTTGAGTTTTAATAACAATAAAAGGCTAAAATACTCAACAAGAAACACGTAAATGATTAATTTTTCCACACCAGTAGAACTGTTTTATTTTCGGTTGCAAAAATTTTTCTTTTGTGTACATTTTCGATGAAGAATTAGGTCTTTTCAGAAAATTTGAAAAAATGGTTTAGGTGAAATTCTTGAAGAAAAAAAGACAGGGGTTTTCTAAATTTTCAAGGAAGCAGCAACATGGTTATTCGACATTTTTGAATCTTACAAATCTTCTGACGAAAAAACAAAATTTGCATTTTCATTCTCATAGAAATTCGCCAACATGTCAGATGTCAACTATTGAATCTGTAAAGTTTTCTTTTTAATAATATTTTTAAACCAATTTTCATTCAACTAGTTTCCTCTAGAAATAAAAAACCTTGGGCAAGAAATTATGTTTGATATGTTGATGTTGAGTACAAATACCATATATTTACTCTCCGTAACATGTTAAAAATGCTAATTAGCTATGATCGGCAAAATAGCTCTCTCAAATATCACCACCATGCGCAATCAGTGCTTTGTTTTCTAACTAAAGCAATGATTAGGGTTCTCGTTGGAAAATTCATGAGGTGACAATCGACCACGTGCGTGCCAGTAAGCACTCTTAACAGGAAAATCGCGAGCACAAAAACAACTCGTTCAAACGTGACGTTACCGCCTGAAAAAAACGACGCGAAAGGTCCAACGGCCGCTTCAAAATGGCTCTTTCACTTTCTTCCTCTCTCCCAGTCATTTCTCTCCGCTTTTTGTACTCGCATCTCTTTCTACATTGTTTCCCTTTCGTTTTGAGTTCGGCATCTTCTCCATTAGTATTTTAATATGCAAACTTACAATAGCTAAGATTTTAATGAAATAGTGTTAAATCTTTCTACCGCGAGACATTCAACTAATGCTTTCAAGCTACCCGTTTGTGTTAGAGACCAGCTTCAACGTTTATCCATGACAGTAAGTGCGTAGAAGAGCAATTAGTATCAAAAATCGATCGGAATTTGTGGTGGACCAAAGGAGGGTGGATTTTGCTATCAAAATAAACTGCGAGCGAGCCGAAAAAAGTTGTTGGAAGAAATCAGTGACTCAGTGGCGAGCTTAATTGAGTGAATTAGGTGTGATATCGCCCGAAGATGAACAACTTCCTGAAATGAGAAGACCGTGATAGCCAGAGACGTCGCTCAAAGGGGGGTTCGCGGCGAGTTTCCGCAAACTGCGATGTCAGACGGAACAGGAGCTCTCCCCGAAAACCAGACCCCGGCACAATTTCGGGTTCCGTCGCTGGGGATCGGGGAGGCAGGGAAACCGGGAAGTTCTGGAGATGGTGTATGTAGAATTTTGCGAGTGAAAATGCGCAGAATCGACATGGTGGGTATGCGAGCTCGAGCAGAGCCATGAACGGAGAGCGAGCGGCTAGAATAACATTGTGAAAGGCTTGATTAAAGCCGTAGTTGATAAAAGTATGTCTGTAAAATAGAAATTGTGCAAGAGAAGAGTCCATTGTTTTAAAAATAAATCACTTCTTTATGTACAGGAGGCCGAGGCACCTACAATATTGCATTGCGTTTATCGAGTTCTAAAAAGCAGAGATCTATTCAATTTCAAATTCACTGATTGTCGCATTTACATTTGAACGTGCACATTCCCGTACACGCAAGTACACAACTCACTGCTCTAATGCATTTGAACTACCTACTTAGTTCGAGGCAGCAAGCCAGCATGACAGTGAAAAGCGACGTGTGAGAGAGAGGCTCGAAGAAAGTCAGCAAGTTGGAGGAAGTTTTATTAAAATTGAAACTCAAGTGGAAGCAGAGGCGGAAAAGTGCGTAAGAAAGTCTAAAATCTCGTTGTTGGCAAGCATATAACCGACGCCCTTCAGCAATGCAGGGGTGTCGTCTGCCCCAAAAAGCGTCCCACTCAAGCCTGGCAAAAATGCTGCGGCCCGCCAAAAAGTGGGAAAGCGAAAAATCGCCACAAGACTAGACAGACTGCATCGCGATTATTTTAAAATGATTTTAATAGATTTTGTTTACCATCAAGAGCGGTACCACGCCGCGACTCCGCGAGTCCCGAGTCGCGACGCGACGCGAGAGATGCATAATCCGCAGAGTGGCAGTCCAATTGTACATAAATGCACTGCAAAAGTACACTTGCAATTGCACAAAAGAATCAAAATATATGTAGTACATGCATACCGTTAGACGGTTAGAGGTAAAGTTTAACAGCATCGAGAAAATGTGGTATATATTTATACTAGTATCTCATTATTGTTGTTTTCACTACTATTCGCAATGATTAAGTATTATTGCATCTTTCTATACGCCAACCCTATTTATACATTATCATTTTATGCTGAACTTCATAAAAGATACGTACGCGAGTACGCTCGTCTACGGCGGCTCGTACGCGCTTGGCTTTGGCCAGCAGAGAGCAGCGACGCACGCGAAGAGGTAAAAATAAATAAACGGTAAAGCCCAGGGACTGGCCGGTCAGGAGTCGGGTCCCTAGGTGGGAATTGATCGTGATTCATGGGCGTTCCCTGGGGCTGCTAGTTCTCGTTAGAACTAAGTAGTTTGCAATTTGATGGAATTCTCTCATTATTGGACAGGCTACGGACCTTACAAGTCCATCAATTGTGGCCAATATTAGCTTGTAGGCTCCTTCTCCTGATTTTCAATTATTATTTTACTTTTCAAAAGCTCAATTAAACTCTCTTTTAATTTTGCCAAAACTCCGGAAAGTATGAAATGAGTTGGTGGCTAAATGAAACTTCGAATCGGACTCTCCTTGAAAATCTGGCCCTCCGAGTTTGGATTTTAATTTGTTTCCACCATCAAAAATTTGATTTGTTGCCGAAAATAGAATTTTGAAACCTTCGAGCCTTAAGGACACTTTTCATATCATTGACTTTTTGAAATTCAAAAAAATGGACCAAAAAATTTTTATCGAATTTGAGCGACAAAAAGCACCATTTCGGATAGCTCTTGAAATTTCAATGAGACTACCAGAGTCAGTTTTTCGATTTTTGACCCTTAAGGGGAGTTCTGGTCTCTTCTTCCCCAAGGTCCAGTTTCAGTGACACCCGACCTTGCTCCACTTAATTTGTATCAGGGCTTCCAATTGGGCTTTTTGAGTGACAAAAAGCACCATTTCGGATAGCTCTTGAAATTTTAAAGCGAATCTCAGAGCCCTTTTTTCGATTTTTGACCTTTAAGGGGAGTTCTGAATTTTTTTCCCGCGAGGTCGTGTCTCATTGAAACCCGACCTTGCTCCATTCAAATTGTATCAGGGCTTCCAACAGGGCTTTCTGAGTAGCAAAAAGCACCATTTCGGAAAGCTCTTAAAATTTCAAATAGACGCTCAGAGCCCTTTTTTCGATTTTTGACCTTTAAGGCGAGTTATGAATTTTTATCCCGCCAGGTCAATTTTCAATGAAACCCGACTTTTTCAATGAAACCCGACACTAAAATCTAATCAGGGCTTCCAATTGGACTTTTTACACCACAAATTGCACCATTTCGGAAAGCCCTTGAAATTTCTGAGCGAGCCCTATACTTTTTTTTTCCAAATTTCAACCTTTATGGAAAGTTTAATTTTTTTTTCCCGCGAGGTCGAGTTTCATCGATACCCGACATTGCTCCACTAAAATTGTATCAGGGCCTTCCAGAGGGACTTTCATGGGCTGGTTTTTTTTATACGGATAGCCAATTAAATTTCAAAGAGACGCTCAGAGCCCTTTTTTCGATTTTCGACCCCTGGACGGCGTAAAAAATTTTTTTCCCCAAAAACGATTTTCGCAAAACTCAGAGGCACGATCTGTCAAAACTAAAATTGGCCAGAAATGCTATTTCTGGACCGATTTTGATGCGGTAAAATGCTGGTTTCCTCTTTTGGGGCCCAAATGAAGGATTTGGAACCTATTTAAGCCCCTCGGAAGCCCAAATAGCAAAGTCGAAAAAACGCTTATTTTTTTGAATTTTAAAAAGTCAATGATATGAAAAGTGCTCTTAAGCCACAATTTAGTGTTTTGGATAGTTGGATAATAAACCACATTAATGAGAATTACTTTCTTGTATTTAATTAAACAGCTCCAAAATAACTATTTTGAACTAATTTTCTATTTAAATATAAAAGAAATGAAATGATATGAAAAACATGTTCTTCTGGGACCTGAAACACTGGCTGAGAGGAAATTTTACCTCTACAAATCCTAAAATCTAGATTCTAGAAAAGAAAACCAGATGGTTCTAGGATCTTAAATCTTTCATAGTCAAGTTCACACATTATAGCTTGAAAGTATAATTTTTGTGATATTGACCCAATTTTTCAAAGGTTTTGCGTAGGCTAAAAATCACCCACCATAGAGACATATTCAGACAAACAGACATCTTCTACTAGGGCGCACTATTCGCCAAATTGCGGTGGACTGAAAAGAGCATTCCGACATGATTGTAGTTCTGCAACTATTATGTACTGCTTCTCAGTGTGGTGTGTGTCTGGCGGCCGAGCTATCTAACTCTAAGTTGAACATGATGTAGCAAATGAGAAAAGAAATAGCATCTTTTACCTTTTCCTTAGTAGAAAAACTTGAAGCATGTAAAGCGCTCAGATTCAGGTTGTAGCAGCGACTAGCGAGTCGAGAGATATAATGAAATTTACAGTTTCTCGTGATTTTTTGCATGATTAAAACTTGTTTACTGTGAGTGCATTAGTTTTTGAACTGTCGGACGACAATAATATGGTGTAAGGTTTTATTTAGCTTCTGCACTATAATAGAGAGTCCGTCCCGAGCTGCTCTTCTGCTCATCGGATCGTAGATTTTTATTCAAAAGTGCCTTTTCGCATCGCATTAAAGCGGTACATTTTACATCCCCAATCCCAGGTACGGGGAGAACAAAGTGCTTTGAATTTTCGTTTCCTTTTTATACCTACATAATTTAATTTGCGCGAAATAACATTATTCTTTTAAAAACGGAGCTTGGCTGCCTATTTTCGAGCGATTCGCCGTAGTGGCGCCCTAAATAGCGGCATTAAAGTGGAAAAGTTACGCTCCAAGATCCTATGAGGCCCCGGGAGGGTTGCGTTTGACCTCTGGAAGCGATTTATGGCTCATTCACGGTGGGCCGAGCTATCGAAGATACGGTACAGTGCAGTGTGTGGTCGTTAAAAGTTTCTATTTAGCATCCGCAAAAACTTGGACTTATGCAGTTTTCTTGTTGTTTCTTTACAGACTCCATTAATCAAAGCAAAGTTTATCATTATCAGCAGTGCCGATAAAAAAGTTTTTTAGAAGTTGAAAGTAACTAATTTTTAAGAACAAAACCGGTTCTTAGTTAAAGCCGTAAAATTAAAAAGAGCGAAGAGAAAAGTTGAGTTTCGTGAATTCCCTCTGGAAGTGAGCACAAGAACAACAACTGAATCCAAGCAAAATGGAAGAAAAGGCGAACATGTCGAATAACCTGAAGCTGTCTGAGGACCCATCCATCACCCTCACCATCCGGTTGATCATGCAAGGCAAGGTAAGGAGACGATGCGATTCCAATTCCGATTTCGATTCCGATTCGATTAATTTGCGAGCCGCACATTAGTAACCCTTGAGAGGAAAATAAAGATGTGCAGAGATATCATGAACTTAAGAGATTATAGCGAAGAATGTTCACAAATACCTAGACATTTATTCTAAATTTGTCCTATCAAATGCACGTATTCGATTTAATGGCAGACTGCCAATAAAAGTGCATGCAACATAATATACATACATGTACAATTATATATAAACAGATATGACATTTGCACCAAGAGTAACGGCAAGACGCAAAAATGCAATAGAAGATACCGAATTAACCGAGTATTTCACAAGACCGACTATAAATGAACTTTTTGGGCCTTCGCTGGCGACAAAGTTTTGGCTTCGGGGGTGCCAGACGAGATGGGAGGTCGCGTGGGGTGAAGTCCTCGACTTTTCACGAGACCGACTTGAGAGCCTGTCCCAGAAGCTAGAAGCCACAAAAGTGCTGTAAAGTTCATTCAAAAGACAGGTCACGGATGGGTTCCGAGAAATACCCTTGGTCTTGAAACCAATCGATGCTCTGGAACAAGTTTGACCGGAATCAAATCTCGCACACACCGTCGTGCCAAGTGGCAGTTTTCTATCCGCAAGGGCGGTGTTTCGGAGCCAAAGTTCGATTTTGGCTATTCTCGATATTAGAAAGTCGTCCGCTGCCACTGACTTCTCTCTCGGGGAATATTAATGGACGCTTTTTCGTGAGCCCCAGCCCTAAAACCGAAATGTGTCGTTCCAGGAGGTTGGCAGCATCATCGGCAAAAAAGGAGAAATTGTCAAGAGATTCCGGGAGGAGGTAAATGCCATTAACAAAAGTGTCAGGCGGCAAATTAAAGCAAAATTGATTTTCCAGTCCGGCGCCAAAATCAACATATCCGACGGATCCTGTCCCGAACGCATCGTCACCGTCTCTGGATCGACTTCATCCATCTACAAAGCATTCACTTTGATAACGAAAAAGTTTGAAGAGGTAAGGCCAAGTCTGCTTCTTGCCCTCATTTCGCACTCCTCCGACTAACTTGGTATCGTTTTTGAACTTCCAGTGGTGTTCACAGTTTAACGATGTGAGTACATCAAATGGTAAAACCCAAATCCCCATCCGCTTAATTGTCCCAGCCAGTCAATGTGGTTCTCTAATTGGTAAGTTGCAGATCGATTAAAGTCCTAACTCAATAGCTACCCCGTGTCTCCCCCACGGTCCACCTCGACCCTCACGAATATTCCAAATTCTTCTCTATCTCGCACCTCCCCCACTAAAACCCACTCGGATTCACAATATTCCCTCGTATTAAAGGAAAAGGCGGTGCTAAGATAAAGGAAATCAGGGAAGTAACTGGTTGCTCAATTCAAGTTGCAAGTGAAATGTTGCCAAACTCCACAGAACGTGCTGTCACTCTGAGCGGCACTGCTGAAGCAATCACTCAGTGTATTTATCACATTTGCTGTGTCATGGTTGAGGTGAGTATTGTCGTAACATTGTTCGAGCCGTATTGAGTCTGTTTGTCCGACATCAAAAGATCGTATATTAACCCAGTTTCGACCGACGTCACTTTTCCCAGGAAAGGCAGAACATGTAAACATTTTACCAGACTTTTTGGATTTAAAATGATAAGGGAAAATGAATAATCCGATTATGTTGAAACCTTCTTTCTTCTCGAAGTATTGCAGTCCGTAATTTCCATAGAAAATTTCGGAAAAATACTATTTGGAAATGAACGAAATTTTATTTCATTATTGGTGGCTAAAAAAAGAACAAGAAGATTTATTTGCAGATTATTGAGAAAAAAATATTAAAACTTTTGCTGTTAATTAATTGACCTATCTTTGTAGAGTACAAACAGGAAATCTCACATGTTCCCAATGCTCTCTGTCCAAACAAAATTTGCCAAAACTGAGAAATGGGTTAAAGTAAAACCTTGCTCATTAGAAAACATGACAATTGACTTCTGTGAAAATAAATAGATAAAATTCTTCTGAGCAGGTCAGAGTTTCTTGGGTAATTTATTGCATAAAAACAATTACAAGGCGAATAAAGGCTCCAACAAATTGAAGAAGAATTCAATTAGAAATCTAATTACAACTTTGTTGCAGTCTCCGCCAAAGGGTGCTACGATTCCGTACAGACCAAAGCCAGTAAATGGTCCAGTTATCTTGGCAAACGGTCAAGCTTACACGATACAGGGAAATTACGCCGTACCTGCTCAAGACGTAAGTACAGAGAAAGAGATAATTTTAACTCACTCTACCATAGAGCTCACTAGCAGACAATCATCCTTCTATTAACATGCTTGTCTCTGAATTTCTCAAATCACGAATTTAATCTTTAATTTTTTTGCACCGCTCCGCGCCTGCCTACAAAAAATATATGTGTTGAAACGACTTGAAATGCGACTTTTAACTCACACGTAAAATCTATGCAACACTGAATTGTGACTACTTTAGACTTGCACAGTTTTTCCACTTGCACTTGCCGGTGGCCTGCATTCAGGAATATCTGGTCTAGCAGATCCAATTTTTAAAACAGGAGCACACTTGCCAGCTGCAGTTCCTCCACATCACTTTCAGCAAGCACCCGATGTGAGTTTTGCCAATTCTGTTGACCCCCGCTTCTCCCTTCCCCTCATTCACTTTCGGCAAAAGCGAGAAGCTTTTAAAATGTGGCCACCCTTCAAAAGTCCGGTGTAAATATTTCTGGCCAGTCCACATTTTGAAAAGTCTTTCGGAGCCTGCAGAGCCTCTCTACTCGTACTAACAATCACACCATCAGTCTCCGCTGTGTTCCCCTCTTTCTGTAAAGTTTTCTGCTTTTCCATGCCTGTCCCTCTTCTCGTACGTCCCCGTTCTGTAAAAGTCTCTTAACTCAACCGCTGTGAACTAAACCGAAACCAGCCCATGCATGGTCTCTCTGTACTAAAATAGCGCTGAAATGGTAAAAGAAACCCATGAAATGCGTTCGACTTACTAACAACACATATATAATTTGTGGCAAAAATTAAACGTGCAAAAGAATATGAGTAAGACGGGGAGTTTTGGCGTCCACCAGCTCGAGGTGTCAAAAAATCTCTGTCTTATGGCTTCTGATACCTTCACAAGTGCTTGGTCTTTATTCCTCCCGACTCCCCTTTTAGCTGCAAGTCTGTGTACCCCTTAGTGTTTGAAGCCCCTGGAAGCGTACATTGTGCGTCTCTCACGGAAGCTTTGAGAGGCGCGTTCCCTTTGTTGTAAATACCTACTTTTAGCCTGGACTTTGTTTGAAATGAATTAACATAATTAATCATATTTTAATAGATGGCCGGATTAGCTAAAAACCCATTAGCTGGTCTCGCAGCTCTGGGACTGGCTGGAGCCCTTCCAGCCAACACAGGTGGACTTAATCCAACAGGTATGTTTTTGTTAATCTTCGCGTGGCTCTTTTTGCTCTTGAAATATGTCTGTCCTTGTCCGCGACAGCGTAGAGAATGGAAGGCTAGAGGGTGAATGAAAATTAAACTCGGGAATCAAACGGAAGTAGTTCATGGTGTTTTACTTAGCACTCCCTCTTGTTTTATTGTTCTCTGTGGTTTGTGGAAAATGTTATTTCAAAGCTTAAAAATACCTGATTATTTTATCTCTTTTCCTGTGCAAAAGCGTTTTTCGTTGTACATGCAAGCCATGGAAATCATGGACTAGAGGAAGTAAAATCGAAAAATGTACCCGAACTGAACGGAAATCTATTCCCGGAAACTTTTCATATCGTTATCTTTCTAGCGTTTGAGCCCCATGGTGTAATTACATGTTCTATTTTATAAATGTTCTAATGGATATAACACTTTACAGCTCTTGCAGCACTGGCTGGCTCCCAATTGCGTACAGCCAACAACCGCGGCCAGACTGCTACCACGCAATCACATGAAATGACAGTGCCAAATGATCTTATTGGTTGTATCATAGGAAAAGGTGGAACAAAAATCGCCGAGATTCGTCAGATTTCTGGTGCAATGATTCGCATCTCGAATTGCGAGGAACGCGAGGGAGGAAACACTGATCGTACTATCACAATAAGCGGAAACCCAGATTCGGTAGCTCTGGCACAGTATTTGATAAACATGAGGTAAGTGCCGAGTTCTTTTGCTATCGTACGAGATTTCGGAGCCAAATGAGATGGCTTTCGATTTTTGTAAATAAACATATCGCCTGTCTTCTTCGAGTTGCCGTCGAGTGTGCTTGAATCCGATTTGCACAACTAGTGCGAGCGTCTGATAAGTGGCCAGGACATTCGCTGACAGAAACAGACATCTCACGCATTTCGCTGAATGTCCTGGAGCTTGGAGCCGAAAAATAAAAGCACACCTTCATCCACAATTTCTCAGTCACGTGGAGTGGAAGACACTCAAGTCTCTGGAACACACAAACAAACGAACGCATCAATGAAATTCACATCATCCTATTAAATTGTCCATTTCCCCTAACAATCCGATCGTCACGAACTTTATGATTTTGTTCACCAACTTTCAAAGCCTCACCCGAAACCAAACCAAACCAAACCAAACCAACCAAAACCCTTCAAGCTCCTTGATACATAAAATTCCCTCCTTCCCACAGCGTTGAACTGCAAAAGGCTAATTTATCGCAAGAGGAGGGCGGCGCCAACATCGCCGACATAAGTACAAATAACACTTTTGCATCATCCACTAATGGTTCAACCTCGACCACGACAACGAGCCCAACGGCCTCCTCTGCATCGTCAACCAACAATACACTTGCTAACCCACTCGCTGCTGCTATCCCCCTCGCTCAATTGCTCTCAAAGCCCGCTGCACTAAGTGCCCTTACGTCGCTCTCCGCGCTTGGGGGACTCTCAGACCTCCTGGGTAGCCTCGCGAACCTGTCGGGGCCCCCAGTACAAACTACTGGCGCGCACCGGGCCAAGCAGCAGATCAGTACGAGAAATATCAGGTCCAATAACGCGGTTTCCAACAGTTACGATGGGCCCTCTAACAATAAGAAGTTCAATGAGCGCAGCAAGTTCAATCCCTACTAGGCGAGAGGGGAGATCAGTTAAAACGTTGCCATATATTTCTTGACTGACGGATGCTTTAAAGATATCAACTTACCCCAAACACGTATAAGTTATAGATATAGATATATATATATTTCTAGAGGGAGAACAATAATCTGTAGTGTAGTGAGGAAACAATGTTTATGTTATGGATAGTCTTAAGGGAGACTCTACTACTTTTAGTCCCACGTTTTTGACAATTTTTAGACCTCTTTTTCGCACCATGTGTATACATATTTTTTTTAACGAGTTTATGTTCACCTAAAAAACGAATTTTAAAGCTTCTAGGAGTTTGGCCGAGCCACAGGTGTAGAGACAGCCTCCGAAATTGTTTGCAGTGAGGCGTCCGATATTCTGAATGTGACCTTTTAACTTGTCTTTTATATGAATGGTCAGTGTTTTGCTTAGAAATCATAATGTTATCAATTATGACTTTGATGTATCGTATCTTGAAAAATATCACAATGATAAAAAATGTAAAGACGCAGCAGCTTGCAGCTTCTCCAAGAAAAGATATCCTGGACAATAAGAAATTTGAGAAAATTGTCGTTCTAAAAGACATCGAGATAAGACTTGTGTTACAACTCTTATACATATTTTCACAAATAACCTACGTAGACCTAAGAGCTATATGTAACAATTTTTATCATAGTCTTACTTAGCCGTGGTTCCCTAGAATCTAAAAGTTAGAGTTAATAAACCTTTGATGATCTTATGAGAAACGAGGTAATTTTAATGCTACTTCTAGGTGCCATATTTTAGGTGCAGTCAAGCCGAACAGCATGGTAGTATGTAATCATCGAGAGGACTGAAACCTTTCATCCCGAATCCTATCCTCCTTACAAACATCAAGTGCTCTATTTTCTTATTTTACACTCGATTGCTATTTCCTTATTATTTACACAAAACATCAAGGCTGGCGAAGTTTTAGACGTTCAAAGCTTGTATCTAGCAAGTTTTTCTGAAGACTCGAGACTGGCTTCAGAAAAACGCACAATCTCTGCTTATTTAAGACCATAGAGATACGTAGACTAGAGCTTCCGGAATACTATGAAAAATAGTCACCTGAAACCATAAAGCCAAAACCATAGTTTTAAGCCTAAAACGTGTACCGACCTGCACGAATCAACCATTCTAGTTAACCTATAATTGTTTTCTGATATTAGAGTTCTTGCCAGTTGTGGTTTAAGGGAGCTGGGTTAGATCTAAACATTGACCAAATCTTAGGCATTACAAAATCTTAAAAATTCATCAAGCTTTTGAGGGCTAGAGGTGGCTTCAGGCTGCTCTCAGCTTAAACCTGTCCATACTAGATTTGGTTCTGGAAACTTACAAAGTTTGTTTAAACTTTTCGATTGTTGTCGACATGTTTGGTAAATGATATTAAAAATTTTATAGCCTTGAAAGCCTAGAGAGACTTTTAGAACAGGGTAGCTCTCAAACCTCATTTAATGACTGACATTTGAATGCGGTCTTTTGAGACAAAAAAATCTATCTTCTTTTTACCTTTTTTAAATAAATTACCAAGACCCGAAAAACTCCTGAAATCAAAAAATGTGCAGGGGAATCTGATGGCTTGACAAAGTCTCTTTAACACCTTAAAAAATTATTATTGCAAAATACTTCCAGTAAATAGGTTGCGTTTGGTTTCGGGTAGGCTTAACTTTCTTCTACCAAGCTCCAAAAATTAAAGTACAAAGCTCCAAGACAATTATGAAGCTCTCAACTTAATTCAGCTCTAGTCTACTAATAATTCTCTATTTTTAAGACTAATTTTTAAAGCTACAGTGCATATTTGAGTCCTCGAAGAAACCGGATCTAACGTTGCCCGTGTTTTTCAGGATCTCCATGGAGACAGCCGGATTGCCCATCCCCGGGTACCATTATATCACGCCAAACCATATCGTGAAGACTCCAATCCACTGAAATATGATGTATTTTTACTAAACTCCGATGCACACGCACTCATACAACTCCAAAATTCTGCTATAATCTGATTCATGGACTCGTTCAACGCCCTGCAAGACACACCTGGACAGTAATGTTTAACCTCTACATGCGACTAACAATGCGGCAATTTTCTAAGTATTGCCAAGACTGAGTATTGATCTCATCTTGAAAGAAGCTACTGAAATCTCATTTAAACTACAATTGTAAATTGTTTTAAAATTATATCATATATTGTCACTGATATAAGAGTAGCAAGTGCAGAGAGAAGAATCCTGACGAGAACTTTTATGTGAAAAATACGGTATATTTTCAAAGTGAAATGCATTTGCGCTGCGCACTATAGACTGCAAATTAGATGCAATGTTAGATATATGCAGGGAAGTACTAACACAATGTACGCGTTACTTTGTGCCAAAAAATTCATTGGCTATACTTCAAGAGTTAGTTCGGTTTATTTTCTATTTTCATTAGCGACTAAACTTTCACGGTGTTGCAAGAGATCCGCAACAACACAACAATGCGATGTTATATTACGATGTGATATTTAAAAAAAAGAAGAAAAAGGAAACTCGATGAATTTCATGCGAAAATTGTTATTGTTTGGCATACAAAAAGAGATGAAATCTAGTATTAAAATCGCGCATTCGCGGAACTGAAGCTGAACTACTAATTAAAAAGACACATAAGTAAGCTCTATATCAATTCCAGACATGTCGAAAAACAGAAAGGAAAATATCAAATGCACATCAGCATGCCTCTGAAGCATATCATTGGACTATCAAGTCGCAAAGGAGATTCAGAATGGAGAGACAGCGTATTCAGCATCTTGATTCAAATTGCCTTAACGGATGCAATTTCAGAATGAGTCTGCATTATACAGAAACAAGCATAATAATTATTATAATAGCGCTATCATGAAATTCAAAATTTATTTATTCGAAAAGGTGCACAGTTGGCTTTTCATTTCAGAGAGTGGCTGATTTTTGGGCGCGGACACCTACCTAATGTTTTGACTTGTAGTTAATTTTTTAACCTCACATTTTCTGAGCTTCATTTTTCCTCATTGAAATTAAAAATATAAAAATGTCCCTCTCCACAAAACAAACTTAGAAAAAGTTAGACTAGTTTCCGTGTAACCGCACCTTAACAAATCGACAAGTCTGGGAGGAAGCCAACTGCACCACGGTCTTCGATTTCTGCTACTTGGGTGTTCGATAACACGCAGGATTCTCAATCGTTCTGTATTTTTCTGACATGATAGCAATCAAATCGTATCTGATGATAGAAGTAAGTGTTGAAGATTGTAAAATTTGTAAACGTGTTTAGATTCAATTGAAATGATTTTAATTAATATCAATAAATATATAAATAAATTTACATGTAAGACGAGAAGACAAAGAGAAGAAGCTAAAAAGGGAAAAATGTGCGACCAAAGCAGACAACTTATCTTAGCAGCAAGTTGTTGAGTTGTTGCTCCAAGCGGTTAGGCGTTAATTGATATAAAACAAGAAGAAGTTTAGCACTATTTGGATAATTACTTAGAATATATACACACACACTTAGATAAGTATTTTAAATATTCTTATTTTCAATATCCACAACCATCAGCATCGTTCATATCGTTAGCTACGTAAATGATTCTTATATACACAAGATTATTATATTACAATTGCATGCTATTCAAGGAGTATATACAACACATAAAATAACAACTATGAAACACGGGAAGCTCACTATAATAAAGTCGGTTAAAATATTACCCACACACTAAACAAAGTAATCTTGGATGAATTTATTAGTGTTAGCTGAAGACAAAAAAAAAATAATAATAACTCAACTAGATCTTAATGATATTTTATAAAAGCTACTTTCTGGAAGTTCAAAACTTTTTGAGAACTCTAATCAGCTCTTTGGAGACCGGGATCCCTGCACTTTATCACATCATTGTCAATAATATCGATATGTTTCGAGTTTCGAAATTTCCCCAAATTAGTAATCTTCAAAAGTGGCTGTAGCAAATTCGATGTAAGATTCTTGTTGAAGAAGACAAAAAGATGCATTAATTAATAACTTAAGAAATCGGAAAAAAGGGATCAAATACCAAAGAATTTTTTAAAATAATAAATTAAACTATTCTTGAAAGTCGCTCGAGTAAAAAGACAAATATATTTGTGTGTCTTAGAGTAAATAGAATGATCTGTACTGGAACGTACTTTGAATTGTGTGATGAAAATGGTCTGTTATCTCGTTTACGGATGAACTTAGAGCATCGCGATCCGATCGGTAGGAAGGTGAATATATAGTAACGTAAATCATTGTCTAACTAAGCAAATATTTGAAGAAAATCTTGTTGCATTTTGTTTTGCATAATTTGTTGAATATTTGGAGCAGTGCAATTTTTAGTGAATATTACGGTATCTGATTTTGAAGAGATCTCTCGCACATGGCGAGGAGCACTTGAAAGGTTGCTTTTCACATTTAAGCAATAATGTTGTAGAACTGTTTAGTTTCGAAGCAATAAGCACGTGCGACGCGCGTGTCCCAAAATTTCCTTTCGGTAGTCAATTAAATATTTCTGTCATTGCTTTCGGATTCGAGCCTCATTTCGGGTATACATGCAGTAACTAAAATCGTACCACTGGACTCACACTCGATTGTGAACATATACAGGAAGAAATAATAGGTTATTTTACAAGCTAAATTGAGATTTCCAGAATATACATACATACATATAAATAAATTACATTAGTGTGCCAACAGTTAAAGAAATAGAAATAATACCAAAAACTTACTTTACAGAATATTAAGTTTTAACAATCCGGCAAGCTTGAATTTGTGAGAGACAGACAGGTATTGAAAGACAATTCTGAAGAGCCGATGTGGTTTTCAACTGGGGAGGGAGCAGAAGTTCTCCGACTTCGAGAGTTGCAGTCTCTTTGATTTGACTTTCTGAGACTTATTGAATTTGTATGAGACTTGGGAATTTGTTGAGGCCCCTTGTCAATCTTGAAAAGCTTTAAAAAATGTTGAAAGGAAAATTTTTAGCGTGTTTTCAAAGAGTGAAAGGAGTAAACTTCAACACCCTGAATCCCATCTCAGACAATGAAAACCACAATCGGCTCGTTTAAACAATAAATCAAACAAGAGATATTTGAATAATTTCGATCAGCAGTATCATATCAGTGTAAGAATCGACAAATAATGAATGAACATAATGGAAGCACTAAAATGTCAAAATGTGCATTAAGATTTGAGATTCCTTTGACCTCTTTGTTATACGAAAAAATCGTTGAGAATAGCTAAAAGATGTATGAAGAAGGAGTAACAAACACTTGATGTGACTTTTCACTTCGAGATAAGGACAAGCATTAACATTGTTTTCCAATTTTATTGAAGATTTTTTAACTTTTTAGCGACAGCCTTATTTAGCTGAGTTTATTTTAGGTAAAGAGATTTGAGATAGCTCTAATCATAACTTCTTCATTAGTTCTATTATTATTACTATTATTGTAATTATTTAAATTATTATTATATACTTGTGAAGTATGGATAGCATATTGTGGCCAATATTATTTTCTTTTGATTCATGATAATACAAGTAATATCAACATACCGTTCTTTTATTTGTCTTCATTGTTGTTCTGTTGTTTTGATCATTTTGTTCCGGTCTTGCGTCAGCGGTGTTTGTTATGGAGAAATTTTAACATACAAACGGCAATGGAAACTTAGAGCACAATCATGTTAGTACTTTAGACGAATATACATACAACATTCCGACGAGAAGAAATGGTAGTAAGAAGAAGATTAGTAATATTTAGAGAATTTTGTAGCTGCACCACTATTAGAACGGTCAATCATACGGTAAATATTTAATCTACTACCTACTATTACCTACAGCTCTGTTATTTTTGTAAACGTAGACAATAGACGCCCTTTGGAGGAGACGAGCGGGTGTTCTGGGGGGTCTCTGTTAGGAGCTAGGTAGATTCAGATTAAGACTTCCAGAGCACCCTGCGGACGACGCCCCCGCTGTTCACCTCTTATCCGATACCATTCCTCCCTCGACGTGTGCTGTCCGAGCCCCATCTCCACCCCCGCGGGCTCCACCAAAACCCTCATGCAGAGCAAAGTTGCGACAGGTAATGTAAGCCCTTCCTGAACACATCCACACCACAGTCCTCTAATGCTAACAATTACGAATTATGAAAAAAGAATCTAAATCATTCATAATGGTTTCTTAGAGCTGTGATCAGGAATACCCAATATAAAGTAAATAATAAAAGTAGTACGACATTAATGGAACAAATTGAAGTTTATATAATCATTATTATTATATACGGTAAATGTGGCAATGATAGTTGAATTTAATGTTACAATATGCACATTTAAAATATAACATCTTATAGATGTGTTAAGCAATTAGTGATTGTACCTTGAAATATAGACAATAGATCTGCTTTTTATGGTAGCTGAATTGCGTTCTTCATTATTATATATCATTACATTACTGTTGTGTTGCAACTAGTATCTCGAGTCTTGCCCATACTCCCAAGCCCAAGCCCACTACACAAAATTCCGAGTAGTTCATATCAGTTATGTAGCCTTTACTAATACAGGGTAAAAATAACAAAATGCAATCATAGGAATAGTGAAATTCTATTTCATTATCATGCGGATCAAATAAGCTCACACTTGGCCAAATATGATAAATCATACACTGTTGAGTTTTACATTTTTAACTAACGTACAAAACACTTTTTTAAAATTGTTTACGTACTTTGACAAATGTGGGATCAATTTAATTAAATCCAAGTGTCGCGAACTATGGGGTAGAGTTGTGTTATTAAGATAAAAGGTTGACATAGCGGAAATTATCGTGCGAGGCGGGGCCAGGGAGCTTGCCGCTGGAGCCTTTAGCCCACCGCCCAACCTAGCCTGGCCCTGGCGCATAACTATTCTAAAGCATCTACTGTATAACGTATGTAATATGCAGCAACTTGCAGTGAGGAAGTTGCTGCATAGAACGATTAGTTTAAATACAAATAATTTATACTAAGGTGCCAAAAGCAGATCTTATGATGTCGCCAAATTTGAATAATGATAAAAACATGATAAAACAATATTAAAAATAATATCAACTTTAATAATGCATTGTACTAACATTATTATGGGCAGCACAAAGCAAACAATAAGGATGTCTTATTGAATACTTTTTGGTGCTCTTATCGTAATAATAACACTATATTTATATATATTACATACATACTTATATACTTATCACACAAACTCATATAGAACTTTGAACACGGAATGCATTGTAACAATCTTACATACATACATACATACATACTTACCATAATAACTCAGATTACATCATTATCAAGAGTGTTTCAACATTAGGACCCTTTCTTCCAACCGAGCTCACACGCCACCTCGGCCACATCTTCTCCTTCCACCAGTCACACTCCCCGACATTCTCCCTTTACCTGCGATCATTTTCATTAGCCTGGGTTGCAAAGTATCACACTGATAGCAAAATTTACCTGAATGTTGTGTTTGATCGTTTTTCTAGTTCACTGAAACACACAAATTGAAAGCTTGTATTAACATACTTACCTTTAAACGTATCTTAATGTTTATTATGTTCATATGTGTGAATAGAAAACAGTCAATAAACTTTCAAAAACAGAACATCTCTTATTCTTTTCCAAAGCCTGACCTCAAGATTACCTACATATTTCGTAAACAGCTTTCCACTCAAATCACGTTCAAATTTTGTCTAGGGGCTTCAGAAGGAACTGTCTTGAACTAAACACAGCTCAATTTAAACACTGAAAATAAATTTATACGTACTGTCTCAAACAAAGAGATCATGGACTGAAAATCCCGAAAAGTGCTTTTCTGAAGATTGCCATAGATTTTGATTCCGAAAATTTCAAGACTGGTAAAGGTTAATATGTACAATACAAATCAATCCAAGATAAACATAAAGAACAACAGAGGAGAACTTTGGACGTTCATGAGAGCTGCTTATTCCGGTCAGTCTACTTTTGAACTCAAAATTCATCTCAAAATTCATCACATTCACCCTAAATTCAAATTCCCCTTCAATTATTTTGCTTCAAAATTTAAGTTTTTTTTTAAGTACTGTTGGGGTATTTGAATTATTTTTGAAATTTGAAATAGAAAGCCACTAATATCTGGACTTTCGTTTTCTACCTAGTTTAATCCTCTGTGGCTGGGAAATAAGGAGAATTAAAGTCAAATTAAGTGAAATGCTTAGTTAAGAGAGCGCTATTTTTGCAGCATTTTCACTTCATAAAACCAAACTCAAGTCAAATACCAGTGGTTCAAAATATTATAAGTTACTGGCAATGAGGGATCAAAGCACGGGACTAAGGGGCACAATTCCTGGCATCAATCATGTAACAATTTCGCATTCGCCAATTTGTCGTCTCCATTTTTCAGATGAAAGTTTCATGCCTGAGGAGGTTCACAGAAGGGTTTTTCAGAGCATGTTTCATTTTTTCCAGATCGAAATCTGCATAATAGCGCAAACGGTAGGTACCTCCTATCTCACCCTTCTTTGTATGAATGTTCTTCGAGAGGTAGCCGAAGTTGGAGCACTTCTTAGATTGCTTATCTTCTATATCTCATAAACAGTCACGCTGGCGAACAAGGAAAGTCTTCATTGAAGCAAGTTCCAGGAAGTGAAAATAAGAAAACGTGCTCAGGTCAAAAATTACCCCTGTTATTTTAACGCAGATTAATTTATGGTGAAAACATAGCAGTGACAGAGAGGTTGAAGCTCGAAAGAAGAAGAAGAGCTGCAATACAAACGATTTTGATCTTTACAAGCCTGATGTGCTCGGAGCACATATGCCTCATTATTATGCCTCTGAATATGCTTTGTCACATCACTAGATCTGTGTTATCTCAGACACAAAACTGTTAACAGATTTTTATGCCAAGTACTTACTTTGAGCTGAGGTGCTTTAAAGCCTTTCACGTTACGCTTATCGCACTTCGTGACTCTTCAAGGACTCTTTCATGTCTCCTGTATGCACGTTACCCACTTCTGTGTTTTCCATTCTCTCGCTGTGACAGAGCTGAGAAGTGAAGCGGGACATTAGTAACTGAGAAATGAATGTCTTTGTGTACAAGACATGTAAAACCTTTGTTAAAAGCCAGAGGGGTCCTTTTCTTCATTATTCACGAATGCACGAGTGCCGGCTGAGAATAAAGGCAACGGACCTGGCTACGACAAGCTGCATGACACTTTGTTATCGCAGCAGCATTTTCCTCCCTCGACACCACTTTCTCGTCCCATATTTTATTTTTAGCACCGTGTTGGTGGACTGCAGGTTTGGGGCGATCCGGAGCCTAATTAGCTCTTCGGGGAGGCCGAGCGTGGACGATTGCGGGAGCTGTTATACACGAGTCGGAAAAACCGGGATTTGAAAAGTCGTACGCCCTCTAGCGGAAAAGCGTCGCTCTAGCCCAGCGTATGCCAGCGCATTTCGTACAGCTGTGTGCAAGATTGTACGACGACATTGTATAACGCTCAGTTAGCTACGGATTTTCATGCAATTAACAATTCAGAAAGTTATGAAGTTACGTCTTTTTTAAACACAAAGTGAAAAGCAACTCTCAAGCCCGAAAAAGAGTCCTGAAAAGGTGTGTAGCGAAAAGTGCGGCGGGAGTCGCGGAAACACGGCGAGTGCAGGGTTTTCTGCAACCTTCGAGAGTTGACAAAAAAGATGTGACAAAAAGCCTCGGGCTGTACAGAAATCTTATCGAATTAGGGGTAAAATGGCAGGTTAATGGTCGTGAAAAAGATTGCAAAATTTTCTCTTCACACGAAAATCATTGCTCGGAATAGCGTTTTCACTTACGTGTTTCTTGCTTCCACGAAAAGCCATTTAGGCTCGGTACTATGAAAGTGCATAACAATTTAAACAAGGACAGTAATAAAATATGAGTTTCACCATGTACGAAATAGAAAAACACCAAATTACAGCAGTAGTGGTACAGTGCAGAGGGGCGAGAGACCCCGATGTTGATGAAAAATAAAATAAAATCATTAATTCATTGCGAAAACAGTGAAAAAGTCGTTTCGTGTGCAATGCAAGGAGTTAAGAAACGCTTCCACTTCATTTTTGCTAACTTTATTGATTTATTGACTTTTCCTACTTAACAATAGAGAGCTGCCATGTACGGCGGAGTTTTGTAAGAGGTGCTGGAGGGGTCGCGGTGTGCCCGCAGATTACGGCCCGAATTAAGTTTTCGCATTAAGAACAATAATATTTTAAGGCACCCCCCAGCGCGTCCCATCCCCTTCCACCCTTCGCCGCAACCGCCGCTCCGCGCCGTGCCACAGAGCCTCTTTGCATTTCCTCTGTGCGCTACGGGTTGTGTCACCAAAGTACTAGAGAATAGTTCTAATAATATGCAAACCTCTGAAAAAATTTATTTTTAGCTTGCAAAATATTTTGCCGTACACCTCGATTCATATACGCTTATTAGCTTGTATATTTTTGATATTTCCTAACAAAATATGATAAATGGGAAAATATGGATGCGAGGGGTGCAAATCCGGTTTTCCCTCACAAGATATCCCACCACACGCCCCGAATCGCATTACGAGCAGTAATCTTCTTTATCCTTCCCATTTTGTAGGGATTCATCTCCTTTGTGATGTCGAAATTGTTTCTCAACAATGTTGTGTTTCGGCACAAGTGAATCGTGAATGCTTCCAACATGTATACGATTTATCAATTAAAGTGAAGGCAAGGGAGTTCGCCTTCTATTTCGGAACCACCGTCTGCCCGAAAAGTTTTCCTGTCGAACTGGACTGCTCTGTTTTGAGAAAAACTTTGGAGTCGAACGGTATTTCATTTTAAGCTCAGACAATTACTCCGAATATTATTGTTTCCTCTCATTTGCTGGAGGTTGAGCTAATTTGGAGGGGAGAGAATCAGCAAAGTACCAGTCGTCTCCTTCTGCGTGGGCGTTTTTGAGATAAGATGTCTCCTTCTTTGAAATACAAGCTCTGGAATGCCTCAGCAAAATGGCCTCCAGTTTACATAACTCATCGTGCTCTGAATCTGGAAACTTAATACAATAGAATTTTCCCGACAGCCGGTTGGAAAACAAGTTTTTCACTTTTCGCCTCCCCGAACTTTTAGCGAGCGAAACAACAAAGAAGTTGACAACAAAAAAGTCAAAACTTTCTTTTTATCTCAAACTGTCACATTTATAATAAAACTGCCTATTATGGGATAAATTTCAACCACTTTCCTGCAAACTGTGCAGTGTACTCTCAAAATTGGTTTAATGTTTGCGTTCAATCTCGTTGTGCCTTTTAATTTGATGAAACCACAGTAAACTAGGCAGAACACGACACGACCGGAGTCGGAATGAATTTGGCATCCGGCCTTCGGAACATGCAAATCAATTGGTTCAATCATTCGTGAGAGCTTAGTGGTCTGGGAAATCGAATTCTGTGCACTCCGAGCAGCTCTGCATCCCTGATTCGGGATTTGCTTTGAATGCATGATTGATGTGGAAATTCGAGTCTCCTCGCACCGCTTCGGCTATTTGTGTTGGACTTGGAACCCAGAGAGCAGCTCTGGAAACTCGCCAAGGGTCACATTTCTTGACATTGGCGCGGGGAACCTAGGAACCACACTAGCTCGTAAATCCAATTACGCTCTCCTTAAGCCGACAAGCGGATCATAAGGGTTAAAAGTAATTATTACGAACCGCAAGGCCGCAAGCAAAGCAGCGGAATACCAACCATGGCAGCTTGCGGAATGCCTCCCCGCTCAAACTATACCGTCTGTAGGCCTGTTGCTCTCCCCAACAGGTTTCAAACTTGTAGCTCTGACAGACAGACAGACGGATAGACATCGACTGTGCGTGCTTCCGTTAAATTAAAGCTGTTTCCTCTCTTGCAGGCAACATTATCTCCATGAATGTGTAGAACGCAAAGCCTGAGATCTGAACCCGAATTTTCAGAAAAATCATTCTCTGTATTTTGATACGAGTACAATTTTGTGATATAAAGAACCAAACAACGATCAAGATAAGCAAATGGTTTTCTGGTTTCAAAGTAACTTTAGCAAAGGACAAGAAGATGCCTAGAATCGGTAAGTGGCGAAACGAAATCAATCACAAGCCTCTCAAAGTATTTTGCTATTGACCTTCGTTAAGTGCCGGCCTTCTACCTACGAGGAGGAATTTGAGACATTTGGCTTCTTCTAGCACTTTTCTCTCGGCTTTAATTCAAGAAGGGCGCTCGGACGTGCTTCAGATTTTTCTGGGTTTATTCTTGAATGTGCGAGTCAATGCGTGCATTCTAGACGATTGTTTCTAAATAGAGACGAACAGAAGCTCGAATTTATTGGGGAATCAACATTGCAAAGGTGTAGTTAAGCATGTCAATTTTGACATTTTTTCACAGAGTTTAGACCTTGGTTACTATCGTTTTCTAACTCAGGCCAGATTTCTAATGATTTTTTTTTCTATTTGAAACTTAGAAAAACTGTTGAAAATTTTCAAAGAGTCGACAAAAGATGTTAAAACATGAACATGGTTCTTAAATTTGTTTTTGATCAAACAAGACCTCGTAAGCGTTTTTTCGGGTGTTTGTAAGGGAAAATTAGCAACAGGAGGAAAATTTTCCACTCTTCTTGAAGGTCGCCCTAAATTCCCTCATTAAAACTTTGCTACAAAAAATTAATCATTCAAGAAGTACTTGTCAAGCAATTGCCGAGCTCAACACGAACTCTTAATAAATTCAGAGCCATGCCGAGAAAATGCATAATCGAGGACGCCGAGGAACGCAAGGCGGCCAAAGTAACTGCTCGTATGGAAGATGAGTCCTGACGAGGCTCGCAACTGCTCATCTTCCATTTTTCACGCAAGAAATGATATTCCCCTCGGTTTTTATTTACATTTGATTTTTATTGTCCCCATTATCCTTGAGCCGAGCATTTTAATAGTTTGTTTTGCTTTCTGCGTCTCCTCCCCTCATCATCTCAATATTGTGAAATTTTTTTTAGATGATGAAACAGAATGCGTACTTTGTACATCATTTAATGCACCATCATCATCTGCCAGCGTGGAGCACGTAAAGTGTGAAGAAAAAAGAAGTAACTAAATATGGAATCCGCCATGACTCGACCGACCCTGGATGGTGAGCCGCCACCATCCTCGTCATTATCTATGCACAGACAACAGCGTCAACAACGTCAAGTCGGAGTTTCATCGTTATTGAGCAGCATTCTACAGTTAAGGGTGTATTTGGCCGACAGGGTTTTATGCGCTATGACTGAATACAACAACACAATAAACGTCTCGGCTTTGTTTTCGTCGCACAGAGCAACTTTTCCAGCGCGTCCCAGAGTTGCCGGATCGGGAAGCGGTGCGAAGGCCGCCGACTTTGAGCAATACGTGCAGGCTTCCACGTCCGCCTCTCCTTTCCCAGGCAACGGAAACGGCATCAAGCGCTCCTTATTCTTTTACGCAGTCACTAGTATATTATTAGTGCTATTTTATCTCACAACACCAATTGTTGCCTACGATACTGTTCATCCAATGTGAGTACTGATTTTGTTGTTCAGGGGTTGGCCTTGGGGAAATCTGCGTCTCTTGTATCCGGTTTTTGGAGGCTTGCTTTTTATACACTTTGCAACCTGAGAGCGTCCCCAACCACTTACAAGTGCCTCAAAGCCCTCAGGCTCCTGGGACTTTTGGATTTTTGTATATCGCGGAAACACTTCCCTCATCACTTGTTCGGTGTGCCTGGAAGGCTTATTTTGGCTCGAGTTGAGAATTGAAATTTTTATGAAGCCAGAACATATTGGCTGGGAAGTGGCATGGAGCAAACTTAACCCCACAAGCAGCCATTGAACCTGAAAATTACATGAGTTTTAACCCATTATTTTTTCATTTATGTTTCGTTGAGTTGGTCCAAATATTAACTGAGATTGTAGGTCAAGCCTCAAGCAAGTTAAGCAGGTTCCATACCGTCCTTCAAGTTTCTGGGAAATTTAATTCATGAAAATGAGAAGAAGGCTCTTTTACCTCTATGTTAGTTCAGTCATTCATCGAATATTCTGAAAATTTTCTGGAAAAATTATTTGTGGCTATTACAGGCTACCGGGTAATTCTTTCTTTGACTTTTGTATTTAGAGAAACCTTTTGGAAGATATCAAACTTGACGGAGAAAGTCTTTTGCTAAGGAAAGTTTGAATTATTAAAAGGGTCTAGGTATGAAATTTAAATGAGCTTGAGGTTTCGCCCTAATCTTCGTTCACCAACGTTTGGGGGCAGGGATAAATTAAGTGAGTTGGCGGCAAAAACAGGATATTCAGTGAAAGCAGGATTTTGGGAGAAAAACACTTGATTATGCTCTCGCTTTTTGTCATAACTCAAATAAGCAATTTTCACGAGTCAGTACCTCCTAAGGCGATCATTATGACATCATAATCATCATCATTAATACGCTTTTGCTGACCTTGCGTACAAACGATACCTAGTCTCGGTGCCCTTATTAATTAGTAATGCCAACAACAGTTTCACATAATCGAAAGTCATGGACGAACAGAGTAACTTACTTTTCTCCATTGTTGTTTCAGTTTTGCTGAGGGAAAATCAGACAAAGAAATATTGGATCATCTTTTAACGAATACACGATACGATAAAAGACTCCTACCACCGGTAGATGGTAAGCTGAGCAGCTGAGAGGCTGTGCCAATATCAATATCGAGTTGCATGCATTGACCGAGCTAGAGATGCACCCCCTGTAGTAGAGCTAGACTGTAGGATGTACCCGAACTTTGCTTACTTTTTAACAAATCATCATCATATATAAATCTTTGCAGATGCAGATTTTTGCTGTGGCATGAACACGCCGGAAATGGCAAATAACGAGACCAATTCGAGACAGCCTGGGAAACCACAGAATCGCGGTCCGTTGAGCTTCACTCCTCATGAATGTTGACCTATCTATCGCTCTTCTGCCTCGTCTGATTGTTTCTGTATCCTTTTCCTTTTCCTTTCCTTCATATTTTCATTGTCATGAGCTTTAGCCACTTTTCTTGATGTTTTGCACTTGAGACCTTTTCTGCACATTCTTACCGGCGTGTTCAATGCTTTTGTGACAAAGTGTTATTAAATTATTTATGAATATTAATGTGGTTTCGCAACTTAGTAATTTGGTCATTTTTTACCTTCCAGGTACCCTGACTGTTAATGTTAGTGTTTTATTATTAAGTTTAGCGTCCCCAGATGAATCAAGCTTGGTGAGTAAAGCTTCCGAGTTTCATAAATTTAAACGCCCCTCTCAGACCGACGTAAACTCGCTAATGCATTATGCAGATTTTATTTGGCCCGTAAATTTTTTATCGCGGCAAATTTTACAACTGCTTTTAGGAACTGGTTTTTAGCCGACATATCCGCCCTAACGGGTAGAGATAACTCGAGTGTTTTGGATGACAACTTTAAGTTCCAATAAATTGCTTTACTATACATAAGGTTACTCTGTAAACTTAGAAGAGAGCTTGAGAGCTGAATTTTCAACTGAGATTTCTGACGGTCCTCAAAACTTGCATTAATGCCAAATAAAAACCTACTTGGCATCTCCAGGGCTCCTAATTTACTACTCTTTTTGTAAAAGTTTGTCGGAGGAAAAAGTAATAGAACATATTCTAACATATTTCAATGACACAGTTTCGAAGCTGTAAGTCGTCAAAAAAAGGACGCCATAGCAAACAAGGCACAATCCATGGGGAATATTTGTTTAGAGAATTCCTTACACTCGAAAGACTCCCTCAGATGACGACGAATTTAAATAAGTTTTCAAGCAAAAAGACACTTCTTTTTCAAGAATTTGGTTTTTGCTTGTGCTTTATCTGCTAGACGGTGTTCCACTGATTTCTTAATCCGATCTCGGCCTGCTGGCACAAGTTCTGTGTGGTAATCCGATGTTTTTTGGGTGTCAAGTGATGTACAGATCGGCAAGGATGAGCTTATTTGGGGCTCATCGTCTTTCATGAGTGGTCTGTCCACACCTCAAGCAATTAAAGTTTTTTACAATTTCGACTAAACCTGAGTCAGTCTTGCCACCTCGGATGACCATTGCGAAGGACCAAAAGCCTCTAAAAGACTCCAAAATCGCAGTTGAAAGTTCAATGTTCGCTTTTGGATTGAATCTCACAAACGAGCCCCAAAACAATTAAGGAAACAGGCTATAAATCCGGTTTATTGTACTCTCAAGCCCAAAAGCCGGTGCCTCTGAACAAAATTCAATTCAATAAAACCAAATAAATAATGCATTAGAGGATTTTCTAGTTCAACAATATTTTAACGAGTCCTATCGAAGCCCGGTCTTTAAAAAACACAAGTAAGCGTAATTGAACAAATGTTCCCGATAATCATCACTCTGTTGGCATTAGAGCGCGAACGCGAACAAAACAACAATTCCCTGATTGTATCGTCTGTTAAGCTTAAAAGCTCCTTGATATATTTATGGGTGGCCGAATAAATTGAGGACTCTTTTTGTTCGCAGAAATATGAAGTTGAGTTTTTGTTACAACAGCAATGGTACGACCCGAGATTAAGATACGCCAACCAATCCCAGTACGAGTATCTCAATGCAATACACCATCACGAGGATATATGGTTGCCAGATACCTACTTTATCATGCACGGCGATTTTAAAGATCCCCTAATACCCATGCACTTTGCCTTAAGAATCTACAGAAACGGAACGATCAACTATCTTATGCGGTGAGTATGTCGTGTTCATTGGCATCCCGATTTTCCGACTGGTAGATTGAACGTACGTTGCTGTGTATGCCTAGAGTCGTGTTATCCTGTATATAAATATATACTGGACAGATTTGTAACATATTATAACAAACGATTATTATGATGGGGACGATGTAGATGAATTTTGTTTTGCTTTTTAGGAGACATCTTATTTTATCATGTCAGGGTAGATTAAACATATTCCCTTTTGATGATCCATTGTGTTCATTCGCATTAGAAAGTAGTAAGTATGCAATAAACTTAAATGTACATAAATATGTAACCCATTCCCAACCGAGCGAGAACGGCTTTATTGCTTCTTAGAACAAACATAAATCGCCTGCTGGCCAATTGTTGCTGTTTGGACAAATATTGATATTGGAAATAGTTAATTTTCGAGCTGGATGAAAGCTATATTTTTTCAATGAGTTGAATGTTTTTGTGGAAAAGTGTTATACATTAACTGCTGTGCTGAATTTCTTAATTATCTTCTAACTACAACCTATGTTTTGCTCAAATCAATTAAGCACAGTTATACAGATCCTCCGCTTTTTTTACCATCCAAACAGGATCTAGACAGTCTTAAGCTATGAATCAATTTTTTGGTTAAATTTAATCAAAGAGAATAATTGCCCTTTTAAAACAGTGTGGAGTAAAGACACTATTTTCATTCATTTTATGTAACATGCTTTTCGTAATCTAAAACTCAAGTCCAACAATGGCTTTAACTCTGCTTTATTCGCTTAAACTAACTGCACCTGCGTTAAAACAAATCAATTGTCAACTTTTATAAAAGATTTTCTTAAGATTGAATGTGATAAGTTATTTAATGTATTTCCATTGTAATAATATTGGCTGCCATAAGTTGCCTCATTCTTGCAAACTGTTATACCAAATGTCATATTTCCGCTTTTTATTCTGAAATTTTGAATTGACTTTAGGATTTTTGGCTGCCAAGTTGCTTCAAATTTGTTTCAGTCAATTTACTTCGATGCAAGACGTTCGTTCGTGTTAATTATCTTCGCTCAACTTTGCTGGTTGGGAATGGGTTAAACCTTACAGTACTTGAATGAAATGAAAAAGAGGTTGAACTGGAACCGTGATATGGCAAATTCTTTAAATGAATGTACATGGCATGTGTTGTGTTGAGGGATTTGTCAGATCTTCCATAAGCCCCGACGCGCCGCGAAGCAGTAATCCTCCGCCAGCGCTACATCGCGTTTCTCCTTGCAGTATCCTACGAACAATCAGCCATTACGTACGTTTGGAAAAACGACGAAGACACTTTGAGAAAGAGTCCATCCCTTACCACGCTGAACGCTTACTTGATCCAGAATCAAACCATCGCATGTCCCATCAAAGCTAGTTGGAGAGGTTAGTATGACATTCCCTTTGCTATCATTGTTGTCGAATATGTGTCATTTCTAAATCGTTCTAATAACCCGTTTACATTCTGATTTTCGTTTCACATAACTGCTTCTGAATTTCATCCAACAAATTTTAATTGGCATAGTGTTTCTAATTCCTAACATAATGATAATTTCGTTCCACATATAATTACACACGATACACTACACCCACACATGTACGCACTAACGAGAGCCACGACAGGACAAGTGAAACCTTCTGGCCATTTTATACATTTTGAATTCCGTTATGTGAGGCTTCCACTTGGCAAAATTGAACAATTAATTATTCTCCACGATTTATCCTTCTACATTGTTTCCTTCACCACCACAACCTGCATAATTTCAACTTTATCTTTGCGTTGATAAGCGAGTCCCGGAATCCTCGTGCCGGGAGGAAACTCGATTCTCTCTGTGTGAAAGGAACCCTAGAAAACTTTCTGTCATTTCCTCTCATTGTACTAAATCAAAATTGAAATTACAGGCGATTGCTTTTATATAAAATTGCTTCATTACTGAATTACGAATTATTTTTAAAATCGTTTAAAACCAGCGGACAGTGATTTGATTTCGGAAAAAGACGAGGAGTTTATTTGTTCTTTATGTCAGAGACGGTTTGAAACGCAAGGTATATTACTTTTAGATCCGATGCACAATCTTATTTCATATGCATATTTGGTCATAGACTGCATCTTCATCAACATATTATTACTCTTCGCTTACATGTTCTTGACAATTTTGAAAAATTCTTAGTACGATCTTCAAGATCTACGCAAATCTAAGTTCTTCATGCTTGGTTGTTGCATTGTTAGATCTTGATGGCGAGAATGACTGACTTTGATTTCCTTAACATTATTTTCTTTTATATAAAAGCAAGAGCAGAATTAACATTTTAAAAACATTAAGACCAAATGCAAAGTTGCTTTTTTCACCAAACCTAGTTTTTGAACGAGGGAATTGAATAAACAAATGAACTCCAGAACACAAAAACCGACAGCATGACCCGTATTATTTATGTAAATTGCCGCAAATATTGTAAATATTGTGAAGTTTTTTGGATGTATATAATAACGAACTACACATTCTCTGGAGAAAAGAATTAATTATCACACGTCCAAGCAGTAATTAACAGGTTTTGGGCGCATTTATTATGTATGTCTGGCAAATTAAATTGTATTTTAACCAAGTCAATTTTTTAAATAAAATTCTGTACAAAATATGAATTTGAAAAAACCTCATTCTTAGAAAAAACCAGTCTGCTCCACTGGGGTCATCTGATTTTGTTGCTATTTATTTCCAAATAAATTGAAACCAACATTTAATTTGGTAGTTGTTAAAAGTTTCACATGAAAACAAGGTATCTTCCTTGGATTGAAAAAAAATAATATTAAAAAAATCTTTTGGAAAAAATATGACAGCAGTATTACTGAAAAATTTAAGAAACATCATTTCAAGCAGTTCCTACATAATAAATTCTGGAACAAGTCATTTTAAATGAAACGAAAAAGATTTTTTTTTTAATCTGAAACCTTAGAGGATTTTTTTAAACCCTTCATAAAGCCCAGCTTGAAAATTCATAGTTTGCAAAAAATAGCTTTTTTCATTGAAACATGAAAATACGATAGTAATAAATGCCAAAATTAAACAAATAAATGTTAGTTACTGACTTGGAGACAACTCTTTGTGAGCAGATGAAGATTCATTTCAATTTTAATTGATTTTGTAAAAAACGCCAAACTCTTCATTTCTGTAAAAATCTAATTTCTCCATCGCCATTTTTTGTAGTTTGAATAAAGTGTTACTGCTTTTAGTGCAGAATAGGAAGGCAGGGGCGTCTCCGACTCTCACAAATCTGAACTTGTTTTACGTTCTGGTACCTATTTTGAGCCTCTGGATGTTGCATGTCACAAAAACTGATGATATTGCGCTTCAATAGAATATAATATAATGATAATTTTGTATGCGATTCTGGTATTGGGGAATCGAGCGAACGCGAAAGGTGCGAAGATGATACTTAATAGCCTTTATTATGATTGCATATTAGGAAACTACAGCTGTCTCAAAGTGGATCTCATCTTTACCCGAGACCGCTCATTTTACTTTACAACGGTATTTATCCCTGGTATCATACTAGTTACATCATCTTTTATAACATTTTGGCTGGAATGGAATGCGGTTCCTGCGCGGTCGATGATAGGTAAATAAACGAGCCGTAACTGAATTTTGCGTCATATAAAAACATTCCACACCTATAACTTTAGCACATCATACAAAGCTATGACTCCCAGCGGTTCGCCTTAAGCTGTTTATTGTGATAGTGAATTCAGAGTTTCGGAGAAGTCGTTAGGGAATAGGCATTAGGCCAGGCTCGCCGCCACCACGGTCTGACCCGCCAGCCGCTGTTTTGCCGAGCGCGAGGAAGGTTTCTAAACATGTTTATTTATTCAGTACACAACAAAATTTAGTTCAACTCGTAATGTCATGTAGAACCTAATCAGGCATGCTTCTCAGTGCATTTCTATAGGCTCAGTTATAATAATCCTCACCCCATCCGAAGCACTCGACCATCGACCATCGACCATCTCCGGCACCTTTCTCCTCTCACTCACGCTTCTTAGTCCAGCTCATTATTTATCGATCACTAGCTTGTTTGACCCGTCTCTAAGGGCTCCGCTTTCCTTCGCTTCTCACTTTACTTAGCCTCACCCTGGATTAACCCTAAAAATTAGAATTTAGGCTTTATGGAACCTAGATATGGTTCTCAATTCGAATATCAGTCATTTTAAGCCAAAATAATTCTTTTTATTACTTTCTATGTATTTCAAAAAAATTTCTTCAAATTTATGACTTATTAGGAGGTTTCTTAGATTAACTAGGGTTATTAAGGGATTTTAAACATGTAGATTTGACTCCGAAATTTGAACTAAACCAGTTAGAATTTTTAATTTTTTAAAGTCAATATAAAAATTGATTTTCAACTTCATTGAGGTGGGAACTAAAATTGAATTGAGAAACAAATTTACGTTTCAGAAAGTCTTGAATATTTGAATTGAAAAGAAAAGCATTAGACAAATAAAAGGGTTTCCCGTGAAAATTGATTCTCCATCATAATTACGGAAAGATTTTCCCCGTAGGCGTAGGCGTTGCCGCAAACTAAGCCCCTAAGCTGACTGAGCATTAAAACCACACATATTGCGCGAATGAAGATTCGCAATTTATCAAAGCGGGCTAAGCGTCAGCTACGAAGTTTTGACGGGTAATCCTTCTGAGTGAAGCACGGATGAAAAGTTTTGGGCTACCCTCCATCCTTCTTACCTTCATATAAAATGCACACACGAGCATACCTGATTTGATTCCTCCTATTGATTTATTACATTTCCTCAAACATTGTTGTTCCTTAAGCGTCCTTCAAATGTGACTGCCAGCGTATTAACGTAAACATTATTTGATTCTTTCGTTATGTAGGCAATTACAGTTGCTTAAAAGTTGATTTAAAATTTACGAGAGACCGAGCTTTTTATTTCACGACCGTTTTCATACCTGGAATTATCCTTGTAACGTCATCCTTTATAACCTTCTGGTTAGAGTGGAATGCTGTGCCGGCTAGGTCCATGATAGGTGAGTATTCAAAGAGCAGACCCGCGTACAATTGGCGCTTGTAGAAACTAGATCAATGCTCGGGCTTGGGTCGGACTTTGTATGATGTGCAAACAATGTGGACACTGAAATTACCTGACAAGCAAGTGCTCTCCCTCTCCAGTTGAAGATGAGTCTTATTTGTTTCAATTCTGGTTCGAAATTGACGAGCTCCGAAACATGATATACGTAGGTATGAAAATACCTTGTATTTCAATATCAGTAACATTGTTGATTTATTTCAATTTTCAAGTACATCAACAACAAATTCAGTAGCAATATTGAATGACGAATTCAACGCAGTTGAGGAATTCAGATATAAAGTAATATTGCCAGTTGTGGTATTCGATAATTAATATGACTCGTTAAAAATTTGAGAGATTTCTATGAAACTGAATGTTGTTCGCTGATTTCAACTATTATTAAAATTAACCCACTTGAAAGCTCAAATTTTTTTGAGTTTTTGAAGCCAACTGGCAATTCTCAGGAGCGCACTCAAATCAGAAATTTAATACATAGAAAAAACAATAAAGAATATCAAGAATAATTAATATTGTCAGGTTCGCTCTTCAACACAATTAACAATGTTATTAGATTGAGAGTAATGAATACGAATCGAAATTACGTAATTATGTTGCAAGCGAGCCGTAAAGTTGTTCAGGCGGGGGCACTGAGGCAGATACTCGAACAACATTATTATTGATTTAAAATTAGTCGCACTCAATTAGGTTTAAAAAGTTGTGCTCCCCCATTGCGAATTGAGTCAAATAAGATAAATTACTTGAGCGCAAACAAGTGAAAATCGATTGGTTGCCGTTTCCAATCACGAGGAGAGCACTTACTTCGCCGGCCCTCCAGTCGCCATTTACATCCTTTAATTAATTTCCCCTCTCCAGGTGTAACGACAATGCTGAATTTTTTCACAACTTCGAACGGCTTTCGCAGCACTCTGCCCGTTGTCTCCAATCTAACGGCCATGAACGTGTGGGACGGCGTGTGCATGTGTTTCATCTACGCGTCCCTGCTGGAGTTCGTGTGCGTCAACTACGTTGGAAGGAAGAGACCACTTCACAATGTAGTTTACCGTCCAGGAGAGAATCCTGTTACGCAGGTTAGTCTCGACTCCCCCACACCCTATGGTTTTATACATACATATACTCACACTCTTCATCATCTTATTACGTTGCTATTGATCAGCCAAAGTATCACAAACAAGAATTTGATTTCCGCTACCAGTATCGAATAGATTCGCTTCTCATCATCCAACACAAAACAAAATTTGATTTTGTCATTCTGTACAGTGATTAGGATTATATTGACTGACAAGACTCACAAAAGCGCTAACTGTGTCAACATCTTTAACTCGATGTATCGATAACGAGCGATGTGATCCCAAGCTACTCGATAACACAGTTTTGCGTCATTGTCGGTGTAGGCTTGATGTACGAAAACTCCGTCGACGAACTGCACTTCTTAGTGATCTCCCACAGGCAGCCTCACACTTTATGATTTTTGAGCAATAAACCACTAGACGAGCACCGCTCTGCAATATGAAACTTTGTGTCTCAGCTGACTGCACTCATATCATGGCCATTGACTGGTTTTCTGGTGCTAAAAATTTTAGAATGTCCCATAGTAATTCCCTTTACTATGATTCCGCCTCTCATGAAATTTTGGAAGACCGAACTGAACTTGAAGATGCCCTTAAAATATGTATAAAAGCTGCTCTAAGTGCAGATATCATATTCGTTTTACGAAAAAAATAAGTCTTAGGATATCCAAGGACCTAAAATAATTTGAGTCATTAATGTAGTGGACCTTTTAAACTTACTAATGAAAATGTGAAACCGATTTTTAAAATTTTAAGGGTACAAAAAATGAAAGAATCAAAAATCAACGAACCTAAATATTTGATTGAAAAAATTTTCAATATTTTTACATTTCATTGGAAAATCGATGAGGCTTGTGAGCATGGAAAAACATACAGAAGAAATTTTTAACAATGAATTTTACGAAAGAAACTTTTTTGGACCATATATAGTTTTTAGTTTAACGCGGTGTATAAATTTAAAACTATTATTTTATATTGGAAATTGGCAAATTCTTATGTTTTGGAGGAAACCCCAAAACCTAAAGGTGGACAAAATTGTGAACAAAAAATTGTTTAGGTCAGCTGCGGCACAAAACGAACACTGGACACTCCGTAGGCTTTGAAGCTTGTACAGAACTGGTCTTTGGAGCAACTCACTGGCTAATTGTGATGTTGTTAAAATATTTGTAGTGCTATCTTCTTCACACTGTGTCTCCAACACTCTTTCCCTTTGATTTGTTGATTTTAATTTATCGTTGTAATCTCTCATGGAGTTTTGTGTACTGTGTAAACTTTTGTGAACATCCTTTTCCAGCGTCTTCCAGCTGTTCTTAGCAGGATTGGAGTAATTCTAGCAAGTCCCTTGGTAAGCTATGTTCCGTTTAAAAATAATTTCATATTCACCTTTGTTACCTTTTCCTTTAACTTGATATTTGTCCTTTGTTATATATACATGCTTCTTTTGCAAAACTACTTTGTGCTATTCTAAGTGTAATAAAATGACTGTTCACGCCCAAACCCCATAAGAAAGCCATCCCTTGTCCGAAAGTACCACTAAATGTAGAACCCGCTTCGCAGGAGGTAATAGAGCAGGAGTTCCACGCAGCCATATCTGCGGAGAAACCGGCCGCAGTGTCGGGACCCTCGACCCTGGTGCCGGAGAAGCCGGCTCTGACTCTGGAGCTGGCGACGGGTCCCAAGACGGCCGACGCAGAGCGCGGCGAGTCGCGGAACGTTGAAGATATTGACACAAAGATCGTGGGCGCGATAAACAATGTCGAGATCCTTGAGACGACATTCAGCGTAAGTTGCGCTCGGATTCGGATTCGAGGTTTGAGTTTGCCGTGCTGTGTTTGTGAGTCGGATGCCAGACGAGAGGTCGTCCGGATAGTGAGGCTGTTTGCACACAATAGCAAGTTTTCGTTTCTTTCTTTAACATTATTGATTTATATTTTGATCGATCAACCCATTTGATAGACCATCAGACATATTTGATTTTGATGTTTGGATTTGATTATCAAAACTAATATCAGGCGTTTTCCTCCCGCCTCCTTGGACCTCCTGCAGCCGGTAAGTAGCTTGGCCTTGCGTGCTTCCGAGCGTTTTCTTCACCTCCTAACCTCTTTTTCTCTCTCTCTCGCATTCGTTCGTCCAGGGCGAAAACAAGAAACGAGAGTCTGGCGGACCCAATGAGATCGTGGCTTGTACTAGCTGCGGCGGAAACTCGAGCCCCTGCACCCACTCTGCGAACAACGGATGTGCTACCGAGGTGAGTTCCTGTCCGGCGGACCTTTCGTTCGCTAACTGAGACCCTTTGCAGAGCTGCTTCGTGCAGGTGCGGAAGAAAGAGCCACCCCACCCGATCCGGGTGGCGAAGACCATTGATGTCATAGCTAGAATTACTTTTCCAACAGCCTACGCTGTATTTTTGATATTTTTCTTTATCCACTACAAAGGATTCTCCTAGAAATTACTTCAAGCTGCTAAGCGTAAGAACACTATCAGAAACATTTGGGTTTGTTTTCGTACTTTGTAATATAGAAGAATACTACCTTAAATCAAGTTTGTGATCATTAAAACAAGTAATCCAGATTCATGCTGGAAATCCATTATGAATTTACTGCCTTTTGTATCCATTTTGCTCTACGTACACAAAACCAACCAAAAAAATTAAATACGATACTTTCGACCAAATCGAAAATTCTTAAATATCCAAATACATGCTAAAGGTTTGGAGAATAAGGATGATTAAGGATAAGTTTTTCTCATAGATAAATAATAAAATATATATACATACATAATATACATAAACCTAAGCCTAGTACGACTTAAAGTTATACAGAGAATAGGAAGTTGACAAAAAATGGACACAAAAGCGTGCTTATCAAGAACACACTAATGCAAAGAATTTTTTGCGATGTTATTTTTCGCCAGTTGTTAAAATTTAAAATTAGCACTAAGGACTCGTCTCGTTTGATTCAGTTTTCCGTTCCTAGCCGTAAGAGAGATACCCGAGGAAAACGAGATATCTCTGTAGAGTATCGAGGTTTTCCATCCAAATATATGAGGGTTACGGAGACTCCCTAGGATATTTTGAGTTGCCTTAGCGGACCAAAGAATGCTGTTTTTGGTCAATATCATCCACAGACATATGAATTGGGTATTTTGAAGTGGCGAGGCCCCTCCCCGAGGCCACGTCACTGCCATCCATCAGCGAGTATCTCACGCTTTGCTCCAGTTGTACCGAAATTCCAAGCCCCATGTGATTTCCGTGCTCTTCGAAATAAATGTACATGCATAATTGATTAAAACTGAATCTGTCGAGAATGAAATGCCCCGCTCTGAACTCACTCAGTTCAATTCACTTCTGGCCTTCGGAAAAGAAACGTTGCGTTTTGAAATAAATCAATTACATATCAAAATTGTGGATTACTAAAAGTTAATTTAAAATACAATGAGGCTGACTTGACTTTCCACAATCTAAATCAACATGCTTCAGAATTTTCCTTTTTGAAGCTTGTCAAAATAGTGCTTTCTCAAACGATAATCTTTAAGCCTCGTAATTTAACTAATTGCCTCTTGATGTGATTTTTTGTAAAGAAACAAACTCTCAATTGTTCACGATTATCTAAATGCAGAATTTAATAATGTAGGAGGCTCGATTGGAGTGTTCTTGTAGCCAGTATCTATTCAAATCAATGCAGATGGGTCTTAGTTTTTCACGCAAACGTAGCGATAATCGTAGTGAAAGTATCGTAAGAAGACGAGTGGCGTTTGGAGCACCCGAAAACTGCCCAACCCCTTAATGAGAGGACCAAAATCCCGATTGACGTGAGCTTGCTTCAGATTGCGCGGCGGGTTCTCGGTGCTCCGAACGCCGCGATATGGGTCTCATAGAAAATGCTACAGTTCTGGGTAGACAATGTACATACCTATATATTAAAAGCCATAGCAAATCAAATGAAAGGTTCAGAATCGAGGGATTTTGGAGGCGTAGACCACTGCAAGGAAGTAGTTGCATTACTAAAATATTCAATTCACGCAATATTAAAAGAGCCGAATATAGTGAAGGACATAAAGATTGTAGTCACTATGATGTAGTAGATTATTATTGTAAACAGCTCAGCTAAGATTGTGATTCATATGTAATACAGTTGAAAAGTAATTAATTTAACGTTCAACCATTTATTATACTGATAAAATAATGCACTGACAATTCAAATGTTCTTTAGTTATACAGTCTCACGTCGCTTACGTCTGGAAAAGCAGTGCTGGATTGGTCTCCTTTGATACCAAAACTTTATTTGTTCAACCCAAGAGTCAAAATTGTCTGCAGCCAAAGATTTTATACTAAGAAATTTTTTTTGAAAAGAAAAAAGACTCATTTTCGGTTTCAAAGTGGCATTTTTTGACCAATGGAGTTATTTTTTTAAATCGTCACACAGTCTTCAATATGCACGAAAATTCCTCCTAGCCTAATAGGCTTTGAGAACTCTAGAATCGTATAAATTCAAGTCGAGCCCTCAAATAGTCGTCAGAAGTGGGTTTTAAAATTCTTTTAGTTTTTGAGAGTTACAAAAGAAACTTTGGGCTGACGAGCTCTTAAGTGAGCTATTTTAATTAAGTTGACGTCAAATAAAATTATTTTTCACAATTCAGCTAATTCAGCGGCCGCGGAATTGTGAAAAATACTGTACAGGCACGGCTGAATTCACTCGGACTTGCGGAAAGTAGGTCTATATTGCCTCCCCTCGCTCGCAAGCTCGCTCGGTGGCAATTATAGCCCTTCTTTCCTCACTTTCCGAGTGAATTCAGCAGTGCTGTAAAATACTATAAACTTTGGAAAAATACCCTGTGATCAAAGGACCGGAAAAGCGTGAAAAATGCACCACACATTGGAGGCCTTATAAAATTCCTCGAAATGTTATTTTTCACAATTCAGCTAATTCAGCGGCCGCGGAATTGTGAAAAATACTGTACATGCACGGCTGAATTCACTCGGACTTGCGGAAAGTAGGTCTATATTGCCTCCCCTCGCTCGCAAGCTCGCTCAGGGGCAATTATAGCCCTTCTTTCCTCACTTTCCGAGTGAATTCAGCAGTGCTGTAAAATACTATTATAGTATTCTTTGTAGGCCAACCCAGTGCTGCTGAAAAACGATTCGCTAAAGGAGCCAAATCCTCATTTTTGACGAAGAATACGCTTTCTGTTACGATTAAGGACAAGCCACTCAATTCACACCATGATACAATCATATGTGCATGTAATATTAATGTTAATATATTGATTGTTGAGTTTTTTTTTTGCATAAGCTTTAATAAACAGAGTCAATCAATGAGATACATGAAGTTCCAACGAACAAAGCCCAAAAGTTTTACCACAGTAACATTTAACGAATAAGACGTTTCAATATAGACAACTAAAGAGTCTCAACACCAAAACAGCACACGAGTCAATAAAAATATACAGAAGTTTACCATTGAAATTAAATCACATGTTAATCAGTGTAAATGACACGTTTTGCGCTTTTCACTTACCGTATGATACATACATAATTATTATATATATTTACATACATCGACACAAAGACTAAAGATACATATATAATCCGGAAATTGATGTTACCTTTTTCTCTCTTTTCAAAGTATTTAGGGACTGTTTTAAGAGATTTTATTGTTAATTTTAATGTTGTAGAGAAAGAACCTGTTATGATTACTGTTTTATTTACATTATATTTTAATAAGTCGTTGTTATTCAAGCATAACCAATTTATTGATGTGTCAAGTAGTTGATAAATCATTAAAAGCTTACTCTAAATGGGCATTTTACTGGTTCCTTGAAGTGGGTAAGTATTGTTAATATGAGGCAAGACTTCTATCAACCAGTTTCCTGTCAGGCCCAAAACTTAATGAATAAACAGACTTTTTAAAAACACCTCTCTTATCTCTCCAGGACACCTAGACAAAATCTCAAAGTACTTCCTAGAGAGCAGAATTTTGTCTCTAAATCTCTTAATAGATTCTTCAAGTTATAAAAGGAAAATTCAAAACCATATTAAATTGTGTTGTTAATCAAAAAACCTCTTTTGCAGATCCGAGGCTTCTAAGGAGAGCCGTCTATCATGAGGATTCTTTTACGCAAACCAAAGTTCTAGGGGTCAATATTACAAATAAGTACAAACGTTAAAAATACAAATTCGCTACCAAAATTATAATTTGCAATTTTACTCAGTCATTAGTTGTTTCCAAACCAGGCATAAAGCGACGAAAATGAGAGCATGATCTTAATTAGCAACTGACTTCAGCTCTATAAAAACCTCGCGAAGGCCTTCCAGCTTCAGTTCGAAACTGCAACCCGCGAAAATGATTAGAAGAGTTTTAGCTTTTCTTGTCGTATTAGGATTTATTTTTGGCCAAACTGAATCCAAATCTTCCAGCTCTTATCAAGCAGATGAGGATCGGGCATGGTTGGATTTCAAAAAGCTCTACAAAAAGACTTCATTCAGAAGATCTTCTGACGAAAAGGCCTCAAAAAACGCCTTTATTTCTAACTACCGAAGAGTCAATAAACAAAACCAGCTTTTTGAAGAGAAAAAGTCCACGTGGAAAGCCAGAACTTACGAGGATAGCGACCTCACTCCGGACCAGTTCAGAGCTTTCAAAACAGGAATAAAGTATGTGAAATATTTTGAAACTACGTATAGAAAACTATTATAGGTGTATTTAGGAAGCCCCTCTGGTCAAGAAGAAGTGGAACAGTTGCTGTCGAGAAAATTTCAGCCAAAGACGCAAAAAGTCTTCCTGATTCTTGGGATATTCGAACTCAGGGTCCGGGTCTCGTAAGTGAAGTAAAATATCAAGGAAGCTGTGGAAGCTGTTGGTAAGTGATTGACAGTCTTTTTCTTCAAAACCGAATTTAAATTGACAATTTAAAGTCAGAACTCAGCAGCGCCTAAACTGCATCAAGTGAGGTGTTGCAAATTGTGACTAACTACGTTGAAACAACAATGTAGTAAAAATTTAATTTTTTGCTAATTTGTTTTAGGGCTTTTGCAACTGTAGCGGCTCTGGAAAATTACCGGTCCATCAGAACGAAAACTCTTAACACCTTCAGCGAACAATATCTGCTTGACTGTGATCGTGAGGGAGAATGCGAGGGCTGCGCAGGGGGTTGGTTCGACTGCGCTTTTGACTTCGTGAAGAACCGAGGTGGACTGCCATTAGAGGAATCCTATCCCTACAACTTTATGGAACATATTTGCAATACAAATGTTACTCTGTTCAAAGGAAATTTTCCCTCTCAGCTCGTCTTCATGCCCCGCGACATTCCCACAATTCAAAACTGGCTTAAAACGAATGGGACTTGCGTTGTATGTGTCGACTCTAAGAATTTGAATATTTTTGAGGGTGGTATTTTCAATGAAGGTGGTCCAGAATGCAACCACGCTGTCGTCCTTGTGGGCTACGGACCTGGATATTGGATCCTGAGAAACTCCTGGGGCGACTGGTGGGGAGAGAAAGGATACTATCGGGCGAACTCATCAACAGGAGGAGTCTTCTACGATGTGGTGGGATGCTATATTTAAGCAGACATTGAATGGAAAATTAAAGAGCCTTTAAATTTGACATTTTGCTTAAAAATTAAATAAAATAAAGAAACCTAAATTTGCATCTCAGTGATTTTTTTAAAGTGGTGAAGTAAAGTTATAAAATATATACGATATTGACCTATTTCAAAATGTTTAGGAGAATCTTGTGTCAAAATTGAATGAGCACAGACAAATTTACTAGATCGCTCAAGTAAGAAAAACGGCCATTTCAAAAGTGAAAACTTTGTGTCAGTCCCGTATCTTGCACATTAATTTCAACTGTGTATTGTTTTTGTAGAGTTTTTCATTTTGTAGCCACAATTTTTATAGAAAAACACTCAAAAACGCTCTATTGGGTACCACAGTAACCCTAGATCGTAAACAGCTAACGAGAAATGCAGTAAATCGTTGAAATTTTGACTTTTCATCCGTCGAGAGTTTACACCGACTGCAATCGAGTGAAAACTCACCAGTTTTCAACCAAATCTGGAAAAATACTCGAATATTATGGCTGACGAAAACATGCTTGCGATCTTCGATCCGGAGCTGGATGTAAGGTTTCGCCAGTCAGCTGGAAAAGCCTGATTTAGAATATTTTCACTTTTTAGTCCAGCAACAACATCGATTTTCCGGATCTCGATTTCCTGTACGACGATGCTGACGCCTACGCCAACGAAATTGCAGAGCTGTACAGCTACACGGAAAACAATGAGTTCCAGCTCAATGTGAAAGTAAGAATGCGGTCAAAGATAATACAGAAAAAGCCGTAAATCTGGTTTCAGGCCTTCGAGGAGCAAATGGAGTCCTACAACCTGCCTCCGAGCTGGCAAAAGCTGTCCGCGACGCAGAAGAAGAACATGGTCCTCAAGCTGATGGACCAGCTCGACATGTCGAAGAAGGCTAGCCGCATGAAGGCCATCCGTTGCCTGCTCTACTTGGCTCAGGGCTGCTGGGCCGAGATTCAGTCAGATCAGGAGCAGCAAAATTTGACGCGGGACAACGTGATGCTCATGTACGAGCTCGGGGTGTTCGCGGAGATTATCGAGTTGCTGAACCTGGAGATTGAGTAGGGCGAGGAAATCTTTTTGAAGTTAAAATAATTGAGTTTTTTTTTCAGAAACTCGTACACGGCCAACATTGCGATCCGCAAGATCGCGGTTTCTTTGGCGGACTCTGTGGACCTCCGGGTGATCTTGTCGATTCTGTACATTATCACGGAAGTCATGAGGAACGAGAAAACCAACCCAGACATTTCGGAGCACCACAAAAGTTTAGTGGAGGGATTCGTCCAAGAGATAAGTGAGTTTTTGATTTAAAATATTGAACATTTATTGTGCTTGTCTGTCCTCCGTCTTTTAGAATCGGTGGCTGAAATTACATTATTTAAAATTTAGCGGAAAGTTTTTGTGGAACTTACTCGGGCACATTAAAAGCTTGCAGTTTTTAGTTTTAACAGTGTTTTCACAAAGCTTAAAATCTAAAATGTCTAAGATAAGCTTACAATATCTTTAAAATTATGGTTCTGGAAGATTTCATAAATTTGATTGCGCTGACTACAGGGCACTTGCAAGTTTTAAATGGTTTTTAAGAGCATGAAAACTTGAAATCAAATTGGTTTCATTGTTCAAGTTGTAATTATTTTCCTGCTGATTTGTTTGCGGAAAATTGCTCATTTTTCTCATCTGCTCAAGCTGCGTTTTTCACACATGTTCAAACTGGAAACTGGTAGGGTTTTTCTTTTTATAACTCAAGCTTGAGGTCTCTAAAGTAGGGCCCAATTTGCCCGGGGCATCTGTGTCAGAGATTATAGTAATCCCTTGTACATTTTCCCAAACTTTTCCTTCTTAGAGAGTTTTGAAGCTTGAAAATGGTTATCTCTCACTATGAGTAATTTTTGTGTTTTATCTCTAGAGGTTTTATAGAAGATAGTACCTAATACATATAAGTAGAGACAAATACAGTAAATGTTTGCAAGGCCAAGAAAATTTCGTCTTGGGTGTGGCCCTTTTTTATCTTGCCTGAAAAGAATAATTGCACAGTTGCTTTTCGCTGGTCTTTCTTCATTCCCCCTTGGCCAGAAATCGGGCTACATTTTGGGTCTAGTTTGAACTATTTATTTTGGTTGAAAAAAGCATTTTAAATCTTTCAAGCGAGCACATAAAAAATATATTCAAAATACATTTGCTCAACTGATTGAATTTCTATGTAAAACTTACAAGAATCCTCAATTCACTTCGAACACTCCCCACTTATTGCAATGCGAATGAGACACTCAATGTGAGATACACTCTTGAAATTATTGAGGCAGCGGCTAGCTTAACATACAACCATAATTGAACTTCTGGTATGAAAAGAGCACTAAATAAATACTAAAACTTATTTTAGCAGGTGCTAAGAACCAGTCTATTGAAATGATAAAAAATCTTAGTCCTGATGCCTTCAGTTTTCATGTTGTTAGTCTAAAAGACATCAGTTGCTTTCGTTCGCGTTGATGTGACTCGTCCGAAGCTCGTAGTGTGTGCTGGGCAGTAAGGAACCTTTTCTCTTCTCGAAGAGGTCGCTGATGTGCCGTGAAACTATCACTGCAAACAAAGCACCCAGAACCGCGCCGGCCAGCACATCTGACCAGTGGTGCTTGTAGTCTGAGATGCGACTCAGAGCGGTGTACCAGTGAATGAGTACGAGCAGGTACTGCAGAAAGTGCTTCAGAAGCTTGGATCCGTCCCAGTTCAGGCGGGCTTGCAAATAAATAGCACAGTAAATCATGGTGTAGGCTGAGAAGCTCGAGTGCCCGCTGGGGAACGACAGCCTCATTTCCTTGAGGCGGTGTGCGTCGGTGCCCGCACAGGTAAAGTCCTGAATGTACACGCCCTGGTTTTGGGGGTCGCTGCAGGTGGTGTTTCCGGGCATGACGGGCTTACAGATGGCGAAAAAGTGGGGTCTGAGTCGACCCACAGAGTACTTAGCTATGTCCACGGTGAGCTGACACATCGCTGCTCCGAACCCGAACACTCCGATGTTTTGGTACGAATTGGCCACCCAGTCAGGGATGCTGTACCCGAAGAGTCGGAACCGCTTGGTGTCTCCTCTCCGCCTCACTCGGATGGTCTCTGTCACAATCATGATGATGATGGGGAGGACTATCCCGTAGGAGTAGAGGAGGTAGTTCCGCACGGTGGAGTCGTGGTAGGGATGCTTCAGTGACTCATCGTCGCAGAAGAAGCCTCGCTCGTAGGGCTCGCCCCAGAGGTAGAAGAACAGTATCGGGAAGCCCACGCAGGCAAGGAGCAGCAGGTCTATGATAACTTTGATGAGAATTTCTTGCGAGCCGTCACCCATCGCGATGCTTCTGCGGCCGGTGCCGTGGTGCTGGAATGTGCTGGGAGAGCGTTGTTGATTAGAATTACAGTATCCCCTCGGCTCTTCCGCAAACGAACTGATTCACTGCGATTTGATTGCCGTGAGTGATGTGCATTTAACGTTCAACAACACAAGTTGATTAAGCTGCCCTTTAAACAATTCGGTCGGTACCAAGTGTGAGGGAATTAGTTTTTGGGTGGTGACAGCCACCAGACGGCGCTGTGATTCAAATTTTGACCGTTTCCATCGTTCAAGCGCATTAAAAAGCAATTGAATTTTGTTTGTTAATTAGTTTGTCACGTTGCATAAAAAATAAATATTAAATAAAATAACCACCAAAAATCAAATTAAAATCAAATAATATGGTATCATGTTCTGAAATCAAACGTTGTTTCAAGACTTGAATTTTTGAAGAGAATTTTACAATCAAGTTGGCTGAAGTTTCGATTAACGTTTTTCGTAGAAACCAGAAACGTCTCTCAAAGTGCAATGTGTTTCACTCAGTATCTAACATCCATTGACATTTATGCAGCTTAACATAAAACTCGGTTCTCTCCATTAAGTAAACATACTCTGGATCTCTGGATTTTTAAAAGTCTAATTTATGTGAGGCAATCAGAAGTGTTTGAAGGGGAATGACTAATGTGCTTTTATTATATTGTACTTCGCGATCAGTCAACATCCGCGTACAGACTTATCACTTCATAGGGCGCTGTTTCTCGCGTACATATCGTTACGCGTTTTTACGAGATACGCTTTTGTATCAGCGTCCAATGAATAACCCTTTGTTGTCTCTCCATGTTCTCTCCCACAAACAATTGACTTCATTATTTTTTATTAAAATTTCTTCGCCTACAGATGGGATGATGTGGTTGCATGTATGATAAGTTGATTACTTTATTAGTATAATCCAATCAAAAACAAAAACTAATTATATCTTGCTTGTTAACATGATGTCATAGCTCCCCCGTGATTGCCTGCTGTGCTGCTGTAAATGTTTCTTGCAAAGTTCCGACATTGTACCGACATATTTTTAAAAAATGTTTTTGCTCATTTAATTATTTAAATTTGTTGTATTTTAAAATTCGAAGTACCAATCAATTTGGACTAGAGAATGATTTAGAGAAGCATTTCCGCATTTGTTTATCTACAAAATTGATAAAATTAACTAGATAAGATTTATCTTATGTTCAATAAGCGCTTATCAAGTAGCTAAACAGCGAGAAAAAAAATTCTTATCAATACAACAGATTATATTATTGGCCTAATGTCCCTATGGAGTCGCTTTATTTTATTATTTTTTCGTCCAACCTGAAGAAAAAACTTCAAATCCGTGACAATGAAGTTTTCATGCTATTTTGTTTGGTCCAGAGAGGAGCTTAGCAAGCATATTTTACAGCATGGCCTTCAGTGATTAAAATATCAAAACTTTAAACCAACTAAAACTCCCTCTAAAATACGTTCATAAAAGCAGGAAATTGATCCTAAATGATTATATATATGACTTGCATTTCCAGATCAACCTTTTGGAGATGAGCTGCTCTCGGTAAAGCTCCTGGGGATGATAACCAGATTCTGCAGCGGCTCTGCGCCCCACTTTCCGATGAAGAAGGTACTCCTGCTACTGTGGAAGATATCCCTCATCAGCCTGGGAGGGATGGACGAGCTAAAGGCCCTTAAAGGTGAGACTTTTAAGAGCTAGAGCAAAAAGCAAACATAAGAGTATTGCAGAGAAGTACAGAAAGGAAGCAGGACTCGCTCCCATAAAGGAAGACACATTTGAAATTACAAAGGTAATGCGTGCTAGTTCACCACCAGCTACAACCACTACTGGTGATGATGCGATAAATCAAAAAAGGAATCGCCCATTTAGACGAGTATGTACGAATGAATGATTTCAAGAAACAGTAGACTGAGTAGCTTTAGGTTTAGTGAGTAATATTGCACACGTTGACTAATATTCCGACTTGAGATCATCATTCCCGTTCGAATGTGGGCCCCTCTGGTCGAAAAGGACTCATTTCGATGACGGAAGAATGTGAGTTTCGGCACTTTTCGGCCAGCGGGCATCCGCACTCCAATGTCCCGAGACTCCGAGCAAGAGTGCCCACCTGTAAAAAGTATAGCATGATTGTTGGCAATATGAGTGTTACCATCGAGGTGAAAGCCTTTAATTTTAAGTTGCAGAACTCAACCTTTGGTGTAAAATTGCTTTTTAGTTGAACTTTTTTGTAGCCTGGTTGGTGTATTTCATTTTTGGCGCAATCCGAACGAGTTGTTGGGAAAGCCTGTTTCATACACGACACGACAATTAACTTTTGGATGTTTTTTGAACACGAACCAGTGACGGAACTAAAATTTGCTCCTAATGTCGCTTATTTTCTTTTAACAGTGAAGTTTTATTTCACTAAACAATATTTTAAAGTTTTAAAGTCAGAATGTAAATAATTGAAAATTTAAATTTTTAAAGTGAAAACTATTATCGAAATCCTCCCTCAACTTTTCTGGACAATGTCAGTGTTGATATTTTAAAAAATAGAGCGGCTTTTTGAACGGCTTTGGCCTTAATTCCCTTCAAATGCTCTCTAGTTACGTCACTGGAGCAGCGACAAAGCTTCTTAAATGTTTCATTTTATAATTTTGGCTTCGATGTGATAACTAGAAATTGTTGTCGCGCTACTGAGTCCCTCCGATTCCTAATCCAAATTTTATTCTCGCAACAGAGTCTAATGAAACAAAGCTCCTTGGATGAGCAGGAGCAGCTTGAGATGGAAAATCCCCCAGCAGAAAACGAAGAGGACCTGTCTGAGTACTACCGGCAGTTCGACGACCCCAACAACGCGCCCCCGCCACCCCCAATAGAACAGAAGGAGCCCGAGATATCCGCGATCTCAAACGAGCAATCTCCCTGCAATGCCGTGATTAACGAGCTGAAGGCTCTCCCACGGCTACCGTGGTCGCCCAAAGTTAGAGAGAAGGACCTCGAGCTTTTCTTGGAGTCCTCGAGGAACAAATTTATCGGCTTCACGCTTCTCAACGACCTGAACACGCTCGCAGGGCTCCCTCAGCCCATAAAGGAGGGCGTAGAAGTTCTGAAACGGGTAAGAAAATTCATCTGATCGGGGTTTTGTGCTGATGAAAAGTAATTTCAGCACATGTATGTGAGCTTGTCGGACATTCAGATCAAGAAGGAGGAGCAGATAGCCCGCAACCCCCTTTTGGCGGCCGAAAAGGAGATCCCCAACACTCCCACGGAGATGCTCTACCAAGCCATACTCCCGAACCTGCCCCAGTACATGATTTCGCTCCTGAAAATCCTGCTGGCCGCCGCCCCCACATCCAAGGCCAAGACGGACAGTATCAACATAATGGCCGACGTCCTCCCGGAAGACATGCCGTAAGAGCTACTTACTAACTCTCTTCTAGTTTTCGTCTCCTAAGCACAAATTTCTCTCTCAGCATGACGGTGGCCCAATCCACGAAACTCGGCATCGACGTGAACCGACACAAGGAAATCATCGTGAAGGCGGTTTCGGCCATTCTGCTGCTGTATCTGAAGCACTTCAAGATCAGCCACATATACCAGTTCGAGTTCATGGCGCAGCATTTGGTGTTCGCGAACTGCGTGCCGCTCGTGCTGAAGTTTCTGAACCAGAACATCATGAGCTATGTTGGGTCCAAGCACAAGTAAGTGTCCGTTTGTATGGACATCTCATACCTCAGATACAGATCAATGTGGGGCTTTAATGGCTTCAGAGCAGATGACGAGGCTTTTAAAAGTGTTCAAAAACTATCACAAGGCATCAGAGGGTCTCGGAATTTGTTTAAATCTGATTCCAAACTTTAACTTTTAAAAAATTCCCAAGAATACCCAGAGTTTAAGACTGGCTAAGACCTGCAATATTTGGATGGTTAAGAGGTGAAAAGTTTTCAGGAAAAGATGTTCAGATCAGGAACCAAGTTGTTAGCGTACAGAAATTATACTCAAAAAATTTTAAACGAAATAAACGTAGATACACCAAAAACTTGACTACTTTTGCGGGTCATGGTCTGAACATTTTCCGAAATTTTTCATTTACTTTAATGGTTCTGGTAAAATCAGCCTTAATGAAATTAATGAGTCTGTGTAATTTATCTAAATCTCAGCCTGACACTCGAATCTCTTCCAGCATTCCGATCATGGATTTCCCATCCTGCGTCCTCGGAGAGCAGAACAACGAGCTGACCTCCGACTCCATCATTATCGGGGACTCGGCTCCCTACTGCTGGCGCAACATTTTCTCGTGCATCAACCTCTTGCGCGTTTTGAACAAGCTGACCAAGTGGAAGCACTCGCGAATCATGATGCTCGTAGTGTTCAAGTCAGCTCCCATCCTGAAAAGGACCCTGAAAGTGCGGCACGCCATGATGCAGCTGTACGTCTTGAAACTCCTGAAGATGCAGACAAAGTATTTGGGCCGGCAGTGGCGAAAATCGAACATGAAGACGATAAGTGCGATCTACTCCAAAGTCCGGCATCGGCTTGGAGATGACTGGGCCTTCGGAAATGGTAAGTTCGATTTCGATTCCTTCCTTCAATAGAGAGCTCGAATCCGGTAAACCCTTTGACCTTATGTTTATCTCTCTTCTAGACCTTGATGCCCGACCATGGGACTACCAGTCAGAAGAGTGCACCCTCCGCACCTGCGTCGATGCATTTAATCAGAGACGCTACAGCACGGGAGTCAACTTCCGGTCGGACGCCAATGAGTTCGACTTCTCCGTCGAGAATCTCTTTCAACGCAACATCAGCAACTGCCAGCAAGCGAACCTGAATGAGAACGAAGAAATCGTGTTGAGCGAGGAGTTCAAGCAGAATTATGAGCTGTGGCTCGAGCAGGAGGTCTTCAAGACCCAAATCGACTGGGACATGCTGATCAATCCCGTCGTTGAGTAGATTTGAATAACGCTTCTTGACCCTAATTGAATAACTATTGTAACTTGTCATATGAATAAATTAACTATTGATACTTCAACTCCGTTTTGTGTCTTGTCCAGCTTTTTGACCGGAATTTTCTTAATAAGTCAGATAAGATTGAAAGCTCTTCTTTATTGCATTAGATTATTACCACAACTTGTCACTGAATACAATTTCTCGGAAAATGCGGTCCAGCTTTTCGTTGCAGACCTTCTGAGACCTCGATCGGATCGCGTCCTGCACCCGCTCCCTCACTTCTCCCGCCTTCAGGTCGTTCCGGAAGTAGAAGAGTCTCATCAGATGGTCCTCAGTGACCGACGGGTAGGTAGACAGGAATGAGTGGAGGTCCAGAATCAGCATCTCGATGTCGCTGTTAATCAGGGAGCTGAGCTTGAAAATGAGCTCCGTGGGCACATCTATTTTGGACATGTTGGGTGCTATTTTATCGAAAAAGTGGCGGATCTGCGTCGCCTCGTACTGGATTTTCTCGCTGATTTTCTTGCACTCATCCCGGGGTCGGGAAATTCTCTTGGACAGCATCGCTTTCAAGTACCTCTTGGTGACCGTCTGCTGGGCCTCGTTTATGACGTGCTCAAAGTTGATGACGCGCAGGTGGTTGTAGTCTTGGAAGTAATCTTCGAGGGTCACGCAGATGGTGTCGATTGGAGCGGAGGATGTGAGCCACTTCACGGTGAAGAGCTCGTTGAAATGCGTTTCCAGATCCAAGAAGGCTTCCTGGAATCACATGAGATTATTAGTATGGAGATGAGTTCTCGTATTAATTTTCTAACGTTCTATAAGTTCTTTGAAGTTTTTTCACGAGAATTTCTAAGTAAATTTACATCTATACTTATGCATATGGAGATGGATTCACGTATTTATTTTCAAAATTCATAGAAAAGTTATTTTTTCACTTGCAGTAGATTAATTTTGCTACTTTCAAAAATCTCTTTTGCTAAGACTCACTCAGTTTAAAGACGGGACAAAGTGACTTGTAAATATGTAAACAATATTTAAAACATTTTTCGAACTTCAACTTTAACTCGAGAGCCTTGTTGTATCAGAGGTTTCATAAAAGATCCCGTACTCAGTGAACAGTTCGACCTGAAATTCTTAAAACTAGTTTTTTATGAACAGATGATAGGTTTTACAGAGACCAAAAAGCAGGTTTTCAAAAAATTACTCGATCGAAAAGAAATCGTAGGAATCCATCTCCATGATTTACTTCGCTCTCCAAAAATTACTTTAATAGGATTATTTTTTTTACGGGTAGGAAAGGGAAATTACCTCAAGTAAGCAAGAAGCAGTATCGTCTCGTAGCTCCTGGAATGTCCTGAGGAGAAGCTCGAAGGCTCCGTAGTGCTCGGTGCGGGATTTAGGCCAGTACCGCTGCTTCATCTCCTGCGCCAGCTCCAGAATCTGCTGACAGTTGTTCGCAATCGTGATGAAGTGCTGTGTGAAAAACGGCACTTGACTGCGATCCTTGAAGTACCGCTCCTTGAACTCGTTGATGGCGACCCTATAGTTGTTTCCGTAGTTGATGACCTGCTTGATGCTCAGCACGAGGGCCTTGAAGGTCAGCTCCGAGTGGATCGTGTTGGTGACCTGCAGGTTCTGTGTGATCATCTGGAACACGATGATGGGGGCCGTTGTGTGGTAGTAGGGATCGTCAGAGTCCGGCAACACGCCCGCCTGCCAGTCCTGCTTTTCTGTCTCGAGCGTCTTCGTCATCCACTCCTGGTAGTTCTTCTCCATGATCTGCAGATACTTGTTCTGCATCTCCAGCAGGAGACTTGAGCTGATCAGGGGACCAAGCTCGGTGGTGTCCACGTTGATGTCAGGGTGACCCATCAGCTCGACACTCTTGTAGGTGTTGAGGACCCACGAAAGCAGTGACACGTACTCGTTACCTTCGAGACCACTCTCTGCTAGGCTCTCGAGGTACTTTGAGAGCGCGTTGTGGTACATGCAGACGTATTCTCGCATTATGTCGTAGTGCGGCGGGAAGCAGGGCACGCACAGCGACTTCACGACCCGCAGGTCCTCCAGCACAAGTTGGCGCATGAGCTCCAGATCACGGACCAGCCAGAGCTTCTCCTCGCGGTTCTCGAGACGCGACCCTTCGATGCGCTGCACCACCGACTCGTTCAGGATCTCGAAGGCTTTTTTACGCCACTCCTTGGGACGTCCTGTAAGAGTACAAGCACAGAAAGTTAACTTTGACGACCCATCGATTTTTAAGCTCGGTTATTGCGTGTGAACTATCAATGAGCTTTTAAATTGTTCTTCCTTATTTCATTCTAAAAATTCAGTCATTGACTTCACCTTTAAATTTTTACTTCAATATATTTTTAGATTTACAACAAAAAGCCAAAACTTGAAAAGAAAGACGAAATTAAATTGTATGAGAGAAAAAAGAGTCTAGCAAAGAGTTCAGTGAAAATCTTGCCGGAAAATCTCAATCAACATGAAAAACCAAGTTCCTATTTTGACAGGCTCGCGGAAGTGAAATAAAATCTAACCTGGAGGCAGGAAACCAGTCTGCTTCTGCTGCTGAAACGCGAACTGGTCGGCCTTCTCCTCCCGCTCGATGATCCTCAGTACTGTCACAATGCAGTTGGGCTCCTTCCGAACCGTATTCAGGGTTCGCTGGAGCGTCATCCGGATCTTCTTGTACAGGGTATCCGACACGGAGTCGACCTTCTCGAAGTACCTTTTCAGAGTGCTCTTGTCGTGGACGTTTTGGTTCGGGAGCTTGTGCAGCTCGTACAGCAGGTCGTTGCGGGAGTTCTCCAGATCCGACAGGCACTGGTGGGCGTGCAGGAGTTTGTCCTCCTCGATCCACTGGATAGTTTTCGCGACGCTTGACTGCACCGTGAAGATGTGCTTCAGATTCTCGATGGCCGTCGCGTACTGGGAGTGCTTGATGTTTTCGTCCCTGACCGTTTCGAGGGACGAAAAGAGGCCCCCGACAGAGCCCAGGAGGTTGTCGATCTCCTTCACTTCCGTCTCCACTTGCTTGATATCCTCAAGGCACACTTTCAGCTGCGAAACCCCGATGCGAACTCCGTCCAGTTGGTTTTGCATCGCGTTCTTCAGAAGCTGCTCGACACTAACCTTCTTCCTCGACACCCTCCGGCGATACTGGTCCAGTTTTTCCAACTGGCTCGGTCTCTGAACCATATTCTTCACGGTTTTGATGGCCGCGAGCCGGGCTTCGTGGTCCAGCTCTTCCAATCCCATTTTAATTCTTCAGCCCACAAATATTTCTATTTCGTCTTGGTCTCTCAACTAGAGCGCATCAGAAGCGCTTCCGTTCATTGTTTTGATCAGCTGTTCGGAATCTTTTTGCTGCCCTAAAATATAGCGTTATTAGATTTTAAGTTTTTGGGCTTAAATTAAAAAAGTACTGATAAAAATCAATCGAATTCGAGCCAAATCTTCTAATCCAACGTTTCTGATCCGCTGCAAGCAAAAAACTTTCACTTGACATCAAAAGAAGGCCCGAAAATGACAGAGATCCGCATTGTCGTCAAGAATTTCAAGCCAGAGGAGTCTGTGCCCCATAGAATCGCAGTACTCAAATGCGACATCGAAGGAATACGACATCGAAGTCAGGAGAATGGACAGCTGAAGGTGACTTTCAGCGGAGGCCAGCTAGCCTCGTATGAGCCGGATCGAAACGGCAGGTAATTTCTCGAAATACGTGATCCTCGGAACCAGATCGAAAGGACTTTTGGGTACTGTTCATTGGGAAGTCTCGCAGGTCTGGTTCAATTATCCCTAACTTGCCTCCTCATGGCGAGGGCCGGAAACTCTCAGACTCCGAATACCTGGGAAGCTTTGTTGATGCTAAGAATTAGGGGTGAGAAAGCCAGGGGTGTGATGCGATCCATGCCGAGGGCTGAGTGGCTGCGTGTAGTCAGTTCTGAACGGAGCCTGATGGGTTACGGACGCTCCCATCAGTAAGCAGTCTAGTTCCGTCCGGTCGGGGGAAGCCGGGCAGGATGGTCCTCCACGAACCCCCTACTCGTGGGAACAAACATGGAATATGATGAAGAAATACAAGTTCTAAACCTAAACCTACTCAAGCAGGAGCAAGAGAGTGACATCGTCGCCGCAGAAAAATGTCGGGTGCAAAAAGCGCTACAAGTGGCTCCGAGAAAACTCGGAATTGAGCTAGGGAGAGGCTAGCTCGCTGGCGTTCTTCCAAGAAGCAGAAGAGCAGGGGGCTACAAAATGGAACGTCAAACACCGAAGTGGTGGTGTTGGGGATCGTGCCGGCATCCTATCCCCAGAAAGTGATGTCGCAGATTGTCACTCAGAAAGTCTTGACGGTCATAGTAGGGCAAAAGACGAGAGCCGGTTGGGTCGCTTTTCACTGCGCCAACCGCGAAACAGCCCTCTGGCTGGAGCACAAGGACATCTAGACCGGCATGGGGTACGAGGTTAGGCGTGATAAAGATTTTCTTCGAGCCAACGTCATAGTCGGCAGCTTCAAGGACAGCTCGAGCTTGACGTTTGAGTTCATTCTGGGGATGCTGGAGGGTCAAAAGGCGAATTTGAAGCCCTCAGGGTGGGTCGAGATGAGCAGGATCGAGGAGGGGAGCAGCGTGACTCTCGAGATATTGGAAGAGAAAGCTTCTTTCGAGCTGCCAAAATCACGAGACATGACTCTGAATTTTGGCTTCGGACAAAAAGTTAAGTTCGAAGTCAAATTCTTTGTCAAGTAGAGACTTAGAGGGGCGCTGGGAGCGAGCTTGAAATTTTGAAGAAAATGTGAGTATGAAAATTCTCACTTATCTTCCTTATTATATTCAAGCTAATATTTATTTCATTTTATTTTTGTAGCTGCAAAGTCCTAGTGAGCCTTCTGCCGGACGGAGAAGCCACCGTCATCAACTTCCAGTACCAAAGTGCCAAAACCCAACTCAAACTTTTTTATGACAGCCAAAACTCCCAAGACAAATCTCTGCAAGTCGCTCTCTTGTCCTGCAAAGACCAAGCCAATACTTCCGAACTGGTCCCCCGGAAGCTCCATCTGGGACTGGAGCTCGTCCAGTGCATTTATTCTGAGATAATCTACAAGAAAACTGGTTTCCGAAAGACGTTCGTCCTCCTGCCAAACGTCATCCCGGTGACGTTAGATCTCACTGTGGTAAAAGCACACGAGCTCAACGATCAGGAGCTCTGGACTCTGGCGGCTAAGACTCTTATACAAACGGCCTCCTGGAACGAGAATAAAAAATTCGTGGCGTTCACAGGCTTCACGGAGTTCCTCGGAATCAACAATGGTGACTTCAGTTACTCAAACATCCGCAGACATACTCGAAGCAACCCCGCTCTGTCGGCGGGGGCGTTGGCTCTCCTGGGCACGGGATGTCTGTACACGTGGCCAGAATCCTTTGAAGACGTCTTGGGTTGCTTCAAGAACGAGACCAAGGTGGACATGACGACGCAGCTGGACGACAGCAACCACAGACGAACGTACAGTGGCTGTCTCTCGACCACCTTGGGGAGCGTCTGTCACGAGCTGGGACACATTTTTGACCTGGGTCACACCCGAAGTGGCATCATGGGAAGCGAGCTGGACTACGTGAGTCATCTGTTCGTCCCCTGCGCCAAAACCGAGTTCCTCCCCGGCCGCAAGACCGAGCCAGAGGTTCCCCAGACGCTCAAGAAGCTCACCAAAATTAGGCCCCAGGGGGAGTTTTTGGAAAAGTATCACCAGCAGCGGAACGACGCCGACCTGACGTACTTCGAGCCCAACAACCTCGCCATTCTCTTCCATCACAAGTGGCTCAACGCCCCTGACCAGGAAATACGAGGTGACGTTCGGTTCGAGCAAGGCTGGATTCGGTCGAGTAGCCCCTTGGCGGTCGTCGAGGTAAGACGGGCCGAGGACGAGATGACGACCAAGTTCGCTGTGTTCGAAGAGGAAGTGGTGGAGTTCGACTTGGAGGAGCTGGGCATCTCGAAGCGCCAGAATTGCGTGGTTTTTGCCTCTGACGTCGACGGGAACATTTTGAAGTTTCAGCATTCATGAGGGTGAGTTTCTTGCTCTGATCCAACATTTTAAATTCAAGCACTCTCATTTTTAGTTGAATTTTCCAAATGGGCATTTTTATTCGTTTATTTATATCATATAAAAAAAACTCCCAGAAATCCTTGATAGATTAATTTTTGCTGGATGAATGGAGGTCCAACTTGAATTTTGATTTCTGAGTCCGGAAAAAGCAGAATTGGTTCTTATTTTGAACTCGTAGCTCTTCCTTGTTAAAGTCTCCTAGTGAATATGTGAACTTTTCCACTAAAAACTCACAAAATCAAAAAGAAATGAAATGCATTCGAAAGTCTAGAGATTTTTTTCTCAGCTTTAGAGTCACTTCCTGCCACTCAAAAGTCTTCCGAGCACCTTGAAAAAATTTCCACGAGCCCCGCCATTCCGGCAACGCCGCTCTGAGACAGACTGGGAACAATTTAAAATTCAAATCCGTCCATCCACATCGCGCTCGAGGCAAAAACAGCCTCTACTTGTCGTTGTACTAGAACGTGGAGAGTCGGGCGAGGGTTTTTATCACAAATTACATTGCGACCATGAAACATTGCGCGATCTTCTAATATTTGCGTCGTCATGAAGTTATCGCGGATCACAGAGCCGTACGCCGCTCATACGCTGGTCCGTCGCGGCACACTGGGTAGTTCACGTGAGCTTTTCATTTGCAGTTCTGTACGCTACAAGCGACATTTTTGATAATATCATACCTCCAAAAGAGCTATACAAAATGCTGGAAGCTACGCTCGCTGGCATAAAGCCCGGTTAGTAGTAATCTTGAGTTTATCTTGCGAACATCTACTAAGATTTGTGGGTTCGTGATCTCGGGCAGTTTCGAGATCCCGCATAGCAAAGTCAGTTCCACGGTCTCCGACTCCAACAGGCGCCTCGGTAGTGACTCGCACTGCACTTTTCTTCCTCCCCCAAGACCCCCAGTCACTTGACTGATTTTGCATATTATTAAATTTCTTATGTAACGCTCAAGTCCGCAAATAGATTCATTCGTTTTCAGTTGTTTAATGAAGAAGCTAAGCTTTTAATTAGCACGTTCAAGCTACCGATTTCGCTCAAAGTATCAAATTAAATTAAGCCGCGACCTTTCGTCGGAGTCCTCTAATGAAGCCTCATTTTCAGATGGGAGGGTACTTTAGCAAGCCAGACCCGTCAGCCAGTCCGAGGAGCCCTCTGAGAAAAATATCATTCAGTTGCCCATCAGTGAGTGCAGCTTCCGGGTGTCTCACGGTCGCAGTCGCAGCTAATGGAATCTCGTTTCAGGTCTGCCCGAGCTTGAGAAACAGAAGAACCTATTGGAAAAAAGAAATGTAAGGCGCTGTGTCTGTTTGGCAAACATTTTTAGTGAATCTCGATTGGCTTTTGACGGAATTCCCACACGGCCGAAGTTCAAATATTGGTTCATGACGCAGAGGGACGCTAAAAATCTGCTCAAAGTCCACCGATATCGTGACTTAGAGTCAGTGTTTTTAGAAAACAAATTAAAAGTTAACTCGGCTTTTTATCGACGCTCAAAGCCAGCTATGCCATAAAGTCTCGCTCTGAATCATTGGACTTGAAAAGTGTGCTTTTCAAGGTTACAAGTACATGTTCTGAGACAATGGGCTTGACTGTCGGCGTGTAAGAAGTTTGTATTGATGATTAAGGTTCGCTATTTACTTTCAGAGTGACAGCAAAGCCCAATCGCACCCTCATCTACTCCCCCTCCAACGTCAACGCCTCAAACGTCTTCACTGCGCAGCCAGGCAAGGGGCTACAAGTCAACCAGCAGATCATCCGCATGGAGCCCGCCCCCGTCCCCCCGCCCCGCAAGAAGAGACCGCCCAAAAACGGGTTCAAGGAGCTCTTTGGGTCGGCTCCCGAGATTTCTCCCGTCAAGTCGAAGATAGGAAACATCAAGAGCGACAGGTTTTTCGGGGAGAGCCTGTCGAGCTCTCTGTCGGAGGAGATCCCAAACGTCACGCAGCAGATGGAAAAGGACAAGCTGGATAGCTTCGTAGAGTCGAATGTCTTCAGAAACGTGAACGCGGAGAGGCTCTACGACTACTCGAGAAGAGCCGCTGAGAGCAAGGCTACGTTCCTGCAAAACATGCTCGATGGGCCCAGGAAGCCTGACGTCCTCACCAGCCCCAAGAAGCCCCAAAGGAACTTCTCCACTCCACCATGTCCCCCCATTCGCCGCAAGAGCAGCTCGGCGAACCTGAGAACCATGTCGCTGGAGCGGAACGAAGCGCCGCCACTCATGAAGAAGAGCACCAGCACGAGCTCCTTCTCGCCCCATACAATTAACAGTGCCTTTATCAAGAGAACCCTGAGCTTCGAGGTGGAGGACATCGTCAGTGGCTGCAACGACGGGTCTACGGAGGTGGCCCAGAACATCAGCAAGCTGCCGTGTCGGAAGATTTCGGGCAGCAAGGCGATAGAGAATCCGAAACCGGGGCACGTCAGTCGGACAAAGACCGACAAAGCGACGCAACTTCCTGTCGAAAAAAGTAAGACAAGGCTGTATTGAGTTACAAAAACTATTTCTTCTATTTTTAGGCAAAAGTGAGAATATTTCTGTAACCAACTCCTCGCAGAGCAACGAAAAAGAAGAAAAGAGAGCCGGGTCTTCGAAGGCAGAAGAGTCTCTAAAACTCGAAAATTCCACAGACTTACATAGAGAAGCCAAGTTGTCAGAGACAGAAGAACCCGTAAAACACGAAAATTCCACATACTTACAGAAAGAAGCCGAGTTCTCGAAGTCAGAAGCACCCCTAAAGCGCGAAAACTCCACACATCAAGAGGAACCTTCTGTTCCAGAGGAGGCTAAAAAGACGGACGAGTCCGTCAAACAAAAGCTTGTGGTGTCTTTCAGGGAACCTGAAGACGCACATCAAAAGCCCGAGGAAAAGGCCCAAATCGTAGACGAATTCCAGAAGTTTCTCGAGCATGAGATGCAAAAGGGGACTATTCCTACGGACATGAGCGACTCCGAGCCCCAGTCCTTCGATTCGCAGTTCCACTCAATCAAGTCAGACTGCTCCAGCCTGCCTAGTGGCCCAACCACGGACGACTGGTTCCTCAAGAGCCACGAGACTCCGACAGTCGACGTCCCGAAGGAAATCTCCTCCGCTATTCCAGTCACGAGCTACGATCACACGAAGCTCTTCCCCTTCGGCAACGTCCTGCAGAGGCAAGATTCCCAGCACGATAAGTTCTTCGAAGCAAAACCTAGCGATAGCAAAAATACTTAGTTTCTGAGCCTTTGGACTTCACTAAAGCTAAAAATAAAGAACAATGCATTCACCAAAATTGATTTCTCACTGCGTTTCGGCGCATTTCGGTGCAACTGGCTGATGGTGCATGCATGTGGACTGTGTGTATGTAGGTAAGTAGGTTTCTCTCTAGGGTTGCCAGGCTCAGGTTATTTCCAAATGTCGGTCAACAGGTAAATCATGTTTTCATGGACACGTATGAAATTAAACTTCATGGAGGGTTTACGAACTAATTTTGGTTTCTTCTAATGCCAAATAAGGAACTCTGTCATCACCATCATGGAACAGTACGTCAACGTTAATGTTTATGGAACGTGCATGGTAAAATTTGGACTTTGAGGCTACGTGATCAACGACTCGCTTCGTCTGTAATATTCTTTGAACAGATGTCGTTGCACTGTTCATTTAGAATTTAACCTCAGTTAAAATGTGAAGAGACCCTGATGTAAATTTAATCTAACTTAAAACATTTTCAAATCCAAGAAGCTTAAATCCAAAAAAAAATTCATTTGGATAAAGCTCCCAAATACGAAATAAATACCTAAACAAATTTTGCAAGGAAATCTCATGCAAAGATTTGATGGTGATTCTACAAAAAAATATCACATAGTATGGATGCTACTTAATCATAATCTGTTATTTATTAAATGATAATTTTAAAACGAGCTTTTTTCTAAATTTTCTATTAATAATGCAAGGAAGGGTTGACAAAGGTTTACCTCCAGCCCTTAATTTTTCTGAATTGTTTTTTGAAATCATAGATTTGCTTCTAAATACTTGCACTGTTCCACAACAATTTCCACTTTCCCCATATTGAGACGGTAATAATGGCTCAGTCTGGTACTTTTTAGCTCACTTTGAGAGTAGGTTATTTATCATTTTATTTCATTAATTTCATTTTATTTAGGTTATTTATAATTTTATTTCACAAATTTTTATATAATTATTTTCGCTGAGTCATTTTGATTTAGATGAATTTTCTTTATAAAATAATTTGGCTCGAATCCGGCAGCCATGTGCACATGATGGCTTATGATTGGTCATAATATAAAAGGTGTAGAATAAATTCCACTTTACACTTGCACCAGAGCCATGATTGAGTTTCCACTTTCCGTGAAAATTAGAGCATAGCAGTGTGTTTTTCGCACGCCCCCGTACACTAAACGCCAACTTTGCTGTGATCAATAAGGTGTTCGTTTCGCGCGGTTTGATTGCTATCTCGACTCCACAAGGGCTCGCAACCCATTTTGAGTGTTCGGTCGCGGGAAAACGTGAAATTTAGAGGTGAAAAGTAAAATGCTCGACAACTCTCTCAGCTCACTTCCGCTCTGAAGTGTTTGCCTTTGCCAGGTAAAAAGCACTATTGTTGTAAATTACAGTATGCAAACACGATGCCGTGAAGCGCATAAATCTATTTTTAAGCCAATCGATGAGCAGCAGCTAACCGATTTCGTTCCGCAGATGACTTCAGAGGCAAAACCTACTCGGAAAGTGCGATTCTCATTACCTGACACGAGTGTTCAGAAAGAGAGAACCAATGACAAGCATCACCACTCAGTCAAGCCTTCCCACGACAAGCGTCACTCTATTTCGCATGAAAACAAGAGCACGTCTGCTTCCACTCACAAGAAGCGAAACTCGGTCTCGGTCGAGCGGGGTGGCCCCAAGGTTTTACCGAAGATAGTGGACAACGCCTCAGTTGCAAAGCAGTCCAAGAGTCTCTACTCCAAGTCACAGAAGAATCTCACCTCCAGCAAGTCTCTGACCGACAAGAAGACCAGATCCTTCGACCAGACTCGCAGGTCCTCGTACAGCTCCGTGCAGCGGAAGCGTAGCTTGACCCCACAGCAGCACGCCAAGAGGCCAGTGACAGCCACCAGCCCAAACGGCAATTTACTCAAGGTTCCCCAGAGCAACTTTTCGAATTTATTTTCACCGGACGAGAAGTTCCTGGACCTCCCCGACCACGTTGAGGATGACAATTTTGTGGGAGTTCTCGGAGGTAATTGTTACACGTTTTAAATACTGACTGAAGGTTTTTTGGCGGTGTGAGTGAGGAAGAGGTGAATTCTTTTCTAGAGAGACCCAAAAGTAGGACGTTGAAAGAAAACTAAGGCCTCATAAAACATTAGTCTCATAGTACCTTTAGACTCCTTGGGGGTGTTTAGTGGGTGTAAGTTTTTAGGGTAGGTTCTTAGGATTCTTTGTATCATTTGAGGAGTTTGAGTATTCTGACTTTTGATAAATGGAAAAACTTTTTGATGATAGTTGTAGGACTTGATAAAAACTGTCAAAACTATTTTTAAGTAGTGTTTGATGGAGCAACTTTTGATAGCAAAAGCAAAAGTCATGCTCAGAAATAACATCACACCACTTAATAAAGAGTTTTTTACACCCCTATACTCAACTAGCGCACCTATGTATTGTTACAAATCATCATAACTAACCCCCCCCCCCCCTTCTCCTTGGACCCAATACAAGCGTAACTGTTTTGCTAAACAGCTTCTAAGTAGATCCGTAGCTAGGCAGTGGCCTTTTAATCTCTCCTAAACTGTGGTTCTGGCTAAAATTTACGAGCTTGCTTCTGAGCCCTTCTGCCTTCATGGTTCCTAAAATTATTATTGGAATATTCAATAGGTCAAATTTTATTTTAAACTGTATTTTAAACCTAAGATTTCCATAAGAATTTTTTATTCATCAATGATTATTTGACTCCAATGAAAAGCCGCCGAAGTGAGTTGAGACGAAACGTGAGATAGCAAGAATACGAGACAGAGAGTTTTCACAGAGCTTGAATGGGTCACGTTTTTACGATTTAGTTTAGATTTTAACGTTTTCATCAACACCCACAGATCTGAGTCGTCTGGGTCTCTCATCGGACAAGAACGAGAAGCTCTTCTGGGAGTACGTCAACAAGTGGTGCACGAACCTTAACGCCGACAAGAATAAGAAGCCCCTTCACTCGGAAAACCAGACGCAATCTCACCCTTCTAGTCGGACCGGATCCAGAAAAAGGTTTTTAATGACACTTTTGTAAACTATTGTAGTTATTTTTACTTGCAACAGCAGTCTTCCATGCTATTTAGCTCTTTTCGTAGTCAGCTCACGCTTCAATGCCAATGCCAATCAGCACAATGCTAAAATTTATTTAAATTTCACGTACGTTTGTTTATATTATTACACTCAATCGAACGTTTGATTTGCTTAAAACAACGAGCAGTGTGCCGTCAGAGCATCTTGTGGCTTAGTAGAAGCCAGAATGAAAATCGTTTAACTCTCTAGTCTCCTCTGTGCGCTGCCGGTGTGCCGCTGTAATTAATTGAAGTCTTTAATAGCGTTACCAGCAGCAACCCGGTCCAGAACACGTCGCGCTTGAAGGCGTTCAAGATGAACTTGGACCAGGTGACGCTCATTACGCCGCTCCTGAGGGCCTGCCGGGACGGAAACGACCAGCTTCTGAAGGAGATCATCTCCAGGATCGCTGTAAGCGGCATCTCCACCAACGACTTGAACATGACAGACAAGAGTGGGCGGGTAAGGACCGTAAATCCCCTCCTGAAGTGAAATTCCACTCAATTTTCTTCGATTTCACAGACAGCCCTGTCCTACTTGTGCTCCACGAACCTCTACAAGTACCTGGAGCTGCTGCTGGAGCTCCCAGTGGACGTAAACAAGGCCGACAACGAGCTCAACACGCCTCTGCACTATGCTGCGCAAGCCGGTGAGTCTGCCGCAGAACCTTCCAGAGCCCAGCTGAGTCAGTTAGTTGCAGGTCAAGCGGAAGCAGTGAACCTCCTCATAACCAAGAGCCACAGACTCATCCTGGACGCCAAAAACAACCTGGGCTTCACGCCCCTCATGAAGGCGGCTCTGCAGGGACGGACGAGGTGCGCCAAACTCCTGCTTTTCGCTGGTAAGTTGCTGCCTTTCCTCAACTTCCCCAACCCCACGACCCTCATTCCGATATATTGAAAGGGGCATCTCCCATCGACATTGACACTGGAAGAGGACTGCGAGCGGACCAGTGGGCCCGCTTCTGCAGCCACAGAGCCACCGCCGAGATGATTGAGCAGTTTATGCACAACAGGGCCTTGGAGAGCACCACTTCGTCGAAACACAAGACTTTCAAATCCGACTCGACTGAAGGTAACCGAAAATGTAGATTTTGGCGGTTGCAGCACATTCGTTTTTGACCACGTCCTGGACCTTTCACTAATTTACTTTTCTATTGTTTTCCCCACTGCTCTCCCGCCAACCCAAGTAATGATTTAAATTTCGAAGGCGTTCCAAAGACCACGAGTACTAATCAACGAGGTCTGATTATATTTTCCAGGTGCAAAACAATCAAAACCTGATTCCAAGTTCCGAAAAGTGTTTTCTTTCAGCTTTTCTACCCCCAAAAGTAAACCCCAAAAGAGCATCTCGCAAGTGACTGAGAAGGAGAACAAGCAGGCTGAGATGCGGAAGAGAGGTGAGGCGAAGCAGCCTGGAGTGCCAAAGTAAGACACCTGATTTTTGGCCTCAATAAAATTTTTGAGCAATTTTGGGCCCTGGTGGACTCAGATTTTATTTGAAAACCTTTAAGGAACTTTCCTTCTGTGTGGACTTCTTGATCTTAAGAACTTAAAAGTTGTTGGACGAAAACTAAATTCTTTTGCTGATGGAAATTTCAATTGTTGTCTAGAAGGAGGATGGATTGAAAGATCCTTTCATCATCTTTAAATTTTTTTAGTAGTTTTGTTAGCTAAAAAATGCCTTTTTTACAAATTTTAATGTCCAAAAATATTGAAGGCTGAAATCTAAAACCAGCTTCTTTCAGACTAGAGGTAACATATGCGAACAACAGCGCACTTATTAAAAAGTACGAGACCATTTACGGCAAATACCACAGAAGCAGCTAGAGAAAGAAGCGAGCAGCAACTCCAGCACTTATGAAGTCGACAGAAATAAAAGCTATTATATAATTCAACATAGTCCGATGTTACAATGTATAAAAATGAACTTTACAGACACTCGTGCGTTTGAACATTTCGTACGTGACCATGGTCTTTTGGACATGTTTTTGTAAATCTTACTTTACGCTGCTGCTCACCAATTTATTCAACCGGTTGCTTTTCTCGTGAACTTGCCAGTTCAATCACATCTCTCGGTCCGCTTGGATGTGGCAGAGGACAGTTTTTTTCGTGAGATGCCAAAATCCGTTGTTTTAATTACGGGGGGATCGGGGTTTCTGGGTCAGCACATAATCAAGCTGCTGCAGGAGAAGGAACACGAAGGCGTCGGGGAAATCCGGGTTATCGATTTGGTTCCGTATCAAAACACCCTGGGCCACGAAGAGCCCATTCCAGTGGTGTCAGTAGTGGCGGATATCTGTGATCGGAACTCAATTAAGGCTGTCTTCGCGAACGTAGAAACGGTGTTCCATTGTGCTGCATTCACTACCTTGGAGTATCCTTCACCCTCAGACGAACTTGAACGTGTTAATGTTCAAGGTAAATTACTTCGCACAGTCTGGTTCGGAAGTTTTCGTCCCCCACACTCGACAGAGTTTCGGTACCAAAACTGCCCTATCACACTGAGCTTTACAATTACAATTTGAAAGAAATTCCAACACACGAGGTCGATTTCAGGCACGCAATGCGTCATAGATTTATGCAAAGAAAGCGACGTGAAGAATTTAATATACACCAGTGACTTAGCTATAAACCTGTTACCATTTTACTCGAACGCCGTGTTCGCGGTGGCAGTCAACTTGAGCGAGACTGGGAGCGAAGTGCCGAAGCGGAAGCAGGACTTCTTCGTACGGGGGTACCCCTACTACAAGGCTCAGGCGGACAAGCTCGTTCTGGAGGCCAATGGAAGCTTGCTAGGAAATCAAAGTAAGTAGCCTGTTCGGCCATTGCCCCTGAAAATTCCCTACAAAGAATTCCCCAAATTAACACATGACACAGTTTTTATACCACTGTGAATTAGCAAAGGTCACGGTGGTACTTTTTTGTGGGACTCGTTTTCTCAGTCAAAAAATGAGCCTTTTAGCCGTGTCATATTTCACGATGAACTTTGATAAAAATCGAAAAGATTCAATAATCGATATGTAGTGACAACTGCGGAGATTTAGCCAAGAGACTAAGAGTAGGAAATCGAAATACGTCGCAAGATTTAAAAAGATATAAATATTTTCAAAATAAATGTTGTTAGAAATAGGACCATTTTCCATCCGACATATCGCTTACCTCCCAACCTCTCTTCCGTTTTAATCATTTCTTCACCTTTCTTTGACTATTTCTTGACAGTTTCATTTTTCTTTCTCAGTGAGTGAAGGTCAATTATGCTTCCAATGAAAATCTCAATGGCAATTTTCTATGAAATAATTCAACGTTCAACCTTTTCTGCTGCATTACAAGTTCCAAAATCTTCACTTTCAGCTGACACCCTTTCCACGGTCTCGTTGCGACCAACTTTGATGTACGGGGAGGGAGACAAAGCAAACTTTTCCAAAATATTCGAGTTCTCGCACCGATGGAACGGTAAAATTCCCCGGATCGCCGGAGACGGTGGGAAGCACCAGCTCATGTACGTGGGAAACGCCGCGTGGGCCCATCTGTGCGCGCGACGGACGCTGAACAAGGCGCCCAAGAACATCGCCGGTCTCCCCGTGTTCCTCACGGATGAGAGCCCAATCTACGACATCACTCGCTTCGCCAACATCCTCTGTCGCTACACCAAAACGCTCAAATGCAGCCTCTCCTCCTGGAAGGTACCGATGCTCTTCTCGTACCTCATCGCCCTCATGGTCCTCTTCGTCATCGACACCCTCAACAGGTTCGGCAAGAACATCAAGCTGCAGTACGACCCCAAAGCCATTATCGGGTACCACGGATCAATGGTCTACTGGAGCCGGATGCGAGCGTCGATCCATATGGATTACGAGCCCATCTTCAAGCCGGACACGGCTATGTGCTCCAGTGCACTCTGGTACGAAGACTGGCACTTTAAGAATATCAAGACGCAGAGGTGATAGCTGAACGCTTTCGACGATAGTGGCGGGAAAATCAAAAATGAGGCTAATTTCAAGATTTATTCTACTGCGAACCCGAAGTCGACTCGGTTCGTTTCCTAGAGCAATAAAGTGAGTTTATAAAAACACAATTTCATTTCGAAGTTAACAACATTATTGTCATTATCATTGCCAAACAATATTATGTATTTAATAACAACTTTTAAGTTACATATGCTCGTGAAATTGACTTGGTGTGATTAAGACTCGCTGCTATGCATGGTAAAATCCTTATATTGAGTGAACACGGATATCTGGAATGCCAGAGGTTAATTTTTCTCTCGGAGATGGAGGACACCTCAGATCTGAAGTACTAGATCGACAAAGCATCTGACAAATTTAAACCGGAAAATTTGCTACTTGACCTAACATTTAGAAAGAATCCAGGTGCCCCCAAATAATTGGGGGGACGTCAAAAATTCAAAGGGCCACCTAAAAGATTCTTCTTCATAATAATTTGAGGAAATTTTTTATGCTCCGTCTAAGTAGTGCTTTGGATTTGAGGAGTCAGTGAAAACCCTTACTTTATCTTTAAGTTGCTGGCACAACTGCAGCGCGACAGTGAACAGGACTAATACTTCGTTGAGCCACGGAATGGAGCTCTCGGCCTGGCACGAGTCGAACTTCATCGTTCCTTGACAGACGAAAATAATGCACTCAATCCTACTGTTGAAAAATGTCAGTTCGCTTACCTTGAACGTTTGTTAGCTGGTACGCAGCGAATATAAGTTTATGGCCTTGGATGAAGAAACTAATTGCCAAGTCCTCAGGCAAATTGGGCGATAATGACTTCATGTTGCGACTCTTCATGAGCTCGTCAATGGGTTTTTTGCGAGGCACCAGTAGGGATGTCCTTCCTCGTTGCAGAGCGTTCAGTATGAGCTTCAGGATGTGGAATACTTCATCTGAGGACTTGAAGCTGCACGAGCTGTCAACGTCGTCAATGTGGTAGATGGCAGTCTGGAGGTGGTTAGCGGCATCTTGCACCTGCTGCAGCTTCCATGGCGAATCCTGCGTTATCGTAGTCCTCTGGACCTGAGGTTGCTGTCGCACCACTTTGAAATTTATGTCCTACAATAAAGGGATTCAGAAAAACCTTATAGAACTCGTAAGAATAACTTACAGCGTGAGTAATACTGTCGCCAGTCAGCGTTACGACGCACTTCAGTTGCTCCGGAGCCGAGGTCAGCACGAACTTTTCCTGCTTCTTCATTTCGTTTTTCACAGGAAACCGATTAGCGCATTCCTGAAATCAAAACCGTTTTTAGATGAAGTGACAGTAGCTCTGTTGTTACTCACGACTAGTATTGCATGGATTTTCTTCAGTTCAGCATGAACCTGGTGGTCGAGAACCCACAAAAACTCCTTTTGCTAAAAATCGATAGAAATTACCCAGAGCGTTCAGGAGACCTTTCTCGGTCCTTACCAAGTTGTTTGCTTCCTCTTCGAGATGATCCATGCCGACGCCTTCCATGTGTGTAGTTTGACGAGTTTGTCACGTCGATTCCGGCACTTTTCTGACTAATTTTCGTTTTAATGTTTAATTCTGATTGAATTTTTGGGATGAAGTGACAACTGTCAAACAAGTTCAGAGACGGACCAGGGGCGGGCATTGAAATTTGAGTCTCAGAAGTTTTCTCAATCATGCAAGTCCCTTTTCCATAAAGTAAGTCAGTGGATAAAACAGCTAATTTATTAAATGTTCAATGGATTATGATGATCCTAACTGATTAAAATTCTTGGATATTTCGATGACTATAGTGTTCATTTGAAATGAACAACACAACCAGCTGTTCAAGTTTGACAACTCGATTAACTTCTCTTGTTTACTTTTGGTCGGATAAAATTTTTGTTTTTAAATAGCAAACAGCCTATTGTGAGCCGCAAAAATGAAATATTGTGCGATTGGTTGTCCGCGGATGTTCGGGGTCAGCCTGTTCAAGCCCAAATGCAAAGCTATGAGATGGGAGTGGGAAAATATCCTTCGAGAAATGGGGCGGCCTGGAATCCCGAAAAGCTTGTATTTCTGCGAGCGACATTTCAGTGTAAGTTTTTTGGATTCAAGTTTCTGAAGCTTAAGGCTCTGTATTTTTTAGAGGTCAGACATCAAACTTAACATCTCTAGGAAGACACTGCATCCTCAGGCGGTTGCGGTAAGTAAACTTACCATGCATTAATTCATAAAAGGCTATTGTATGTTGTCTACGAAACATAAGAGTGTGAGAAAAGTTTGGCATAGTGCCAAAAAAGCCTACGTACTTCATCGCATATTTATTAAACTAGGGATTGATCTGCGACCCTCTGTTACCACTGTTACCAAAAATTTCGTCTAATATAAACAAATTTTGGCTCTCCCGTTTCTCGATCTTACATGAAATTAGGTTTGTCTAATGTTAAGTTCGCGTAATATTAATTATTTCGTCCTCTCCCATGAGATTGCTCCTACGCGAATTCTATTGTATCTCGTCTAGAAAAAATAAGTCTTTGCTTAAATTTGTTGCTAAGGTTGGCAACTTTAGATCAAGCCGAGCGAGTTAAAAAGTCGGAAGCGAGGCCAAAAATAAGCACTGAATAATTTTCCATAGAGGAAGAATATTTTCGTTTTTTATTATTTTCGTTTATTGGTACTCTATACTATGGTAAAATTATTCTTAAATCCTCCCTAAGTTCATACAGGCCCATAGCGGGAAACTTACTACTGGGCTGGTTCATAGCAAGTGCAGTCAAAAATCAATCTTTTCTGAGCCCACTTTTTAGTGCATTTTCATCAATTTTGAAAAAAATGCACTTATGTGTCCGATATGTCCGTCCGTCCGTCCGTCCGTCCGTCCGTCCGTCTGAGTCGCAAAGGCTCCGAAACTATAAGAGCTAGAGATCTGCGGTTTTTTGCATGTTGTCATGTATGGTCTGGAGGGTGGTGGAACCACTTTGGTTTTTCCGAAAAACTGCCTGGGGGGTAATTAAGAGGGTTTTCCCGTTGTATGAAAGTTCCATATACTTCGTCCGATTGAGCTGAATTTTGGATATGTTATACATCATGTCAAATCTAGCAAATGATAGAACGCATGTTTGCCCCTATCACTTAAGGGGGTGGGGTGAGAGGCCTTCGAAGGGGGGAAAAATTTAGTTGCTCCGATTGAGCTGAAATTCAGAATGGTCATGTAAAATTACAATTTAAGCAACTTTTGTTTCGGGTCATGGTCTCAAAAATGTAAAATAATTGACCTTGGGGGTCAATAAGTGGCCATCCACGACTTATCCTAGCGAACTGAAGGGCGAAATTTCAAAGTCAACCGATTGAGCTGAAACTTTGCCAATTGTTAGATGGTATTAAATCCAGCAAAAAACAGTTCTACAGTAAGCCTCTATGACCTAAGGGTGTGAAGCTGAGGGCTCCCAAAGTTTGCATGGGGTATTAATTTTCTAACTCCAATTGAGCTGAAACTTGGGCAAATTCTAGATGACATTAAATTTAGCAAAATATCCTTCTACATTAAGGCTCCATGACCTGGGGGATCAAAGTCAGGGGTCCAATAAGTTTCTACAGTGACGGAATTCGGGACAAAATATTTTCACTTCGACCCAACTTTTGCAACAAAGCGAATTGAAAATGCAATCAAATGCGTTCGTCCCCGACTAAGCTTTAAACATGTTTTTAAAGCCTTTTAGGATTTGAAGGTCACGCAGGTTCCGCATCTTGACAGAGTCAAGAGTTACTCAGTAGCGCTCCCCACTTCATACTACCATACGCGCCATAGCAGTCGCATGTTTAGCTTGCACCAAGAACCCAGTTGAGCAGAAGTTGCCTCATCGCATGTTCGTTACTCAACCGATTTGGCTACCTCTGCCTCTGTGCCAAATTTAAGACCTCTAGATCAAGTGGTTTGAATTAGAGGGTGATGATTGAGTCAGCATGTCCAATACTGTCTGAAACCCTCAAAACCAGAGAAGAATTAAAAAATGCTTTTATGTGTGAAACAATTTCCAATATTAAAATTCCTTTGTAGAGCTCCAATAATACACTTATAGAAAATAAGAAATATCAATATTTGTTCTAGAAAATGCGTAGGATGACTAAACCACAAACAACGCCGCTTTCTGCAGTATATTGCAATACTCTTTATTACGAAATCTAACTTCAATATAAGATTTCTGTCCAAAAACGAATATTCAATTATTATACGGAATATTCGTATTTATGTATATGGCTTTCAAAAAAAATTTTTTCGGCTTAAATCCCCTCCGTTTTCTGCTGGACTAAAACATTTAGTGTCTATCGTTTGTGTACTCTTTGTAGGCATTACCAGCCGCAGCTACCCACGACTTTTCTTTGACGAGCAATGATATATCCCCGGCCATTGCCTTGTTCAGGTTCTCCCAGTCAGATAAAATTGGCCATAGGCAGAAAAGCCCTGTTACAACAAATCCAACGTAAAAGAATGCATACTGTAAAAGAAAAAGCATCAGCTAAACTGCTTCAGTAATGTAAGGAGTGTTGGGAACTTACGCAAGACAAACAGCTTTCGTAGCAACAGCAGCAAATTAAAATTCCGAAAATTCCTAAAAGAAATCCTGGTACACCGAAAATCATGAACGCTTGGTAAGCGTAGAATTGGCCCAACATTTGAGGCAGGAACACATTATACTCCGCATGTTGGTGCAGTCTAGCGGCGGAAACGATAAGCCACAAGGAACATATCTAAGGAATAAGTATATATTTTTGCTGTTCACTAGGTTATGGACACACTTACTAAAAGAAAGGATGTAGCGATTACGGCACACGCTTTCGTTTGCTTTTCCCTCGTCATATTTAAGTCCTGCGGTTAAGTCTTATGGGAGCTTATCGGATTCGACGAGACTTGGTCAAACGTTTCTTCACTTCTGAGCTGAGACTGCTATGAGCATCGAAGGAACAGCACCGCCTGCCTACTGTGCAAAATATAAAAGTGTGCGTTCGGACGTTTGAATATGCGGCTATATAAAGTCTCTTTGAAAGTCTGTGGCATTAGGAGTTTTAGGAAAGGGGTTATGTCACAAATATATGTATTTATCAATAAGGTAGATAGTCAAATATTGGGTCGTCTGAGAAAATGTCTTGATTGTAATAATTTGTTTTTTGATGAAAAGGAAGACCTTGATTGTTGGTTTAAAAAAGCCCGTTTTTCTTAATTGTGGTGTTAGTTGTAGAAAATAGTTCAATGTTTATATTCTTCATGCTTTAGTAGTCAATTAACTGCGGGGTTTCAAAAAAGGACAGTCCGCAGCATTATCTTGATTTCGCATAGCATAGGATTCTCTCACAAATAAACAATGTCGAAGTCGGATTCAAATGACTCAAGCGATTTCCTACTGCAGATGTGTGGGTTTGAAGTGGAAATTTGACTCTTTGTCGGTAATTGTTTTCGCATGGAATACCAGAGCTGCTCATTTAGTCAAAGATTCGTTCTTTAGTTACGTATAATTCTTCAGGAAGAAACACTGCCTTAAGGAACAGAACATAAAAACATAAGCAAGCTTAATATCAATGTCGTCTCTAATTATTTGCTTGAAAGAGTTCAACTATTTATATTAATCTATATCAATACATCGTAAGTAGCCGAAAGTCGTCGTTCGTCCATTTGTAGACTTCCAATGCGGTTTAGGGGTGCTCTGCAAACGAACATTACTCTATTTTATTCCATAAATCCATGCCATCCCGAAAGTCTTAGAATTGACCTGAGTACTTTTTCTTGTTTAAAAAGAGTCTGAATGTTTTGTGATTTCGTGCTTGTGTTATCGGGTGAAAGCAATATCCGCTGCTACTAGCCCGATAACACAAATGAGAAATTACTCAGTAAATAATTTTGCGGAAATTGATGACTCACTTTTTTAGCGAAATTCGGCTTGGTGATATAAACTTGAATCTTATTTGTTTGGAATTGAGTCTGCCTGTGTAATTGTTTTCTTTTCTTATTTGTCGCGTGGATTGGCAATTGTGGTGTTTTGAATCTGTGTTTTATCTTGGCGATATTTCGGGACGCTCCTGGGCCCATCATCAGGTCTAGGCGTTAAAAATACATAAACTTTGGCTCCTCTTTCGTCACTCAGCTTGACTAGATCACTTTTTACACAGTCAAAACGTGTAGCCAGTCGACAATTTAGACCTGATGATGCTCTGAGCAGGACGCAAAATATCGTCAAGAAAAAGTGAATAAAACACTGATTTTAAACACCACAATTAATTCGTGTTATTTCGTAGTTTCATAGTTTTCCTCTCACAATCAAAAAAAAAAAAACTCAACCTATAATCTCAAAATTATCTTAAAATCTTATCCTAAATTATCTTTAAAAATTCAAAAAAGGATGTTCTTTGGAAAATGTCTCAGAATTAAACGGAATGTGTTAGTATCCGTATTAAACGTTTTCATGTCAGATTCCATTAAGAATCATATCATTTAAAGGCAGTTTTATTCAACCACGCGGTCGCGCTTTTAAACTTGACACATGTCAGCCGCTTTAATTCAAGAAAAATTATAATGAATGAATTGCGGCTGAGTTCTCAGGTCAGCTGAGATCAGCTGTTTCCGCGTTTATCATCAAATAACCACCGCGACAGAAGCAGGAGCTAATTTGTTTCAAGAACATAAGTTTTAAGTTTGAAGCATCGACGAGAGGAAAACTTTCTTCCAATGAATAGTGAAACGGGAGAGTTCAAGTGCCCTAATTACTTAATGAAAAATGCACTGTGCAATCTGTGTGGCTTCTATTACAAAGCCGATTCCTCCTTGCTCAAGACGATTCCAAAGTCAAACCTAGAGATACTCCAATCAATTTTTAGTGAAATAGATTTAGCTGTAGACACGGATTACGCACCCGTAAAATTTTGCTACAAGTGTCGGACTGCTGCATCAGAATATAAAAATCGCAATCGCACTTTTGCATCAAAATATATTGCAGAATGGCTTCCGATAACTGCAGAAAACCATGAACCCAGTACGTGTGTCTTTTGCTTCCTCAAACAGCACTTTTTGCACTTGTCTACATCCTCCAAATACAAATACCAAAAGTGGCAGAGGCAAACATTTTCCAATGTTGTTTTTCATCGGCATGAGATGAATTTGAGAAATGAGGTAGGAAGAACTTACTATGAAATTTCAAATTCTAAATATGCTTATTCGTAAAAAAAACTTTAATTCAAACTGTCCAACAGCCTGTGAGGAGAAATAACCATCTAGGCCCTGGAACAAAGCTGTCCTTAAGTTATTTGTGAGAGGCCTTCAATGTGATGTTCTCTCAATGTTTCCCTAGGATTGAGCTGAGCTTCGTCCAGGGCCGTTTTTACCTAGAGCATGGTAAAAGTGGAAAAAAAAAATTTCCATGCTCTAGGCGTTTTTACCATATGGGTACTTTGGAGAGTGCCCAGGGCCTTATATTTTAATTTTCAATGGGTCTTTATAAAGTTTGAATGCCCCAAAAATATTTCTGGAGCCCCTGAAAATTCAAGAGGCCCTCTAAAGATTCAATGGGTCCCTATAAAGTTTTCAAAAATTAAAAAACTGCTTTCATTGCTTTCTTTTATTTTCACCTGATATTAACTTTTAAACTAACATCATCTTTTATAATTAGGGCCTTTGATCCAATGCTACTGCGATATTTTCAATAATTTAAAGCTGAAGAGGGATTCAGTCGTTGCTTTTGATTATTCGATTCTAAAAGAAGCCTCAAAATATGTATTTCTTGTTTTAAATTTTTGTAAAACTTTAAAAACTTTCGCGCCTGCAAGAGGCTTTTAAAGAAATAAATTCTTTAAACGCTTCAGACTATTATGAGATCTGTCCTGTTTTTTTCCTACTTAGTTTTTATTTAAAACTATAATTAGATATGTTTATAGAATTGTTTTTTAAATATGACATAAAAGATGCTTCAAAAATGTGTTTAGTAAAAGTTGTGTAAAGGAATGGGGGCCCCAAAAGTAAGAGTGCCCAGGGGCCCCTTCGATTGTAAACACGACCCGGCTTTCATCAAAGCAATTTTTGTCACTGAATTTTCTTTAGACCATGATGCTGTAACAGACAAACTAAATGTCTTTTTAAATACATTTGATTTAACAGAAGGTTCTCGGTTCCTGAATAAAAACAGCCTAGATTTTTTGTGCATATTTATTACTATTGTTATCGTTGTGAAGCTTGTGTACCAAAGTTTTAAAAAAATGGGAAATTTTGTGATATTGTTTTGATGCTTATGGAAATATATCTACATATCTAGTAATGATCACTTCAGGAATAACCAATCAGTAAATAACTCTGGCTGGGAATACTTTTAAATATTTGCAAAAAAAATTTCAATTCCAAACTGTACAAAAACTAGAATAACTTTATTTTTTATTTTTTGCAGCTCCGACCCGATTCCAGCTTCGAGGTACCGCACATGCAAGACAATGGTGGAGCAATGTCACACGTTATAGATCTCTCAGACTCTGATGAAGAATCACACAGAAGCAAGGAATTTTCAGATTTGGACGCTGAGCAAGGAGCTCTAGAAATTCCCACGGAGCCAAGAAGGGTATGTTTGGTTTAGTTACAATCTAATCCTGGTCAATATTAAAGCGAGGCAGACTGACATATCTGTGCATTTAGCTTGAAAGTTTAATTGAGTTTAATGGAATTGCCTTTCGAAACGTTCAGGGATTTAGTGAATCCCTGGCCTTGCCGCGGTCAGATATCAGAGAACAGTAAATTGAAGCTTTAGAAATAATGGAGATTTCGTCGAGGATGGTCGTTTTGAGTGTTTTCTGCTTATTGAAATTTTTGGTGACTCCTTTAGGGGCCAGGTTGGATCTCCTTTTCGCAACCAAAGAAAGTTTTTATTTGGAAAAACTAGATATTCCTATAAAGGGCAGCACTAGGATAAATATTTGCTCATTTCTGTCATCTGATGACTATTCGGCCGCAAGAGTAATCGCTCATCTCCACAAAAACTTCGAAAACAAGAGCTTTGAAGTTTACTCAGACATTATCGTGTTCTCAGAGCTCACGATTGTAATAGCTGATGGATCGAAGCCAATTCAGGTTTGATTCTCGATTTTTAGACTTGAAGCCTCCTAGGTTTTCCTTTCAGTTGATTTTGTGGAAGGCAGTTAGGATAAGCTCCAAAGTCTTGGTCATAGCTCCATTTTTCCCGACTCCACTGATCAACGTTTTCTTCGAGAGCGGAATATTTGACGTGTTGATTCTGGTCAGAGATACGCTATGGACTCTCAACTACTTCAACAAATCCATCTACGAAGTGGAAACTTTTGATGATAAGCTGAAGGACCTGCACGGCTACAACTTAATCTTAACCACCTCCAACTATCTGCCTCTTACGTGGTTTGACGAAATAACTCTCGAAGTTTTTGGTCCTGCAGTGACGCTGGCCCAAACATTCGCAGAACAGAGGAACTCTTCGTGCTCCGTTAAAAAGCAACCTCAACATTACTTCGTATCGGAGTTTGAAAATGGGGACATCAACAACTATTTTGAAATGATAGCACCTCCCGATTTGATGACCAGTTTTGTGTGGCTTCAGGGCCAGAGCGGAGGCTGCGTGATTCTCAAGAAAAACGATCCAAAAACTTTCATAGAAATCATCTTGAGTCCATTTTCTCCCATGATCTTCTACGTTTTCGCTGCGGTTGTGCTTGTCCATGTCTGCCTAATCGGGTTTTTGAGCCATCAATGGAATTCCAGAATCCTGTTCCATTTCTTCAGAGCTGTTTTAGGGCAATCTGAAGGCGTGGGGCCTCGACTCCCAAAGCGATATGAAGCTCTTACTTTCCTAAGTTTTGAAATCTTCGCCTTCATCCTGTCCACAGCCTACATTTCCATAGTCATATCGCAGCTCACTTCTCCTGGGTTCGGCCCATCCATCAAAACCTTCGAGGAGCTCAATCGTTCCACGACGGTGGTAACCACTTACCCAAACATTTACAACATTATAAATAAATTTTACGACCCCCACTTTGCCAGCCACTTTGAAGTGAAAGATGATTTCTTCGACAGAGACGAAGTTCCTACCACTATACCCTGCTCAGTACTGAAGACTTTTATCCCGGGTTTAACAAAAACTCTTCATCTGCTTCCGAACCAGCTTTACGCTCTGAAAGAAAAACTCTTTGTGACAGCTCTATCTATTCACGTAACGCCAAAGAAGCCGTTCCACGACTTGTACCAACTCCACATCCACAGGTTCTATGAGACAGGCTTATGGGCTCACTGGACGGAAACCAGCGAGAGGACCTTCAACCACCGGTTTTTCGGGTCAGTTTGGGCTCTCAAGAATCTCCATGACGACGACTTGGTTTTGAATTTTGCCGATTTCGAGCACATTTTTCTACTATTTTTCGCTGGTCTCGGAGTTTCTTGCGTCTTTTTTGGACTCGAGGTGGCCTTGGGACTCTTTAAAACAAATCAGTTGAGGCGCAACTTGAGGCTTCGTCGTTAGTTTTAAACGACTTTTGGTGTTTTCTATCTTCTTTACGTGTTTTACAAAATACTTTTTATCTCCTAAATACATTTTCTTGTTCTGCTTGTTGATGTACGCGGTTCTCCAGAAATTGGTTGGGAGTAATTTTCCTAAAAAGACGAATGTGGACATTATTTCAAAAGTACCCTGTCCTCTTGGAGGTAAATTCTTACGATAGGAATAAGATTTTCTTAAAATTTGAATAAAAAAGCATTCCACAATAAGGACTGAATATTGTTTATTGTGTTCTGTATTATATTTCAAGCAGCTTCAAAGGAGGGCTTTGTTTCATATAAATCTCCGGAAAATAATAGTATTTTTAGCATTCCATCTCCATTTTCCTTTCTCAAAAATTCTAGGGTAAGAAAATGAAAGATTGAACGATTGAAACTTAACCAAATCTGATTTTTTCATACTGTGCGGGGTATTAAATCTAAAGAGGCCAACCAAAAATGAAACTTAATTCTAGGGTTTTTTTACAAGCTCCATGGCAGGTGGTAAAGTTTCTAATCAAATTTTATCAATAGCTGTAGGAATTTTTTCTAAACAACAGTCACATAGTATACCTTCAATTCAGGGTTCAATTGAGCTTCAGGAAACAAGCAAGACTCCGGGCTCTCGAAGGGCCAAATATACCTGCAATTCAGGGTTCAATTGAGCTTCAGGAAACAAGCAAGACTCCGGGCTCTCGAAGGGCCAAATATACCTGCAATTCAGGGAACAAGCAAGATCTTTCTTCAACAATTTTATTACAACACGTTAGCTTTATTCTGCATCTCTCAAACAAGTGAAGTCTTTACAATAATTTTGATTTCGTGGCCTCCTTTGATTCACGATCAATTTTTTAAAAATTTTTCTGGGCTGCCTTATCTTTGCGTAGCAACACATAGTCAACTATTTGAACGGGTGAACTTTATCAAAAGAACTTAGAATTAGATAGAATAGAAATCACGAGGTTTTCTTAGATTGTTAGATCAGTGCTTTCAAATGTTGACGTAAAATAACTTTGAAGTGAACGTCGTTAAGCCCTTGAAGATAACATCGAGCGATGTCATGAAATTTTAATTTTCAACAATAAAAAAATGTTGGTTTAGTGTTACGTTTGTAATCAAAACCTCATAAAACTAACATACGGTAGTTTTTCGAGCCCTAGACAAGTGGAAGGACTTCATTAGATTACTTACAATGGCGGTGTACTTAACGTAAAAAACACTCGGATATGCAGCCTCATTAAGAGAGTCAATAAAAATTCAAAATATTTTTAGAAGCCTCTTTAAATTTTAAGAGGCCCATTATAAAGTCAAGGGAGCATTCTTTCACTTTTGGGCCCCTCTTAATTTTAATGAACCTCATCTTCAAAAATAAGCGGGCTCCCAAAATGTTCCTGGGGTCTCAAAACATCAAGACTCATACAGATTGAAAGACCGCTTTTTAAAAAATTTTGCGCCTACAGCGGGATATTTTACTCTTATTACTTTCTTTTCTTTTGACCAGATATTAACTTTTAATCTAACATCACCTTTTGTAACTAGGTCTTTTGAGATACATACCCAATGCTACTACGATTTTTAAAACAATTTTACGCTGAAGAGGGACTTAGTAGTTGCTTTTGATGATTCTATTCTAAAAAGAAAAACTTCAAAAATCGGTTTTCTCGTTATGAATTATGGGAAACCTTAAAGTTTTCGCGCCTGCGGGCCTGTTAAAAGAATAAATAGGTACTAAAAACGCTTTAAAAACATATGTAGGTGAGGGAGGCCTAAAAAGTTAAAGTGCCCAGGGGCCCCCTCGATCGTAAACACGGTCTGGCCGGACGGGTCACACACAAAGTACCAACCGCCGTCTGTCGGATGAGTCCGCGGATGCCGCTCTTTTGTTTTATTCTACGCCTGTGTGCAAAACGTCATCTTTATCAGCTGATACTTCTCCGTTATACTTACTAAATAAGCAGCTTTTTCGTGACTGGTGTAATTTTGCCTCTTTTAGCAATAAAAAAGACCAAAATGGCTTCTTTTAAGGACCATAAGAAAAATAAAATTGAAGTAAGATGGATTTGAGAGATATTTGTTGTTCCTAGATACCACCATCCGAGAAAAAACTAATTGAATGTTTTTTATTTTAGTTTGAAAGCGGAATTCCAAAACAACAAGTTGCGAGCAAAAGCACGAAATACAAGAAACCACCTCAGGATAACAACAGCAAATTTATGGAAGACTTCGAACCCTCTTTGAGCGTCCGTGAGCTTCGGTAAGTAAACCATATTAGAACGTCTATTTTCGCTGGCCCTCGCAAATTTGAAATTTTTAAACTGCTCAGGAGAGGCCAAAAGTAACTTTTCACAAGTAGCAAAGTCCGAAGCTCTCAGAAGTAGGTACGGTAGACTGGGGTTTCTAGCATATGGACATACTCATATATCTTTATAGTATAAGTTGAGATATTTTTTTTCATCACTCGGGAAGCAAATTACTGACCATCTGTCAAATTTACTTTGCTTTTCTCGCGATAAAAAGTCCTATACGCTACCTTGCGAGTTAAATGAAGTATTTCTGCCCTCGAGAGGTTACTGCCCTCGCTCCTACGTCGCTCCGGCGGTCAAAATCCCTCTCTGGCAGAAATTTTCATTTTCCTCCCTTTGGTGCACAATTTGTCTGATAGCTGAATGTTCCGAACAAGAGACAAGCTTTCTTCCTGCTACAGGCTCGGAAAAGAAGCTCTCTGCATCACAAAAGCGCTCTAAGCATAACATTGTTGAATGGGATCACGAAAATTCTTCAGTTTTGAGTGAAAAACCCCAAAGAGACGAATTTGATACTTTTGCAGAAATGATTTCCCTACGACTGAGAAAGCTGAAGTCACGCAAAAACGCAGTTACCAGTATGCATCTGATGCAAAAAATAGTTTTTATAAAATGGAGTTGAGCGAGATAGAAAGTGAACACAAATAATATCGATTGAAAGTAATTTGACAAATAAAATTTTGACTAAACAGAAGCTTTTTGATAGTTTCAATTTCTCTTAATTTTTCTTTTCTCTCCAAACCTCACAAAGATGGACGGAAAATTGTTTAGAATAGTTCACGAAAATAGGATCTGAAACCTAGGAATATTTTTATTGGTGATTTTCTATTTTTATTGCAGGAAACACCAACGGAAAAGTTACAGTGAGGCTAAGATTCCCGTCACCAAAGTCATTGGCAGCATGTATGATGAAAAAGGAGTACTCCGAGATAATCAGATTGATTTGTGTGACTGTCTGAGCACAACCTGTCACGGTTGTCACTTCCCATGTCCGTCCTGCAAGTCCCCAAAGTGCGGATTCGTTTGCCGATGCAACCGCAAGTGGATGTACGAGCACATTGAGTTTGATGGAAAGGACGAGATCATCAAGAACCCACTTTACAAGAGTTTTAACTACTAACCCTCTGTGTTTCTTTGTAATAAATAAAAATGGATGTCATTTTAAAAGGTTGTCTTTCATGAAAGCCATATCTTAAGTTCTTTATTGACAGTATTTAATGAGACAGTAAAACTGTTTTTGATACACATATACAGGTCCGAAATAAATAGGGTCTCGTAGCCAAATACGTAAGTACACGAAGAAAGGTTACGTAGTATTTTACAAAATAATTACTTTACATAGAAAATCTTACTTTACAACTTAAGCTTAAAACCTAGATGTTTGTTCCCTAATTTGGCACAAATCCTTAGAGAGTAGGCAATTTTCTAGTCGCTCTTAACTCTACTGCGTTACGTCTACGGTTTAATGACACTTGAAGACTAGAAACATACGTTATTTCAATTTATTCAAAACCAACTTCTCTGGGGTTAAATATAAATAATTAAATTCAAGAGGCAAGAGCACTTCTTCGTCCCGAGATAGTGCAATAAATAAGAGAGCGAAATCAAGAGTTAGAATAATCCTCGTTCCTTTTTAAGCTTATTTTGTTTCCACTGCGGAAGTTGCTCGAACTCGAGTCTCGTCACGCCCAAGGCAGTTTCAAGATCGTCGTCGGTTAAGTACAGCTCCAGTCTGGTGGGGTTCACTGCCTCCGGAAGGGGTCTCGCGAGCAGCTCGTCCAGTGAGTAGGTCTTCCTTTCGAATGTCGATAGGGTCTCTGCTATGGTCATAATCTCTGTGCTTCGGCCGTCCTGGAAATAAATTTACATAGGTAACTAGGAGTCTTGAAGAATACAGATCTCTAAAAACTTCTTTCCCGCCACAAAATGTATCTACTTTCGAAGACAAAAATCATCTTTTACCCTTTAAGATCTCTATTATTGAGGACAAAGTGAACCACATTTAAATTTCACGTACCTGAATGTTAATTTCGGTGACATCCTCGTGGTCGTCCCAGGAGGGAAACAGACACTTAAACTCCTTAGGCTCCAGTCCCGCCCACACGATGAACCCGCTCTTCTCGAGCTCGGGCACTGCCTCGTCTGCGTCCCTCTTTGCCGTCCAGTAGGCCTTGGCGGTCTTCAGGGCGGCAAACTTCTCCGCGTTCCATCGATTCTCGCCACTTCGGTTGTCATTGTTGATCGCTTCTGCGGGGTCTACCGGCTCCTCCACGTTCGGCCACCACCCGTACCACAGCCACAGCGAATGCTGGTTGTCAATCATGAAGGTGGTGGGCTGACGAGCTTTGTACAGAAGCCGCTGGTGGAAGGGGTAGGCGGATGGTTTATCTTTCATCCGGAAATTGTCAAGAATCTCGCAAGCTTCGAAGGCACCGGAAGTCGATGAAAAGTGGAAGATCCTGGGACTGGCGAGGAACTTGAGGTCCGACTTTAGAAGGCTGTAGTATGATTGTCTGTCTCCCTCCAGCAGGCTCAGGAACGCTTCGGGCTCGTCTCCTTCTTCCACCTCCGTCAGTTCGGGAGATTTGGGGAACTCAGGATACTGCTTCTCCACGATCGTCTGGGCCACCTGCTGGGCCGTTTTGCGGGTGTGCTCGAGGCTCTGACACCCGTGCCAGACCACGATGCAGCCGGGTTTCACGAGCAGCAGGCTTCCCCGCGACCGGAGCTGGCGCTTGTGGCACGGAACCTCCGTCAGAATCGCCTCTTCGGGACAGTTCCCGGATAGGAGGTACAGCCGCACGTCCCTCGTCTCCTTCTGCGTCTTGTGCACAAACATGACCTTGAAGAGCCGCACAAACGCCGTGTTCTCCTCGCCCTGCACGATCCTCAGCTGCGAGCCCTTCTCCTTGTCCAGCTCGACCGTCAGCAGGGCCACCGTTCCCTTGTCGTTCTTGGACGCGTCCACGCCGTGCCAGCAGAAGTACGTGCACCGGTCCCGACCCACAGTGGCTCGGTTTGAGATTTTGCCAGAAAGCTCTCTCACCGTTATGGACAGACGGTAGATCCAGCGGATGGCGTAGCTCTCGTCAGCGTAGAAGTGGCAGAAGTCGTCCTCTTGCTGGATCTCCTCGAAGGACTCGTCCACCGTCCGCCACTTCTTGACGGACTCCGTGAGGACGTCAAAATGCCGCATGGTGTCGGTGTCGTAGAAGAAGTCCCCTCGGCCCAGACTGGAGTTCTCCAGGACCAGGTTCGGCTCCTCGTACGGGAAACCCTCGAACAGCTGCTCGCCGTCCGGCACGCGGATCTCGCTGTCGCCGAACGCGAACAGATCGTCTTTAGGCTGGATCGTGATGTCCGGCCAGTCCTGGAACTTCTCCCGGAACAGCACCGTCTCCATGTGCTGCGAGACCTTCGCGAGCAGGAACCAGGAAGGCTTCTTTCCGGCAACGAATCCGGGCTTCCTACCGCGTCCGTTCCCGGCTATGAGAGAAAAGTTCGTCGGGTTGATGTCACAAGTCTCGTCGTAGTTCAGGCTCGTCTTCTCCCACATCTCCACAGCCAGGTCTAGGGTCGTCTTACGTTCCTTGTTGGTCGCGTTCTTGCCGCTCCAGACGTACGTTTCGCTCCCAAAGTCAAACACGAGCGTCCTCGTCGGCTCCAGCATCTTGATCCTTGGGATCTTGCCCCAGTACTCCTTCACGGGGTGCAGCTCTTGCTTCACGAGCTCCCAGACCCTCGTTGTCTCGAGCAGACAGGTTTCGAAGAGCTCGTCCTCGTCCGCGTGTCCGGCCTTTGGTATCATACCCGTGAACGGAGTCTCAGCTCCCAGGAGGGTCCAGAAGTCGGAGGTGCTGTCGGACGCGCTGACGGAGGTCAGGGAAGCCGCATGACACCCGAGGTCTCTGTCACGGATGATCACGGCGCAGATGTCCTTGCACTTGGACTTCTCGATCACATTCGCTTGCTCCCCCACGAACGAGTAGAGTTTGTATTTGGTCACGAGGATGAAGCAGTCGCCCTCGTTAAGACTGGACACTGAAGGCCTGACCAGGCGGATCTGGATATGTCGTCGACCCTTCACGTGCAGGAGCATCTTGGGCTTGAAGGGCAGCAATGACTGGTTCGTGGGCTGAGCGTGGCTGGACTTGAGGCTCACGTCTTTAAAGTCCTCCACTGATTCGAGACCGGCTTTGGCTTCCACCGAGAGGATGTCCTTCTTTGTTACTGGAATAAAGGAGAGAGGATGATGATAATTTTTTATCGTTTCATATCCTCTTATTTTGTTTTTTTCAGTATCATTATTTTTAAAATCATTTTTCGACAAAAATGTATTTTATAACAGCTTGATAGGAGAAAGGATATCGAGAAGTTTATTCAGGTGAGTTTTCAAAAAAGAAAAATAAATTAATCGTTCGAAAACTATTTTCTTCAGAGTAAACAGAAAAACATATTTTTCTTGACGATTTCCTTAGTTTCCAACACCCACTATAAACTTTGAAACTTTTGTGACTCAGATGGACGGACAGACAGATTCAAATTGTCTGAGATGAAAATTTACGAAACGAATCCCAAATAGGAGGTTTTTCAATTTGAGGCCTTTTAACTTGTCTTGAGACCTTCTCGTTTGATGAAGAGTTTATTGATTTTTGGTTGAATTTTTTTTAAGGTCAGGTGTGTAAATTAAGTAAATAAATAGAATTGATTTTAAAGGTGCTTACAATTTTCCAGCTTGATACGTTTCAGCTCCTTTTCGGCCACCCCTGTCAGCGACTCATTGTACTCGTTCTTAAGATCCGACCGAGCTGCCAGCAGCTTGAGAGGATTCCTGGAACTCGGTCTTCCTTTTGGCCTCTGGGGCTGCTTGCGCTGCACTTTGAGCCGCTCCGTGGCCGTCACCTGATCCAAATTTATGGAAATTCCATTCGAATCTGCCGAAGCTCGAGTGAAAAAGCTGTTGAATGTTTCGTCGTCGTCCGGCTTGAAAACAGACACGTTTCGGATTTCATTACGGGCCCTTTCTTGCGAAACAATTGACGTCTTGAATACACTCATTGGCGGATATCTCGCTTCATCACTCTTGCTGAATGGAAGCTTGCTTGACTCTGGCGTGTTTGTTACACTTGGCTTGTCGCTGTTCACACTAGGCACTCGGGTTTTCCATTCTTCGCTGGCGCTCTTTATTTTTTCCAGGCGATCCGATATGTTGTCTTTGAACACCAAGTTGGTTGTGTTTTTTGCTTGAACAGATGTTTTCTCCTCCAGTGATTTGAATTTCGTGAATCGGTGCTGCAATTAGTATTGGTTTTAATTAACACACCTAATTGATTTTGGACTGTGGAAATGCATTTTGGTAATATTATCAAAGCTCCAGACTGCTTCGGTTGTTAAAAATATTTAATGGGAACAGATGAGAATCTTGGAGACTCTTAAAGTTTCCCTTCAAGCAGAAAAATTTTCATTTTCAGTCTTTGCTTCAATAAGTCTACGTTTTCACAATTTCATGCTAAGCAGAATTAATGAGACTCGTCAAAGTAACAATAGAGCTTCGCTTTGCGAGTCTAGAGGAATCTTAACACACACACTCACGTTGTTCTCTTGAGGACATTCGTCGACAACGTCTTTTTTCGGTATCCTCTTGCGCCAGTCGTCCTCGCCGCTCTTCTGCAGCTTGGCTAGTCTCTCCGCAATGGAGCTGCTCTTAGCCAACGAGGTACCCTCAGGTCGCATGCTGTCGTTCTGCAAATCAAAAGTCGGTTATCAATGCACTTTTGCAACCAGCTGCGGGGAAGACTCACTTTCAAAGAGTTGGGTAGATAGGCGTCTAACGAATTTCTCCTCTGCAGAAGCGCTTCTTTGCATCCGGGATCGAGTGAGTCAGGGGAAATTGAGGCGGGTTGACTCCCTCTTCGTTGGAAACTTGAATGAGATTAACAAAATTGCAGTGATTGAATAAAAATTAATTACGATATCTGCGTTTTGCTCGCGTTCGACAACAAAACACACTTTGAAGACTTCACTTTAACAACGCGAATGAACTCGAGTCTGGTGATTTCAACACACACAAAACTCGTTTCTCGCCCGTACTCTCTTGTACGAGAATGAACGCCCATTCATACCAATTGTGCAACTTCTACACAATGGAGGCTCAACCATATGTCTAGCTTCGTGTATCGACTGACTGCGGGGAAACCTATGCGTGTGTTGCCATTGAAACTTCGCTTTCGTGTGCATTTCAAGTGCAGCTTCGTGATTCCAAGTCCTTTTTAGACGCGCACGCCGCCGACAGTTGAAAGTATGGGGGAAGACGTTAACTTTGGGCATGTTGTCTATGGGTGGATTTTAAATATGCTCTTTAAAGGGGAACCACAATTTATGGCCTCACTTCCAACTGCCTCGTTGAAGGGGTTTTTCTGTTATGGCAAATTATACAGACATATCTGGGCTGCGTTTTCCGCATACCGTTTAGAGACTCCCCTATTAATTAATGTACCAACCATTTATAGCCTTGAGTTGCTTTAAAATGGCCAATTTGAAGAGATTTTTGCTAAAAGAAGGTCTCAGATTAGTTTATATTTACGAACAAGCATGTTTGAACCTATAATATTTGACCATTTCATGTTTAGGAGTTTGCTTTGTTTTGATGTCCTTGGAACACAATATGCACTCATCTGTCTCTTTAAAGATTTTAAAGTACTGAAGTATTTAATTCAACCAAGACATCACACACTTACTTAGAACTGGTTTGGGGTCGTAAAATTTATAAGAGCGAAATCCCTGACGAGAACTTCAAAGCTAATATTTTGACTTACCAAAGACTAGCACTACTATCGAAGTTGGAGCTGCCGAGCGGCTCCGGCTTCTTTCGCGACTCCTTTTGCCGCAGACAGGTGGCTTCTTCGCACATGTTTCTCAGCACTTGCGCCAAGTTCTTGCTGCTTTTGATGTGTTCGTCGACTGCTTGCGAAGAGCTCTCCTTATCACTGACACTGGCAGATGTTTTGCTCTTTTTCAGATTGCTGACGGTGGCGTGGCTTGACTTCTTGAGGCGAGACATGAGCTCCGAATTGAGCCCACTCTGCAACATTCCGAGTTTCGAGTTGGGTGGATTCATTTTTATTGCACTTAGTGGTGGTTTAGGGATTGTTGGTGTTCTGTCTGAAGGTGCACAATCTATGAGAAAAGTGAGTTTTAGATAAGAGTCGATAAGACTAAATACCACAGTGGACTAGCGTGTTTATGGTCAAGCACCACAACACGTAAACGCTAGTCCACGGTACACAGACTCGTTTCACAAGACATTTCCCGAGCGAGACCTTCGCATCCGCCACCCACACAAAGCACCATTTGCCACTACTTACTCATGGTTCAAAATCAAATTAAGTAATGCTTAAGTAATTCGTCAAAGGCAAGTAAACTGTGGCGCAACTCAGAGGAGGTGAGGAGAGCCGCTATTTCGTCAAAACCTTTGGCCAGCGGCGCGAGTACTTTTGGAGAAGCTGCCTTCGTTCGAGCAAAGAGTTTTCTCTTTTTGGAGCTGCGGGGGTCCTCTCTCTTCTCCTCCCTTCGCTTCTCCCCCGAAGGAGCGACTTTGGGAGCTCCCCTCGATGTTACGAGGGACGAGAAAAATTTGAACTTCTCAACGAAACTTTGGTTAGCGGGGTCTGGGTGGTTGTTAAAGTTAGTGAGCAGCTCCATTTGGCATCAAGCAGACACTTACCTGGTTCTGAGGTGGAAGTGGTGTCCTTCGGAAGCTCCGGCTTGGGCTCGGACAGCTTCTGGATTAACTTAGATGGCGACGGGACTGAAAAAAGAATCGGATCATTACTTACGGGCTATTTTTTATAAAAAATTAAAACAGAAAAATAAACAAAATACTCAAACTTCTTAGAAATATTTGAACAGGTTTACCCAAAAGCTTCAAAGACAACTTAAATTTTTTTTTGAATCTCACGTTAAAAATAAAAATAAATTTGGTGAAAAATACGTAAAAGAAATAAAATAAGAGGTTAAATAAATACTTTTCCCCAAAATATAGCTATTGGTGCCCCAGAAGGAATTTTTTACTCAACCCGCATATTATTTCAGAACCTCAGAAAAATTAAAGGTTTTCAAATCACTTGTCTTGTTTGTTCCCACTCAAATATTTCTCCAACGAACTCGCGAAAATCCATCAAGAGTTACCTGGCTTGTCCAGAGCCAGCTTTTTCTCGAGGCTCTTTTTAAGCTCGGCCTGCTGAAAAAGCCCTATCCTGGCCTTCACACTGTTCGAGCGGGCCACCGTGCTCCTGCTCTTGGCACCCCCCTCATCACTGATGCTGGACTCGCTGCAGCCTCCTTGCTCTTTGGTGTCTGACATTTCCAACGAATTTTCAAAGCTCATGCAACAACTACTGTTATTTCTGACTAGAGGTGGCTTATTCGTTTCATCTATTGCTTTACTCGTCTCAACTCTACTGCATTACGGAATTTTTTAATTCATCATCACTACTTAGTCTTCAAAGTTTTCGGTATGCAGTGACTTGTTCCGAAAAGCGGATGGTATTTTTAGATTTTTGAGATAAAATTGAAGCTAGTCTATTTCTGGACACGCGAATAAACGTTCCACGGCGAGCCTGGGACTCGAGAACGTGTTTACGACAACAACGGCCAAGTGAGACTGTTTTAAGGGAAAACTCAATAAAATTCAAAGTAGCGTAGCCAAGACGTGGGACAAGAGCCAAGAGAGAAGCGGCTGAGAAGCGAGAATGCCAGTCGTTGTACGGACGTTGGCGCTTTTTGCGGCTTTTATTGCCGGAGAGTTAAATAAATAAACACAAGATCGGGGCCAGTTCAATAGGCAAGCGATCAAATTGGACGTATGGGGCAGTGACGTAGCTGAAGAGAGGAAGTATGGACAAGACCTCCCTGATTTGCATCTTTTTTTAAATTTAGAAATAGTTTTAGATTGGGAAGCTTAGAACTTTAGAAATGTTAGTTTTCTTAGTAATCAGAATTTGGAAGCCCAAACCTCAAAAATAATTCTTAAGCTGACTGAGCGAAGAGCCTTAGCTGTGAACTCCCTTAGTCCCTAACAGGTAAGGCAATCCCAATCGACCAATATACAGGAATTTACGAAATTGCGGAATTCAATTTATTTTTTGAAATCTGATCAGATAAAGTTTAGAAATTGAGAGTTTTTGAGTATTACAGAATTCAGAGAATTCAGAAGATCGTCATGAAATCAGACCTCGAAAAGCTTAGTATCATTATTCAAGTTTCTTCAAAGACTCAAGTGACAGTAAACTTAACAAAAAGGGCCACTTTAAGATAACTATCACTAAAGTTGTAAACTATCACTTGGTTCAAGACTTGGCTACGCTGCTGGAATGGTGGGTTAGTTCAAGCCTCGAAAACAGCAAATTTAGTCAGTGCACACGAAAACGGGCCAGAAAGGAGCGTCTCTCACCTGTTCAGGACATCGGCGGGGAACTGCTGCACCTTCAGACCCACCTCGCGATCCTTTCGGACGAAGAGGGGCTGCTTGGCGAGCGTCCCCAGCGTGATGGTGCGTTCCATGTTCCGCACGCGCTCCTGCACCGACACTAGGGGCAGCTCCATGGTCTCGGGACTGTTGTGGGCCACGTCTACCGGCTCCGAGTTCTCCAGCGACCGGCTTCTCTCGAGCACCAGGTTCTGCTCAAACGGGTCGATCACGAGACTGCGTCGCTTGGGCACGTCAGACCTCAGGATGGGTCTCCCTAGATCGTCGCTGTCGGAGTGGATCTCATCGCGACTCGACTTGCGGGACGACGACTTGAGGATGGGCCTCACCGCCTCCTCGAACGACAGGTCGCTGTCTCTGCCCTCCACCGAGATCTTCTTCTTCAGAATGGGCTTCGGGGCCGCGCTCACGAGATACGAGTCCTGCTTCAGAATGGGCTTGATCTCAAAACACTGCTCCTCGTCCTGCAGATCCACGAGGTCCACAGACTCTAGCACGCTTTGAGTAATCAGCGAGATCTTGGACTCGCTTACGAGCGTCAGACTGTCCTTTTTCTTCAGGATCCCGTGCCAGCTGTCCCTCTCGTGGCTGGACTGCTTCAGAATCCCGTGCGCCTCCTCCAAGCTGTTGCTCCGGATGTTGTTCGTGAACCGCGACTTGTCAAAGCCGTTCGAGAAATACAGGTTGTATCGACTCTCGTCCAGAGAGCTGCGTTTCTTGAGGATCCCCTGCTTCTTGCTCTTGCTGACAGCCGAGTCCAGCACCGTGATCGGAGACGTGCTTCCGGACGACCCAGACTCCTCCTTGCGCTTCAGAATCGAGACAATGTTCTTCTCCGACTCCCTGGGGGCCTCCACAGTCTTCTTCTCGGGCGTCTGCTTCACGGATCGGTCGAGACTCCGACACCCAATCACGCGATTCTTCCTCTCCAAGTTCGGGTGCGCCTCCAAAGTCGGACTTTTCAGCAGCTTGTTGAACTTGGACGTCTCGCTGCCACCGGAAAAGGCTATCGTCAGGAGGTCTTTTCTCGAAACGTGGTCTGTGATTCGCCTGGTGGATTGCTTCTTCACAGCCCCACTCGCCTCGTTCGTCTTCTTTGAGCTGGTTGAATTTTCTGCTAAAAGAAAAGGCTTTTAGAGGGAATTTAAGCCACTTTGAGACCCTTTACCTATATTTTCTCTTTCAAAACCCGGCACTCTGCTCGAACTGGACGCCACTCGCTTCTCTGACTTGTCTTTATCAGCTTTGCTTGACGTTTGAGACTTGAATATAGAAAAAACTCAATTAGATAAAACAATCTGATTGATAACAGCCTCGCACAGAGCTTTGAGTTAATGCTTTCGACTCCAGTCGTGGCTCAAATCTTATCAGTGTGAAGAGGCGAAGTTGTAAACAGACCGACTTGTTTGATCTTTACCCCCTAATCGGTTTCGACTCGGAAGGGCCAGCTGAAAAAAATGCGTGAGTTCTAAAACTACGAAAATGGTTCGAAAAACTTTCTTTTAATACAATTAGACGCGACTAATATCGAAGCTATTAAGTGTTTTAGTACAGCCGGTTTTAGAACAAAAGTTTAAGCAAAAATCTGAGAAACTTTTTCTTACGCAACGGGCCCTCATTTGCCTATAATTTTTCGAATTTTCGAGCCACATGCCTGGAAAATGCAAGAAAAGTCACCCTGATTCAAATCTCTGTACAGAAACATTCTGAAGAACTTGACCGCGGACGAACGTAATTGGTGCATTTTTAAGTCTCATTCCCTGGTCTTCAGTCCAAAATACATCCTCATTTGCTCGGAAGAAATGAGGCTCAATTGATACGAAAAAATGCACCAAACTAGGTTTTCTCAAGAGAACTTACAGCTAATCTCGATTTCACCGCTTTGAGGTCAATAAAGTGCTGCCTGGGTGAGCTGCTGGCAGATCGAGTAGTCCCGAAGGGGTCCTCGCCGGGCAGCAGGAAGCTCGAGTGCTGGGACGGACGGCTGCAGGCGCTCTGGGACCGCTTCTTGAACCGCATGCTGCCTTTCTTGTCCACGAAGACTTCGCACTCGCTCAGGGTCTGGTTGATCTGCATGGACGCGATCGTCGGCACCGAGCTCTTACGCAGAAGTCTCGGCTCGCTCGCAGAGTCCCTTCGCTTCGCCGGAAGAACGACATTCGGACTCTTTCTCTCCTCCAACGGACTCGCGAGCCTCCTCTCGGCAGTCTTGGCCTCCCCATTGGTCTTGACTTGGTGGTTCGTCTTGTTAGCCAGGGGCCGCTGGGAGTTCTCGGACCCCGGCTTAAGGACACGGTTTTGAGGTTCTTCAGTTGAGCTTTTTGTTGCTGAAAGGGTTGAAATTTTCAGACTTCGGCCATGAGGTGGGATATCGGAGGACGAACCTGCCGTACGAGATCTTAGTCTAGAGGTTTTTGTGCTATTGATGGTGCGGGTTGAGGTAATGCCATTCTTTCTGCTCTTGATGGTCGACAGGTTCTCCAATTCATCGTTCTTCAGAGCGTTCTTCGCCTTCAGTTGGTTTGTGGATGTGTTTGTTAGAAGAATTCTGGTTAAAAGTCAAAAATTATTTTAAAATATTTCCCAAAACAGTAAGGGTTTAATGAATATGGGAGACGAGCCTGAATTCTTTTTCTTAAGTGTCTTGTGGTAAGCTAAATTCTACTGAATTTTTTGGAAAAGTTTTAAGCAAGACTTTGAAGTGAATTGGTTTCAGTAACGCGGCAAAAACTTTAGAAACCTACAAAGCTTTGGACTCAAGAGAATCTTAGACTAGAGGAATGATGATATTACATTCTCCCATTCGTTCAAAAAAACCCAAAAATGTCGTATTGAGTCCCATGGCATTATATCTCTAGTCTATAATTCTCTCTGGTAGAAACATGTAAGCAGGGAGAGAGTCAAGATGCCACTACGGAGAAAAGCATGCTTTGAGGAACAGGAAATCATGCACTTAGCTTTGAAAATTACTCAACTTGTTATTGATTCCGGATTGTTTTAACCCAGCTACGGAAAGCTTCGAAGATTTTGATGATCTTTCCATTCTTCGTTTGCAAATTCCTCTCACACATGTTAGTTTGTTATCAGCTTCAAATTTTTTGTATCTTCTTCTTGTGAATTTGAGGTTTTTATTTTTTGCAGGACAGTAGTGAAAGGAAATTGAGTTTGATGCGCGAAAAAAAGGTCTCCGATCATGAGAATCTTCTCGCAACTTTGGTTCGGGAATGTAAAACTTTTCGACTCTAGCAGGAGAAGTTTTAGCTTTCGGTAATTCTTTTGAGATAAAGTCAGGAAGCACTTGGCAGCATGTTTTGGCAGTGTTTGTGGAATCGTAGCTTTTTTGTATGTCTGTAAAAGAAGGAAAGAATGGTGTTGTAGAGGAAAAAATTCATCGGCAACTCCAAGAAGCATCAATTCAGGTACAACAAACAAAATGCCAAGGGCCACTTTCCGGAAGAAGTCAAACGCGAGAACACAAAAGCGTGCCTCGTCTCAGGAAAGAAAATCAAACGAAAAACACGTCCGGAGGGAGTTAGCACAGAATTAATAGACAGTAAATGCACACACTTTATTACGTAGTTCACATATGTATGGTTTATTCAAAATATACTCAAAAATGTCTCATAAAATCTTCAAAATAAAAATCTTAGCAAAGTAACTGAATATAATCTTTCTAGCCTACAAAGACAATATGGCGAAGAGGGTAAGGAAGGCAATTACTATGGCTAGCAGGGTAACCAGATCTGAGTTCTCGCAGTGGGTGAGGGGGTACGTGAGAAGAAGGTACTCCGTGCTCAGCAGGGTTTTGGTCTGGGATATGAAGTCGGGCCTGCGCTCGGTAACTACTCTATCGCAAGTTTTTGCCGCTTTCTCGCTTTCTGATGGGTTTGGTGTCTGTTCTACTTTGGTTTTGTTGGTTTCCTTGCGCCTAATGCATCCGTCGGCTTCGGTAATACTTTTGTTATCCACTCCGGGGTCACACTTGGACTCGGGATGCCAGCTAGAAGCAACTACACTCTCACAATCTGTTAGTTTCAAAACTAGCTTTACGTCATGCTTGCTCGGGTTATCGTTAGGGTTCTTCAAGCACACATTTTTACCTGGGGGGTTCGCACTTATACCGAATATCGCCGCCAGCTCCTCCGTGGAGTTGTACAAGGAGCTCTCCTGCGAGCCTTCTCTCACGGGGCTCTTCTTGCTAGACTCCTCCCGCGTCTGCTGCAACGAGTACTCCTCGCACTCCTTGATCATGTCGTTGATCTCGTCCTCGCGCGAGTGCTGGTGTCTCAGGAGGCTGCCCGAGTCTTCCATACTCACTTCCCGGGGCTTCACCACCTTTTCCGGCGTCTTGCGGAGGTTCTCGTACTGCGGGGACTTGGAGCCGTTCGGCACCACGGTGGAGAGGACGATTTTTATCTCGGAGGTTTTCTTCGGAACGGCGTCTTTTATGGGCACGAAGGCGGACTTGTGGGACGTCTTGAGCAGCTCCTTCTCGAAGTTGGCCGCAATCGACTTCACGGGCACCTTCAGAGCGACGGTATCCAGGACCTTGGCCTTGCCTGCGTCCTCTTCCGAGCTGCTCTCAGGAACTTTCCCGATTTTTCCGACCTCAAGGTGGTTTTCCAGGATCCTCCCGTTTTCCGTGACGTCTTCTGAAATTCGCGCAAACATCCCGTTTTCCGTGGGAGCTGATATTACTTTCACTGCTTTCTTATTTTCCGAGTGGCTGGAATTTTTTCCGTTTTGGTAGAGGCTCTCAAAGGCCCTCGAGATTTTTTCGTTCTCTGGTGAATCTTCAGAGACCCGCGTAAGTCTTCGATGCTCTGCGATGCTCTCGAATATTCTGGGAGGGCTCTTGACCTTGTCCAAAGCTTTTTCGAAGCTCATGGTTTTCCCGGCCTTCCCGTTCTCTGACGTCTTCTCTGTCCTGGTCTGGACATGCACAGATTCGTTAGTCGGGTCGATCTCCAGCCTGGCTTTTATCAGCTCTGGAGACGAGGAGCCCTCCGAGATAATGTCGCAGAGGATCTTCTCGCAGATCTTCGCCGCGTCGGCCGCCTCCTTGATGTCCTGCACCATCTTCAGCTTCTCCGCTTTCGAGCACTTGATCTTCCCGTTCTCCTTCGCCACGCTCTTCATCGTCTCCTCGCAGATCTTCACGGCCTTTGTGGCTTCCGACACCTCGTTCTGCAGACTGGGCTTCTCCGGCTCCTTCTTCTTGTACGGACTAACGCTCTTGGACAGCCTGAGCTGCACCAGCTCCCGACCCAGCGTCTCGCTCGTGATCTTTGCCTCGTTCGCGATCTGGCTCAGGAGATTGATCTCCTCGTCGTCGGACGTCTTGGGAGCACTTGAGGTCTTGAGGTTGGACGGAAGGTTGAAAATGGCCCCGTGCGCGTAAATCTTCCCCGAGATGGCCTTCTTGGCCTCGGGGTTCGGGAGGACGTTGCTGTTCTCGTCTCCCACGAGGCTCTTGAGAGCCCCGGACGGGAAGCAGGCCGCTCGCTGGATCATGCCGGTCGGACTGGAGGGGTCTTTTGCGATCCTGATGATGGGAAAGTCCTTCCTGTCCTTCTTCGGCACGTCCAGGTCCTTCCTCAGGTTCCTGAACGCCAGGTCGTCGTTGGCGATATCCGGAACGATGCGACAGGCCTTCTCCTCGACCTTTGGCGTGATGTCAAGGTAGTTGTGGCTGTTCATGGAGTCGATGGGGCGCACGGGGATGCCGAAAGGCGGCTGCTTCGACAAAACCTTGCCGGACAGGTTCGCGTCTCGCATCGACCGATTGAGTAGGTCGTCTCGGACGATGTCGGGACAGTCGTCAGTTCCGTTGGTCTCGTAGAAGTTGGGGAAAACCGCTTTCTGCTGGTAGAAGAGCCCGTCGGACCCGTAGCTGTCGCTGATCTGGAGGCTCTTGTAGATGTTCTCGAGTTCCACGATGGCCTCCTCGAGGTTCTTGGAGTTCTTGTGGAACGCCACCTCCTGCCAGGACTTTCGCTTGTACGTCGGCGACTGGATAACAGGCTTCTTGGCCGGCAACGTGTCCACCTGCAGCTGGTAATTGTGATGCTTGGGGTTTTCAGACTTCTTCAGGCACAGTCTTCCGTTCACGACGTTGTCAGCTGGGCTCTCGGGGACGCCTCGCTTGGGCACCGAGACTCTCTCACTGCTGCTGGGAAAGGTCGATGAGAAGTTGGGGTAGTTCATTTTGCTGAAAATAGAGGGCTCTGGAGGAGCTGGGACCTCTCTTGGGTAGTCGTGCAGGACGGACTTGCTGCGGATTAGGTTCTGTTTTGGCATCTGGCTGTAGGACGGCGTTTGGGGCGCTATGGAGACCCGAATGGGCTTCCGAGAGCGGGGGTTTATGTCGGCAATGTACTGCTCTGCCGACTCGTGTCTGCGGATGTACCTCTTGGGCTGCTCCGACTGCACCGAGTTGGCCCGGGGAAGGCGCTCCTGGCTTCCGAGCCAGTAGTTGGGACCGGCGTACTGGTTCTCGTCGAACACGCACGAGACTGGCCGGTTGTGGGCGATCGTGAGGGATCTCTGGTACTTCCTGGGCGGCACCGGAGGCGAGCTCTCGACGTGAATGGAGTTCATCTGGCACAAGCTCTGGGCGCTTCTCAGGTTCGGGGACCTCGGAATGCCTATCTGGTCAAAGTTTGTGGACTTGTTGCAGCTCCCGTCCGAGCTCCGGTCCCGCGTCATGCGCCGCAGGTACCTCTCAGTGCGAGCTGCACGAGATTTCCGATTCAGGCTGTTCACATTTTCAACGCTGCAGCTGTACTTCATACCCGGATCGCCTTCGCTGGACGAGCTCGAGGCGGGCTCCTTTTTGGGAGCGTGATTCGAGCGAAACTGGTGATCGAGAGAGCGCGTGTTCTGACCCGGAAGCATGAAGGGGTCGGCGCTATTGATGTAGTTGATGTGGCTTTGGGCGTTCGGGGCGACGACTATGTGGTCGAAGGCGTTCAGCTTCGACGCTCTGTTTTGCTTGCTGTTCTTGGATCTGTGTCTCCGAGCGTGAGTGCCGCCGCCGTCCTCCTCTGAGCTGCTGTCGCTCTTGTGGTCCCTGGCTTTTCTCCGGAAAAAGTTGCCGAAGGACCACTTTGGAGAGTTCTCACTTGACTTCTTCATCATTTTGTTCCTGAAACGAGAAAAACTCGCTAAATTGACGCTCTTGGGTAGCGGGAAAGTTTACTGTTCGCTCTTCTCTCAAAGTTTCTACTCATCTTCGCCCACCATTGGAATTCAAACAATTTTCATATCGGCCGACCTCGTCACTTTTTGTTTCGGGCTAATTTTTTATACAGTATCTTCGATCTCGTCTGCTTCCCCTGAGTTCTGGGTCTCGAATGTCTCGCGTTTTTTTTTCGCTGCATTCCTCGACTTCGGACAAAAAACGGGTTAAATGCACCAGACTCATAAATTAAAATGTTCCCAACCTTAGACGTTTTTGCCCAATTTTTTACAACCGCGCTTGACCTTCGCAGATTCAATGTACTGCTCGTCCAACTCCAAACCAATACTATCGTGTGGTGAGCGCACGACGTACTGAGGAAAAAATAATCTTACTTGAAAACATTTTGAATGTTACGCAAAATTTGACGTCTTAAAATAGATTCCGTTTTCATGAATGATTTCCTCTCCGGATCATTCATACACACTATTATGAAGTAAGTGATCGAGCAAAGTTACAATGTGATTGAAGGATAACCTGTTTGCCTGTTTCACTTTTAAACTGTCGTTTTTAGGTACGGCCTATACAGATATTATTGGAATGCAGGAATTTGTTATTATCAATGCTGCTCATAAACATTATTATTTGGTGAAAGCAGCGCGTCGGTATTATTTTACTCACTTCGATTCTTTCCGACACAAGACTCTTGGGCTCGTAAATTTGGGGATTATTCGCCTCTTCACAGCATTTTATCCTCAAAGTGTATCTTTAATTACAAGAAACGGAGAGCAACAAGTGCTCGTACTGGCATGTCTTACAATACTAAGGCAAACTAGAAACTCGACGTACGCTGCATGTTGCTAAACTAAACGTTCCTCACACATCGGAGTGAATGAGGTAGGTGTATGAGTACCCACGGTTCAGTGAGTTTACAATCCCTTACCCTCAGTAAATGTGCCCTTTCAACCGAAATTCGTGCCTAAAAATTTGTGCGAGTCGCTTGACCTGATTAGAGAACAGAAAGTCTAGCAAAATCAGTTGATGTAATTCTTTAAATGTATCCAGGATTCAGATAGGAAGAGTTGGTAAAATTTAACTTCCCATATAATTTTCGAGACTGCTCTTGATCGAAATTAATTTTTAAATGGAAATGTAAGGATATCTCTACCTCGAGGAATTTGAGAGACTTTAAGAATATGAAAAAATTACCTTAAGCGATTTATATCTTAAAAGCTCATGCATTTTATTTAAATTTATATGCAGGGAATAAACATGCAATTTTAAGTGTATTCACATTATTCGATCAAAGATTAACTCCCAAAATCAAATATTGTTTTTAAACATTGTGTTAATATTGTTGAAATAGGACTCCAGCTTCGAGATAAATTTTTGTTTGATATAGACTAAGCTTTTAATTTTTCTGCATTCTTTTTATTCACGTTTTTACTCGAGAGAAAATAGCATGAGATCTTCTCTTGAATTCGCGCCAAATTTCGGTCCAGAAACTCCCAGACCCGATCGTACATTCCGTGATTTAAATTCAACCAGAGTATTGCTGACAAGTAAAATATAATAAAAATACGGTGTTGGTACGTGTACTCCTCCCCCCGTACGAACCGCAGGTTAGATCTATCGTAATCTTCGTTCCATTCAATGAAAAAAGACAAGCCAGAGACACATTTTTGACTTGGGTAAGGTTGAAAGAAAATTCCCCACAGCATCGATGTACCCGAACCGATTATTATGCAATACTTTAATATATTTGATACATACTTTCACCGTCTGAGAATCGTATCAGAGAGCCGTCAAAAACCCGTCTGATGGGCAATTATGGCTGCTCCGTGTTTATCAGTTTTAGGCGAGTTTTGATAATGAGCCCTGAATACGAAACGAGTCTAGACCTACTTGGCATCGTTAGCATGTCTGTTTGTCCGTTTTTTTATGAAATATCTTCGCACAAACACATTCAAGTCTGATCTGAATTCTAATCGGAAACCGACTATTTGAACTCTGTAATTTTTTCACCTTAATCCTCGACAAACGGCTTGCAAATGGGTGGGATTGAGGTCTCTCGAAAAGAGGCTTGACTCTCAAATCCCAGCTCAGTGCGAGATGCGAGATAACAGATAAGACCTTGTTTGTTTCACTTTTATCGTTTTGTCACTTTCGCTTCTCAGCCCAACTTCGCGCTCACAAGTTTGATTTCGCCTCTTCAGACTCCCGAGCGCAAGAGACGATTTTTTGCCTAGATCATGGAGTTCGTGCTTGGCGGCACCGCGGCTTGCATGGCTGGATTCTTCACGTATGTAATTTGAATTTGGACTTTGAAAAAACTCCTCCCATTTTTATTTTGTAGAAACCCGATGGACGTAAGTTTTCCATTTTTCCCGATATTTTCTTTGAAAGCCAAGCCTTCTAGGTGATTAAAACTAGACAGCAGCTTCAAGGGGAGCTCGAAAGGGTCAAAGGGTCACAGCCCTACGGGTCCTTTTGGCAGTCAGTGAAGTCGATAGTCGAGTCTGAAGGAGTCCTGGGTCTCCAGAAGGGCCTGCCTTCGGCTCTGGCGTTTCAGTTTGTGATGAACAGCACGAGGTTGGGACTGTATCAGATCATTGATGATCTGGGGTACACGAGAGATCCCGAGACCAACAGCATGTCTCTCTGGAGGTGCATTATTTCTGGGGGAGTCTCGGGAACCGCAGGATCGGCTCTGGGATGTCCCTTCTTTCTGGTCAAGGTTCAGATGCAGGCAAAGTCTCATGGGAAGTACGCTGTTGGGTACCAGCACAGTCACCACGGCACTCTAGATGCATTCAAGAGCATTTTTAGGACACAGGGTATTTTTGTAAGTACAGCCTTTAGATACCTGTGAAGCCCGTAGACACAACATGTATGTTTTTAAGCAGACCAGAAAATTATTTTCTCAATATTTGAAATTTATGTACTCACAACTATGAATAATTCTGAAAATTTCGGAATTGGATTGCATTACACAAACGAGCATGTTGCGTCTACTTAGATTATCTTGTGTATGCGTCTGAGGTTAGAAAACTCTCTAGGGTCTCTGGAGAGGCTGCTCAGGCATCATCCTCCGGACGATGGTAGGGTCCTCAGCTCAGCTCTCCACCTTCTCCATGAGCAAGGATTTCGTCCAGCAGTTTCCCGCCTTCTCGCAAAGCGTAGTTCTGACCTCAGTAGTCTCCGCCATGACAAGCGGACTTTTTTGTTGCATATGCATGAACCCCTTTGACGTCATCTCCACCCGAATGTTCAACCAGGGTGAGTTTCATTGCTAAAAATCTCTTTATGAAAAATTCAAGACGTTACTCGGCAGGTGTCGACAAGTCCGGAAAAGGGCTGCTGTACAGGAACGTCTTCGACTGCTGTTGGAAGACCTTCAAAGCTGAGGGAGTCAAGGGACTTTACAAAGGTACAGGGGTCTGAGTCATGTTCGAGTCTACATATTCAATTTGCAGGTTTCAACGCCAACTACCTGAGGTTGTGCCCCCATACGGTTCTCAACCTGACGTTCTGGGAGAAACTGAAGCAACTGCACAAACAGAACTTCAATGACGGGAGGTAGAGACTCAGTTTCGATCTCAGGCATTTTGAATTCGCCCAAAACAACCAAAACAAAGCACTGTGAAATAATGAGCCTTTGCTAATTATACACTTCAAAGTATCGCTAAAAACTTGCTTCATTAAAAGTTACATAATTGTCCCACTTTTATCGCAAATCGAAATTCCCCTTGAAGATATCTTTCACACTTAAAAATTCATAACCGAGAAACCGAGCTACGGTGACGTCTGCTCCCGCGAGGTCCGCCCCCGCCAGCACTTCAGCACTTTTTTCTGCGCCGAAGACTCGCCAGAAGGGTTAAGATGCCGAAAAGTCAAGTTGCAACGTTAATGTCCTCATTCCAAGTTTCAGGTGCGTACTGTGTTTATTTTTATGCATCCTTCACACCAGATCATTGACGAAAAATTCGCCGAGCATGTATTTTTAAATACCGTCCCCAACTTTCACATATTTTACGCCTTGCATTCGCACATAAACTTTTTTCTACGCAAATTTTTTTATGACGAATTCTTTTTCACGGTCACACACGAATTTGTCACTTTTTTCTGGATTTCCGCGAAAACGCGCAATTTCGGGTTTTCCGGTAACGCGAGACGTTATGCCCTCTCATTTTTCCGATAATTTTCGACCCTTTTCCTCACCAATTGCATGAAATTATCGCTTTTTGTTCTGATCTAGAGCTCGACCGCGGCAGCTTCTTTGCACTCTAATTTTAGCTTGAAGACTACTGTTCTTTCACTGAATATTTCACGACCAGATACACTTTTCTCAGCCGCACTCGTTTTATTTTCTCAGCTCGCTCTTACAAAAACAGCTGGTTCTGAAAACTCACAAGAACGTCGATCTTGCTGTAAACAAGGCTTTTTGGGGCAAATTTTTGATAAATAAGACGTGAAATTATCTGTGGTCGCTCTTTTGATCTGGGGGAGTCTCTCAGCCGCAATTGAGGGCGGGCAAATTCGTTTTCCGGCCTTCAAAACCCTGCATTGGAACTTCGCATCAAGGAACTCCCAATTATTCAATTAGTAGACTGCCAGAGAGTTTCACTGATTTTGTGATGCTCATTATTCGAATCATGGTTTTTCATCCATGATTTCATGACCTACATTTTTATCAGAGTGGCAATCATCATGTCGGTTTACCATACAGGGGGTTTGAACTCTGATTAAAATAGATTCATCTCGTCAGTAGAGTCCTGAACTTTACAATCATCCTCTGCAATGACAGCACACAAGAAATCCCTCTATTGACCGCTCTTTGAGTACTTCTTTGGTCCTCACAGAGTGTCACACTTGTCTCGTTATGGACTGGTTCACTCTCAAAAACATTCAAATGCTTGAAAATTGCACAAATTCAATCACAGCGACTTTATCACAATCCTGAATCGAATTGCGAAAATTTATTAAATTAAAAGAGACCAATGAGGAAATTCACTTACCCTAAATAGCAGGCCCGTCGAAGTCAACGTCTAGAAAACCTTGGGAGACCCCATTTATCTTGTTTCACAATCACAAATCACTATCGAATGGCTCGTGGGAATAAAGAAAATTCATTTTGGGCAGAAATTTGCAATTGCAGAATGTCTACAATCGACTGATTCTGATTGGACCCGTTGGAAGCGGAGTTTCGCGATTAAAACGATACCTTCTATGTCTTCTTGTTGCGAATTTCCTATTCTTTTCCTACAATTGACTAACTTCCTTGATTTCAAGTGATCTTGGGCAGAACAGCGGAATATCATTCGCTGCGAATTTTATAAACCTTTGTTTTGAAGTCAATCGCTAAAAATTATCACTACAGCTGATTCTACTAAGATTGTCAATTTGACACTTTCCGAACCGAAAATTCCACCATCATTTCCTTGCTTCAGCAGATTTCCTGATTGGACGGATTACATCAAAATTTAATTTTACATCTCTAAACGAAAAATATGAAGGAATGCTAAACTCACAGCAGAATTCAGGAATTGCAATTTGTGTCCAAAATATCAATTTAAATTTCTCAATGCAATGAGATGTCAAAAAGTGTCAAAATCAGCTGTAAATAAATTTAGTGAAATCGCAAAGACAATTGCGACTTGCTTTTCTGCTAAATTTCCGTGCTCAGACCCAACAAAAGCCATGCAAGCTACTCTGTCAAGACTCGGGATTCAGCTCCCTTCTCTATCCCGATCGATTACTACCAATCGTGCAAGTTTGATGAACATCTTCAAAATTCAAAGTGTCGAAGGTAATCATTTTCCTATAGGAAACTTGGTTCAAAACCAATAAGTTCTTTTTAGATTTCAAGCAAAAGGTCGAGGTAGACAGCAAAGACAAGGTTGTGATCGTGGACTTTTTCGCCACGTGAGTTTGCAGCAAATTCATTCATGGACTCGATAAGATAAACCTTCCTTTGTGTGGTTTCAGGTGGTGCGCTCCCTGCAAAATGTTGACCCCCAGAATTGAAGTAAGTCTCTTGATTCAACAGTTGCGAGGCCAAGAATCCCAAAGTATTCCTGTTTTAGGCTGTTATCGGGGAGAACAAAGGCAAAGTGACTCTGGCGAAGGTGGACATCGATGAGCTAGTGGACGTTGCTTTGGACTTCGAAGTAGCCTCAGTTCCAGTTCTAGTGGCGATCCGAAACGGCAAGGTGGAAAAGCGTCTCGTGGGGCTCCAGGACACTGACAAGCTCCGGACTTGGGTGTCGAACGCGATCGAGAACAAGTAAATAGCTGAAGTGCAAGTGATTACGTAGAAGCTTTATTTTTGTAGAGAAATATACATGTGTGACTATTTGTTCATGATCGCTCTCAAGTGGACGTTGAACTCGTTTTCGTACTCCTTGTAAGTCCTTCCCTCGAACTTAATTATGGGCGAGACGAACTTGCGCAAGGGGTTCTGTATGAGGAACTCCAGAAGTCTCTTGGACCGCAAAACTAAAGCGGGATACTGCGAGACCACTGCCTCAGCTTTCTCCAGCTTTTCCAAGCTCTCTTCGTAGAACGCAGAATCCATCGCAACGAGCCGGTCCACATCGACTACAAGGTCCAAAATAATTTTCTCAGCAAAATTTTAATCTATAATTACCTGTTAATGGTCTGGTTACCACCTGAGGAGAGTCCAAGTGCTCCTTCAAATGCTCATCGAGGACATTGAGCCTCTCGAAGAGCAAATCAAAACCACGTTCGTTCAAATGGTAGAACGGAACCACCTTCAAATCCTCAAATTGTTTGAAATACTCGGATCCGGTGTCCGGCGGAAAGTAGGAGTCCAGGAAGAACTGAGTCTCTTCCTTATGAGTGCCGACATCCTCCTCAGTCTCATCCAAAACAGCACAGTTACGGAAGACGTCGTGGAAAATGAACTTTGAGTACTTCTCCTTGTACTCGATCTGGGTGATGAAGTTGATGTTTTTCTCGATCTTGCGAATGATCTCAACACTCTGGTCGTTCAAGTCCTGTGTTTGCTGGACCAGAGACCCTATTTTCTCGGCGTGGGACTTTTCGAGCGCCTGAGTGTGGAGGTCCTTGAGCTTCTCCAGTAGGAAAGTCCTCTTACTCTCCATCGACATCTTCTTGGCCACCTCGAACACGAACTCGTTGATCAAGTCCGATGACGACTCCTCTGACGAATGCAAATTGATTTGTTTTTCTACGAGATCCGCAAAGGCGTTCAAAGTCTTGTCGCTCTCGGCCTTCTCCTTCTTTATCTTCATCTGGACTCCCTTTAGCTTGATGAAGGCCACCATCTCCAAGGCCTTGATCTTCGTCACGGTGGAGTCTATCGAGACATTCTGCTCCGACGTCGGATTCCGCTTGGTCTGGGTCTTTAGCTCAGTCAACGCGCCTTTGGCGATCTTCATGATGGCCTCCCACAGCTCCTTCGGGTCAACCTGGCTAAATTCTCGCACGACATCCTGAGAAAACGTCTCATCCAAGCTGCGTTTCTCCATAAACTGCCTGATTTCCTTCTCGAGGTTCGACCCGGACTTTCCCGTTCCCTTGGCAGGCATGGCGGCATTTATTATCTCCATGTTCTCGAGGGCTTTCTGGTGTTTAGCCTCCATCTGCCTCGTGCGTAGGTCGATGATGATCCGTTCGTCCTCCAACCGCTCATACTCGTAGTCAGGAGCCCGGAACTTGTTTTTTACTGTGGAAATATCAGCCTTTACTTTCTCAATGGAACTATTGACCTTCCGCAACTCTTCCTTAATCTTCTGCAACTTGTGGTATTTTTCCAGGATCGGAGGCATAATTTCGCTATTTTTCCCGCTCTTTTCGTACCTCAGCAGTTGGTGAGCCAGGATCTGGTCCCGCACCTCCTTGACCTCCTGCAACGACCTGATCCTCTCCGTGAACGAGAGGTTTTCAACGTAAAATCTAGCAATGAAAATATGGAGAAGTTTCGTTTCGAGAATGTTTCAGAAAAACTTACGCTCGCAAACCTTGCTTGTCGGGAAGCTTCGATGGAGGGCAGCCAATCGAGTTTGCCCAGCTGCGGAATCGCGCAGCGCCTTCCTCTTGAGCCATTTTCCACGATAAAACTACTGAAATAGACGGACTTCGTCTTCGCGGCAGTTGGAATTCCCTCACAAATATCTCGAATTTTAAATACGTCGTTAAACTTCGCCACTTGAATTTAGTCTTCCCAGTTTCCAAAAAAGTTCTCTGGGAACAACTTGCTTTGGGCAATCCTGCCCAATGTGGTTCTATCCTGATTCCAAAACGCCCTCAATCTCCAGTGAAAGCTGTTTCGTTGTCGAGAAAATTTGAAGAGAAAACAGCAAATTTCGATCCCGTCTGATGAAATTGTTCCAGTACAGATTCGGCAGAAAAATAAGATGACAGACAGAAAAAGGGGCCAGCGAACAGGGCAATCGTCTCACTTCTCGACCAACAGACAAGCTGTGTCGCAGCAATTTGAGATCCACCACACACGAACTAAATTTGTCTTGTGGACGAGAAAAGTCTTGCTGAAAAAGTCTAAAACTCCCTGAAAAGACGCCTAAAGGTACTATAAACCTGCTACCCTTTGAGTTAGCACAGCTCGACGGGTCCCAGGAACGTCAAGGGCGAGATATTTGACCGTTTTGTGCGGAAAAGGGGGCCAATTGCTGCATTTTTTTTGCGAGCAAACTCCCAAGTCCCATTTACGTTGCAAAAAGCAGATTCTGAGCGGAGGTGTTCTTTTCAGATGTCGCACAAGCATCGTTATAAAACGTCGGGGCTCGATAGCCAGGAAATGCGGCGCAGGCGAGAGGAAGAGGGCATCCAGTTGAGGAAGCAAAAACGTGAACAACAGCTGATTAAGCGAAGAAATGTTAATTTCGTCCACGAAGAGGAGCCTGACTCGTCCAACCAGGTAATACGAAAGCCTTTTTCAATGTTACGGAACGTCATGAGAAGCAGCAGAATGCACTGATGGACAAACAGACGTAGGGGAGACTTGTGATCAAAAGTTTGCTTGTTGTTGTAGGAGGGAGACATGCAGTCCAATATCAACTCGTTCATCAACATGGAAACTGTCAAGGCTCTGTACAGCGACAACGTCCTGGAGCAACTCGAAGCAACACAGAAGTTTAGGAAGCTTCTCTCCCGTGAGCCAAACCCGCCTATCGATGACGTAATTCATACAGGAATTGTCCCCCGTTTCGTTGAGTTTCTCCGCAACAACGAAAACACGACTCTTCAGGTATTTTTGAAACTTTGTAGCATACTGTTAAACCGTAGAGTATCATCGAGCTCCTTGTGGGGACAACGATGATTATAATTTCGCTTTAAAACTTAGTCTTTTCCATTAAGAAAGCTGAAAGCTCCTTATTTCGTCACGAATTTGTATCCAAAAAGGAGCCTTTAAAGTTTAACTCCTTTGTCCAAAATTGCTATTAAAGTTTTGATTAAATCAAATTTTGTATCATGATTTAGGGATTAAAGGGATTAGATAAAAGACCATATAATTGAGTTTAGAAGAGAAGATTTGGATTTTAAATGTTATATAAAAGTCAGTGACTCATTAGCCGAAAAGATATGCTCGAAAATGAACCTCACAGCAGGCAGGGAGAGCTTCAGGAGTTTCGATCTTACTCTAGAGCTGGTTTCTATGGTCTTTGATCGAACAAAGAAACTAAAATGACTCATTTCAGTTTGAAGCTGCTTGGGCGCTTACAAACATAGCATCTGGAACTTCCCAGCAAACGAAAATGGTGATCGAGTCCGGTAAGAAAATCATAGTTCAGCTTATTTTCATGACCCTAACACTTGATTCCTTCCACAGGTGCTGTTCCAGAGTTTATAAAACTACTAGAAAGTCCCAACAAAGACGTGCAAGAGCAGGCAGTCTGGGCCCTGGGCAATATCGCCGGAGACTCGCCCGCCTACCGCGACCATCTTCTCGACAACGGCGTCTTGATTCCGCTCCTCCAAATCCTGGGTGACACGACTCGCTTGAACATGACCCGGAACGCCGTTTGGGCCCTGTCCAACCTGTGCCGCGGCAAGAGTCCGCCGCCAGAGTTCCAGAAGGTTGTCCAGGGGCTGCCCGTGCTGGCGCGTCTCATCTTTCACCAGGACCACGAGGTCCTGAGCGACGCATGCTGGGCCATCAGCTACCTTTCGGACGGGCCAAATGTCAAAATTCAGGCTGTTGTCGATGCTGGAGTGTGCCGGCGTCTAGTGGAGCTACTCATGCATAGCCATCACAATGTAGTTTCGGCCGCTCTCAGGGCCGTCGGCAACATCGTCACAGGCGACGACACCCAGACTCAGCTGGTCCTCAATTGCAATGCATTACCATGTATCCTCCATCTGCTCTCTTCGCCGAAGGAGACGATCAGAAAAGAGGCGTGCTGGACGGTGTCCAACATCGCGGCGGGCAACAGAGAGCAGATCCAGGCGGTGATTGATGCCGGCATCTTTCCGGTCCTCATCGGGATTCTGCAGAGTGCGGAGTTCAAGACCAGGAAAGAGGCGGCGTGGGCTATTACGAACGCCACGAGTGGCGGGACTGCCGATCAAATCAAATATCTTGTAAGTAGAGAATTAAATTTCGAAGATTTATTCAGGCAAAAAATAAATACCAAAAAAAAAAACAACTGAAAAAAAAATTTGCAGCCTCTGAAAATTTCGAAATCTTTTAGGAAAAAAAATTATTTCATTTTTAAAACATTTCAAAAATGAGCTGAGACAATAGTTAACATTAACTGCCTATAAATCACCCACGTCTGTCGCTTACTACCGCTAATTGCCTTTGTTTGAACAGGTTTCAATCGGATGCATACCGCCAATGTGCGATCTTTTGACAGTTCAAGATTCTAACATCGTTCAGGTGGCTCTGAACGGCTTGGAAAACATTCTGAAAGCTGGAAATCAACACAAAACGAAGCCTAATCCCTTTGCAGTCCTCATCGAAGAATGCTATGGTAAGTATTTTGACGTGGCCTAGAAACCCAACTAACTGTGGTACCCCGCAGGTCTGGATAAGATTGAGTTCTTGCAATCGCACGAGAAGATGGAAATTTACGAGAAGGCTTTCACCATAATTCAGACATACTTTGGAAACGACGAGGACGAGGACTCACAACTGGCGCCCCAGACCGAGAATAATCAGTTTCAATTCGCATCCGATCAGCAGGTTCCTATGGACAGGTACCAGTTTTAATACGCGCGTAGATCACCCCTATCTGCGGTTTGTTTTGGAGAACCATGAAATATTATTTAAACCACAACCTCAAACTTCTCACGAACACAGAATTGTAAGTGTTTTCAAGCCCCCCCCCTATTATTTTCTCGATTATAACGCGACTCGGAACTCGGAGTAACAGTTCCGCAGAGTAATAAAGTTAATTTTGATTTTCCTTTAACACAGTAAATTCGAGGATTCTGAATGCTTTTGAAGAAAACTAGGAGCAATGTACCGAAAAAAAAACTTTTTTTGAATCGGCCTTTACTATCGCAAAAGAATTGCAACGGACTGAATCTGACACTTAAGCTAGACTTATCAAAACAAATCACGTAAACGACTTTGACCAAAAAGCTAAAATAAGATTAAACGTTAAAGTTTAAAGGATAAAGACGATCTATGTTTCTACGACGACTTTTCTGACAAAAACGGGGGAATCAGCGGTGGCGGGGGTCTGGAGCCAGGTTCAAAAAACGTTTATAAGACTTCCTCCCTGCCGGCAGCGTACTTTTTCCACCCCACGAGATATTACGAGTACCAACAATGCCTTCTATCTGCGCCCAAAGGTGCCACTCAAAAAAGGTTGACGCTTTCGAGTTGAAATACATACGCATTACGAAAATTTACTACAAGACTTACAAACTACTTCCGTGACGAAATGACTACACACACGAATGAAAATGTTAAAACACGATTTCAGTGGAAATTAGGAAAAACAAGGAAAGAAAACTTATGTTGTAAAGAATATTATTTTGTTTAAAAACACACATGAAAATACTAATAAAATGACTTGACGGCTGATTAAAAGGATCTTTTATTTTTCCACACATTATGCACTTTTCTAGGACTTTAGGAAACTTTTGTACTTGCTTCCGAAATAAAGAATTTGAATTAAACCACAGTGACGTGGTAGCATTTTTACGAAACGAACAATGAGGAGAAAAAGGAGCTCTATACCTATACTCCAGAGAAGAATAGTTTGTTTATCTGTTGAGCTAACTTGTAAAACATTATTAGAGCAGAGAATTAAGACTAAGTATTTCGATTATTTTTTAAAATTTGTAGTTTTTGAACTCAAAATTGTTATAAGGTCGTTTTTGAAAGTGTTGTAGAGACGAAAATTTTCAAGCTTAGAGACAACTTTTCGCAAAATATCATGCCCTAAGATTATCAGCCTCCTAAAAGTTTATTTTTCAGAGCTCAAAATTTTTAAAAAGTTAAAAATGTATGTAAACAAATCGTATTTCATGTTACTCCAACCAGGTTCAGAGTTTCTTACGCTGTTTATTTTGAACCGGGCTGAGGGTTCCTAAGTTCCACAAATGGACGCCCGGCAATGAGAACTGGGCACCATTTGAATGTTTAAAGGAACTTCTATCCCAGTTCTTTCTGATTTTCGTCATAAATGATGATAACCCACATTAATTGTAAATTTATTAGCTTGAAATAATTTGAAGGTGCTATTTTTCCCCTTCCGTTTCATCAAACAGGTCTTGTTGAAAAGAAATCCTTCAGGAACTGCTCGATATCGTCCTCATTTCGACCCACCCACTCGACATTTGCCATCGCAGCACGACTGTACTGCTCTCGCTCGCTCTCCGAGATCAAGCCCTCTTCTGCTACCTTCTGGAGAAGACCTTGGTACTTCTCATACATTTTGGACGACGTCACTCTGTCGGCCAGGAACAGGCAAGCGGTCTTCGTGGGTCTCAGAGTGGCAAAGAACGCGACCTCGATCTCCTTGAAGTTCTTCTCGAGGAAGCTGATCGTGTTTTCGACTCCATTTCGGCCCCCATTCTTGCTCACTGCGTTGAGTACCTCGATTTTCTCGTACTCGCGGTACTTTGCGTCTTTGGCTAGCGTGGAGTTCAGGTATTCATTTTGCAAATCGGAATTCTCGACACAACCCAGAGCTCCAAGGATGGTCTCACGGTACCCCGACTCCTGACTACTTACGGCTTTATCCCATGCCATACTAAACAGCTCCTGATCCGCCTTTCTCAGCCCGTTGCAGTAAACGGCGCTCCTCAAGTCCGCCGGGATCTCCTTCTCTGGTTCACGAAGGGCCTCTTGGACTCTGGTTGAAGTCTCCTTAGTGCATGCCTCGTTCCCGGTCAGACAGACCCAGTTCACAGCAATGTTCCGCTTGGTCTTGTCCATGAGGGGCTCGTCCTTGCCGAGGTCCTCCACGCCCAGTTCTTCGTACTTGGACAGAAAGAGCTCGCTGAAGAAGGCCTTGAGCAGCTCGTAGCTTCGAGAGTCACTCAGAAGCAGGTTGATGTACTCGAATCCCTTGCTCGCCGACATCAGAGGAAGGAAGTGCTGCTCCTGAGAGAGGTACTCGGTGACCTGGAGCGCGACGTAGTACGGAAGGAGGCCGGCTCGAGCGAGGGCTAGGGCGTCGTCGATCAGCTGAGCTCGGTTCACGTGATGGATTTCCGTGAAGGAGTCCGACTGGAGCTTCCGGATTAGCCGCCTCCACATCCGGTCCTCGTACGTCACGCGGAAGTGGCCCATTTCTTGCACATTTACGACCACCCAGTCGTCCTCGAACCAGTGCAGCTCCTCTGTTCTCTCAATGGCCGTGCTCTCGGAACCCCACCAGAGAACGGGGGTAGTTTTTTCGAACTGAGGAACGCTCTCTGTAGCGATGGTAACCGGGATCACCCACGTGGCTTTGCTCGGATGACTCATGTCGTACGAAAACTGCCTCTGGGTGAGAGCTATACGGTTCTTGTGGTCCATGCTGACCTCCACGAGGGGGTAGTGGGCCTGAAGCGCCCACGAGTCGATGACGTCCTTCATGTAGACGCTCCTGGGAAGCACCTGGTCCTCCCTCGCTGCTTTCTCCAGTCCCTTCGCGAGGTCATCCGAGTCCACTGCTCCGTACTTGTTGGCCTGTAGGTAGTAGCTGACCCCCTTGCGGAAGGTCTCTGGTCCGAGAGCTAGCTGGAGCATCCTGGAGACAAACTCGAATAATCTCAGGAGACACAAACCCCGAAAGTTACTTTACCTGAGGACACTGGCAGCTTTGTGGTAGACTACGAAGCCACTGGGCGCGTACAGCTCAATGGGGTTGTCCACAAACGTCGTCATGGGACGCGTCTCCTCGGTGGCGTCGTTCTCCATCGAGAACTGAAGGGTGCTGGCGACGTAGTAGTCCTTCGTGTGGAACTCGGGGTAGATGGCAGACACGAACTCCATCTCACAAAAGGTCGCAAAACCCTCGTTGAGCCAGTAGTAGTGCCAGAAGTTGGGCGCCAGGAGGTTCCCGAAAAACTGGTGGCCGTACTCATGGGCCATCAGGGTGGCAATGTAGTGCTTGTTGGACAGGTCGGGCTTTTGGTCGTCATACAGGAGGAAGTTTTCACGATACGTCACGAGGCCCCAGTTCTCCATGGCGAGGTACAGGAAGTCCGGGATCGCCACGTTGTCCATTTTGGGGAGGTCGAAGGAGACGTCGAAGTAGCTCTGCTGGAACTGCAGTATCTCCTGGGCTGTGGCGAGGGCAAAGTCTCCCTCGTGGTTCAGAATGGCCTCGGGTCTCCCGTACACCCTGAGGGGCTTTTCGGATGTGTCGTTCTGCCCGACAAACAAGAAATCTGAGATCACGAAGGCCACCAGGTAGCTGTGAGTCAGAGGAGTGTCTTCAAAGGTGGTGGCAATCATCCGCCCTCCCGTCAGAGTCTTGCTCTTGATGGGCATGTTGGAGAGAACCTCCAAGGACTCATGAGCCTGGATGGTGACTCCGTACACCGACCTGATTTGGGGCTCGTCGTAGCACGGGAAGGCGTGTCTGGCGTCGATCATCTGGAACTGAGTCGCCGCGAGCCACTTCCTCTCGCCCTGCGCGTTGACATACGAGTTCCTGAAGAAGCCAGCGCTGTCTTCTCGGAGGACTCCGGCATATTCTATGGTCAACTGGATGGTCTCGTCCTTGTAAAGGTACCTGTCGACTCGGAAGGTCACGAAGTCTCGAGCCTCATCGACCTTCCTTTCAACAATTTTGCACTCCTCTCCCTGCTCCTTGAAGATCCTCGAACTCACGATTTCAATCTGTTTGAAGTGGAGCGTGATGAACCTACTGGTCTCAAGAACTTTGACCGTGATGGCGACTTTTCCGTTGAAATTAAACTTTTCTGGGTTCTCGTCATCGAGATGGATGTTGGAGGTCAAATAGAGGTCGTATCTCAAGGGGTAAGTGTTGTTGGGAAGTCGGAAGCTTTGATTGTCTTCTGAGGTCAACTCGATGGCTGGTCGTGGTTTCAACAGACGTCTGAATTGGGATGGAGACGTCTGGACAGTGCTGAAGACAAGCAGGAGTAGCAGAAAACTCAACATGTTTGGCGTTTAGGTAACTGATCCGATAACGACGGAGTTCCCTTACTTATAGTTGAAGATAAAAATAAATATCAGCTCAATAAATTTTGATGAACCAATTAAGACCGATAACATGTTTTTCTGCCAGCTACACAAGACCTGTATGTTCGAAATTCAGTGCTTCAAAGAGGCTCTTAAAATAGAGACCTTGTTAACAGGAGTCAGAAAAGTGAGAAATCAAGAAACGAAAAGGAATTGAGCTTTAAGAAATTTGAGTTTGGCCAACCAATTTAGTATGCTTTTAACGTTGGAAGAATAAGCTATTTAAAATTCCTTTCATCCATCACTTTTTGTAGAGTTTCAGGACCTAAAAAATTCCTACAGATAAAAAATAAAATTTGATTCTCAAACCACAATACTTCATAGAGATTTAATAAAATTCTTCAATCACTGATATCACAAATAACGAAATAAAACGTATAAAAATTATGAAATAATACAACCCAGAAAGGACTCAAAACTTAGAGAAAATTATTGTTCTCATCGAAGTCGAACTGCGACGGAACCGACGGGAGCCTAAAGTTTGCCACTCCCTGAGTCCGAGATAACGGCGATGAGATGATGTTGATGGTTTTGAGCTCTGGAATGTGGATATTCAGAGAGTGAGCTCCCATGAACGAGTCGTTCGGACAGCAGCCTCCCCAAGCAGCGTCGTTTTGGAGTGACAAGTTCTGAAATACAAGTTCTGAAACATTTGGAAACCTAAGGAGTTCAACTAACCTTGGAGGGGGGAGTGTCCGGCTTTGGGGGCTCATACTTCTGGGAATATTTAATCAGGGGCGAAATGCACTCAATCGACTTTTCAACACTCGGTAGCCTGAAGAGGTTTTCCCAGTCGAGGGAGCTCTGACTATCAGAAGCCGACTTTTTCGACCAGAAACCGCTACTGCTTTGGCTTTCAGAGGGTTGAGCTAGCGGAGGCATGTTTTGACAACTGGGAGGGAAGTTTTGAGAGGGCGACTTGTGCTGTTGGATATACATGTTGAAACCATTTTTGGTCACTGGAACGAAAAGGTGCTGAAATGGGGAACTCTCAAGGTAGTTTGGAACTTACAGACGCAGTCTAGCTTCAGACTGATCTCGCTGTTCTCCGATACCAGCTCGTCTTCGGCGACCACTACGAAGTTGTCGGAGTGGGCTTGGATCAGAGAAGTCAAACTCGGATATCCTGCAACCCAAAATTTATGTATCCCGAAACCAGAGAGCTGTTTTTCTTACCGAGCTCGAAAATGGTCGTGTGAGAGATCCCCAGGAGCTGCTGGAGCTGGCCGATGGTTACTGACCGCCGATTCTCCAGAACGTTCACAATCTTCACAATGATTTCCATGACTGGATGCAGGCTTATTATCTTCGAATCGCCCATGACGGACACCTGCAGAGCGTGTTTCATGTGGGAGATCAGCTTCTCCGACGGGAAGTCGTTGAAGGTCTTGGAGAAAGTGTTGATAAAGCTGTAGAGCATCATGTTATTGCTTCCGGTGCTAGCGATGAGATAGACAGAGGCGTAGCTGCGCATTCTGAAATGCGGGTCCTTCAAATGACAAACCAGCCAAGCCTCGCCGTAGCGATCGAAGACCTGAGGGCCAAATTTGAGAGATTAAGTAGGTTTAGATCCTTATGGAGATGGATTCTCGTATTTGATTTATGATTGAAACATTTTCCTAACTGTTAACTAAGTAGCTTCTTTGAGCTCTATTCTTTAAAATTAAGAGCTAGCTTATTTGGACTATAAGCAAACTCCTAGGTTAAAGTTAAGGTTCATATTCATATCTTGTTCAAGAACAAAAATCAAGAAAGATCAAAATAGACCCATGCATTTTCGAAAAATTCTGTCTCAAAATAAATGTCACAATCTTAATTTTCTCACCTCAGTATAGGGCAAATTGGTGACTGCCTCCATGATTGACGGAAAACCCAGAGTATAGGGGTGAATCTGGTAGCCATATTTATTCTTGTGGAGCTCCAAAACTTCATTTAGACGCACCATCGTGGTATTGTTGAGATAGAAGTGCTTTATGAGCTCCTGCAGCTGCTCGGAAAAGACCCGCATGGCCGCTCTGTTGCTTAGGTTGATCTTCCTGTCCTCGTCGTAGGCACTGCTCTCCATCTAAAAGACACGTTTCTCAGCCCTCGAGTTTCTGACGAGCAAAAAACCCACCGATAAAATGCCAGTGACGGCCTCCAGAAGCTCTGCTAGCTTCGTGAACCCGTAGTCACTCAGCTTACACTGATAGCCGAAGTGGTAGTGGTACGAGCGGACGAACTTCTTGAAGGAAATGGAGTACTGGGGCGCCCTTTTGAACAGCTCCAGGACCTCGCTGGCGAAAACCACGAGCTTCTCCACTTCGCGGGGGGTCTGCTTGCGCTTCATCATCGAGATGGAGACGTTCGTGCCATTGTTGACGCTCTGAATGACGATGGAGTTGTTGCAGACGAGGCCGTTGAGCATATCCGAGATGCTGCAGACGCCGTAGTCCGTGATGTCGAAATTGTGGTGCAACACATTGGTGAAGAGCTCCGGCAGCTGCGACAGCAGGATGGACTTCTGGAGTCGCAGGACCTTCGACAGATCGAGGGAAAAGCGTCTGATCTGCATCTGGTGCGTCAGCGTGATTTGCCTGTTCTCACCATCGCCCATCACCTGAATGTATTAGAGGTTAATCTCCAGAGTTTCAATTAAAATTTTACCCTATACCTGCACGATGTGAGGGAGCGCCTCAAACAGCTCAATGAGACGCGTGTATCCGTAATCGGCGACGCGGCACTGCTTCCCAAAGTGGTTGTGGTACGACGGGATGAACCGGTTGAACTTCATGGTGCACTTTGGATTCATCTTTATGAGCTCCATAATCTCCCGTGAGATGAGTCCGAGGGGGTCAGAGCTTGGGTTGCGGTAGAATCTCCCTCCGGGACCCCCTGAATGGGTTGAGGCCGTGTCGGAGAAGTCGCAACTCTCGCCCGAGCTCTCTGCCTTGCACCAGCGCAGCACCTTCAAAATAGATTCATAATACTGTAGATGGAACCTCAGACTCCACCAGGCTTGTTGGATTTGTGATTTACCGATACTAGTTAGCAAACTTAGAATAAGCATGATTGCTGGAGATTCCACTGTGAGGTCATATCTGAACGATTTTCTCAAAAGAAGTTTGATTTCAAAGGGAATTCAAGTTGTAGTTTCGGTCTGTAATGGGCTTGGGAGGATGCCTACGATATGTATCGGTGTTTGGACAAAACGGGGGGCTTCAACTTAGACGAGATAATAACTGTTTTGAAATTTTGACTCAAAAAAGACTCAAATGGGTTGAAGTGTTGACTAAAAACAGTCAAAAATCTTTTTAAAAATTTTTTACGGTAATTTTACGGTAGCGACCTTCTAGGAGTTTTTCCGAACACGAGAATGAAACGAACTACAATCTTAGAATCAGGAAGTAAAAAAGGAATTGATTTGTATTTATTACCTTGACTCCGAAGATGTTGTTCCTTATCTCGATCCCGGGCACGCAGCAAACGAGATGCTCCAGTGGGATCCCGTTCGGGTTTGGGGTCACCTTCACGTTCATCTCCTTGTCCAAGCAGTACAGTAGCGTGGCGATCGGAATATCGGCCTTGTGGACCTTGAGAAGGGGGTAGATGATAGCCTGAACCTGCGGAATGGACATAAACACGTTCGGGAGTCTCTCCACGTCCTGCTCGGCCCAGCCCTTGCTCTTCTCATGCTTGAAGTGGTCGACGCAATAGGGTACGCTGTGCTGGCTCGAGTCAATGAGGGGGTTGCGAGGAAAGGCGCTCTGGGGCAAGTTGGGGTTCAGCGAGATGAACTTCTCCTCGTTCTTATCCACCGAGATGGTGCACACCTCCGGCATCCGGTAGAGGTCGAGCAAGCAGACGGATGTCTTGAACTTGGACTGGAACAGCTCGCGGAACTTGTAGACGGGAAGTGCTAGGCTGGGGATCTCGTTGAGGAGGCCCACGACCTGGCATTTGAGCGCTGTGATCTCGGCCGACGATGGGTCCCGCAGATTGGACACCACGACTCGCTTGTGGCCGATCTTGCGGCGGTGCAGGTTGGCAATGACCAGCTTTGCGTACTGCTGGGATGGAACCTTGAGCTTCGCCATGGAACTCGACTCCATGACGAGGGACACGACGGGCGTGATTGGCTTGAGTTGGGAGAGCAGAAAGTGCCGCAAATTTGACTCCTCAATCGAGCTGTCGAGGTTGCAGATCTGCAGAGTTACCGCATTGCCTCCTTCCGCGGAATCGAAGGTGCTGGCGGCAGCGACGTTCCGACTGGGATCGTAGAAGGACGCGAGACCGGAGCAAGAGTTTAGAGACGAGCGGTTCGAGTAGGGCCCGCCTCGAAAACGGGAAGGATTCATGTTATAGGGCATGCGAGGGAAGAACTTCTCGGAGCTCGACGAGCCGAATTGACCCGACTTGCGGAAGACCTTTGGGTCGGCGTCCTTTCTGCTGAATGGAGACGTTTTGGATTTTGATCTGGCATTTTACGGTCTTACCTTTGGTTGGACAGGGGCATTTTGCGGGATTTTATTCAATACGATAAAAGATACAAATTTTGACGACAAAACTTTTTAAAACTTAAAAATTTAGCTAAAAAAATGAATTTTATTTTAAACGTGCTTCGCTGATTTCTCATAAAATCGAACAGAATTAAATTGAATCGACTAAAAATGCTTCTTTAGAGAGCACAGCTATTTCTGTTTGTCTTTGAATCAGGAGCGTTGATGTTGTTGGTACCGTCAAAATATTAAGCGATGTGTAAAAATCTTTAGAACATTAAATTCTAAGTTGAGACTTCAGAATAAAATTTACCGAAGAATAAGTTTAGAAGAATTCTCAGATCGATGACTACAATTGAATTCAAGAGAAACACTCTTCATTTGCCGCCGTTTCGTCTTCAAACTGAAGACTTCTTCTCATGAATTTAATTGAACTCACCGGACTCTTCGGCCTGAGAAATCTTCTGTTAATCTCTTATAACTCCTGAAAAATCTTCGAATAAATTTTTAAACCATGGGATCTTTGTTCCTAAGTTACAAAGAAGTCATAAAATTTTATGTAAAAACCATAGTTTTGGCTACATTTAGAATTTTTGGTTTTCTCATGAAATTTAATTTTTTTACATATCAAACATCAACGATTGTTGAATTCCTAATAACTGCTATGAATGAAACTGGCTTTTTTGAATTTCTTCGTGAATTGCTATACAGTGGAACCTCTATATAAGAACACCCGATATAAGAACACCCTCTATATAAGAACCAAGGTCGGTCCTCCGCAGCAACTTTCCATACAAATTGACCTCTATACAAGAACACCTCTATATAAGAACACCCTCTTTAAACGAACCCAATTTTTATTCCCCTTTATAAAAAACGGCTCTCTGTATAAGAACCATTTCAAAAATTGTTCGAATCTTAGTGTTCTAGTATTGTCGACTTTGAAGAAAAAGAAAAATTTGAAAACTTTTTAAATCGTACAACAAAGCCTCGCAACTTAGAGAAAATGTAACCGGATCTGAATATGTAGTTCTAGATGAGTTTGTAGAGGTCAGCCATAGTTTAACAGTTTCTGAAATTTTGGAACAAATCGAACAAAGCGAACAAGTGGAAGTGAAGAGGAAGATCCTAATCCCGAAACTCAAAATATACCATCGCCTTTTGAAAATGTTCAAATGATACAAAAAGTTAAATTATATTTTTTGAACCAGCCAGGCAACGAAGAGAATGTAGACCAATTGCTTCAAATAGAAAATGACTTGATGACAAACCACATTATCAGAAAAACTCAAAAAAAAAATCATAGATTTCTTCATCTCACGTTAAAAGTCATGTAAAACAAGTGAATTGAAAGAATGAATATTTAAAATTGTTACATATGGCTATTCTAGATCTAAAAAGTGTTTTTACAAAAAACCTCTATATAAGAACAACCTCCCTATAAGAACCAACCCTTCAATCCCCCTGAGGTGTTCTTATATAGAGGCTCCACTGTATTAATTCATTTTGCTGTTTTTACTAAGTTTTTATCCAAGATGTTCCCGTTTAAAATCTTTGAGAAAAGTCCAAACTGCCGTAACTTTAAAATTTATCGCTGTCGGATGGGCTTTATCTAATTTATTTGACAGTATAACGGTCCTAAAGTTGAAGGATGATTAATTCAAACTTTACCCAATCCAAAAATCGTTTTTTTTTTATCTTCGCACACTGATTTTCAGAAATATTTCGTCAAGTGGCTCGCTCCGAGTCTAAGTTGAATTTTCATTCCATGTTTGAACAAAGAAAATTACAGCAAATGCGAACAACGTGTCTTTGCCGGGCTAAAAATAGCCTAAATACACTCAACTCAGAGCAGGTAGTTCAAAAATAGATCTCTTTTAAGACAATCTTCTTGTTCCAGCATTGCCACTGCATCTCACATCCCATTCCCGGCTGCCCGGCTCCCGAAGTGAAAGCAAAGCGCGAGAACTTTAATTCTTGTTTCACCACGCCACGGTTTGAGTTCGAGTCTCTGCCTCAATGCAGAGATCTTTTTTTATCCATGAGACCCTCTCTTTGCCGGTCGCGGTCGCCACTTGTTTTAATCTTTTTTTAGTAAGTACGTTATATATAGACAAATATTTTCATTTTCCGGTGAAGAGAGCGATATGAAGCCACATGTGTTCTGCTTGACTCATTACAGAAAGAAACCTTTGTGTATTTAGACGCATTTTCCGTGATTTTCAATTTTCATTGTTGGGAGCCTGTGAAACATGAATTTCCACGATTTCCAGTGAAACCGCAGCTCTCCAGTTAGTTCAAAGTGCGCCGAAAAATGATCCACGAGACGGACGAGTTCTACAACCTGACGCAGCTCGCGGAGGTCTGCTCGATAGCCATGACGGTCGACGGGAGCTCCTCCAAGGCCGAACCTGTGGCGTGCGTGAAGAAAAAGTGGAAGCTGAAGTGGGACTGCAACGAGAGCTCCTCCTCCTTCGACGTCAGCCTGGGATCGCCACCTGCCAGGGACGAGGCGAGTCGGAGCTCCGACGACCTGACGAGTCAAAATGGAGAGTTCACGTACATGCACAAGATGTTCGACAAGACAAAAGCGAGACAGGCGCTGGCAGAGGGGGGCGGTCGGGCGTTCCAGGAGAGCCCCAAGAGCCTATCTTGCACCGAATGCAACAAGGTTTTCTCAACAAGCAGCAACTTATCGAGGCACAAACAAATCCACAGGTGAGTGAGTCACTCTCTGGTGCATTTCTCGTGAAGATTACCGTCTTTCAGGCCTTCCAACGAAGCTCGCAGTTGCTCCAAGTGCGGAAAGGTCTACGTGTCGGTGGCTGCCTTCTCCATGCACTTGCGAACCCACGACCAGAAGTGCAAGTGTCCGATCTGTGGGAAGTGCTTCAGTCGTCCCTGGCTGCTTCTGGGTCACACGAGGATCCATACCGGTGAGTTGAGACATGTACCTATGCCAAAGTATGCGTTTTGACACCCGAGAGATTTCAGGAGAACGGCCGTTCAAGTGCGAGATTTGCTGCAAGTCATTCGCAGACAAGTCGAATCTGCGGGCCCACGTCCAAACTCACTCGTCGGTGAAGAAATACGAGTGCGAGAGGTGAGTTCTCTGTGAAATCTGGAAGTAGTCTCTGAATCCTCTTTTTTAGATGCTCCAAGAAGTTCGCCCTCCGATCGTACCTCTACAAGCATGGCGAGTCCTCCTGCTTCCGCAACTTTGCCAAAAAGAGCTCCTTCAAGAAGCCGAAGAAGAAGGAGCCGAGTGGACTCCAGGCAACCTCAAAGTTCTCCAGCGACAGCCAACTCCCCAAAATCCCCACGAGTCTGCCTTTGAAGGGCTCCAAGCAAACCCTGACCGACACCGTCAAGTCCAAGATTCGAGAGGTCCTACAGGAGAACTTCAGGAAATCGGGCCGGAAGCAGATCCTCTCGCATGAGAATAGCAACAAGGTGAGTGTCATTCGATCGGCAGCTGAGTTCAACAATCAAGTAATGTAGCATTTAGTTTAAGGCTGACTAATGTGTACTCGTTTTTTACTCATAGCCGTAAGAGTCTTAGTTAGAACTATGTAGGTTCGACATTTGTTTGAAAATGTTCAGGATACGAAATAATACGAAACTAAGGACTTTGTTTCACTTTCAATTTCGGTTTTCCCTTTCAGCATTTCATATATGTAGCAATTAGGTAGAATACTATAGTTTTAGATACTTATGAATGTGCCGGCTCTTTGCAATATCTAACAATTTAGTGAACCTGTCAATTTATCAATACACAATAAGACTTTCATAGCGATTAAAATTCTTTTGTAAGCATTTTTAAACAAACCTATATTTTAAGTGTACGAGTAGGTGTGCAAAATAATTAAGATAAAATAAAATTTTTTACTGCGATTCTGAGTTTTTACTCGGATTAAATAATATTGATGAGTCCTGAGGTAATTTATTTTTAGAAAACAACTACCGAATGTTGTGGAGAACAATCTGGTTCAAGACTGGCGCAGACATCCTGGTGCCTATTGTTGAGTGTCGTGTACGTTGTTTCTATCGCCTTTGAATATCTTACTTGAAAGTCTTGAGGCTGATTAACTTTCATAATTTTGCATTGACACAGTTAAACTAGATTCAACCGAAACCTTAAAGAACTTAAATGTAATTTTTTAAATGGAAAAAATGATAGACGACGGTTGATTTCCTTTACCACCTCAGATAGATTTGGGATGGGGCAGAGGGTCATGCAGGTCCCGAAAATCCTATTGTGACCCATTACCACCTCACATTTAAGTCTGTCATTTAGAATTCAGATGTTTTCCAACAAAGGAGTTTGAAATAGTAGAATTGGCCTATGAGTTTTCCAACAAAAACGTGAAGTTACTCATTGAATTCTATCTTCCGCTACGAACCGGCATAGAACCGATCATGCCGATATAACATGATTCCTATTTGTGAAGGCGGTATGGTTCTTCATTTAACCTGAAGGAATGCTCCTGTTTTCAGAATGCTTCTTCTTTTTGGGATTAGTTATCTTAAGACTCCAAAAGGCTTCAAATAAGTCAGACAACGACCAACAAGGATTGAACATTAGCCGACCAGAATCTGTTGAGAAATGATGAATGAACGAATTGAGGACAAGATACAAGTTTAACATCGTCATCAGGTAAAGGGTAAAAACTCGCGGAAAAACCACAAAGTGCATGGAGTCTAAAAACTCGACTCGAAATTGGTCTTGTTCTATCAATTATTCTCTTGTCTTCTTTTTAGGTCAATATATTATTATTGTCAATGATCTCCCTTTAGAACAAACAATTTAATCCATTGAACATAATTAAACTGTGCTCCATAACAAAAACTCCAAGAATGACGTACATAAATTACAAATTATGCATATCGAAGCTCTCAAAGTCTCAAACGGAGAGATGCATGACTATTCTGATATCTGTATAAATTAACATGTGACTAACAAAATAATAAATACTGCCAAACCTTAGTCTGTTCTTCTGCCTCAAACGCCATGTGAGCAGTATGAATATTTGAGTAACTTCTCATAAACTGTAGGTTCTGTCTGTTAGCCAGACAAAAGTTTTTTCCACTCATCTCTACACAAATAATCTAGACGAAATCTTCCAAAATTTTGCTAATTTTCAACTTACTTAGAAATCTTCTAGTTTTTAGTTTGGGAAATTTTCTCATTCTGATTGAGCTATGTTCGGAAAGCTTTTTCGACCTCCTACCAAAATAACTAGTAAAATGAAATCACCACTCAATGAAAACATACTTGTTTTAAAGTTTAATGGAACATTTTAATAAGAGAGAAATCCAGCAATGTCCAATACATGACTCCGTTCTAAGATGTACTAAAGGTCTCTTTCACTTGATTATGATTCTTATATAAGAAACTTTAACCCTCTCTTTGCTCAGTTCACAATTATTTTTTGAGTTTGATAAAGAACTCAGCTCGGAATCAATAGGAGCATTTCGAGTTCTACTGTTCAGGAGGAAAGACGTGTCGGCAGTGGCTTGAAGATCATTTCTTGCAATTATTCACAAGACTAGGTCAATTCACATCAACTTAGTGAAATGGAAAACTAGTTGCTGAAGTACTGGCTTGAAGTGAAGAGTTTCGAGAGTTTCAAAGGAGTTCCGTGCTTCCTGGAGTTATGTAAAGACCCTTGAAGTTTTGGATGGGAAGAGTCACAAGTGATAAGTGAAATCCTTGAAGTTGCGAAACTTTTTGTGAGACGTTATAACATTTTACAAAATTATCAGTGACGAATATTTTTGAGCAAAAACGGTGCGTGGTTATCAGCATTTTTCGTCGAAACTCGTGAAGTCATCAGTTGGATGTAGATTTTCCCCATCCGAAATGAAACCTTGGATTTTGATCGTGCTTTGGATATCTCTTTTCGCCCTGACGGAGAGTGAGGTAAGATGTCCAGGATCATCTCATAACATGCTTTCCGGTGCTAAGTGAATTGAAAAATTACAATTTTAACTGCGAAAATTCAAAATTAGCAGTATGAATGTGCTTCAAGGCTGAGTTAAAAAATGTAACTGTTGCAATATTGCGTAAGAGAGAACATAAACCTTTATTAAGTCGTTAAATAATGTTGAAAACAAATTGGCAGTTGAAAAATTTTTGTAGTTTCTCAGATTGCAAGATAAATTTTTTTTATTCATAATGAGAGGGTTTAAAGTAAAATGGCCGAACTTCGGCTTCTCGAGGTCTAAAGAAGAGCTAAAAACAGGGAACTTCCTCAACGTCTTGTTTTGGCCCCGACTGCCATTAAAATCATCTGCTAATAAAATTTACATAGATCCTCTCTCAGATTCTCTTACTCACCGAGTGCTTAAGGAAGTGAAGATTAAATGTGTAGAAAAAATTTGGGGGTCAGTATGTCAATTCGTATCAAAATTTGTGTAATTTTTCTTTTTGTGTAAAGCCAATTTGACAGAACCTACACGCACTGCAATTAAACAAAGTTCATCTTGCCGTCTGCCAAGAAATAATTTATTGCTCCTATCAATCGGGCGTTATGAAAAGCATATGTGATGAAATCGCAAAAAATTATAAAACTTCACAAATTGGAAGACATAAAATGTCATTTATTTAATGACTTAATATGGGACAGACGGGTTACGCTAATTAATCAACTTCGATTGACGTTTGAATAACTCCGAAGTGTTAGGAAAACAGATGTTTCTGTCTCAAGTTGCATTACAATCATTTCATGCTCGAAGAAGCAGAATTGGTTTGCGTTTTCAGCTCAATCATGTCATTTGGTTGAGAAACTCGAGAAATTGAATTCTAAGCGTGCTGGACCAAAGTTTATCCTGCAAAAAGCGGACGACAGGTTTTATGGTATTGGCGTTTATTTGATATCTTGCATTTTTTTTTTCATTTCATGTTTTGACCCCTCTGCATCCCCCCAACGGTTTTAGAGATCCTTGAATACTGTTTATTATAAAATTCTATTTAAAGTTTTCCTAAATGATTAATATCCAAGTATCCGTACTTTCTAGTTACCTTCAAAAGTTCAAAGAAAGCATCAAGCTCCGAATGTTTACGAGGCTTTTTTTTGTATTTTAAAAATTAAATTAATAAATGTTTTACCACATTATAGATTCCAGACACTTTCAAGTTTTTGGGCTAAAAACTTTCGCTAAAACGGCTATAAACACTCCAAAGTAAAATTAAATATTTCTGTTTTCTTCAAACTTTTCAGCCGAGCTTGGAGTTTCCAGAGACTTACAACAGGATTAAACGAGATCCCATCAGAGGAAGGTAAACATATCAACCTGAAATATTTCGTGTTTTCAGTTCCGTTTTCTGCAGATTTCGTGGACAGACTCAATCTCAGTACATGAACTATGGCGAGGAGCAGGAAGGAAAGGCAGAAGCCGAGGCCACTCTTCAATCCTCGAGAGCAACAGTAGCGGGCAAAAATGGAATGGGTCAGGCTCAGAGTCAGTCAGTGGGAGGAGACTGCAGTGATTGTTTTGGGGGGTCACAGCCCAGAGAGTACGACAGACCCGATCCTCTGCTAGGTAAGAGTTTCTTTCAAACAATGAGTTTTTTAGTAACATTTTTCAAATTTCAGGACCCACGTATGGCAAAACTGACATTCCAAGTACGACCCACCATTATGGAGGAGGAGGCTATGGACCAGGAGGAGGACCTTCAGGTCGCGGTGGTGACTATGGTGCGGTTGGAAGACCTGGAGGAGGCCCCGGCACCCAAGCAGGATGGACTGTAGATCCCTATGCACGACCTGGAACCTACATTACCACCAGCACTGATCAAATTAGGGAACCACTGAGTCCCACTCGAAGACCAGTAGACGGAGATCGCAGAACGGATCTCACTGGAGGTCAAGGAACTGACATTTCTGGAGGCACCTATGGACCAGGAGGACAGAGAACGGAACGTCCAGGAGGCACATATGGCCCCGGTGGTCAACGGACTGATACTCCTGGAAGTACTTACGGCCCAGGAGGACAGAGAACCGAAGGTCCAGGTGGCACCTATGGCCCTGGAGGGCAACGAACTGAAGGTCCAGTTGGCACCTATGGCCCTGGAGGGCAACGAACTGAAAGTCCGGGAGGCGTGTTTGGTCCTGGGGGACAAAGGATCGATACTCCTGGAGGCACTTATGGACCCGGAGGTCAACGAACTGAAGGTCCGGGAGGCGTGTTTGGTCCTGGGGGACAAAGGACTGATACTCCTGGAGGCACTTATGGACCCGGAGGCGTACGAACTGACTCTACTGGGGGATCATTTGGTCCTGGAGGGCAACGAACGGACATCCCTGGAGGTCGGTTCGGCCCGGGAGACCAACGAACGGACATTCCTGCAAGAAATTATGGCCCTGACGAACAGAGAACTGACGTCCATGGGGGCGGATACGGACCTGGAGATCAAAGGAGGCCAGTTGATGGAGGCTCAGGAGGTCCAAGAACTGATATTTCTGGTGGCGGACAAAGAACTGATGTTCCTGGTGGTTCTTACGTTCCTGGTGGCCAAAGAACTGATGTTCCTGGGGGTCCATACGGTCCTGGAGGACAAAGAGTCGACGTTCCTGGAGGTGGTTTCGGTCCCGGAGGGTCGAGAACTGACGTTCCCAGAGGCGGCGAGGGAGCAGGAGGCCCAGGCCAAAGACCTCACACTCCTGGAGGTGGAGGAGCGTCTGATGGTTCTGGAACTACTCTCAGACCAGGAGATCAGAGAGGTTACTTGCCCGACACTTCTGGAATATACGGGACTGGAGACCAGCGTGGGGACATTCCTTCCTATGGAAATGGTGAGTTCAATTCGTTTGAAGTTTCACGAAAATAATTTTTTATTTCAGGACATGGAGGATACATTTACGACAGAAGTCGGCCTGGACAGGACTCAACCCATCCTTACGGTAGATATGGCGAAAAAGCTCACGTCCTGTCTCTCCACGAAACCAATCAGACCCTCGTGAAGACTGCCGATGGCGTCACTGTGCTCATTGGAACCGGAGGACCCCGTCAATCTGTGGTAGAATCCAGCACCTTAACGGAGGTTTCCAAGTCAACTCAGTACTTCCCCCACCCTGATGGTCGCCACGGAGGCACGGAGCAAGTTGTTCACTCGAGAGAAGGAGGTCTGACGGTCTTGATTGGGACAGGAGGACCTCATCAGACTGTTCACAAGGCACCTGGGACAGGTAAAGTTGCCTCCAAAATTAAGATGACACACTTCATGGCTGCTTCTAGGGTCTCAAAAATTTGGTGCGGGCGAGTCTGGGGTTTCAGCAGGCTCTGGCGTGCCTCTTTCTTACCAGACGACTTCCCAGGGCCAAGGTGTCTATCATACCTCGCCTGGTTACGGACCTGGGCAACCTCACGCTGGAAGTCACGCAGTGCCTTCTGGAGGACAGCAGCCTGGAAGCTATCCCTATCAAACTGGATCTCAATACCGGCCCTCGGAGGAGTATCCTCATCCTTCTGGCCAAGCCCGTCCCGGAACCTATGAGTCCACCTCTCAAGGCACTTATGCTGGTCCAGGCGGCGCAGGATATGGACCTGCGTACTCCTACCCGTCAGGTAAGTCTCCGTACCTGCTTTTCAATCGCTCAAAACAAAACTTACAGGAGGACAGCAGTTTGGTCCTGAAGAGACAGGAAGATACCCGACAGGATCACAGGGCCCAGCTTCACCCCAGTATGGGTATCCTGGTGTTTCTCAAGGATATGCCCAAGGAGGTCAAACCCCAGGCTCAGGATATCCAGGAGGTCCGACTTACGGACCTGGAGGGCGAGCACCAGCCTCGGGATATCCAGGAGATTTGGTTTATGGGCCTGGAGGACGAGTTCCTGGATCTGGATATCCTGGAGCAGTTCCAGGTGGCCAAGCCTACGGTCCAGGAGCAGCCTATGGCCCTGCAGGAGCTCAAGGTGGTGTTTACCCTGCAGGAGGACAAGGAACAGGATATCCCGGTGTTCCTCAGGGCGGCCAAGTTTATGGTCAAGGGGGGCCAATTCCTGGATCCTCCTATCCTGGAGCATCCCAAGGAGGCCCAGTCTACGGCTCAGGCTCAAGTTCGAGTTCACTGTACCCTGGAAGCTCACAAGAAGGTCAAGTGTATGGGCCAGGACCAGGACAAGGCGGATTACTTCCCCCAGGAGGCCAAGTTTACGGACCTGGAGCTGGACAAGGAGGCGTGGTTTCCCCAGGAGGCCAAGTTTACGGACCTGGAGCTGGACAAGGAGGCGTGGTTCCCCCAGGAGGCCAAGTTTACGGACCTGGAGCTGGACAAGGAGGCGTGGTTCCCCCAGGAGGCCAAGTTTACGGACCTGGAGCTGGACAAGGAGGCGTGGTTTCCCCAGGAGGCCAAGTTTACGGACCTGGAGCTGGACAAGGAGGTGTGGTTCCCCCAGGAGGCCAAGTTTACGGACCTGGAGCTGGACAAGGAGGCGCGGTTTCCCCAGGAGGCCAAGTTTACGGTCCAGGAGCAGGGCAAGGAAGCGTGGTTTCCCCAGGAGGCCAAGTTTACGGACCTGGAGCTGGACAAAGAGGTGTGGTTCCCCCAGGAGGCCAAGTTTACGGTCCAGGAGCAGGGCAAGGAGGCTTGGTTCCTCCAGGAGGCCAAGTTTACGGTCCAGGAGTAGGACAAGGAGGTGTGGTTCCCCCAGGAGCTCAAGCTCCGGGATCAGGTTATCCTGGCGTTCCTCCAGGAAGTTTACCTTACGGTTCGGGAGGATCTGGGTACCCTGGAACGTCTCTGAATGGACAAGTCTACGGTCCAGGAGGATACCAAGGTGGAGTTATTCCCCCAGGAGGTCAAGTGCCGGGAGCAGGATATCCAGGAAGCCAAGGATACGGTCCAGGAGGAGCCTCTCAAGGAGGTCAGGTATATGGAGGAGGACCAGGACAGGGAGGACCTGGATACGCTGGAACTGGAGGCCAAGTTTACGGTCCAGGGGCGAGTCAAGGCGGTGCTGTCCCAGGAGCCGGTTATCCGGGTGGGCAAGTTTATGGCCCGCAGGGGGGACAAGTAGCCTACGGAACTGGAACTGGCCAAAGCGCAGTCTACCCATACCAGGAAAACACGTACGCAGTTCCCGGATACCAACCTCGAGGTCCAGGCGGAATTCCTGATGGCTACGCCCAAGGAGGTCCTCAGAGTCAAGTTATTGAACGAGGTGAATTTTTTAAAGGCTTCATTAATATCAATTCTCAAGGTACCTTTATTCTAGGAGGTGAAGGTGGAGCTTACTACCCTGGTTCGTCAGGCTCAGGCTCTCAATACGACAGAGACAACCAGTTAGACCTCCAGGGAGGCAAGACCGGAGGGAAGACCGAAGTCGCAGAAGAAGACGACGACTCTTTCTCGCAAGCTGAGTCAACGATCAAGGATGGGGAGGTCATAGCTAGTGCTCAGGGCCGCAAAAATGGAGGAACAGCCAAGACTCAAGTTTCTGGTTCATACAAGGATGGAGGCAGTTTCAGTGCCAGCGCTCAGACCTCGGACGTAGATCGGGCAGCCCAAGCTCAGGTTAGTCAAATACTCTCGAAATCGGGGTTTACATGAGAATTTTGAAGGTCCAAGGTGGTACAGAGGGAGCTCAAAGCTCGGCCCAAGGAAGTGGCGGAGAAGCGCAGTCTCAGAGCCAGATCTCCGTGAATGCCAAAAACGGAGCCACGTCGGCTACTTCCCAGACCGGAGGATCAAAGCACGCCAGCGAGTCCATAGTGGAAGCCAACGAGAAGGGAGGTCTCGCAGACGCCCAATCCAGCGGACCCGGCCAGACTTCCTCGCAAGCTCAAATTGGTTTCAAGCCTATTGACGAGTTCGACGTCCACGAAAACCACCTCTTCAACGGTGGAGGCCAGGCTTCGGCTTCTTCATCCAAGCTGTCGGGCCAAAGTCAATCCCAGATCAACGGAAAGTTCAAGTAAGTTCTTATTCAAGAAGAAGTCAGAAATCTGAGGACATACAAAATGGCCTGGAAATCGAATTTACAAAAGGTTCACTCTACCTTTGAATTTTGCAGATTCGGAATTTCATACCACGGAGCCGCTCAAAGTGCCTCCGGAAGCAAGGACCACGTCGACAAGTACCGAGAGCAGAACAAACTTGTTTTCCAGAACATTTCCACGTACACTCTCACCGGAAAGTAGGTTCATTTCCCTTCTCTATTCCCAAATTAGCTCCATAATTGCAGGAAAACGGACGACTTGAGCAGCGCCTCCAGCACCAGAAGGACGTCTCAGACAGCCACGTTCACGAACAAAACCAACCCCGATAGCTACAACGACAACGACGACTTGGCTGAGTACGACGAGGACTACGATGGATCCCCGGAAATGGAGCGAGAGAGCGTGTCGATCACGAAGTCCAGCAAGACATTTGACGAGGACGAGTTCGAGGAGAACGAAGAGGTTGTTCAGACCAAAGACAAGGATAAGAAGCCCATCCTGAACTACCGACTGCACGAGACACCAGAAAAACTCAAGGCCAAGGGTCTCGAAGATAAGACGAAGAAGCCCAGCTCGGTCCTTAAGAGCACTACGACGGAGAAGATCCCCGAGGGATTCGTGCAGATTAGTGAGAAGCTCTCCCAGATTCCGAGCTCCAAAGACGTTGAGGACAAAGGAGTGGGCGGCAAAAAGCTGCCTCACAGCTACGTCTCGATCACCAAGCAACTCACGGGGGTCGACGATGGCAAGAGCAACCTCCCGAGCATACCTGGAAAGAACTTTGAATCGACTTACTACACCAAGTCCTCCACCTGCGGGTACTTTACCTTCTCGTGCAACATCGTGTACGGTTCCAATGGAAGGAGCAAGATTTGTCGTCCCAAGCCACCCACCAACGGAAAATGCTAATAGTAACTTAGGACTTTTGTAATGCTCTAGATTTCTATCGTAAAATAATTCCTTATAAAGACATGTATGCAGCTTCATTGTTTTCTTTGGCACTTTTTCTCTCAAACGTCGCTGTTCTTGCTGTTTCCGTTGCTCACGGGGATGTTCAACAGGCTGGAAGCAAAAGGAAATCATAAAAGGTCAGTAAATAATAAATTTGGTCACTTGTAATGTCTGTCTGTATGTCTAAAATAAAAATAAAATTATGGTCTGTGAAAAAAAAACTTAAGATGAAAATGTAGCCTCCTCTTTAATCCGCTTTACCTTCGTTTACTCCCTTAATACCGTTAAAACATAAATCCAGATCATTTTTGTATGTCTAAATATTTCCCATTTTTTAGCGGAAAATATAAAATTTCATCTAATGAATAAGGGATTGGTTTTTAAAAAAGTAGAATTTCTGATCTTAGAACTGTTTTCTGAAGAATTTCATATACGTATATGTATGTGTGTACAAACTAGACTACATGGTTCTTCTTCGGATTTCTTTTAAACGACTACTGAGTTCTGCATTCAAATCATCTTTGAACTAAAATTTAATTTAAAAAATTTACGACTCTACACTCAAGTTCTAAGAGCTCGGTGATTCCCATGTATCTCTGTGCTGAATTTAAATCCATACCGAAAATAATTATGGCGAAATTTTACTTGTGGGTTGAAGGCCAATGCAGTCCGTAAGCAGTCTGAATGTGACCTAACTCAACAGTGAAGTTTAGTTTCTCACATTAATTCCATGCCTAAATTGCATTAAAAACGGGATTGGGCTACAATCTCTCGTTATCTCCCAATTTGCCGATCGCCATTGCAACCCTGAAGTCTTAGTTAGGTGCCGGCTCGCTTCATGAAGCAAACAACCCAATCTGTAATTATATTTTGCGTTTGAAACTCGATCGCTCATATCATTTCACACACAATAAATATATATTTTAGTGGTTAATGTCAGAGCAATGGTAAATAGTTGTGACACAAATTTGATTTTCACTCGTCGTCCGACACCTTGAGCCCGTCTAGGTTGACGCTGCTGGTCATGGAAAAACTGTTGTCTTCGAGCTTTTCGTCACCAAACGCCGCATTTGTGTACGCTTCAAGCTCCCCGTACTCTGGGTACTTGCGCTTGGGAATGTTGCTGGACTGGGACTTGGCGTGGGAGTTTTGGCGCGGACCGTTGTCGAATTTCTGCTTGGTTTTCTCGAAGTTAAATGAGTTCCTCTGCCGCATCGCAAACCCGTTGAGGTCGGGATCGATAGTGGTGGGCTTGGCGTCGGCGTAAGCCATCTGATTTCCCACCTGTTTGCGGTTCTTGGTGGACCGCTTTGTGTCGTCAAAGAGCTGCTTGAGCTCGTGGATATTTGGCTTGTACTCGTTGGGGAGTCCTTTGTATTTGTAATGCTTAGGACTGTTCATGCTCAGTCCACTGAGTGATCAGGAGCAGCGTCCGGAGTTAGTTTTAAGCATGTTAGTTGAGTAGGAGAAAAAGACTTTGAATTACCTGGACTGAAATTTCGCCATCTCGACTCGCATCTCCTCGTTAATTCTCTGAAAACGCCTCGCCTGGTTGGAAACGGAGTCCAGCTCGTCCTCCACCGCGCACAGCTCCCTCTTCAGCTCCTCCACGCGGGTTCGGAGTGTCTTCACCTCCCCTTCGTACTGCTCGGCTCGTCTGTGAGCGTGTCCCATTTCCGTGTTGGCCTCGAACAGCATCTTCTTCAGCTTGTTGTTAGAGTGCTTCAAATCATTGTTTTCCTTGAGAATCAAGATAAGTTCGTTAGAAATCTGGTACATGTGATTTGAAAAACTTAATTATTTACTTTGAAACATTTTATGTCTTCTTTGCTATTTTAATGTCTTGCTTATTTCATCAAAAAATTAGTTTTGAAAAAGTCAGAAAATATTTTTTGACTTTCAAAACAATCAAAAGTGCCAATTAATATCTACGAACCTTGAGTTTATCGGCGATCTCTTGCTGCAAGCTCCTTATCTCCAAGTCGCTATTTGAGATCGGCCTTCCCTTACGTTCCATCCGGTCCTGCAGATCCAACAGTTCACTCCGGAGTTTTTTGTTCTCGCGATCCATGGTGATCTTCTCCGTTTCCAGTCTCTCTCTCTTCCCCCACTCTGCTGCGTTCTCCGCCTGCAGCTTCTCCAGCTCCACTCGGAGGTCACAGAGCTTCTTCTCGAGGCTTTCTCGGGCCGCGACCTCCTCATTAACGCTGTTGTTTACGAGCCGTAGCTCTGCTCGGTGCTCCTCCTGTGCGGTCAAAAGCTCTCTAATGGCGTCCTTCTTGGCCGCTCGCAGCTCATCGCACTTCTCACGTATCTCCTCCAGTTCCTGCCGGAGTTTCTCTAGAGTCTTGTGGACCGCGTTTTTCTCGCTTCTCTCTGCAGCAATCGTCGTTTTGGCCTCCTCGAGACGCAGCTTTAGGATCGAAATCTGCTGCTGGATCTCATTGTTTTGCTTGTCATTGGCTGGCATCGAATCCGGTATGAACAGGTCTGACTTGGTTACAAGTTCATCTTCATTGTTCTCATTGTTCAGCCCGTCTGTGGAGGGGCTAGTTTTCTTGTCGTTATCCTGCTTTATTTGAGCAATTTCGCTTTCGAGGAGGGAATTTTTGTTTTTGAAATCTTCTATTTCCTTCTTGGAAGTTGCCAGCTGCACTCGAAGCTGCTTGATCTCTTCTCTGGCTTTGTTTCTGTCGTTTCGCACCTTGGCCCACTTCTCCCTCCAGTTCCCGCAGCAGTCGGCCCACCACTTCATCGTTTTTTCCATTTGAGTGACGCGAGCTCGGGCTTCTGAAAATCGAAAAAAACAATACAAACATTACTTTTGAAGAAGGGGCTTCTTTTGAACGAAATTCATGAATCACAAAATCACGAGTAGAAACTCAACAGAACTTAAAGGAGTTTTTGGTACCTCTGAGCTCCATTTCGTGTTGTCGCTGCACCTCGGAAGAGTCTCCCCATTCCACTGGGACATTCTCAGTCATGGCGTTGCGTGAATCTGCCGTGTTGGTCATGTTTGCAATTTTGTCTGTTTACGTGTGGTTCAATTCAATGTTCTCAAACTTCTGGGCAGCCATTGTAGCTTTAATACTGAATTGCATTGCCGTTTGTACTCGTTGTCGGTCGATATTCCTTGATTTGTAATTTCCGAAAACTATTCCCCAACTTTTTTGGCATCCAATTTGTATCAGCAAACGTCACTTTCGTGGCGCTCTTTTGAAGCGACCAACAATTGAACTACAATGGGCTATGCGGAACGCAGTCTATTGGAACGCAAGAATCAATCCGACGCCACTGAAAACGCAGAGAAAATTAAAAACGCGAAATAAAAAGGCACTAAAATGAGAAACCGCACGGAACAAGTCACCACGAATCTCGAAGGCTCTGAGGAAGAAGAGGAGCAGTTGGACAGTGGCGGCAGCGACTGGGAGCCTGAGCCAGACGACAAACCGAAGAAGCGTAAAAGTGTCGCCGGGCCGAAGGTGAAAAGTCCCAAGAACGGAGGAAAGGGAGCCCGTGGCAGCAAGAAACGGAAGAAGGATGACTCCGACAACGAGGAGCAATCCGAGGAGGAGTTGGAGGAAGATTCGGACGAGGAGGTGAGGTTTTCCCGGTTTGCATGATACCGGGCCGCCATCTTGCCCTTTGTATGGCGTTTTGTTTGAAGCGCTATTTTGTGTGTGAGAAGACATTGGTGATGGTTGAGAGCGTGATTATCTAACAAGAGATCCTGCAATATCGGCATGTTTTTGGCTCTCCTAGCAAAATCTTGAATTCGGTTGTTTTTGCAGGAATCCAAGAAGGGCAAGAAGAAGTCAAAGAAGGAGTACGATTCAGAGGAAGAAGATTCTGGAGAGGAGAGCAGCGCCACTCCAGCAAAGAAAGGCGGTAGCTCTGCCAAAAATTTCCCCGACAAGCAAGGATTCTTATCGCTCTACATTTTCCGCGGAGACTTGGTCAACGGTATAAAGGCGAACGAGAACCTCTGCTTGTGGCGCCGAGATGGCTCGAGTTTGTTGCAGAAGTATATGCGAGACAAAAATAGCACTGATGTCCAATGGAGCCCTTCAATGGTGAGTCTTGCCGATGTGTGATTTGGGGGTTTTTAGTGCACTTTCCAATCCACTATCTGCGTGGAAGACCGTGGATGCCATTTGAAACATGAATCGAAGATTTGAGGCTTTTACCGAAAACCGTCAAGGACATTACTGGGAGAATCCTAAGTTTTTTCAAAGGAAATAGCTTTCATAAATTAAGGGGTTTTACTGTAAAAGCCAGGGCCAGCCAGAATTTAATTTAGGTGAAAGGCCAGGGGTAGTAGGGGATAATTTAAGGTTTTTGAAACCATATTATTTGTAGTACATTTTAAATCGTTTAGAACTACTAATTTTCCTCTAAACATTTTGAGAATCTCCTCTCTCGTTCACAATTATGCTTCAAATTCACTTCTTTTGTTCCAGGTCTACTCATGCTGGGAGGACCGACGCAAGGACGAGTACTTGGAGGTCAAGGTTCTGTGCAAGGGCGACCTCAAGAACTCAAACGTCACAATTGTCAACTTGGAGGAGCTCGAACAGCAGTGCATCATTGACCGCGACGAAAACGCCAAGTTTATTTCACAGAAGGACCAGCAAGCCGCCGCAAATCAAGCCGCCAACAGTCAGGTGAACGCCACGCAGGATGATTTAGTTGAGGAGGACGACGGTGAGGAAGAATAAGCTGGTGACTGGCGAGAAAGGATCGAGCCTCACGGATTTTACGTTTTGTTTCTCATTGTCTCTTTTACTTTAACTTCTCATTCAAAATGTCAACCTATTCCGCAAGACAAACTGATTAAGCATACCTATGATTAATTATAAAACGCTGTTTTGACTCTCGTCACGTCGTCAAAAACACTGAAGGTTTTGTTGGCTTTTCAGGGTAGTCTTGAGTTCTTCCTCTTGAAATTTTAAGTCTCTCAGTTGTTATGTCCTCAAACTTTTAAGTTAAAAATACGGCATCTGCAAATGTACACAATTATTTCAGTTTTAGCTTCAGTCGCTCTTTGAATTATGGTAAAAACATTGTAACTTTTATTGTTCAAACTTGAGTCTCTGTTAAGCTCTTCCTGTTTTGTAGCTATACGAAACATCCCACTGCGTCGTAGATGACTCCTCCTGTCGTCATACTCGCCCGATAGTAACCCCCTTCTCCCCAGTTGCTGCCCCACGAGTTCCTCAAGATCCAGTAACCAGGGCCGTAACCCACGATAATGACCCCGTGGTTGCAGTTCGTGTTGCCTCTGTCAAAAATTCCTTCCTTGTAGATGTCCAAGTTCTCCAGGTCGACGCAAACGACACAAGACCCGTTCGTCATGAGCCAGCTTTGGATTGTGGAAATGTCAGGGGGTATGTAGATGAGTTGAGAGGGAAAGTTTCCATTGAGTACCGGGATGCCCATATTGCATGAGCTCTGATGGTACGTGTAGGGATAAGATGCCTCAGATGGCAATCCGTAACGGCTCTTCACGAAATCAAATGCGCAGTCAAACCAACCGTACAAGCAACCCCTACAAACCGGAAGGTTGTCGCAATCCACCAGATATTGCTCGCTCAAACGCTGCATGGTTTTGGTCTTGATAGATCGATAGTTTTCCAGAGCAGCGACGACCGAAAAAGCCCTGTGTAAAAGTGATATTTTAGAAAGTGACAATTGGGCAGACTCAACTCCCTCGCAACATCTACTCAACTGTTCTTAATGTGCCGTTTTACGAAGAATGTTTCTAATTCAAATTTAGAGGACTCAACTTACAAGCTTATGGATTTGAGCTCTTGATTGTAGTAGTTTTTGAAATTACCCCTATTTAATGGGTTTTTATTTTCATGTTGATTCAAAAACAAGATTTTTCACTATTCTCTCAAGGGCATAACATTTTCAACCTTCTCCAATTTCTATAATCAACCAATTCACGTCTTATTTGTAGGCCTTCGCTTAAATATTACTTCACGGTTAAAAACAGCAGACCGATTAAAGCGGAGTCTAAAGGCAAATCTTTATGGTTCTAAAGGGGAGACCTACGTAACTCAATTTAGAACTAACTGACGAGCATTCTAATACTTACCAACAACTATTGCAGTCTCCTTGACTCTTTACAGGAGCGATGAGACCAGGACCCTGAGTCCGAATATCCCACGAAGCAGGAAGACTCCCTCGAGTTATGGGTAAGTTGACTCTGAAGCTAGGAGAATGTTTGTCCTTTTTCTTTGAGTTCGACCACGTGTGAGGCTTCCTAAATGAATCGACTTAAAAATTGTCCCTTCATATTTTTGCGAGAGCTCATAAAATACTTCATTCCTCCTCTGGTAAGTCTAAACTGGTCAGGTGTAAGATCGCTGTGCGCGTAAGTTCCGGCCTTCCACGTGGACTTTTTGTCCTTAAAAAGCTGGTTCTGCTGTTTGGCTTTCCGGTAGTTAGAAATAAAGGTATTTTTTGAAGCCTTTTCATCAGATTGTTTTCTGAAGGACGTCTTTTTGTAGAGCTTTTTAAAATTCGACCATGCTTGTTCTTCATCTGCCTGATAAGAGCTTGAGGACTTCGCTTCGATTTCGATGAAAATAAATTGTAATACGACAAGGAGCATTAAGGCTCTTCTAAGCATTTCCGCGGGTTGCAGTTTTGCACTGAAGCTGGCGATACTAAGTGAGCTTTTATATAGGCTGAAATAAGCGACAAATCAGGTCACGCTCTCGTTTGTGCTGCTGCTTATTCGCCAATCTTTGCAAACATCTGGGAAAACACGATAATTAGGAATGAAGGGTCAAGTCAACTTAAAACATTTGGGAATTTAGTATTTAATGATTTCATCTGTTTGTAGAAATTCACGAGGCTTTTACGGGAAAACGGGGGCCTACCTCGTTCGAAAGCTTAGATAATTCACCGTGAAACACACAAGACAGTGTAAAAGTTACTCAACTGACGGATCTTTATCCGATTTCAGATCCCGAATAAGTCATTTTTTGAATTGAAGTCATTCCAGGGAACCATACACTTTGAAAGTCTGAGACATAAAATAGTTATATGGAAGTCCCCGAAATTCGTAGCTATGTAGAACTTTTGTGGGCAGTTGGACTAATTTCCAACCCAATATTGTTTAATGGGTTCTTCCGCAAGCCCTTCCGAAACCAAGCTTTTGAAAAATGAGACATGCAATGATAATTATTTGTAGCTAAATAAATTTTTATTCAGACACAAATGTTTAGTGAAACTTAAATTTTAAGCACGCTTCACTGAAAAACTACAAATCTCTAATTGCGAATTTCGCCAAAAGTTTTTGATGATTTTTGGCTCAGTAAGGGATTTTATCAGGAAAGCCAACAAGTTTTAGTGCATTTTTCAATGTTTGAAAATCCTCTAAAAAGTTGCTGAACCCACGTGCTACTAGTTTCAAAATCTCAACTGCCTTAACGGAAGCGCCATCTATTGGGAATTTGAGTTCTGAGAGTCTATGGCTATCGGGTGAGTTGCAAGAAATACAGAAATTTCTTTCATCGTTTGTTGTTTTCTAAATATTTCGGCTCCATCTAAACCTAAAAATGGGAGACTCATCGAAGAAGCCAAAGCCCAGAACTGGTCTCGCTACGCTGAACGACATCCGTCAGAACGAGGACTCGGGAGAGGAAGGACAAGCGTTCTATGCTGGTGGGTCCGAACGATCTGGCCAGCAGGTTCTCGGTCCTCCTCGTGAAAACACTGGTCGAGACTTCATTTCGGAGTTCTTCCGGTCCGCACAGCAGAGCTCTGCGGCCAGCGAGTCGATGGGAGCGGCTGGCAGAAGCTCCGGATTTCAGGGCTCCGGGTACCGGCTGGGTCAAACTGAGAACGACGGCGAGATGGTGGTTCCCTCTTCGTCCAACACAGCTCCTGAGGAGCAGCTGGTTGTCCTTAAAATATGGCGTCAAGGCTTCTCGATCGACGACGGAGAGATCCGGTCGTTTGACGATCCCGAGAACCGGAGCTTCTTCGAATCTATCCTGAAGGGTCAGATCCCGCCGGAACTGCGCAAGCAGGGAATGACCACGATCCATTTGGATGTGGAGGACCACCGTCACGAGGAGTTCAAGAAGCCCCCGAAGAGATTCAGCGCTTTCGCCGGGGAGGGCCACACTCTGGGGAGTCCCGTGCCAGGGATCGAATCGACCGAAGTCGTGCCTCCGGAAGAGCAGAAGGCAAAGGAGCAAGAGTGAGTGGGTTCATGTCACATTGGATTGGGAGCTTTTTGGGATCTAGATGATTTAAATCACAGTTCTAGGACCCAAGCATATTTTTGGTTCTTTGAATGAGTGAAATCTGGTCAGTGTTGGAAGATGATAAGATCAGGAATAAATCAGGGTCAAAGCTAGGGTAGATACTAAACATGTTACGGACCAAAAATCAAAATAGTCCTCAAAATTTTCACAAGTTTCTCAGGATTTAAGTGTTTTATAAAAAAACTTCATATTTGGTTCATTCAAAGAAGATTTTTGGAGCTTAAAATTATGTTTGAAATGATTCACACAACGAGTTTCACATTGAAAAAAATTTCAGAGCTCAGCAAAGTCTGCAAATCAACGACTCGGAGCCGGTGACGACTCTACAAATTCGTCTGTCAGACGGATCTCGCATAACCGGGCGGTTCAACCACAGCCACACAATAGCTGACGTACGAAGTTTCATTGTCGCGTCCCGACCCAACTACGCTTCTCAGCAGTTCTCATTGCTTTCATCATTTCCCCCTAAGGAGCTAGCCCAGGAAGACTTGAAGCTTAACGAGGCAGGGCTCCTGAACGCCACGATTGTCCAGCGCTTGAAGTAGCTCGTCGTGTTTCATTTTTCATCAAACATCAATAAAACATTTGCATAAAAGGTTCCACATTTTTAATTAAACTCTTCTCTTTTGAGTCGAAATGTACAAAACGTTGTTTCCTCGGATGAACGCGTCTCCGTACTTGTTCTTCAGCTGGCCATTAACGTATTCCTCGGTCTGGTCCAGCGCAATGTTCATGTATCCATCCAAGCAGGCCAGGACTCCACGGTAGTCGACTCCGGAGTTAAGCTTCACGACCACCGGCCGTCCGTGGATTTGGTTAATGAACTGAGATAGCGCCTCTTTTCTTGACATCTTTCTTTCTTCCCCTTAAAATGCGTTGCCTTGATAGTAATTGAAGTTTATAAGCTTTGAAAGTTCTTAGTACTGAGGTAAAACTTTCGATTTTGTGCAAACGAATGGCGTCGATGAGAAAATATCTAATTCTAAACAAACCGCGCTTCCTAGACTTGACTATAAAGTGTCTAGACCTCGCAATACTTTGTTTGGGTTTAGAGAAAAACACACTCAAAAAAAAGCCTCCAAGATGATTATCCCAATTCGGTGTTTTACGTGCGGAAAAGTCATCGGAAACAAATGGGAGACCTACCTCGGACTCCTGCAAGCAGAATACACAGAAGGGTAAGTGGGAGAAGAGCACGAAAACTCGGAAGCTGATAAATTTCGGCCTTGCAGAGATGCCCTTGACGCCCTCGGACTAAAACGATACTGCTGTCGGAGAATGCTCCTGGGACACGTAGACCTCATCGAAAAGCTGCTGAACTACGCACCATTGGAAAAATAAAACACTATTTTAGAATTTATACTAAAAGTTTATTCAATACCGTGAGCGAAAATCATAACCAGACCCGGCTCAATCATTACATCTTCAGACATGTGCGTGTTATCACAGTGAAGGACAAGGACAGCTTGCTTTCCTGGAAACATCAAAAGTGGCGTAAAAATTTAATTGTTGTGGCGGCTTTGAAATGCACTGAGATATTTTACCTGGAATGCGTTTACAGACGTAGGAATCATAAATTCTTCGATTATTCTGGCGTGTTTCTAGTGAGTTGAGCCCCCTTGGCCAGCGACGTTCGTGGCAATTCTCCATCAGCTCTTCGAGGATGTGTGGCGGACACCCGCATTCAGACAGGGCTCTTTTTATCATTAGCTAAAATGATTCTCTGTAATGTTTGTCCGTAACAAAGCGAAGCTTCAACGTACCTGCAGAGCGTCATCGGGTGTGGAAATCATACCTCCCCAGCGAGTGACGCGAGCGGTGGTGAGAGTGTTGGACCACCTCAGGACCTCGTCTCGCTCCATCTGGTCGGCGATAGCCCGCATCGTGGGGTTCGTGACCCGCATGGCCCTCATAAAGTCCTTGAAGAGCGTCAGCTCGCGGATCAGGTCGCTGATTGTGCGGTCCTGGTTCGAAATCTGGCACTTCATCTCGACCAGCTTCTGTTGCTGATTGTCCAGCAGAGATCGGAGTTCCTTAATGCAGTTGTGGTCCTTCAGCTCGTCCTTCGGGATGATGAGCCCGCACCCCTTCTCGCAGGGAAGGGGCTTCTTGGGGTTGAACTCGCACTCGACGAGGTGGTTCGTGATCAGGTCCAGCTTCATCACGACGTTGCAGCCGTACGGCTTGTTATCGCAGCTGATGTTTAGGCGGGAGAGGAGGTTCCTCAGGATGCGAGGCACCGGTCGCAAGTTCGAGTCAGACAGGGAGTTCCTGTCCACCGGACATGTAGGAAGACGCTGCGTTGTCGATGAAATCCACTGCTGGATGCAGAGTTTGCAGAAAACGTGTTCTAAAAAGGAATCTGAATGAGTATTTCAGCGGTCGAAATAGCCATCTCCAGTACCACAAGGAGTTGCTTGCAAAGGCTCCTCCAAGACTCCGGAACATATTGGACAGATGAGCTCTTCGTCCACGCTCCCTTCGAACCGGGTTAAATCGAACCCCATCTGGACGCTTTTGTAATACTGATTGGATATTTCATAAAACACGGAAATTTGAGAGGAAAACTCGCACCGCAAAGGCACAGCGAATAATAAAGAAAATGTTTCGAGTTTTTGTTGTGATGAAGTTTCGCTGTCAGACAGTCAGAGTTTGAAAGTTCCGTTGGGACTCTTGTAAACTCTTTTTGCAATACAATATCAAATCCATACAAAGAAATCCTGCTCCTTGGAAAAAATGAATTGAAATAACACATTTGTCGCTTATTTTCAAGGGCTTACTTATTTCTAATGAGTTTCTGTATTTTCTAGAAAAATTAAACTTAACAGCGATTCCAAATTTTCACAATTGTTCTGGCTTCGAATAAAGTTTGAATCCTTTTCTAATATCCTTTTATTACTCCATGTTATTTACATTCAACTATTTTATGATATCATTTTACAATAAATAAAATCGCATGAGATCTGCTTTTGGGACAATTCATTTGTAAACATAAACGTCTCTAAAATATAGGAATTGTATTAATTTAATTCAAAACATTCCATTTGACTAGCTGGCTGAGATCAGAAACGACAATTTCACATGACGACACACACAATTAAGCTGAACACTTAATATTGTCCATCTTGGTTGCTTTTTGTTTGATACGCCTGTATTCGCGAAAATCAGAAATCGTGAAGTCTAGCCGGAGAGATTCTTTTCAAGAGAGAGACGAAATCTCTCAAGGTCAAGTCAAGAGTTAGGGGCTTTTCGGAGTTATCTAAACCTCTAACTTAAAAAAGACTAACGATTAATTATATAAGTTTAATTAAATTTCAAGAAATGAAGCCCCGTCTCGAACAACAAAAAGAGATTTCTAAAATTTTCGACTATTGAGTAAAATTATCTGATTCTATATTTTAGACCCTTTACTCAACCCCTAAATAATCAAATTAATTCAAAAAGATTCAAACAAGCCCCCATACCGCCCGACTTTGTTCCCCTCTAGTATGAACCTCCAGGCATCCAACACTAACCTGTATCCCCGCACTTCCGCCCTAGTTAGGCTTAAGCTTATGATTATACTTGACAACTACGTCGGGCACTGCTGCCTTTTCCACATTCACTTGCTTGTAGAGCTCGTCGAGGTTCTGCACGTACACCATCTTCCGCCAGAACTTGGTGCTCACGAAGGGTCTCAGCATCCACACGTACGACTTGAGCCAGAAACTGGGATGCACGAGGTACATGGCCTTCAGGGACTTCCGGAGCCGCCTGTCGATGAGCTGGTAGCACTTCTTGAGCCACCGGAAGGGCACGTTGTTTTTGCTGCTGCCGCCCCCGTGAAAGTAAACCAGCACGTAGTCGTCCGTTATGAGCTGCTGGAGGGTCTTGATGACGTACAAAAAGAGGTTCGCCATGACGTAGTGGTAGTCGGAGCGGGAGCGGTCGGGCAGGAAGCAGGAGCTAAAGACTATGATTGCGTTCTGTTTGCTGTAGTAGCCGCCATGGGAGAGGATTCGCTTGTACGGCTCGATGACCTTCATGTCGATCTCCCGACACTTGCCATCGGGCAGCTGCACCTTCACCCAGTTGGCTCGGTCGCGCTCTTTCGTTTCCTCGGGGCGCACCTCGAGGTCGTCGAAGATGGAGCTCGCGGGACTCGGCACGCGGTTTTCCGTTGGCGAGGGCGTCTCGGGAGAAGACGACTCAGGCATGGTGGGGGGCGGTTTCGGCACCTTTTCACTCGCCAGACCCTTCGACGAGACCAACAGCACGCGGTCCAAGGAGGGCCCAACCGTCGCCTGGTACTGCGAGCTCTCCTCGTCCGACCCAGAACTGCTGAAGCGCTGCAGGGGCGTCTTCTTCTTCTTCTTCTGGTTGTCGCAATTCAATTCCAGGGTGAAACTTGGCTTGGACTTGGCAGTGGAGCTGGACCCTGCGAAGTCATCGTTGTTGTGGTTTCTTTCGCTCTCAGGCACTAAGTCGGGGTAGTTGGAGGCCTCACTGGCGTTGTTCACGAGATTGCTGTAGTCGAACTCGTCTGAGTATGAGCTCCCAGTGGGCGAGAGCTGCATCATCCTGAAAGTGGCCTTGAGAAACGGAATTCACACGGAAATGACTTACAATGGATGTGACTCGACGGGAGTCAGGCCTCGGGGGTTGTTCAGGTTGTCCATCGACCGCACAGTGAGCCCTTCGCTCTGTACTCTTAGTCGACTTCCGTTTTCCACGTCTCCTGGCTTCTCCTTGCTCGAAACGGTGGCCATTCTTCAGGCATCAGAACGCTTGTTCGTGGAGGAGCGGAGGAAACAGTGTTTGGGTCTCCTTAAAGTTCTCTAGATGGTGAAATTTTGAGATTTTTGGGGATGTTGAGAATTTTCGCGAAAAGAAAAACAAACTATTTCAGTCACCCAGTCTAGGAAAAGTTAGTTTTGATTCGACCAAAATAATCGCACGCACTGGGAGAATAACTAGACCTTTGAAAGCTTAAAAATGCTGAGCCTCCTCTCAAAAGTGAACAAAAACGTCCTCAGCCTCCTGGCGTCTCGCATCCCCCAGCTAGTTCCTCAAATGTACCAGAAAAGCCAGTTCAGTGGGTTGGCTCTGGCTGCCACCAAAGAACGTCTGCTGCAGGCCTCGGTGCCTCTCGTCAACCAAAACTGTGGACTTAAGGTGAAGGTCGCCCTCAGACGCCGCTGCAAAGACTGCTACTTCGTCTGGAGAGAAGAACGTAAGTTGGTTCTCAGCTTGAAATCGTGTTATGGGAAGGCTTTTTTCAGGGCTCTACGTCATGTGCAAAACCCACCCGAGACACAAGCAAATGTCGCAGAAGAAGAAGGAGTACAACACCTGGACCCTCACGCATGCCTCCCAAAGCAAGGTCAGACCATGGTGAGAGGAGCAATGCTTAGTTTATTAGTCTTATCTAAACCTTAATCAATAAAAAGGAGCTTGTCATCCTGAAAACAGCTCTGTCCACTCTCTCGTCGACATCTGAACAGCCATGTCCAGCAAAAGACGTCTCTTCTCGACCTTGTCCATGGAGGCAGGGAAGGCAAAGTTCTGAACGCTCGAGGATTTCAGGTCCATGAGAATCCCCGTAGTTTCAGCTTTCCTTCTGGGGTTGATCTGGCAGCCGGTCATTCGTCTCAACATGTAGCTCGTCAGGCTCCTCTTGTTCAAAATCTTTTCGTCCTTCTCTGATAACCCTCGCTGTCGTCTCGCAGTCAGAACTTCATTGACTTTCTGGTGCTGTTCCAGTTTGGACTGGAAGCGTTTTTGCTCCTGTCTCCGCTTCACCTGGTCAATCCTCAGCTGCTGGTTCACCTCAAAGTCCCTCTTGAGAGTTGTCAGGGTTTGTTTAAAATCGTTTTCTTCAATTTCGTTGGACTCTACGAGAGAAATTGACGGAAACTTCAGTTGTTGTGAGTTTTTGACCAACACAACTCACCTATTCTGCTTAAAACTTCCTCCAGTCGGTCGAGAGTGTTGTGTTCCTTTTCTTCAAGAGTGCACACATTGTTCAGGTTATTTTGGCACTCGCTGATAAAGTCGTTGATGTCCATTTTTGCGGCGGTTGTTTTGATTCGAGCTTCGACAGTTGAGCTTGGAATAAACACCGCATGAGGCGCTGCGCTGCGCAGGATTCCTCGGTTTTCGGTTGGAGTTCATCACAGTTCCAGGCCCTCTGGTGAAGTACTTTTCAAATAAGTTTAAATTGACCGTCATGTAGTGCAAACCTCCTGAAACCTCATAGAAAACCGCATGATTTGAATTTTCTCAAGTTCTAGTATTTGCATGTTTATTTGAAAATTTTATGTTCTCAAAACACCTCCACAAGGAAAAATGTCAAGCTATGCCTCCAGCATTAAAAGTTCACTTGGATCAAATACCGATGCGCCATAAATAAAAGTTTGCATTTTCAACTTTAGGAAACTTATTTTCAATTACAGGAGCTTTCAGCATCTGCAACTTCGAGTATACAAATAAATGGAGGTGACAAGTTCTCCTTTAAAGAATTCTATGTGAGCCCAAATCTGTTCAGAAATACGGCCAATTTGTCTAATTTCGAAAATTAATCCACGGAAATTCAGTCCAGCAGCGAACAAAAATAGTCACCCAACTGCAGCCAGGAAGGATTAGTTCCACTAAAAATCTCAATATTGAAACAAGTTTCTCATAAGAATCTTTAGTGTATTTTCAATTGTTCTTAGTGTTTTAGTACCTTGTTTACACATCAAACTTATAAATTTCAAACATTTGGAATCCTGAATCATTCTGAAACTATGCAGGAATTACAGTTTATTAGATTTCTAGCAATTTCATCTCAAAGATCCGCAAAACCATGGAGTCCCGAAATTTGACTGAAACATTAATTCTCTCGTTACTTATCCTACCTTTACGTACTTTCTCTAAGTTTTATACAACTAATTATGATGCCTTAAATGTATGGTTGCCTTAAATTTCGTTAATAATTGAATTCTTGGTATTAATTTGTTTGGACCTTCACAACGGAAAATAGAAGATTCTACGAAAGGACGTAATAAATGATTAAATTGATGGTTACTTTTTATTGTTTTTCTCATGATATGTAGGTTTTTCGTTCGTTTCAACTTGCTTCCTCATTAAATCGATTCTGGTCAACACAAACAACATTAATAAAAGGGTATCTCATGTGTCTTACTTGCTTGAATTGTGTACATTCGTTTGTTGCCAATTGACTACTTCCAGATTTTCTTGCGGAGAGGAAAACCATAGTGATATATGCCGGGGTCGGATCGGCCGGGCTCATCAAGGTCGGTCGTCGCCTCCGGATTGACTATACTCGAGTGTACTTGATCTAAAAACGCAGGAGAGCGACGTTCCTGACTTGAAGAACGCAGCTTATCCGAGCCCCCTGGTACGTAGATATTTATTCATAACATTGACGATCTCTAATTCGATCATAATTCATAATAATTATAGGTTTTCATTTACGTCTAGAACTAGATTTAGCTGTCTAAGAACTAAAGCTAGATTTATTTACTTTGTTCACCTCTGTAAATTTCTTTTTGTTTATAAAGCACTTTGAAGTTTGATAGTTTGTATTCTAACTAAAACTTAAAACTTTTTACGAAGCTTAATTAGTATGTTACATATTTTAGCCAAAACTAGGTGGGTATTTCTTTTATTTAGAAGTGTACGCAGAAAATATCCTCTCATTCATCTAGAAGCCGAAAACAGTGAAAATGTGAGTTATGTCATTGGAAAACCGCGAAAACCCGAATCCGCCAAACATACGAAAATGCACTAAATTAAACGGGTTCGTTGACATTCCGATAGTTCAATACAGGACGAATCAGATTGGATGGCGAACGGGGGAAATTGAATACAAAATTGTTTTCGGGAAGTTCTGGTGAAAGTATCCGTTTCTACTTTTATTCAGGGTGGTTTTTCAGAAAAATAAACGTTGCTTATCATTTGTAGATTGATCTGCAGATTTTAAAGGAATGTTCTTTTTCTTCGATATTCAGAAAAAATCTTAAACTGAAGGAATCAGTTCAAAAATTGCGCCCTCCCATGAATTCATTAAGATTCGTTGACTTAGGAACTTTCATAACTGAAATTAGTGGGTACTTAGAGAGCTCTTCTGCCGAAGTACCTACTCTCAAGTATTTGTTTGAGAGCTGAGAAAGCTTCTTGAAAACATTCGTACAAGTTTAAGATTTCAACCAGGTGGTTTGGAGTCTTATTCGTATACAAAGCTGAATCTTGGGGGTCCAAGTAGTTTCCACCGTAACCCTCCCTTTATGTGTGAGGGAAAGCAATATTTCAATTTTTTTCCAATTTGCCAGTCGACCCGTTCCGCCCCAATTATTTTGATTACACGCCATCGGAATGTCAACTCACTCATCCACGAATATGGTTCTGGAGTCACTAATTTCGCGTAAAAAACTGTCCCATTGACTACGCAATTGCAAGTTTCCATTTTCCATCTTGTCTATAATTAATTGTGTGTATAAAAAATTACTGCATGTACATTAATGTTACTCATAAAGTCGTTTCGTTCCTACAACAAAACTCTACGGACACCAATCAAAACCTCACTTTTGGTACACCGGTTATGTCATACTCATATTTTTCTACCACTTTAAAGTACTTCTCCTCCTAGCCCTAACCTCTAGATCTGCGTCTGCCGCAAACAGACGCTTAATTTATGTACACTTTACACTTTCCATGATCTCATTAGTTGCTGCTGCCTTCGAAGGGACGAACGGCGTGACACACTTTTGAAGCATTTAATAACACTGTGACTTACAACATGGCGACTAGATCGTGTGAGTTTGCATAGCTCCGTCGAATTACCTTCAGAGAACACTCGAATCCACTTTGTGCGCTGTGCCAAGCACCGTTTCGTCAAAGTCTAGTGTCAGCTCCCCCGCCAGCACCACCTCCGATATGCACCCGCGGACGCCGTTTCTGTACCTAGGAGGGGCAATAAAGTGGAAGGAACTATCAGAACCCATTATCCGGAGTGTGTTTCGCGCTTACCTGTTTCTCGTGTGGTATGATGGATTGGGCATTCCCCCTGAAAATGTTGCGAAAGTGTCGTTAGGCTTTCGAATAAAGGTTAATTGTGCAAGTTTACGATCGAGCTCATTGTTTCTGTCTCTTAATTGCGAGTTATGGCGCCATAGAGAGTAATGGACTAGACTGAGACTCAGTGAGACTATGACTCAAAGAACTGAGGAATTTCTAAGACTCCAACCACAAAATTAGCTTTGTCCAAGCAAAGTTGACCAATTTCAATTTGAGGTCAATTATTGAGCTCAAAAGTCGACTTGACTTTAGGAACGGGCTTCGTGGCCAAGATTCTTTTTTTGTTTTTTGTTTTTTTTTTTGAAAATGAGGAGACTTCTTATTTTGGCGGACTTGGAAAATAGTCCCAATAGCTAGGTATCCCAACTTGAGCCCGTGGCTCCAGTACGAGGAATTTCTTTTAGAACATGTTTGAAGCTTAGTCGGGGACAAACGCATTGGAGAGCATTTACAAGTCGGCATCGTAGCAAAGTTGGGTCGAAGTGAAAATCTTTTATCTAAAAATGCGTTTCTGTAAAAACTTAAGGGGTCTCTAGCTCCGTCCCTGGTGGTAGTACGGGTATGTTGTACAGCAGTTATTTGCTTGGTTTCACAAGTTCATCGCTATATTAAAATTTCAGCTCAATCGAAGCAACTAAAATTTTCCCCCCTTCAGTGGCCTCTCACCCCACCCCCTTAGGTGATAGGAGCAAACATGTGTTCTATGATTCGCTAGATTTGACACGATGTATAACATATCCAAAATTCAGCTCAATCGGATGAAGTATATGGAACTTTGATACGACGGGAAAACCTCCCTAGTTACCCCCAGGCAGTTTTCCAGAAAAACCGAAGTGGTTTCACCACCCTCCGGACCAGACATGACATTATGCAAAAAAAACCCGCAGGTCTCTAGCCCTTGTAGTTTCGGAGCCTTTGCGATTCAGACTGACGGACGGACGGACGGACAGACATATCGGACACATACGCCCCAAAGTAAGCTTTACTACTATTTCCTTAACCTCTTAAACCGCAAAAAAAAAAGAACGAGGATTTCGATTTGTTCCCATTCTCTATGTTTATACCTCTAGTTTGTATATTTCTATTGCTACCCTTCCGTAGGCTTTAGTTTCCTATACATAAATCGCGCTCGTACATTGGCTTATCTTTTCATTATAGGTTCGTGTCGCTTCTCATTAGCGACTCGCTTCGAACTACAAAGCTCGGAGGATCTGCTCAAGAAATATCGTTCACAATTGGCATTTCGAGTCAACAACATTCTCAGCGAATCCAAAAGACAAAACAAACCCACGCCACAAACGCTTGCAGTAAGCACTCGTAGCAATGCTGAATTTAACACCTCTGTCAATTAATCTTGCGGTTCCTATTTTCCACGCAAACATGACAGTCGCGAAACGGAGCTAGGGGAAAACAAAGTCATTGTTACAAAGTTGCGTATATCATAAAAACGCCTTTACATGCTGTATATTTCCAAACCGACTACCGAGGCAGAGAGGCACCCAGCGTGCGAACGAAAGAGACACATTTGATGAAGCCTACGCTTGTTAGGCTCGCTTAATGCCTTAATACGTTCACGTTTCCATGCACATGTTCGTATGTAAATTTACTCACCCACATACAATCCAGCATCTGTGTTCAATTGCCTCAGTTTGCCTGGTGATCTTTGTATAATTGGTTTACCGCCATCCACCTTCAAGGTTCCTTCTTGCAAGTTTCTGTGAAGAAGAAATCATAGCGCTCTGTGAAAAAGAAACCCTACTCTCTTGGGGTTCTAAGCCAAAGAAAAGCTTGACTTCACAATAAATTATGACAAACAGATTAGATCTAGGCCTTTCCAGACATGATACATCTCTGATTGGAAGCTGCGACGAAACTTTTCGCTACCTACCACAAATTCAACGAAAACCTTTTGTAATTTTCATAAAAAAGTTTGGAATTTCCAGCGGGAAATATTTAAACGAGCTCATATGTATGAGGAAAACTTTTTCTCGTTTAAATTTCAACTGATAGGAGTTTTTTCCGCGTTATAACTTACTGAGGGGTAAAAATTTGCACATTTTCGTTCAATTTAAAGCCTACAAATTTTATATTCATATTTTAGTTTTTACCTTTTTTAATAGGAAAATATGTTTTACATCATTTTATAACCCACCTGATTAAGAGGCCTTTTAGTTAGTTAATAACTTACTAGACGGCTCTCGTTCTCTAACAAAAGGTCAAAATAGTAGGTAATTGTCGAGTTAGAATTAGGCCTCAAACAAATATGTTGTCTTGACAACTTACATAATTCCGGGAAAAATTATCTTCTGACCGGGTTAGAATTTGTGCTTCTGAACCCACAAGAAAAAGACAAAATTCCGTAATTTTTTAAGTTACGGATTCTCAGAAATCTCGCACGTTGGAGTGTGCCTGAGTGGGAGTGCATTTTTTTCATGAAATAAATCAGAAATTCAGAATATCTCTATTACTGTGTAAGAACTCTCGTGGATCAAAAGTTGGTTGATTGACGGTTTGAGGCTACGACTTGAGGTTGAAAAAACAATTAGGATTGGACCCATAGATTCCAGCATTAATTTTAGCTACACGCCAAACAACAGATATTTGAGTGAATGTAAAACACAAAGTTTCTGCGGAAAACTCATAATCACTAGTAATATTCAGGAAAGCGTAAAGTTTTACAAAACAGGCAGGTCTAATTTGAGGACAGTCCCTGGCTTGAAAAGCGAGACTGCAAATTAATAGGACACAAAGCCACATGGCAAGAAAAGTTTTCTGCAACACATGCTAATCTCTTATTACCTCACAGCTCTCACACGGTGCCACAATCCGTCGCTGACAATAGTCGAGTTGTATTCGATATTAACTTCCCCTGACCCGAGATTGTAGCGTAGGTGGAGGAATCTGCGTGGAGAGGAGGAGAAGAAAAGAAAGACGAAAGTGAATGAAAAAGGTCGGCCTTTCATTTTTGTGACAACATTACCCATTTTCAATGCCAAGAGATAAAAAGTCGTCATCATCCCTGGCACTGTGCCGACCCGTCCACAAAATGACTCCATTCTTGGAGTGCGTCTTGAAGCGCAAATTCAGGTCGATTTGGTAGCTGATAACGCGCCTCATCGTCTCGGCGTCGCTGTAGTGGAAGTAGCTGTCGTCCCCGTTGAAACACGCCCCCTGGTGAAGGATCCTGGCAGGCGGCCTCGTCACCTCCCCGTCCTTCATGATCTTCTCCATCTCCTCCACCAGCACCGAGTTCTCAGCCAGCTCGAGCTTCGCCTTGTGCCGCTCCAGCTCCGCCTCGTCCACCACGTCGTTGTCCTCCGGATCGCCATCTTCAAAGCTGGGGACCTTCCGCTTCTTCCCCTCCAGATTGCGCCACTCCCGCTGCTCTGACATGTACCGGCCTCGCAGTATGTAGTGTGACTCGATGTCCTCCATCAGCTCCTTGTACGGATTCACTTTCGTGGAGGGGGCCGTAGTTGTTGTTGTTGTAGTAGAGGTGGGTCTGTCCATGCGAATGACGATCTTCTGGTCGTCGTCCGGCCGAGAAGTAGCCTCGTCCTCGTAGTACTCGAGGTAGTAGTCTTGGTCCTGGCCCTCGGAGTCGTAGCTGTAGGCTTCGAAGGTGGTGGGTGATACCGTGGAGGAGGCGTGGGCGAGGGCGATTTCCTCATTTAGCTCCTCCGCCGAAACTTCCTCGGCTTTGTTGCACTGCTCGTTCGAAGGGTTGCACTCGCACTCGTAGTTCTCGAGATTGGGGATGCACCGGGCGAATGCTCCGCAAGGTCGGGCCACGCAAGCATGGGGGCAGTTGTCTACGTTGGAGCCGCCCAGGGCCTCGGATATGATGGAGAGGGGATGCTCATTGAGCTCGAACTGAAACGGAAGTTGTTTTGGGCAAATTGGTTTTTCGTGTCAGACTGTCAGAGGAGTTGGCGCGGAAAGTAAATCCCAGGGGAGCAGCTTTAGGGAAGTTTGTTTCTCACTAATTTGGCCCAAATAATTTTGAATTAAGTGCTAACAAAATATTAAAATTTCGAGTCCGTTTCAAAAATGAGTTTTAGTGCGAAAATTGAATTCAATTTTAGACGAATAAAAAGTAAATTACATTTAAATTAACTATGTTATTAAATAATTTTTGAGGTATATTTTTTATGTTTTAATCTAATTATTTTGGATCATTTAAAAGGAATTCTCGAACCAACAGTAAAAGAAACAAAACCTAAATTCTCTCTAAAAAAAGCAAACATAAAAATATTCATATTTTGCTTTTTAAAACTTTAATTCTCAACTAATCAAATATTCATAATTTTATAAAATACTTTGCTCTACTCTTGATCAGAAAAATCATAAAACTCAAAACAATATGACAAGTCAAAGAAAATTAAGCTGTAAAACCGACAAACGGACTATTGGGGATGTTAAATGCCTCTAGAATGACTTTGAATGGGTTTCGAATAGTCCTCTCACCTTTTGTATGCAGCCCACAAACGAGCCCTTCTCTCGCAGACTGAGCGGAAGCGTTTGAATATTGTGAACTCCTCCCAAAAACAAACTGTGCGGCAAAGACAAGTGCCAAAATCCATTAGGTGAAATGGTCATAACCTCTGGCAGTTGATCAATCTTCATGAAAAACGTCGACATGTAGTAAAAGTAGGCGAAGAGAAAATGAAAAAGAAATAAAGAATAATATGATTAGGTTACTTTATTACTGACGGACTGGACCTATTGATTGATTTTTTCTCGGAATCATGTTCATGCATGCAGGCAAATTGGGGGACTACGGAGGCATGAGAGCAGGACTCCGCACCGGCCAGTCATCATAATTTTGCACACATCATCGATTAGGAAGGATAATTCATGTATGTACATTCGTGTCTGTCTGATGCTGATGGCCAATTATTCGGACAAGGCTTTAATGCGCTGGGAGGGGGAACATGATTTCAAGAGCAAGGATGTTCCCTCGTCCTGTGTGGGGCGGACGCAGGCTACCTACCTTTAGCACGGCTAGTCTGGCAGTTCGTGATACTTTGATGGTGTGCCACTGGTTCATGCTGAGTGGGAACTCGCTCCTGCAAAGAACAAAGTTCCATTGTTATGAGTTTTGTCCTCGTTTCTCTGAACTTTGGCTCAACTTTTCATCAGGCCTCCCATTGCCAGCCGGTAAGTTGCTTGGCACCCGATTGAATCGGGTTTAGCAGAAAATTGCTCGATATTGCAGGTTGTTTAAAGCCATTTTTATTCCACAAAATGTCCATAAATTTGCAAATTTGGGGCAAAATAAAATTTAATTTATTTTACGAGTATGATATTTTATTTAAACGTCTACATATTGTGTCTGCAATGTCTGTCTGTCAGTCTCAAACACAGGAACGGAGATAAGTTTCCATCATTATGCAATGTCTGACGAAAATGTCAAATATAACAACCCTTGGTTGGTTCCTTAGAAATTAATTTGCAGCTCATTTTTAGGTCACTAACAGATAGTTTTTTGGTTCAGGAATTGTGAATGAAATAAAACGTCTCTTCTATGAAGGATATAAAATATTTGTCCATATATCTTCTATCTTCTTATATCTTCAAACTGACCTGAACATTTTTAGTCTGTTGAAATTGTTACAAAAAATGATGCAATTTATGTTTTTTGTTTGACAAAAAATAAAATCACCTCTGGTCTTAATTTGGACATTTATTAAAGGCCAGAGATTTCTTTAATCCTCGAAATTTTGTGGTAAAACCACGTAGTAGAAAGAAACAAAAACTCCCTCACCATTAACTTGAGTGCCTGCATACCAAGTCTCAGGACGACGGAAATTTGCTTCCCTTAATTTATGCGAATGCATCAGCATCACGCCCAAATGAGGAGAAATCCGAAAAACACCTTAAGGGATTCCATTCATTCGCAAGCTTTCTTTATTTCGTGCTCATTGAGCTGCATATATCCAATTTGGAAGAAGTACCACAGCATTTTGTAATTCATTTTTGTCACCATTCTCCGGAGCACTTTTGCCCGTACAAGTATTATTGCTATTATTTCGCTCCATCTTGAGAACTTTGCAACTCAGTGCGCATATTGCCTGTAGCATTTCAATAATGAAAATAAACCTGATGAACCAAGAATGACGTGATTTTCGCTCCACTGTAACGATGTCGCTGTCGGTGGCACCGCAGCACAACCGCGCCGAGTCGGACCGAGCCAGAATGAGAGGTAGAAGGGACTGCGGTTCCCGGTTCACGCGATAATTTTCTTTTAATTACATTTTTCGCGTGAAACTTTCGTCCTCAATGGAATCTTGCGAGTGCCTTGCCAGACTTTCACGTAATGGCTCTTAAGTGCTTGCGAACTTGGATTTGATTGGATCTTGAAAACTTTGGCCTGGAATTGAAACTATTTCTAATTTCAGAGGAAATTCTAAGAACATTAAAGTTTTTCTTTTCTTGGCCGTCGAGTGTTACCTTTAAAAATGGTGGCAGGAAAATTGGAGAATATTATGGTAGTGTTTTAAAATTTAAAAATATTTGAATTTCTGAATTTTGATAAGTGCAGTTATAATGGAAAAATTATGCTCTATGTAAATTGAAATGAAGCCACCTATAATTCTCTTGATTAATTTAAGGCTATTTAGACGCTACGTTTAAAGCTTAAATCAAACTTATTTAGATGGTAAAACTTTAAAAAACTTCAAATTGGTAGGCATTTTGACATTTTTAGTTTTCTCAAGGTCTAAAAAATACTTTTACAAAATATACCAAAAGATTTAGATCCTATTTTTTCCAGACTTAAATTTTTTATTGCTCTAGTGTGTACATCTTTAAGGTTTTCTGTCAAAGTGACGCTCGTGTGGCGCTCCTGGAGTATCAGAGAAAACAGAGACATTTGATTCATCGACCAAGTATGGCAGTAGTTTGTTTTGTATTTGCATTTCAAAGCCTCTTATTAAGCGCAAAACTTGAGGTTTGAGGAGACAGACAAGAGCAAGGAGATAAGGAAACAACCTATTTCCGCATCCACAAACGAGCTCAAGAAATCTGTTTAAAATAGCCCGGGTGCTACTCCAGCATCATCTTTCAAAAGTGTCAGGCAGAACATCAGCCACGAGCCAACATGCCAGCAGCAGCAGTGCATTAAAGATCCCCTTCCAAATATTTGTTTTCGGCAAGAGCTCCAACGTCACATCGTACATCACTATTAGCTAACGATGACATCCAGTGGGTTTGCGAGTTTTTAAATATCATCCCGACGAACCCAGACTCCTCACTGCCTGCTTGTGCAGTAATGCAGAGACTGGCGGTTTCACCAACCTGCCAGCTCCGAACCGAGCCAACTTTTGTCGACTCAGAAGGACTCTTCGTGGTACTTGTCTGTCTGTCCGACGTCTGGATTTAATTTTATGCAATCCCGTAATTGTTTTTCCGCAGCTTATGGAGACCATGTGAAATTAACAGCAATAAATCCCGTGTAAAATGGACCTGTGAAGGCTCTTAATGGTCTCCAGCGTGCCGAGACACCCTCGCAGGCCGGAACAACTGTTACCGCAGCCGCATTTATTGAAACAAAGAATAAATGTCTCCTAATAAATCTAGATTTATTGTGGTGCGCGCCAACTAAAGTTAATTTTTTACCGTTTGCGTGTGTACATCAGAGCGTAGAAGGTACGGCGGGCTACGTCTATTGATTTTCCAATTTTCCCTTGAATTGCGTACGCCTAAACAAGTTTCAGTGCTTCGAATTTCCACCCTCACGATTCGCACAAATATAATGTACAGGTTTTATCACATACTTTCTATCGGGGCACAGTAAAATCGGTCAATATGATGGCGGAGAATAGCATAGCGGAGTCGTGCGACGGACGGAGCACGGAGGTGAGAGAAAAATACACCAAAAACATTCAAAATTACTGTGCTTTCGACTCGTTTTTGGCTATCTTAGACCTCTATCCCTCTTTTAGGGATTACAGTCTTACTCCGGATATTATTAGTCTAATCTTTTAAATTTATTCTCAAATGACGGTCAAAAAAATACATACTTGCAAAAATTGGTTTCTTAGGATTGTTTTCTTTTAGTTTTTCAAAGACCCATCTTACTAGAAAAACCCACTTGTCATCCAAAACAATTATACTAGATAGTAATGAGTCATTTCCCTAATTTGGCATTCAAGTGAGCCTCATACTTAATTGACGCTCAATCAGAAGATTCAAAATGTTTACCCCAAAATGTGACACATCCAACATGACTGTTTCTGGATGGCAGCTCGGCCGGACGAAGTAAACACATACTGTTAACGCCACAAACAAACTTGGGGGCCCATCCTCCACTTCCGCTAGGTGAAAGACGATACAGGGAATATATGTATGTATTGCTACTTTGGAAGGGCAGACAAAGTGTAATGAAAATGAATCCTGCTTTATGGTAATATCGAAACATTTTTCTGGAAAACTTAGCTCTCAGGTTTCATCTCTAAAAGCATAAATGAGCTCACTCGAATGTCCAGAGATTGTGTTTGTACTAAATAGTTCATACAAGAAGGATTTTGAGAAGAAATACGTAAACTGTTGTTATGAAAAGGACATTTTAATGCAAGCTGTTTCACTTTTAGATTTTAAGTGCATTTTCCGAATTTTGCAAAAAAGCAATATTGTGGCCGCTTTGCCGTTTGTCTGTCTGTCTGAAACTTTATTATTCAAGAAGCAGACAAGCTAGAGGGCTGCGGTTTGTATTTTATTAACGACTGTACCTAAATTGTACATCAGCAAAAATTGTTGGGTGGAAATCCGACTCTCAGTCTAATATGGCTTAAACTGAATAAAGATCTATTGAATGTTTTGAATGTGATAAGTAGCTGAAATATTTGTCCAATACTGGGAAAAGTCGGTCAAAAATTTGCATAAAATCCATGGAACACAGGTCATTAAAGCTAACTGACAGACCTGAAATCTAAATTCAGTGCGGCTTAATTCGCTTGTAATCAATTTCCAATTCGAATGAATGCAATTTACAGCCACATACGAGCGATATGAATAAATTACACTAATTTAATTGAAGATTCTGGAAGACTCACCTCACAGTTGATGGCCCACTTCCTAAATCATACGTAAACTCGGCAAATCCCATGTTTAGGCAGAGAGAAATAAAATCTCCATATTCGTGGTGACCGCTGTAGAGCAAGAGTCCGTCCTCTTGTTGTGGCTTCACAATCACCTATGGAAATTGAAAATACCACATTTAGCTCACTAACCGACAATGAATAGCGAGCTGATGTGGACGTCTCGTGCCATTGCGAAGCCAAGATTCCGAATTTTGCGCACCGAAACATTGACCGGCTAATGGTCGGGTTGGCTGGTCTCAAAGGAGGGCAATTCAATTAATGTCATCCGGAATGCGACTGCGATTGTTTTAATGATCAATGGCTTCTTTAATGGCTTTAGTGAGCGAGTCCCGCTTCGATTTCCCCACACTTACTTTGATGTCTAACCATATTATTGCACTATCCGCTAATGGTGCATATCTTAAGTACGACGATCCATTGAATGAAGGCACCTGGAAGAAATAAATTGAAATGTCCCATTTCGGGTAGGAAAAAGTTGTAGGGTGGACTTAATTACCTGTAAGTCTAATCTCATTTCGCATAAATCACCGCCGAATCCGAGCGGGCACAAACAAACGGCCACGGCGCCTTCATCAGATGGGAGACACTTGCCTCCGTGATGGCATGGAAAGCGGCTGCAGCGGTCTGTGGTACATTCCTCTGTGGAACAGAGACATTTTTAAGCAAACATGGAGATGGCAGCTAGCCGGAGGGGCTTTTAATTTGCGAAAAATCAAACTAGTCACCGAGTTGGACGAGCCCATGCCATGTGCCCTGCTTTTTTGCAACCGATTTATTGCTTTAAATTTTGTTAAATGTGTGTCACTGTTAATGTGTCGCTTGCTCATGCTTGATTTGAGTTAATTGAGTTAGCATGATTTAGATTGATTTCACGCTTTACGCATTTAAGGATAAACACATTGGTTACCGGGGTGAAACTTTACGTACAATTAATTTATCAATGCTGAAGTTTCAAAGCCTTCAAAAAGCCTCACAAGTCTTCGGGTTTTCCAATCAATAAAAGATGCAACCCAGAAGAAGATGAGAAATGCCTATGAGAATACTCATTTTGCTCTTCAATAACGAATAACATCCTCAGGTAATTGATGTAACCAGTAAAAGTCCAGAATCGTGATCAAGAATAAATCTTGAAAGTTAGGTCATTTTTACCAAGTTTTCGTTAGCGGAATTCCAAAAATTTTTCATTTCAGTCGGTAATTTGGGAGAAATTTTTTGCAATAAAACAATTCAATAAGAGCAAACTAAAGACATTCTCTTTCTTAGTTTTCTAAATTAGAGGATATTTTAACACGTTGAGTTCAGTGGAATTATTTTACGTTGAACTTAAACTAGGTCGAATTTTTTTTCAACGACTTTTCAACAGGTTAAAGAGATAATGAATAATTTTTAATTTTAAAAAGAACCTGATTTCAATGCAAAAAATTCAAATTAAAAATAATTCATCAAAAAATCAAGTTCTCCTAGAGTCTACTCTTACTCGTCTAAATCTGACGTAGGTTTAAGCACAGAGGCGTAAAACCTGTCAAAAAGCTATTGAAAAAATTAGAAGTCGATTTTTCGAAGCGTTTGTTAAGTTAAGAAACAAATGAAAAGCAACAAATTGTTCATTTATTTTATAAAAAATTATCATTTTTTCAGAGAAGTTTTTTTTCTGCACGTTAAGAACCAGAAAAAATCCGATTTTTTCTAAAATGCTGCAAAAAAATTATTTGCTATTCAAGTTTAAATTAAACGATTTTGTCACGCAACTATTTTTCTTTCCAAATTTTGAAAAAATATCAAATAGATTATTCTCCTTAAACCCAAGTTACGCTCCAGGCACAAGCCCTTAACTGATACAGATTTCAGTTGTCAACACACTGTTACGTCCCACTCAGCCCCTCATCCCCTCACCCCCATTAACCTAAATTATGCAAAGCCTCAAAAAGTGTTCTTACGAATGTCAAATCCTTGTGTGACATCTCCATACGGGATGCTCTGGAAGTTGTATTCGTGCTCGTTAGCAACGAATTTCCGAATGCAGCCAGTCAGCCCCACAGAGACTGGCAATTTCTTCGCTAGTCCCGTGATGTTCCCAGTCCCACCCAGGAACACTGGCTCTCTGAATGTTATCCGCGAAAACAGGCCCTGCAAAGAAAAATACGAAAATGTCAAGCGTTAAACAAGCCGCACAATTATTTATTCAGCCTTTGTCGCGAAAAATGGGGAAAATATGTTTTCATTTTCCATATAAATAATGAAATTACGAGTATTTGACTGAAAAGCAGATTGCTCTCAACAATGTCGTCAAAAATTATTTCATTGACGAGACCGAAAAATTGTTGTTGGGGCTGCAGCTGTCGTCGTTTTTAATAATATCGTTAACGTAAAGGAATTTTAACTTGCACGCGGTGCCAAGCTGGGGTTAGGGTTTGAAATAGCCTGCTGTCTCGCAAACCACTTGTACGTGCGGGGAGAAAAGGGACGACAAACAGACGCACATTAAGGTTTTGCTTTAATTTTGCCTTCTCGAAAAACGCAGCGAAACTCTAAAGAATAATAAAAGATACAGCAAGGCAGATTGTTTCATAATTTGTTTTATGTGCTCTCGAGTTACGTACGTTAGAGAAAAGCCGGATTGCGGAGGGACGCTGCAAGCCTTTATGATATGACAAATACTCGGGCAACCTGTTGTCTTACCTTAGAGCGACCTTGTACACGATTTCCCTGGTTCAGCAGCAGCCACGAGTCCCATCGGTGCCGATAAATGAGTAATGTGTTCCACTGGTTCAGCTGCACTGTCTCCTCGGAGCGCACGAAGCCTGTGCCGGAGCCGCAGTCGAACCTGCAGAAGTGTCGAAGTTTCAGCAAATTAAATTCCAAAAATATTTTTTTTTTCGCAGACAACAAGAAAATGGAAGGGGATTTCAGGCCAGCAAAAGTTAAATTAAGCCAAAAGCAGCTCGATACCGAGCTGAGCCCTCATATCAAAATCTCATTTTTCTCCTCTCCGATGCCCGAGTTTTGAGCCTGATTCAAGCAAAAGTATGTAATAAGGAGGAATTACAATGCGAAACATGTTTGTGATGTAGGAGGGCTACGCGAAGGCAACGCACGCCAGATGAGCAAAGTAACTCTTTAGTGACAGCGAAAACCGAAGAATAGACTGGCACATGCTCCCAGAAGGGTGCACATTTTCGGAATATTGGTTTTGGATACAAGCCACATGATATACGCTACATTGTGCGATACAACTCCCTGCAGGCCCGTGACCTGCCCGCCCGAGCGGATTAAAACACCCTTGTTGCAGCCCTGGCGGTCCTTCGAGGCCGTGAAGCTGACTTACCAAAATTCAACAAAGCCCTGATGAATAACCACTGCCATAAAATCTCCTGTTAAATCATCACGTTCGCCAGTGAGGAGCAGGATCCCGTCGAACGACTCCGGCCGGAACTCGATGTGGAGCTAAATTGGAGGGGAAGACAAAGGTTAAGCGATTTCTGTCAAACAAGATTAGTTCGTCCGTCTTCCGGGACCCTTTCTCTGGCCTTCGTTCCACGGACCTTCGCTTCTCGCGCTCTTCTGGCCAGAGAAAAGAAGTGCGACAAACGGACTCTTCACTGTGTACAAATTCTGTAACACAAAGAGGCTCGTGAAAGAATTTCGCCATAAAGGTGAAGAACATAAAATTGTCTCATTGAAATTATTAAAATAAAGAGAAGAAAAGAATATGCTGGTAATTTTCATCACAGTGCGAGACCCAAGTGCTCTCCTTCGCACACACTCACTCGCTTTTGGGGTAATTGAAAGAAAAATGAAATGAGAAGCCCATACGAAAAGCAGAAGAGAATAATTTATTTGTTTTTATATCACCTGTACGTGTTTGTAGGCCCCTCTTAAAGCAGGGAACGCCACCCATGATTTCTCTCTAAATCGTGGAATATTGATTTTCACGTCTGCAAGTAAAACGAAATTGAAATTGAGAAGTTGGTGCTTAAGACGCCAGTTAATTAGTGCGCAGCGTTTTTCTCGTTACTTTCCCGGGGGAAATTACCGAGTTTAGACTGTTTTGGATCAGGAGTGCTAATTTTACTTCAACATTATGGTACAAATTTATGTGCATTGTGCATTTTGGGTACATATTTTGTATATGAAGACTATTTATCATGAAATAAATGTGGACTGGTTTTTCTCTGGCTTTATATACAGCAGGTGCAAAACTGACTAATTTTTTCAACATGAATAAAAAGTTTGCTTGAAAAAAAGGCAAGTCTGTATTTTCTTTAGATCACAAAAAATTCCGTTTTCCTCCCTTAGGTATATATTGTGACATTTTTAAATAAATCGCGCTTTTTGTCCTACAATGATTGGCTCGCAGTTAAATGAAGACAATTTTCCTGGATCTAAAACCATTCCAATTTAAATCGATTTTCTCTCAAACATATGTTATGTCAAAATGACTGATCTTGAACTTTGAACCCAGATTTTTATACTTAAAGAACATTAAGTCCCAATAATTTAAACTTGTTTCTTTCACTAGGTATGTTTTTCTTTCGCTAGGTATGTCTTGAGAGTTGAGTTTAGTTCCAGTTTAGTCCAAATGAGGGTACACGATTCCATGGAACTTTTTATTAGATGCTTTCGACACGAAAATCGTGATCCGTAGAGAATCGGATAAGCAAGCATTTCTTGAGAAAATTAAATTAGATATTTTTATTCCTGTAGATCTTTTAGCGTTAAAAAAAGTTAAAATGAATTTTTTTAAAAATTATTTAGAGTATGTAATAGGTCTACGGTAATCGGTTTTGGCGTTTGTTTTAAATATTTTTTCGAAATATCGGTAATTTTATGCAGTGTTAGACTTAACATATTCTACAAAATCTTCCAAAAATAAGAAAAGTATGTAAATCTAGACCAAACGAAGAATTATTAAATGTGATTCCTATTTGACCTTTCGAATTTTCGACTTTAGCCACCAACAAATTGTGAGAAGCTCCCAAAAAAATTAAGTTGTTTCAAAAGGTCAATAAACCCGACTTTGTTGAATTTCAGCCTTAAATAAGCACAGAATCAAATTTAAATGAGTAGAGGAACTCAGTATTTATCGCGCTCCTGAAGCCATGTTGCTACAAAGTAATGATGGCAGAGAGGAAGGGAAAGTCGACTTCATTGTGATAATGTGTCATTTGAATGTTTGTAGACAATGATGCAAAATAGCAATAACAAGAGCCAAAGCAGTAGTGATAACAATGACAATAATTTTCCCGAACATAAAATTTTCAAACGATGACATCTATCAAATCGGTCTCGTTCGAAAGGAAAGCAGAGCGAACGCAATGGCAGCTGAGAGCATAGATGATGTACGTCGCTTCGAAAGAATATAAATTTTCACAAAAGTCTCTGTAGACTTGCCGTTAAAATGAACGTAGTCTGCCGCCTGCGAAAAAGGGGAGGCACAAAACAAAAAGTACGCTCTTATAATGTATTGAAAAGATTCAAAATGTATCAAATCGGCGTGGTGCGTCGACTGCCTACGTTGGCGAACTGAAGGTATTAAAGTTTCAAATAAAAGTCTACCCTCCTTTCAAACTTCCACGTACGGAAGAGCGCTCTCCAGAGCAGCTCCCTCGGCATGCATTGAGTGCTACTTGCCGCCCCTCCTCGCCCGACTACTCTTTCAACATTATCAGACATTATACTATCATTGATCAAAAAAATAGCTGGTAATATGGGTATCGTACCAAATATAATGCGATGCATTCTACCGTTAGGGCGGGGAGTTTTGAGGACCTTTTCAGTCACAAATAAAATCAGTGCAATTTTCAGCTTTAAGAGTAGTTAAGAATTTTATGGGGTTACTTTCTTGCGTTTGATTTCAGCTTGTGGGGCACGTAAAAAAGCAAGTGATAGCTTAAAAGTTGCGGAAACTCTCCTAGACGGGACCGACCTACATTTTTGAGTTCTGCGGGGCATCTGAGTTCTGGGAGTTCCCCTAGAAGCCCATAAAAATGCCCGTTCTTTTATTTTCCTATCTGACTGAAAACTCTGAAAAAAATATAATATACGGGGGACCCGAGAGAAATAGTGGAGAACGAGCATTTTGAAGGACCTCCAGGGAAACTCAGATTCGAAAAGTAGGTCGGTTTGAAAAACTTTTAAACTATCTCTCGCCTTTCTACGTGCCCCACAAAATGAGATCAAATGCAAGAAAGTCACCCTATAAAATTCTTGACTATTCTTAAAGAACTTTACTTGAAATTGTTGTAGTTTTATCAAATTTTCCTGGTTACAAAAATCACTGGTTTTGTACGAATCCGTTGATTTTTATAAAAAAATTTTTTGGAATTGGGAAACTTCATCCATCCCTGTGAAAAAGTTTCTTCTGGCAAGTCGATGCAAATTGAAACAAGGCTTACAAAAGAGCAACCTTTAGGGCTTCAAAGAATATAATTAAGAAGAACTCACTACGGTAGGTGAAACTTTTACAACAAAGGGTTCCGGACGGTTATACTCATGCAAGATAAAATTTGTGTACCGTCAGTTGTAACTTGCAAGTCGAGTAGGTAAGCCGTGTCTACAAAGTTGGGGCGGAGATACGAAGCCTGGCTGCCTCGAGATATGGATGGAGGTATATTTGTTGCTCGGTTCAGCTCGCCTCCATCATAAATGCAAGCGAGGAGACCACCAGCATAAATTTTCTTTAGTTTTCTTTGCTTTGAGATTAAGGAGGCTGAGCTTGTGAGCTGCGCCGCGCCGCTGCTCACCTTGTAGGCATATTCCTCATTCTTTAATATGCTAATTCAAAGGGAATTGCGAACAAGGGTTGAAGAGTCAAGAATGGAGGAGTCGTGCACTGAATTTCATGATGCTTCGGTGTTTGTGAATATAATATTGATTTGCATAGCTCCAGAGAGTCTAAGACTAGCTTACCGTTCTCGCATTTGCTGCCAGACTTGCCGTAGGGACACAGACACCGCTGGACCCCACCGTTGCTCTCGCAAGTCCCCTCAAATCCACAGTCCAATATGCACGGGCTTCTGTAAGAAAATAGCAATTCTTTAACCAATTGAGAAAACAAGACAATTCGATCACGAATTTATTCAATTGTTTCAGAGAAGCAGTTTTCCTCCCATCTTGTTTTTGGTGTTCTGGTACATATTTTTTCGAAAAAACCAGGAAAATACATTCTCTAGAACTACGTTAAATCTTAATAGCTTGACCTACATAAATATAACTCAATTAATGCAAGACTGAATCGCTTTCTTTTTCTTGAAGAGATATTTTCCGGTTACCATAACTCTCCTTCGACGTCCCAAGTTTTCTCATCTAAGAGAAAATAGTGTTGACATTTTAATACTTGAAACGTCTCATCTGCGCATTGTTTCAAGTTTCAGTCGAAATTAAAAGGTAGAAGATGAGATACGAGCATAAAAACTCATCTCTTAATATATCTCCGTCATGTTCCAGCGGAGAATACTAAATATGAGGAAGGAGAAAACGTCAGAGCAAGCAGGTACGTAAATTACACGAAGCTAAGCTCATGGGAATATTTAGTGCACTTTTGAACTTCGCGTTGCAATCAAGAGCGATGTGGAAGAAAGTAATCGTCCCGTTTTTCATCAGCACTGCAGAATCAAATAATGATTCAAGGAACTTACTGCAATTTAAGTTTCTCAAGAAGAGAAAAAAATTATAGCATCAAGTTAATTTTAGGTAACACTTGATTTCTTCATTGATGGTACAATTTGAACCTAATCTTGGCTCATGCGAGTTTCTATAAGCCAAAACACAATAAAATATGTAAGAAGTACAAGAGACATACGCCATTTTGACTTAAATGATTCCAAACTACAAAGTCTTGCTGAGGATAGCTACATAGTTTTCTCTAGGACGTCTAAAAATTCATTTTCGTCTTCATAGTTCAGTTATTTGTCTTCAATCTTGCAGATTGTAAACTTAATTTAACCAAGCTAATTTTTACATCAACGCACTGGAATTTTTGTGGTCTAATCTGAGATAAATCGAAATAGGAGAAGTAGAGGATAAATATCGACTTTCACTTACCCCTTGCTCGTCGAATTTTCGGTTGAGTCTTCCACGGCAAAAGTCGTGGCTTCCGTCGAGGATTCTTCGAACGTCGTGGTCACGAGGGGTTTCTGCTGCTCCGCGCCCTCCGAAGCATCGCTGCTCCTTAAATTAAGCTTGTTGTTATTTACATCGTCGTACACCGACAGATCCTCCTTCGAGTAGAAGTCGTCGAGGGACTTTTGCTGCACTTCGGTTGGTGTTGTTGGCGTTTCAGTTTCAGTTGGAGTCTTTCGCGCGTCCTTTGGTTCCTTACTAGAGTTTATCCTATGGTACTTCCTTATCAACTGGTACTTTTCTAATGATATTGTTGCAATCGTTGTAGGCGGCGTTGTTAGTAAAATCTTATTGCTTTCATCATATTTATCGTCCTCCTCATCATCGTAATCGTCTACGTCGTCATCATCGTCGCCATCGTCCTCGTCGGCAGCCTCACCCTCATCCGGAACGCCGCTTTTCAAGTTGGAGTTGTCACTCTTCTTCCAGTTATCACTATTGACAGCTTTAGCCAGCTTAGAAACACTCAATTTGTCTCTTAATTCTTGTAATTGTTGTTGTTGTTGTTGCTGCGGTGGCTTCTTGAGCCCACTTGTGCTGTTGTTTTCGCTGCTTGCGAGCACTTTCGGCGTAGGTAGGGCGAGATTGATGTCAGGAATGATGTATTTCTGCTCGTTGCTGCCAGTTGAATTAATTTCTGCAATTAATTGAATAATTTTCATGAGCATGGGACTGAAGTGTCGCGTCGTGCCTTGACGCATTTTCACAGCACCAGACTTTTTGCAGCTCACGGATTTTCAAGATTAATAAAAACAAACAATAGATGAACAAATAAGAATTAAATATCAATTAATCATGTCGGGCGTGCAGTGTTACTGATAGACTGGAAGATTATTAATTTCACTTTGTTTCAGGTCCAGAAACAAAACAATTTAAACGTTGCAAAGCCCAGCCTAGTTTTTGCAGTACCGATTCCTCATTTTGAAATATCGAAATATAAATAAGTTTATCCCAGATGAAAGATGTCATAGACTAGGACTGGACCTGCCTGAAGCCCGATGAGTGCAGATAGGTTTTTGGAAAATCTATAACCTGCCAGACTTCTCCTACCAACTAGCCTTGCATGATTTCTGAAAACTTAAAGGCTTTGACTGTTGGTGCTTAAGGCATTTTTAAGTTCAAATAGAAACAAATAAGAAGACAAAAATCCTGCTGAAAAATGCTAGGGGAAGAAAGGGGTCTCTTTTTGGCCCGTTTCCACATTTATTTATAAAGAAAAAGCAAGGCTTAAAATTGCCCCTTAGAGAGGCCAGGGCCCAGGATACCGAGTTATTTGAATCAAAATTTTTCTGCTTTCTACTATTCTTAATTAAGAATAGTAGATTGAATCCTGTTTGATTTTTTGATCTTGAGCCTTCATCTAGTTTTAGGACTAAGAAACTCGTGACATCTTTGAAGTTTGTAGTCGTATGATTTCCCAACATTGTCCTTACACTAGTCCTTATTTGCATAAGAATAAAATCCTTGATTTCCCCAAAAATGTTCTAAAGGGGCTCAATACTTAAATGAAATTGAATAGCTTGTTAACCCTGACTAGCGCCTGAAAAAAGGTAAAACGACAGAAGCAGATGTCGAAACAAGTTTCACGTTAAAGTTTTGCGAACCGGAGTCATTTTTCGTAATTGCCTGATAGGAAGGCCTTGAATCGTAAAATTCGTCAGAAGTTTCATAGGACGAAAACTGAGGACAAAGAAAACAAATTTGTTCAGATTATTCCTGACGCCTGGCCGACAATTCACAATCATATTAAAGCGTGCGGTAGCGTCTCTAAACACGCTGACCTCAATAAAAGTTTCCGCCCGAGAAAGGAGAAACGAACAGACTGACAAACGAAACGACAATTCTGTGATCAAGGCTTAGAAGACACGTCAGAGGGTATAAATAGTCCAAGACAGTCACTTGCACGACTCACCTTGGCAACTGTATCCATCTTTATTCAGCTCGTATCCCTCGGTGCAGTCACACTCGTACATTCCGTCGTGCAGTTCATAGCAGAGCTGCTCGCACGGACTGCCATGTCCGCATCGTCCTGAAAATGCAATATGGACGCTTGATTGAGTTTTCATTCAACATGAAAGCGGCTAATATAAAATGTCGCTGCAGAAGAGGAAGCTCTCCAAAGACGCACGTTTCTCAATTTAACATTTTTGTCCGACAGCCGACACGCATCATCATGTAATATAAATGATTGTCATATTTGACTTGTGTCAGCTCTTCTCCATCTCTCGGGCCACGATAAAGTCGCATTTTGCATAAGCCGAGGATTTTCTTCTCAGGAACGCAATCGCTCATATAAGAATAATGTGCGCCTTGTTTCACTTCTCTGTCTCTAGTCTTCACCCAGAGAATCGCCGAGTCGCGAGCTGTTCTTTTCGGAGCGGGGGAACTCCATCGAACGCACATCAAAAGGATGGAAATGAAAACTGGAATATGAATGAGGCTGTTTCATTGTCTACTCGCAATTCTCTGTTGTGCTTCTGGCAGTTTTATGCATTGCGCAGAAGGCAGCTGAGAAGTTCAAAGGCTTCAAGAAGATTAGAGATTAGCTTCACTATTTTTAATTAGGAGAAGATTCACTGACTTCATTTGAGTTTTTGTTGTTTTTGTCACATTTTTTCTCGTTGTACGTTTGTGGTTTATATGCCTAGAGGATATTCAGAGGACTTTTTCCTTTTTTGTTGGTTGAAATTGAGTCAACTGAATAAGCAAGATTTTAGTTTTTAGCTCAAACCGATTAAGTATTTTCGAACTCAAGACAAGCGGCCCAGAGGTTTTCTCCTGCGAGCTCTTTGTATAACATAACTAACTTCATATTAATAATAAATATTTGAATAATACTTTGAACATTTTTGGGATCAAAGTCATGTTTCAACTATCCCCTAGAACCACTTCTGGAGCCCAATACATTTTCTTGTCATATTAAAAATGTGTAATGTAACAAATTAAATTGATTATTTCAACTAATTTGAATTTAAAATCTTTTAAGGATAATATTTTTGTTCGAGTTACGTATCACATAAGAGACTATTTATTACATCTAGCCATACAATACATTTTGAAAACAATCGGAAATTTTAATATTCCTCATCATTACAGGAAGTTTGTAAAGCCAGCTTAGACCATTCATAAATACCAGTACCTAATAACCGAAAGAATTATTTAAGCCTCAATCCTCTTCCTTCAAAGTTTTTAATACGAATTTTGGGGAACGTTCCTGTAAACAATAATTGAAACAATAAATTACTTAAACGATTTCAATAGCGGCTAAGCCTCACTCTGTCTGCCATAACGTCCATTAGAACAGGATTTCAGCCGAGTCCACATCTCGTTGGAAATTTAAGCTGGATCTAATAAAAGCCGCATTACAATAAAGGAACTGCAAATGGAAGAATTTGAGTCGTCCTGTGATTTATGGCAGAGAACGTAAGGCATTTCAATCGAGCTGAGAGCCTTCCGAGCCAACCTGAGCCGCTTTTGTTGCCCCATTACGTAACTTAAATTGCTCTAATTCGCATTCAAAACTAACTCGTTCCGCGATCCGAGTGTGATTCATGTGCCGAGGTGTTTTTACGTTTCGTACCATATTATACGTTCATCCATAAATGTCTGAACACAATATTGACTTCGTTTTCTTCGCACCACATATCCACTGCGTTTCGTGAATCGTGACTGCCACCCCGTATAACGGAGGCAGAGGCAAGCGGGGCAGCCGGCTTGGGGTATATCGACCAGAACATTGAATATGTTTTTCTACCGGTGATTTTAGATGAGTCACGTCCTTTTCACTACAGCACACGTAAGCCTACTTTAACTGCTTACGCTACGAAATGTGTATACGGGGGCAAAACGAGCAAAATAAAATCAAAAAACGAAAACAATATGGCGCCAATTCATTTGAGCTAATGTGCTGCCTGCTGTCGTGATGTTTGTTACCCTTGGACGGGCGAATGTGTTTGACATTGTTTCGTTGCGATCGATCCCGGTTGCATTGGTGGACGTGGAGTTTTGACTGAAAATGCTACTTTTTGGTCCGCTTTTCTGTGATTCTGATTTCTGAGACATTTCCATAAATTGTCTATACCTTAGCAAAGCCAATTATTTCCGTTTAGTCAAAATTCTAAAAAAAAGTATTTTCAGAGGTCTTCTCTTTTGGTTTATTTTTCGGCCATCTTAGTTATCACTATCATTATTTTACATTTTTTTTATATTTTAAAATAACAAGCATCAGTGGAAGTTCTAATTTCCATGTCTGACAAGCTTAAAATAATTAGAACCTGCAATACTTTCGTATAACCGCCACTTATTTTTGAGAATCATTTGAAACTTTTGAAGAAAATATACCGAGAAATGGGGTTTGTATTGCCGAGAAGATTCCAGGAAGAACAAATAGCTAAAAAGGGCTCTTTGCTAGCTAACAATTTCTTAGAAAGACCAATTGACATGAAACTCCTCATGCTACAACTTTATATTTTTGGAAATTGCTTATTTTTGTTGTTTATTTGAAATTTATTATGGAAAACAGTAGTAACTTTGTTATCAAAAGCCGACCCCTTCAACGACTATAGTCACTGAGGAGGCTTTAAAAGCAAATAAATAAATGAAAAATACTACTATTTCAGTAGGGTAAAACTATTCATTTCATACTGCTTACTTTCATTTCGACATTAAAAAATTTCCGATGGCATGGCTTTGTACTTTGAAGTCAAGAGACCATGATGTCCACGCTAACATTTCAATAAAGAGAGGGAAATATTCAGTCAAAAGAGGCCAAACTTTACAGCTTAAGCTACTTTAGCCTGATTCCTCTTCCAGATCAACAATAAAGCATTCGGGGGAACAGATTAAAAACGAAAAGTTTTTGGGGTATAACGCGCTCATGAATTTAATTAAGTAAATTTTCTTGGAAAAAATCATAGAAGGTTTTTTTAGCTTCTGAAATTGATGTCCTGCAAGGCTTTAACCGCGTGCTGCTCCCTTTCTGCATCGTCACTCACTGCCTTTGTGTCGCTTTTGTTATTCATCCACTACAATTTGATGCTCGCTTCGACCTCAATAAGTCAAACGAACGCTCAAGTTTGCGAAAGAAAGTTTCGTTGAAAGTTTCGACTGCTAATTGTCCTCCATTGTTTCTGTCTAATTAACTCTGATCCCACAAAACTCAATAGAGAAGTTAATTTGTCAAAGCGAACGGAACGAAACACAAAACAGTGCATGCGCCTGGCTCTTGGTGCTGCGTTCGTCACTCGCCATCGAACTCTCGGGCCTAAGCTTGTTTCACAAAGTCTCGCCACGACTTGCTACGAGGGTATATACATCATAAATCTAACTGGTAGCGATTATAGAACACAACATTGTAATGGCAGAGTATAGGCTATTAGAGCCGAGGAAGGCAACCACGGACACCACCGATCGATACTATGAAATTTGTAAGTACCGTGTGCATGCCTGTCGTGTTGTGTGTGGTGTGTGGGTGTGTGTCTGAGAGTTTGCAGGAATATTACAGAACCATGATATTCTGAGGGTACACGCAACTTTTTACTCATTATTTTTCATTATTTGCTCAACAGACAGTCTTGGTGTTTTTGCTTCCTTTTCCTTTTTTGCTTCGGCATGGGGTGAGCGCTAATACATGGAAGGGAGACGGACAAAACGACTGAAATACCTCAGGAGTTGACGTCTCAAGTGTGTCCGAAATGCAAAAGGAAACCGGATCTTCTTCACTGTCAGTCAGTTTAGCTGATTTTGCTTAAAACTCAGTTGTGTCGTAACCAATGGCATAAATAGGATTTCAAACAGGAAAACCGGGAGAAGAAAAATTTTTCTTAAAACAAACTGAAAAGTAAGGTCCTTCATCCACTTAATGAGGCCATTCCAACAAGACTTAAGCCAAAAACGTTTCACAATGGAATCCATATCTATTTTGAACCCTGAAGAACTTAAAACATTTCTAGAAGTCATTTTATAGAACTTTCTCTGATTGAGAGTTACTCAACCCACTCATCGTTTTCATTAAAACATTTATCAGCTTTGTCGGAAACAAACACTTGTAATCGAAATAAAAATCTTTTGCCTTTAATATGTGTATCAGTTTGTTTAAATCAATAAGATAAAAGTTAAGCATTCCATCAACATAATTCAGCAACTTCTGAGCCTTAGCTCCAAACAATTAGATTTAAGAAGCAAGCTGTAAAGCAACATTTAATATGCAGGCCAAAATTTTAGCTCAATTGAACACCCATGATTCCGCCAGAAGCAGTTATGAATTTTTACATAAAAGAATCTAAGTTCAAAGGCCCAGGCCCAGAAAACTAATTCTAATTACAAATGTCAGGCTGCCTACTACTATTTTCATGATTTGACAATTCTCATTGACATTTTCTCTCATGCATACATACAAACGTTGAGGCCTTCTAGATCCGTAGAAGCCGTCTCTCTCAGAGATAGGGGTCACACGTAAGTGCATAAATTTCAACTCAATCGAATGAGCAATTTGGAAATTTCAATAATATAAACCAAGATGTTTCCACATCCAACAAATAGTTTTTATATCTTATTCTATGAATTTGTAATCCGCACCATGCAGACGGCAGAGCAGGACATAGTCGAGATCAGCTTTCCCTAAGCTAATTCAGATTAAAATTGTAACCCAGCTTAACACAGAATTGTAGGTACTTTTTTAAAGCTCTTGTGAGTCGTGGCTCGGCAAACGGTTAAAAATATGGAACGTAGAGAATTGTTATCCTAGGCTAACACTTGACACTAAGTAAGCATACTCCCACTTTTGAGCTCACCATCACCCTTTTTCTGTTATATCTCTAGGATAATTCCTTAACTTGATATTTACTCCTTACAAGTATATTTATGATATTTATTTTTTAAAGTTTCCATCTAAAGTTATCTCTCTGGGCCATCCTTCTCCATACTTCACAACCAAGCTATTTTCACATGCGAGACTGTAACTCTCCCATCAATAACGAATTTGAAAAATGTCCCGATCGGAATTTAATTTATTCTTGGGTTTCGGACATAATAAAATTGTCACAATAACTGATGGTCAACATACAAAGCACACAATAGAAATTTTCTATATCATTGGGAGCGTTTAGTTCGTAAAACAATTTAATCACGCAGCAAACACTGGCAAATATGCGACGAGGAGAATTCGTCAGGGATGGATCGCTGCTGGTTATCCGCACAGGGGCCCGAGAAACCTACACTCATCGAAGAAAAACGGTGGCTTGAATTTTAAAACATCAGAGCCCGCCTTCCCGTCTCTGGCGTCCGGTTATTTGGTAGCCAGAGAGCAGAGACATATTAATTCTACATGGAATTGGTATTTCATATGCATAGTTATAGATATGCATAAAACAATAATGAATGTTGTTGTTTTTGATAATTAAAATACATTTATTCAAATAAGTTTAAAGTGTGTCTCAAATATTTTATTTAATGTGATTTTCATTAAAATTATGCATTCGCAATTTGCAAATGTGATGGCGCAAAAATCGCTAAAAATAATAAAAGTCATCAAAGTAATCAAAAATCCATTTGGGTAATCAAAAGTCCGAGGAGGATTAAGGGCAGAGGTGGGACTCGCGCCGTGCCGGTGGCTGGAGCCCACTCGATTGTAGTGGGAGGTAATTTCATTCCCATCCAAGAGCGCTAAACCTGCTTCTAGGGGAGCTTGGAGAGATTCCCAGAATTGGAAAAGTTTTATTTAGCTGTCTTCGGGAAGTGCTTCGCTCCTCTTCGCAACGCTGTTGTCTCTTCTTACCTTGAAATGCTGCCTCCACATTGATTTCTGCTTCAGAGCATTTAGTTATTGCCACTAAGGCCACTATCACAATCGCTCCAAGCCACATTTTCTAGTGCTTTTCAACGCAGAAGTCGTATTTTATCGAAAATGGATCATTATACTAATCAGAGATGAACCAACAGGTATGGTTCTGACGCCAACTTTTGCTACGATACTTCAATTTGTTATTGAGAGTCTCTATTGTTTCGATTAGGTACTCTTTAAAAGCCTGCAGAGATATTCAACTTAAATATTGGGGCTCTTGCGGCGTTTCTGGCTCTTGAAGAGGGGTTTCGATGCGCAAAATTATCCACTTTTCCAGTAGTTTTTTAGTAGGAGTGTGAGCAATCGTCAGGGGGAGGGTAAGAGCAACCTTCGTGGAACCTTTTGGGGCGCATTAAAGAGTCATGCCGTGTACCGAAACTTTTCTTTCATTGAGCCCACTCGGAGAAAAATTACTGCCAATTTATCTTCCGAGAACCAAAACAGACCCGAGTGTGTCGATAATCACGGGGAGAATGGACTTTGGAGACACTCTGTCCCATCAAAACGTGCACCCGAGAACCCCCTTCATGGCCAATTTCCGTCGAAACGCCGATATTTCAACACTTTCACTGATGTTATCTCGTTTTCGGATTCGCTTTGGGTTATCGGAAAAGCAGGAAAAACGACGACAATGGCGACATCACTCTTGGCGACACTCGTTTTTCCTCGCACACCAACTTTTCCGAGGCTCCCTCGAATCTCACTTCTGAAACTCACTTCTAAAACTCAAAACCTGGCATATTTTAATCCCAAACCGCCAACCGAAATCTCACTTTTGCGTTTCATGTTGAGCTCAAAAATTTTCACTTTCTTTTTCACTTTTATTGATTGCTTTATCCTCCGCTAAAATATGTCAGATTCGATGATATGCTAGTTTTCCGACACCGCGAGCCCGTGTCCCGCGATAAGCGTATAAAATGTTCCACGGAAATGCGCTAAAATGTGATAAGTTTCAGGTCTAAAATTTTTCATAAAAGTTTCTGCGAAAACGGTCTCGCGCAGCCACCCTCGCACAAAGATATTTATACTCAGACTGAGGCAGTGGGCATCAGTGGAAAATCCGTATCCCTCCATGAGCGACGACTGGCGACTCTTTGCTCTCTGGAAAAAGGACTCGCTCCTGCTTCTCTCGCACGCACAGCGTACGGGAAAGTCTCTCTGTTGTCAAACGTCTTTATCAGTGGATTCCTGCAGACCGTATATCATCGCGTTTTACGGCGAATTACACGAACGCGAGGGTGCGGGACATGCGCGGTGCCGAAAGCGCGTGTGGAAGTCTCTCTTCGGGTGACTCTTTGTGTGCGGGAAGCGAAAACATGAATGAAAGTCGATCGGGTGTTTTGAAAATTTTATTTAACCGCAAAAAAATGCGGGCACCGAGTCATGGCCGGATGAGATGCTCACCGTAGTGGTCGTCCTTCCAAACCATGAAAATGGTGTAAATGCAGTAAGTCAGCATCAGAGTCACGTAAATGGCCAAATAGATTTTTCGGTATGTTGAGTACTGTGTCACGGAGAGACATGTGGGATTACGTTCATTAACGGAATGGCATTTCGGGCGTAAAAACTTACCGCTTGGTCGTTCAACTTGCCGCGCTCCTCGGCCTTTTTATTGCCCAGATAGTCGAGTATCTGGAAAGATGAATGGAATTGGTGCATTTTTAATCAGGGTCACGGTCGGTTTGACAAGTTTATCCGCAAACCTTCGAGGCTCCTCTGGGAGTCAAAAACTTTTTCTTTCGGTCTCTTTTCACTTAAGTTTGTAGGTGGAAATGCGTCTCTAGTGGTTACTGGGAGAGGTACGGTACGGCCTTGAACCAAACCGAGCATTATTTATCTGGCCTTTTGCAAAGTCAAAATTCTCCCATCTATGACTTCAATAATTTAAAACTTTGGACTGTAGCGGCTAACTTTCAATTACGTTCCAGTTTTCTGAGCCACATCAAACCTTCTTCTTTGCATTGGCGTATATTTGAAAAAGTTCTTCTAAACTTCCTTTGTGGGAAACTGGTCGAAATTTGTTCACTAAACTGTACAAGAGACGAAATCTTTGAATCAATTGCTTCCCCAATAGAGTTAGATGAAGGGACATTCCCACTGTTAGGGTTCAGGGCTTCGTTATAATATTTATAAAGATTACAAACACCAATTACGGTGGATTGAAGACTAAATTATGCCTAATAATAATTATTGTCATTCAAAGACTCATAAAATTTTACTTGCCGAAAATTCTGTAATGCCAATTTATTCCGCGGAACAACTGACCAACTTTAGCCATTCCCAGAGTTACCGCTGAGTTCTCAAATTCTTGAACTCCCTCCTTTTTTACCCTTTCTGCTTTTAACATACGACAACAGAACCTCGAAAACCTCAGACTTGAGTCCTTCTCTGTATGGTATGAAAAACTTGCACTGATTTGAATCTGACCGAAAAGGGCTGACCAAAGGCAACTCGGAGATGGTGAAAAGATTTTTTTGAATTCGGTTAACTTTTGGAACAGCTGGTTGAAATAAAACAAAAGTAATTACTCACCATAAATGCAGAGTGAAACATGACATGGACCGCCAGAAATCCCGCAACGTCCCAAACCAGCCACGAAGGCAGCCATGCTCGTCTCAGGTAGATTGCCAGGAACAGACATGTTACTGCAAAAATAACCTCAATGAGTTCGTGACTCAGATTAGGGACTCCAGCAGTACCTGCAATCGAGTGGGTGGCAAATCCGGCTGTCAAGTGCCCGATTCGAAAGACTGTCCGCCTCTCACTTTCCGAGTCTGGGCGAAAGAACTCTGCCACCGGCATTACCAGCGTTACCAACGTAACGACCCACCCGAAGAACGCATGCCATGTAAACTCAAACCCCCCTAATCCGATAATCGCCAAAATTATTGCTGTAATTGTCAGAAGCCAAACTGCAGCCATGCAGCTAACGTGGATCTAAAAGTATTTGTCTCTCATTAAAATTAGCCGCACACGTTCGCCATTCAAGGGGGACTCACCACAAACCAAATTTCATATCCATAACAGCGCCACAAAACCCATGTTTTTTTGAAATACCGTGCCACAACCGTGCCGCAAGATGCGAAGAGGATCCACGCCAGGACCATAAAAGTGCCATGCAGCTGGAGTAACACCGATTTGCCATCATCTGGAATAAGTGGAGGCTTTGATAGTCATCGCGAACTGATTCCGCCTTATCGGACTTACGTTACCCATTATCTCCGCGACTACGATCCAGATAAGCGACTCATGAGCTGATTGTTTACTCAGCAGTTGGATAAATCACTACGTAGGTGCTGGCAGTCGAATGCCTTCCCCAACACTGAGCCGGTGCCGTATCTCGCTCGTTCGTCTGTTGAGTCAGCCTCAGACAAGCTACCTGAATTCCCGAGCGATAACGAACGTGTTTTATTGGGCCGGTATCTTTACTGCGTCTGTTGAAAAGTCACGATGACAATTGGAGTTTCTCGAGCTGCCGAAAATAGTTTTGCGTTTCCTCGAACGAGAAAAAAGGAATCAAATCAAAATTTTATGCCATGCTTTTCTCCTTTCCTTCTGCTTGGTGCAGGAATCTGAGCTCAAAATTTTAATCAACCCCAGTCTTCCTTCGAAAGAGTTGCCAGCAAAGGTTGGAAAAAATTGTGAAGCGCAAAAGGAGGGAAAATTCAATGTAACTCATAATAAGCAAGGCGTTCCGGCGAAACCTATTCAGGTCTGCTCATTTTACTGCAATATACTTGGGTATTGTAGGTACTTACAATTATTATAGCTATTGTCCGAACTGGCTCTGTTTCAAGTGTTTACTGTAACTTGTCGCTTCAAAGTTTGATACGGGTACCGTGCTCGTCCGCAGAATCAGTTGAACTTGAATATCTACGTTAAATTGTAGGATTACAAATAGCCAAACATGTGTTTAATTTATAGGGGTTTTTAGATTCTCTTTAGGGAAAAACAGGCTACAAGAACCTAGCAATTAAGGATCTGGTTTGATGTGACAGCACATCCCTTAAAAAAATTTCTCAAAGTTCATTTTGCATTCATTTCCTTTCCTCTTATAAAAAATGTAATTTTGGGCTATCTTAGGAACTGCTGGGAACTATTTGATACTTCATATTGATTCACCATAAAGTGCCTGCGTAGCATGTTTTTAATCCCAAAAACGAGCATCTTTTAAAATGAATTTTTTGTAAGTTTTTCGAAATGTCCTCAATCAATTCTATTAGTGAAAGAAGGAAATAAATTTTTAAGGACGGTTCGGTAGAATGCGGAGTTCAATCACGCTTACTTTAGCACGCTCCTGGAACACACAAATTTTTTCAATACTAAGGGCCTCCGAAGGGACCCAACATTTTTGAACTATGAACATGCTAAAATTAGGCACCTTTTGGGCTCACTTTTTGGCTTCAAGGGAGCCCACTCAGAGCAGTTTGGAAGCCTCCTTTTAAACTTCAAGGGGTTAGTCGCAAAAAATTTTCGACTGCAAGTCGCGAATAACGACTGCTTAAAAAATTTTTGAAAATTTTTAAAATGTTGACATAAAAGATCCTATAAAAGTATGTTTCAAAAATTTGTGAATGGGAGGGGGGTCCCGAAAGAAAAAGTACCCATTGGCCCCTCAAATGTAAACACGGCCCTGAGTGGGGTCATAGTGGGCTCATAGTAGAGGAGGGGCCCACAGGAGCGGGAGGCCCCACCGGTTTCAAATCCTAGTTACGTCTCTAGTCCAGATTGGAATCAAATTTACTTCTCTTCTAAGTTTTTTCTTCAAATCTAACATTTCAAAAATTTTTAAAGCTCGTTAATAACTTAAATGAGAATCAATAATTTTCTTGACTAAAAATAGATTTTTATTTTTGTCACTTGATTTTCATTCCGACAACCTAATTTTGTTTCTAATTATTTGATCATCAAAAACTATATATTATTTTTTTTATCAATCACTTGCTTTATAATTTATCCGTAATTCTTCATATTCTTTGTAATTTCTCCCACTCATTCTTATCTTTATTCCCAACGGCACATGTACCGCAGATAGCTATTCTTGCAAAATCCTGAAGAAATTTAAAGAGTCTTCAGGGAAGTAAGTGTCAATTTTACTTTTTTCGATTAGGTACTGATTGGGATGCAGTTCGCGGAAATGTTATCAATGACATTGATTTCAGCAGTTCCTTGTCGGGGAGATTTTCGCTAATTAACAATTAACTGATAAGTGGAGGGAACAATGAGTTCGATAAAATTCACGATTAAATGTACGTGACTGATTTTATTAGGGAAGTTCCAAACGCGCGAAAGCTCACCGGAGAAACAACAAATTGAGAGGCCTTCGAAACGTCCATTCCGCATCGGAACAGTCCCATGCCAGTGCTAACTCATTGCTGGTATCGTGAGATAAGGACAAGCTTCGTCATAAATTGCAAGTTCACGAGTCGCACGATTCAGTAGTAGCTTGACCTCGGTGTTACAAGGAACAAAGATGCAGGTCCTCAAGTTCTTTGCCTTCGGTCTCGCGATTTCCTTCGCTGAAGCCTTTTCGTCAGGCGCTCCCACAGGAGCCTGTGAGTCCTTGACACCGAGACATGGTACTGATCTCCCATCAACCTCAGAGCCTCCCTATCAGATAAAAGTGGATAAAACGGAAATCAAAAGTGGCGAAGAAGTGACTCTGACTGTCGAAACCTCTAACGAAGACGCCTTCATAGGGTTCCTATTTCAAGCCCGCTTGAAGGCTGACGAGTACAATGTTATTGGAAGCTTTGAGACTTCCGAAATTGGCAAAGTGATTCAGTGCCAAGCGCCAGGTGACACAGTGACTCATGTGGGGAAAGATCGCAAACAATCGATTTCCGTGAAGTGGAAAAGTCCGGAAGAATTCGCCGGAACTGTTGTGTTTACGTAAGTGATAGTGTAAGAAATTGCATAAGGAGTGAAATGATTAAGCGCTTTTGCGAGAGCACATTTTTATTGAGTGAAGATTTCAAAATTATTATTTCATTCTTGTCTGTGGATTTTAACCCCACCAAAGATTTTACCTAAATCAAAAATCTAAAGTTTTTGTTATCTCTCCCAACATTCTAAGCCTCGTTGAAAATTTTTATTCAGTATGACCCTCAAAATAATACGGGTAAAAAATTATGGCATATTTCAAAGATTTATTACAAGTTGAATTGTAACTTCGGGAAGAACGTTTTATTTTGTTGGAAATAATGTTAAAAAGTGTGATTTAGTTTTTTTGCAAATTTATTCACTCCAAAAATAACGATCGTTGTCTTTTCTGACCACCTAATATTTTTGCAGTGGGACTTTCGTAAAGACAAAGGAAATTTTCTGGGTTGGCGTGACCAGCGAACGAGTGGCCGTAGGAGACCTTTCTCAGGCTACCACCCCCCAGCCAACACAGCCCACCACTACCACTCCAGCGCCCCCTGTAGATACCTCCTTCTACAACGACTGTGGTTCGGAGAAGTCCTGCTTCGGGTTCCCGCCAAAGTGTGTCAAGTCAAAGTCTTGCGAGTTCACTATGTCAGTAGTCCGGCAGCAAGACAAGTTCCTGTTCGAGCTGATTTCTTATCAAGGTGAGAGGCCTCATTCTGCTTTACGACCCTTTATGACACTGCTGGCCTGATTTCAGGGGATGACGCCTACGTCGCACTAGCTTTGGCAGACACTGACCAGATGAGTGACGCAACCGTCATGGAGTGCGTGAAGAGGAACGGTCAAGTGCAGACTTACTCCAGCTGGATGAAGGACCGGTCCGTGAGCAGGGAAAATATTGTGAGTGGAATGAAATGACTATTTTTCTCTCAAGATTTCAAAAGTGCCTCATAAGGGATCTCAAATACAAAGCCCCAGTTTCTTTTTTCTAATGAAAAAAATACTGCTTTTGGGCCTAGAATTTTTAACCAAAAATTTTGTTTCTTCAATGAACTCAATTAACGAAAATTACTTTCTCCTGCAGCGCCAAACAGTGACGCAGCTCGTGGAGGGCACTCAGGGAGGAAACACGTTCCGCTGTGCGCTCCAGAGAGACCCCGTCACGACCGTCAACGAGAAAATCTTCGACCTTGACCGTACTCGGTACCACTTGCTCCTGGCTTCCGGAACTGACGTCAACGACACTGCCATTGGATATCACGATCTAGGGCGGATTGCGAGCGTTAAGGAGAGCTTAACAGAGATTAAAATCTACGGAGAAACGTCACAAATCGCAATCAAGCTGCACGGAATCTTCATGGCGATTGCGTGGATCGGCACCACCTCGATAGGAATAATCTTCGCGCGATATCTCAAGGCCAGCTTCTCCGGTCGTCAAGTGTTCGGAAAAGACATCTGGTTCGTGGTGCACCAGGTCTGCATGTGCCTGACCTGGCTCCTGACGATGATAGCCTTCGTCCTGATCTTCGTCAAGATCGGGCGCTGGTCTGACGCGGGGAACCCTCATCCCATCACGGGGCTTATCACAACGATACTGTGCTTCTTCCAGCCAATTGGAGCTCTCTTCAGACCCAACCCGAAGGACCCGAAGCGAAAGTACTTCAACATCGGGCACTTCAGTGCGGGCAACTTGGCTCACTTTTTCGCAAGTAAGTCACGTTTTTGAAATTCACGGAACTGATTGGGAAAAGGGCTGGGGAGATATGGGACTTGAACTTTGGACTGGCTGGCTTATCACTCAAACTGCAATAAAACCCTACACACATTTTTCTTTGAAAAAGCCGGTGATTTTATTACTGGGGGAAGTTTCACTTGTTAAACTTACCTTGAAGTCTAAAATATTTCTTTTCATTTCAGTCCTGACATTGTTCTACGCCATTCCTCTGGTGAAAGCTGACATTCCAAACACTCTCTACTGGGTCTTTGGAGCCTTCGCAATCTACTACCTGCTGGTGCATGTGCTGCTTTCGGTAAGAAAAATCCACCCGAGAAGTCGCTCCGAGCCTTATCTTAATCCCTATTTCAGTTCGTGACGCTCAAAGGCGGGGACGCAATCTTCGTGCAAGCGATAACTTACTTCCACATTCTCGCTGTGATAGCCTTGACCGTGACTGCCGTGGTTTTGATCGCCGTTTAGGGCACGCTAAAAATAAACTAGGCTCAAGTTTCAATTTTATATTCTCATTATGACTAAATAGGTACATAAACGTGATATGACAATTTTAAATCTGTTTTTTTCTTCACGGGAAAATTTGGATGGCGTAATTAACTAGTTCGCATATGCTTCCTTATGGCTCTATCGTTATCGGATCTGTAAATTACGATCATTAGCTACCCAAGTCTGATGTCCAGATAATATTTATGGACAATGATTTGGAGTAATGCTTATCATTTATCAGAATGGAAAGTCTGCCAACGTCAGAAGATAAGAGTGCATTTAATCGCGAGTTCCTGGAACTACTAATCGAGGTTCAATGGAAGATTTACATTAACTTTTATTGAAGCTAAGTAGTCTCAAGACAATGCAAACGTTTTTTCTTAAAAAATTGCTCTGGTGGGGGAAAACACTTTCTTGGGGAAGTACCATGAACTTTTTTCAAGATGGGCAGAAGTAATAAATCTAGAATAATCTATACTTTTTACGCATTCCAGCTCAATTTGGCTTTGAATAAAAACTTTTTCTCCAAATTTTCTAAAAATTTTTAATTTAAAAGTAGAAAAATTTTAGCGTCCGTTGTTTTGCAAAATATACCACAGGAAACCTAAATCAAAAATATTCCAACCTTTTGGCTTACCTGTGACTTTTATTCTTCATTTCGAGTCCCCAAATATTACCTCCTTAAAGTTTCTTTAACACAACAAATGCCATTTTCATGTTTATTTTTTCTTCAGGTCTACTCTAAATGTCACATTTTAACCACTAAGTTCTCTTCGTGTGCAGAGAACAGAACAGACAATTTTTACATCAAGAGACGGCGGAACAATAGCTTCATTAGCCAAACTCCGCTAACAAAGTCTTGTTCCCTACATTACGACTCAAACTCTTCTTAATTCCATTTTGTAAGAAAATATGCATCTAGTTTTTCTCTCTTTGTTAGTCAAAAGTAGTGAAACTCTTTTTTTTTTACAAAAACACTTCCGTGAGGAATATGAAATGGCATCTGAATAATAATCGTTTAGGGGTGTTTACATGGTGGTGGAGCGCGGGACGTGTCGCAGAGGTTTGTGCTCCGATGGCGCTTTTCCGCTGTTCTGTTCCTCGTGATACTTTTGAAAGCACGGAACTATGCACAGGTTGGTCTGGCATTCGGGACAGTGGTATTTGGTTTTCCGTCTCAAAATCCGATTATGTGCGTCAATTGTGTTCCAGCAGTAGTTGCAGCCGAGGGCAGGTCCAGGCCGGACAACGGGACAATGGCTGGCTCGGGCGGTGTTCTCTAAGCTGAGAAGATCACGGCTCACCGTCCCGGTCTAGAAAAAACAGATTTTTTTGAAAGTGCTAAGCTGATGACTACACTACGCGTAATTGGGAGCACTTAGCCAACATCTTTGGGAAAATAGCTTCAATAATTTTTAAGTCTAAGTATTCCGCGAATGTAGGCTGTTATCTAATCTGAGCATATTTACTGGTCAGACTTTTCAATAGGGCGAACAGGCAACGAAAACTTTTCATTAAGGCCGTTTTGGTTTAAAAAATAAAATAAAAATTAGAAAACTTTCACATTAAGTTTTTCAGACAAATTTTAGGAGGTATGTAGAAGGGATATTTTACATATTAAAGGGCGAATTCTAAGTAGGAAAGTCAACCCAAATTGTCAGAAGTTACTGGGAGTTTCTCATGAAAATTGAAAAAGCATTTGAAACAAAGATTGGAGAGCTTGAGGTGAAAAGAACTTAAGTGTTATAGAGATTGCGACTTTCAAGAAAACATTGTTTTTCTTCCGTTTTAACACCTCTTTCTAAGTCTTCGATGAAAGGTTCTCGTATTCATTAGAAAACAAATGGCTCTGTTATTTCAAGCAACAGTACAAAAACATTCTCAGTCAGGACAAAGCAGACAGTTTCAAATGCTTACCACGGGCGAAGAAATGGACCGCTGCAGCTCATCCTGTCTCTGATTCCCTGTAGACGCCGGCTTGGTAGAGCCCCCCTCGACGTCCGAGACGATGAAGACCAGCGGGTTCGAACTTCCCGTGCCGTCGTTCGGCTCGGCCTTCGGAGTCGTCACGTTCTGCGGCGCGGTGAGCGGAGGCGAGAGCGAGAAGCTGACGTTGGACGAGGAGGAAGATGAGAGCGGCTGAGAGAGCTGTCGTTGGAACGAGAAGGAGGCTGGGGGAGGCGAGTGGCTGCTGCTCTGACTCGGAAGAAGGGGATGCGAGTGCTGTTTTATGAGCAAAGACGACGTAGGTACTGCGAGGAGGCTCGTTGACTGGTGGCTCGGTGTGGGCTCGGAGGCGTGACGTTCGATGCGCGGGACACTCAGGAGGCACTGCGAGTACACCGCAGCTTCGGGCGTGTCGAGGTCCGTGGATTGGGAGGAAGTCGTTGGGATGTTCGATCCTGCCTGCTCCAGGTCCTTGCGGATCTTCGACTGCCGGATGAGCAGACGGCCTCGCTTGCTCCCCATCGTACTGACCGTTACTGAGGCGCTAGAGAGGCTCTCGACAGAGGCCACGGTCAGCTGGGGGGACGGTGGCTCTGCAATGGATACTGAAAAGCGTTTTCTTTTAATCATTTTATTTTTCATAGTATTTAAATTACTTTATTTTACTGCACTAAACAAATAGAAAGGATCATGATTTCTTTTATTTTATATTCCACTACATTTACGAACATATGAATAGTTTTGTATTATTTTTAAGTATTTTGTAAGCTTAACCGTATTGATTTAGTTCGGAAAAAGTATATTATCAGTGTAATATATTTTATGTACAAAACAGCAATTTCATAAAACGCTTCACACTTTCAATGGAGTTTTGTTTCGACCTAAGAAATTTGGTTGCTTTTCCTGTTAATCTTGTTTTTCCCAGAATGAACAGAACACCTATCTTTGACATCAAAGTTTGTATTGGGAGCTCTTGGCTTTTGAAAACAAAAATTACCTTGAAAATTGGGTTTTGGGCTGACGAGAAGATACATCGGGAAAGCTACCAAATGTTCACGGTCGAAGGCTTTGTTTGTTCTTTGTTCCGGAGGATCTAAAACTATTTTCTGTCTCTGTTAAAAACGAAATGATATTCTGTATAGGAACCTCTTGATTTTTATATATTATTGAATCGTTGAATAGTTCGACCAGGGGGCCTTAGGGGGTCTCGAGATGCTCGGCCCGCCCGCAAATGACATTGATATTGCTGCAAAAGTGAATAGAACTTCCGCTGAAATGACACATTCGAGGGCCGTCTAAAACTGATCTACTGCAACATTGAACTTCACTGTTTACGTTTACATACACATTGAATCTATGCTAGAATTTATGCTCGTGGCTAAGTTATGTTCTACAGCGTAAAATTGTGTCATTCTTTTAAAATTTCTGCAAGTAAGTATTTTACAGTTAGGCCGTCACAAACCGCCAAAAATCGGGTTGGATGGCAGCGGTTTGCAACTTTGATCTATTGATTTAGCTAAAACTCTTACAAACCAAAACGTAGGCAACTATTCGACTAAATTACTGCTTAACCTTTGTACAAGTCCTCTAGTAACTCTTTGTTTAAACGCTTACGGACCTCACACTAGATATATGAACTCGCAGATAAAACTCCAGGCTGTTTTTATTGCCTTATTTTTTAAAGCTGATACCAAACATTTTTTGAACTTTTTCGGTCAACTTTTCGCAAGGTGTTTCCTGTCTGAAGCAAAAATTGAATAAATTCCCCGGGATCCTAAAGCCCTTTTCAATTTGTTTTATATCTCGAGAACGTTCACAAAATTATTTTTCTAAGTAACTCAGTAAATCTTGGTCACCCAAACTCCTAAGCTCTTGCTCAAATTCTTGAAAATTTCAACATTTGAAAAGTAAAGGTTTCCGCAAACTTTTTACTTATTTTTGCTCGAGAAATGAAACTTTCTCCTGAAATTTCGGCTATGAGTTTAAACACACATCTACTAACCTCACCGTCTTCTCGTTAAAACTATGTACGCTCTAGTGTTTGTTTTGCTGAATTAAAACTACTCCCGTAATGCCTTTGATTATTGTTTGACCGCTGCCACAAATAAAATACCCTTAGATGGGATTGAAGTTGAGACCCTGTAGGTTCACGGCCCCCGAGTTGATGTTCACGGTCCCGTCCGCGTATCGCTGGCGGGGCATGGAGTGGAGCGCTGCAGAGCTGAAGTCGACGTGCCGGGTGTCCAGGAAGCCCATCACGTTCATGGGGTGCCCGTGGGGAGGACACATGAGGGGCGTCGATGACTCCGCCTGGGAAGTCGGCAGCGTCATGCTGATGGAGGTGGCCGGGAGCGAGTCGTAGTTCTCTATTGTGCTGTCGTCGTTGGCGTTGGTGGGCGTCGAAGGGGGTGGGGGCGACATATTTGGCTCTAGCTTGATGCGGCTCTTGATGCTGGGCCGACTGATGGGGTAGCCCCGCTTCTTGTACTCCAGCCACAGCGTGCGGTTGTTCACTCCATATAACCGGGCCGCCTTGCAGAACCCGATTCCACCGAACCTCACGGCGTCGAGTGCCCGTAGGAAGTTCTCGTCGCCCTGAGGGTTCACGGACCGCTTGCGCTTCGTCGTGGTGCCCGTCGTGATGGGCTGCGAGGGCGCACTGGGCGTCACCTGGGCGTTGGACGTGCTCGTCGTCGTCGTGGCAGGCGACTGGGAGGGCGTGGGCCCCTGACTAAACTGCACCTGCATGCTGGTCGGCCCGTCGTTGCCCTGTGGCGACGTCGGCGTCGAGAGGTTCTGAGGGTAGTTTCCGCCCACGAGAGTATTCGGGTTGACGGATATGATCTGGGAGGTGTAGTTGCCTCCCGCCGTCTGGTACATCTGCACGGAGGAGGGACCCACGTTGCTGTTGTTGCCGCTACTGCTCGTGCTGCTGGTGCTGGTGTTGAGGGACGAGTGTGTGTCTCCCTGGTTGTTGCCGCCATGATGCTGATCCTGGCCGGTCGCGTGCTGCAACCCCAGGCCCGCTGTAGTCGTCGTTGCCAATGCGAATCGTGAATAGTTTGGATCAACTAATGCCCATTGCCCACCTGGGAAGGAGAGAGACAACAATGTTTACTAGGTAATCAAACGTGGGTGTTTGTGTGTCTTAAAACTTCTATAAAATCAACAATCTACGTTCATTCGTAATTTACAGGGGTGCCGTCTCGTTTTACCGTGTCCGTCGCTGCACAACTTTTGACTTTGAGCGCCACTGCACATAAGAGGTTGACCCTTCTAAGGCAGGAGAATGTGAGGACAAACGCAAAATATAACTTAAGAAAACTTAAATAAGCAGCTCTCTCCTGTATTTCCCAGATAAGCAATTGACATAATATTGAAACATACTTTCACAATCATTTCATTGAGTGAGTCTGAACACTGTACACTACAATATTACGCGTAAGTTTGCGGACACAACTGCGGGCAATGATTTGATGATGGAAATCATAAAAAGGAAACAAAACACAAAATAATATCAAAACATATCGGAAATCAAGAAATCGACATCAATGAGGGAGGTCGGAGCAAGACAGGCTCCAGCTGCTTATTTTCCACGGGTTGTCGCTTCATTCGGGGCTCGGTGCTAAAAATCAAACTATGGACTACGGAACTAGACAAAATGGGCTGCAGCTACGGGGGGCTCGGAGTGACCAAGAGAAAAATACATGATTCAAAAAGCTAATGGAACATATTGAGACTAGAACACTGATTCAACTCACCTGAGTGCTGCTGATGTGTCTGACCCATGCTGACCGACGACCCGGATATATCCAATGGCACGGTTTGTGTGGTTACTCCAGTTATGTCCATTTCCGTTTTCTTCGAAAGAAAGACAAGGGTTAGCTAAATTTTCCTATGTACGCACTTTATGAGATCTCTGACCCATAACGGGAGATAAGGAATTCAAAAAAGCCGCAAGACTTTTTTATATTCGGCTTCTTGGAACTTGTGCCATTTGTAGTTGACAAACTAACTCAAATTGACTTTGTGAAGTGAACACTAGAAAAAAATGCACTGAAAATTTGCTTTTGATATGAAACTTGGAAGAGAAAAGACTGGAGAGACAGCAAATTTTAAGGGGAACAATTAACCAGATACAGGTTCCATTAGATTGATTCTTAAAGACCTCAACTTCTACTAAAGTTAAGAGGTTGGAGCTAAATCAATACCGACTCGAAAGTTGCCAAAATATTGAGATTTTTTAACCCTCATTCTCAAAGAAAAACTTGTTGGATAAGACATTTTTAAAAATGGTTACAGAATTGTATTCAATCGTAAAGGCACTATCCAAATTTGATAAGATCAGGAATTAAGCTAACAATAGACTTGCTTTAAAAGCTCCACATTTATAGTTTCAAGTAAGAAAGCCTTTCTTTAGTTCCAGTCTGTATGGACACTTTTAAATTTGATTTCCTGCTACTTAAAAAGACAGTTTGAACAGTCATCCGGTTCTAATCTGTGCTCACCATTGTGTGCGGCTGCTGGTGCGATCCGTCCTCTATGCTTTCCTGCGACGAGTCGTGTTGCGGGGCATCCGTTTCCGTACTTGTACTTTCCTTCAGTGACCGGCTGTTGACGTTCGCCACGATGCTATTCTGGACAGCTGCCGAGACCCTAGCCGAGTTGAGGTGAGGGAAATACACAACTTTGGTGTCCCCGTCGCCCATGCTAGAGACGTGCTCGCCTTCCATCGCGGACCGTTCCACACTTCCCGACCCAGTTGAGGACTTTCGCATGCGTTTTCTTCGCGTTGCTGGCGACATTCCCGTGACAATGGGGGGCGTTGGTGTCCGTCGTTGCTGCTGCTGTACAATCTGGTGTTGTTGCACAACCTGCTGGAGTAGCTCGTTAGTAAATGTTTGAGGGCTCGAACCCAAAGACCAAGTATCCTCTATCGGCAAACATCACATTAGTGTTTCTTTCAGAATAGGGAGTTTTACTTCTCTTCAGTTTCCCCCTTTACTTAACAGACATTTTTAAGTGGTTGGAGCCGATGGATAATTTTCAGCGCTAATATATGTTTTATTGATTTGGGTCGGAAGGTGCCGGGGATGTCAAATGTTGATATGTTGAAGCTATATTGACATTTTACACATCATCACAGTTTTAAATTTAAATTGTTTTCAAAAGAAGAAAGCTTGAAAATCCAAAAATACTTGATAGTCTAAAATCATCATTCTCTGGCTAATTCAAGCATATTTTGGCGCCTCAAATCCAAATTGACGAATCATTCACAAACAGGCGTAAGAAGCCATTTTTACCAGTAATTCCAAATTTAATGTGGAATCTGCCAAAACTTTTGTGTTGGTCTATGGGTAGTAGTAGTTCGGACCTGAGTTTTAGAGAAAGGCCCACTTCACTCACCTGGTGCTGCTGATGGTATTGCGCAGCTGCTGCGGCTGCCGCTGCGGCTTGCTGTGACTCCGTGCTTCCCCAAATTGACTCTCCCCCGCCTCCCAGCTGGCCCGTGGGGTCCGAGTGGTCCACCGAGGACTTGCTCTCGGACTTTGTGACCGTGCCGCTGTCCGGCATTTCCGCCAACCCCTTTATCTTCAGCATCTCTGCTGTCTTGAGAATTTGTGGTAATTGTTCCGTTGACACGTTGACCTCGCCGTAGTACATAAAGTCCACCATGGTTTTGAGGTCATTGTACTGCACATCCTTCAGTATGACGATGGGATGCTGACATGGATTGGTTGTGAAGAGCGCCTAAAACGAATGGATCGGTCCATTATTAGCTGCGTCAGAACCCCACTCGTGTGACAATCGGAGACGAATTACCTGGCCCCCTCCCCCCAAATAGCGACACAAAAAGTTTATGAATGATCTCACGTACACCTTTCACACACCACGGAGGCGTACGGGAGCGTGTCAGGTGGGCTTTTAATTAAAACTCGGTTTTTCAACTTTCCCTCCCACGCAAAAACTTTCATTATGTGGCATGAAAAATTCCAGAAAATTGCGTGAAAACGTCCAAAACCGCTTTTTCTGTCCGGGCAGCAGCAAAAACAGCCTCAAATCTTGCCCTTTCTCGGCCTTAATTTGCGCACCAAACCGACGCACCAACGGCTTACCTGAAAATAGGAGCTGCATGCGGACAGAACCACCTTGTGGGCCTGGAGCTGCTTGCCCTCCGCCGCCAGGGTGACGTCGACCAAAGTTTCATTGTGTAACAGCGTCGAAAACACCGAAATGAAGTTGGGCTGATGGTTGTTCCATCGCAGGCAGTATTGCTGAACTGCCATTCTGTTTTATTTCTTTCCCTTTCTTCTCTGATTTTCTCTTTCTCCTTTCACATTAGCAACTTTTATTTTTCAGTCAACTTGCATTTTGCACGACTCATTTGACCAAAGTTGATCCAGTAAGAGTTATTTTAGGAACGTTCAATTTTATTTCATCTCACAAAATCACTACAGAAAGACCTTGAAAAACGCTGGCTGACGTCACGGCTACCCTTTTTCTGAAAAGTCACTTGTAGCCTTCCCGCGTTCTTTTTTCCGCCAAATTTTATGTCCTGGTCTCACTCGCGAACGGCACGAACGTGTTCCGATGCGCTTTTTCCGGTTCTGATGTCTCTGGTGCGCTTCTGGCGATTAAAACTTCGTTTTTTCCGATGGTTTTTGTTTGCAATATGGCGCCTTTTGACAGTTCCTGCTTGAGCTTTCGGAATCGGCCGTTTTAACGAAGCGCGCTTTTCAGCCGCAATATTTTAGGTTTCTTTTTCGAGACGAACTGGTGTCAACCTTCTATCAATTTATTGGCCAAATAATACGGTGTATTTTGGAATTGGGAAACCAAATTTATTTTTGGTAAAAGAGGCTTCAAAACAATCAACGGTCAGATTTTAAAATTGTTTCGTTCAGTTTTTCAAAATTCATTCGTTGAGTCCAACGAACTTCGACCGAGTTTCGTAAACATAAACAACAAATTCAATTTTTTCTCAAATTCAACACTTTGCAATGGACTTAAAAGTGTGCCGATTCTGTCTAACGCCGGACGAGCTCTCAAACATATTTGAGTGCACAGACAAAACTTCCTCGCTCCAAGGTAAGAGGCTGAGTTCGAAACTATGAAAAAAATTTGTAGAAATTTTCATTTTTAGTACAAATTCTAAGCTGCACTGGATCCGAAGTGTTCGACGGCGATGGGATGCCCGGGTTCATGTGCAAGCTCTGCCACAAGCTGATAGAGGTCTTCCATGGGTACAAGCAAAACTGCAAGAAGGCTGAAGTCGCCCTCAAGCAGTTCATCATCACAAAACGCATCCCGTCTCCGTTTTCGGTGTCGCTGGACCCCTTCAAGCCGTTCCTCGTCTCTGCAGTGAAACCTCCAGTGCAGGTTTCCAACAAAGCAACCAGCACCAATGTGAAAGTTCAGAGCAAAAGTACGCAGTGTGAGCAGAAAAAGGATGGTCCACTGCCGCAGGAACCGGTCATGAAACCTGTAGGAAGACCTGGAGGAAAACGAAAACGGACCGATGAAAACATAGAAGAGTCTCCAAAAGGGCGAACAGCAGAGAACAAGGACGAGGGAATGCACTTCAAAATCGTAGAGGTAGAACCAGTCAAGCCCAAGAGTAAATCGTTGACACCCAAGCGCACTGAATCCCTAAAGAGGGCGCCAAAGAAGACAAATGAAGCTGACGAGATTAGCTTTGATGTCATCGAAGTGGTCAACCTGAAGACTGCCAGTAAGCCAGTGAAGGAAGAATTGAAAACCCCGCCGTCAAAAAAAGCAAAACCCAAGCTGCTGAACCGCCAAGAAGGTACTGAGTTAGGTATTTCCTATGAAATTGTAAGCTTCTTTTCTAATCAGTATCGAAATTTGATCAAGAAGCTTAATATTTTCCAAATGCCTTAAAGGTTTTTCTAAAATATTCAATGGGAGCTATTTTGATAAATTTTTTTCGGAACTAAAAAAATTTCCTCGTTTAAGGAATCAAAATGAACTTACCCACCATCGAAAACGTCAAAATGAAGCAGCTGGACACGACCGAGAACGGCGAGGTGCTGGTTGAGATCGTCGAAATGGATCCCGTTCCAGTAGTGTTTGCATGCAGCTACTGCAGACGATCGTTCCCACTCCGGCAGCAGCTGGAAATCCACGAGCAGAATCATTTTAGGGAGCGAACTTTTTGCTGCGACAAGTGCGACCGTAGTTTCATGTCCAAGCATGATTTGGCCAAACACCTCCAGACCCACCTGCCCAAGTCGTGGGAGTGCGTGATTTGCCACAAGACCTTTGCTCGATCCAACATTCTGAAAAAACACGAGGAGACACACGCTGAGGAGCTCCGGTTCCACTGTGGAGTGTGCGAGAAGAAGTTCATAATTGAGACTGAGCTGGATGCGCACATTATCCAGGAGCACGGAGTGGAGAGGAAGTTCAAGTGCGATGTCTGCAACAAGGGTTTCAAATACAAGCAAGGTACGATCAATTTGATCTCACATTAGATTATTAGGAGATGGTTGCTACTTTAGGGAGTCTTTTTTAAAAATAAATTGTATGTAGAGTTTTTTCTCATGGAAGTTTCTAAATCAAGAAAAAGTTTCGAAATATTTTAGGTAAATTTTCTAGAGGCAAATTAAATCGAAAAACACGTTACTGATTTAATAGTGACCATTTTATTATTTCTTATTTTGTTATTTTAGGTCTCGAGAGGCACCAAGCATCCCAGCACACCTCGAGTTCAGAGTTTGCCTGCGAGCACTGCCACTTGGAGTTTCCCACTGTGAGTCCAGCTAGCGTCTAAAAGAATTTAAACTAAGTTACATTGTTTTCCAGGCTGGAAAGCTGAGCCGCCACCTCCAGACTCACGCTGGAGCTCGAAGATTCCCCTGCAAGTTCTGCGTGAAGGTCTTCAAGTACAGCCATCACCTCTCAAGACACGTGAGGGGGCACGAAAACGGTACCTTGAGGGAGGAGAAAGACGCTACTAAGCAAATCATCGCAGATCTGGTTGACGAGGAGGGAGACGACATAGAACTGGAAGTTTCCATCGACAGCAAACCCGTGAAACTGAAAGGAGGGAAGGGCTTGAAAGAGTAGAAAATTTGTAATACTTTGTTTTGAATAAATGCTTGACTTTTTAATGAGGTACGTTTTTGGCAAAACTTTTCCTTACTTTCAACACTTTCAAGAAACTTTTTATTTCCAACGCAAAAACAACCATTTTCCTTTCTCCTTGAAACCGAATTGAAACGCTCAAAGACTTTTGAATAAACCACCGATTTTCTAGCTATTTGAGGACTTGTAAAGTCTCCTATTTCACTCTTATTCATTAATGGTAAAATTTATAACGAACGCAAAGTAAACGCATTCAAACTTCTCGTAAACAAATCGAATCAGCTGTTTCTTGCTAAAATTACCAACAACCATGAACAAAATAATTTGTCGAACCTTTCTCCGGCCTCGATTCCTAAGAGTGAATTCCGTTTATTTCTGCAAAAAAGCTGATAATCAGCTTGAAGAACCACAGAGCAAGTTCAAAATGCCCTCGGAGCCCTACGTTCCTCCTCAACCAAAAGTAGATCGAGAAACAATCGATTCGGAGACCTTGCTGCTTCTGGAGCGCCTCTCACTAGTCAACATCGAAAACCAGTAGGATTTTTTGGTCGGTCAATTTTTATTTCAGCATTTCCAATTTCCAGAGAAGCCCTGAAAACGCTCGAGGACGCCATCGAGTTCGGAAGCCGAATTCTCCACATCAACACGGACGGAGTGCAACCCATGTACACAGTACTGGAGGAGCTTGACCTGCCTCTGCGAGAAGACACGGCCGACGACGAGTGCAGTCAGGAGAGCATCCTCTCGAACGCCTTTATCTCGGAGGAGGGCTACTTTGTGGCTCCCCCCGGCAATGTCCCGCTCCAGCAAGACGACGAACGGTTCGGGGAGGGCCGGAAGTCCAAATAAAAGGCAGTTTGTAGTGTCATATTTGTTTTATTTACTTGTCGATGAACAAATTTATTCCTCGTTAAACTTACTTCGAAGGTTGCTGTAGTTGAAAGTTTATAAAAATGAGATTATTCCAAGTGTCTATGTAGATGCAGTTTTAGGAAGTTCTCCTCAAAACCGAGCCCTTAAAACGATCATATATTAGTACCCCAGAGTGGACCTGGGTCGATGGCGGGGACTGGCCTTAAATGCTGTCTTTTTACTATTTTCCGTCTTTTGATATGGTTCTCCAATACGAAGACTGTTGGTTCAGAGTTGAGGCCCCCTCCACACCCCTCGCTCACTCTGGTCTAGTCATAGTACAATTCTACATCTCGCTAGATTACGGTATAAGTATTCGCTAATGTTTCGTTTTGATATCAGCTATTTGTCTGGCCGGTCGGCAATTGATTGCTACGGTAAAACCTAGCTTACTGTCACATATTATATATTTAGTTTAATTAAATCCTAGTTGGGTTAATAGCAAGTTAATATAGTCTGTTACACGTTACACTTATTTAAAGTACTTCAGTCCTGCAACGAGTAAAAACTTTTCTATAAATAATTCCGAATCGAGAACAGCGATGTGCGCGGCTCGACCAATTAAAACTGATGCATTGTGCATCATTTTGGGCAGCGCATGATGGACATCGAAACGGGATAAACTAATTTCAGGCTTTGATATAATTGGTGACAAAATGTTGTGTACCATTTCCCTGAAAAATATCCAATCAGTCAAACATTTCATAAGGTGGCTTACTCACCTGTAAACGATTCCTAATATTGAACTATCCTTTTGTGCTTGTTTGCAAATTTCTAAACGTGCACTATGAAGTGGAACATAACGATCCTGGAGAGAGCCCACTAACAGTATGTTTTTAAAGCTATGCAACATGCTCTTCTGGCTGAGACGATAAAGATAGCAGTCACGCAGGTCCGCAGAGTCCCGCAGGCAGAGTTGCAGCAGGGACCCCGACTTCTTCCACTTCTGCATGAACCACATCCCTGAGAGATTTTTTTTTTGAGACTCAGAGGAGACGTTTTTCGAGGTTTCACTCACCCATATTGATCAGACCGCTGTTGTTGTAGAGAGTCCCGAGATGGGGGCCAGATAATGACAGAAACGTGTGCATTTTCGATAAGAACGGTTTCATTTGCGGCTTATTCAACGCTGCTCTTACTAAAATTGTGCCTAGATACGATTTGAATTCATTAATACATTAAGAAGGGCTGGGATGAGATTTATCGATTGCTCACCTAAGGAATGTGCTACGAACGATATCTTTGCTGGATTCAGGCCGTAAGATTCAATATGATATAAAATTTCATCCACGAGTCTGAAATGATTTCGTAAATTGAAAAATGTCTTTCTGTATGAGAATTTATTTGGCTAATCTGCCTAAAAGAATTACTTCCTATTTTCTCTATAGTTTACAAGTAGAAACCTCGTGCGAAAACAAATGTTCGAGAGCAATTAAAGGTCGCTGGTTTAAATCCAGCTCGAGTCCACGAATTTTTTGACTTTCTTTAACTTTAATTGCTCTCGTACATTTGTTTCGCATGATATTTCTACTTGAAAATGTCTTTGTTTAAGGACTTCTAAAATTGAAATTAATAATTGTAAAATAGAACTAACAAAATTTAAAAATCATTTGTCGTCAAAGTTTGGCTTAAAACAGATTTCTTAATTTACTTTAAAATTGAGAGTTAACCCTCCCAACTATTATTACTGTTACTAAGAAAGTTCTGAATTATCTGAAAAGTTCAAATTTCGAAATTTGGAAATAATAGATTGGACTTCAGTTTGAAAGTTAATATCAGGTAAAAGCGAAAAAGGTAGAAAAATTAAAATAGCCTGCCAGAAGCGCAAAAACTGTTTAAACGGTCTTAAAATTTTGAATAATTTGCAGTTTTGCGACCCCAGGAACATTTTTAGAGCCCTCTTAAATTGGAATATGAGGCTCATTACAATAAAGAGAGGCATCTTGACTTTATGGACATTTTCTAGACTACTCTGAGTGGGCCCCGTGAAGTTAAAAAGGGGACCCCAAAGGAGCCTAATTTATTAAGTGATAAGTTCAAAAATGACGGTTCCCTTCGGGCTGTTTTAGTAATGAAAAAAATATCAGATGGGCTAAGCCTACCTTAGCCGGGCCCCCTCCGGCCCTAGTTACGTGTCTGATTCGTATAAAAAGTTTCTTGGAACTCACCTCTCTGTCATCGTGTCAAAGTCCGAAAAAGTATCACCTTGGTTGCGTTCCGACATAAGAAAGTCCAAATTGGAGCCGGGGAGTCCCAGCTCCAGGAAGGTCCTGAACAACCTCAAATCATTGGCGTTACCGTCCAGGCCGTGGACACACACGATCAGGTGCAGTCCGTTCGGCGAAAACGTCCGAAGCTCGTCATTTATGTAAAAGTAGGGGAGTTCAGAGGCCAGCATGGTGAAGTCCGAGTAGATGGCCCCATTGTAATTGACTTGGCGCCGGAACTCCTCGCGGCACTTCTCAAACTCCAGCAGGGGCTGCTTGTCGTCCGTCTCGGGCTGCGAGCCGGAGCTCTCCTTCTTCTTCACCTCGATGGTCTTGTGGATCTCCCGCGGGGAGCTGGCGTGCGAGCAGCAATTGGACCCGAAGCTGCTGGAGCTGCGCCTTCCCATCTCGAAGAGCTCGTTGGTGCTCTGGGACTTGAGGATCTTGTTCTGCGATCTCGGAACTAGTCTCTTGATCTGCGGCAGGGGCACCGAGATGTCGCAGATGTGGTAGATGGGGTTGTCGAAGGCCGACACTGGCACAGCAATTTTCGGTTCTTCTCTCAGAGGAAGGACTCCGTTGACCTTCACGAGACTCCGGAGCGAGCCGTGGTGTCCGTTTTCTTTCACCTTCTCCGCCAAGGGGTCGCTTTTCCGGCTATCTGATGGCTGGAGTGAGGGAGATCGGTTGATAGTTTCATAAGACGAGGCGGTATCACGGAACATGGCTGGCGGGAGAGGCAGCTGCTGCGCCACCGAGGTGTCGCGAAACTCCTCAGGGGGAATGAGATGGATGTCGCTGATCTCGATGGCTCCCACGGCTGTGGAGGGCAGAGCCACCTCCGACTTGGACTTGACTGCGGTCTTCTCCTTGCGAGTAGACGCGGATTTGGGCTCGCTGGAGTCACTGCTGATGTCTCCACTGTCTTCGCTGGAGGGCGTAATAACCTTCGATTCGCTCGAGTTCCGGAAGGCTGCGGGAGGCGCGAGGTTCGGGAGGCTCTCGCAGAACTCGGGGTCGTTCCCGTTGAAGTTTTCGAGCTTGAAGGGCACGCTCATGGACGAGAAGATCTTCTTGCGACGCGGCATCTTGCACTTCTCGTAAATCATCTCATCCTCGGAGCTGCTGCTGCTCACAAACTCTGGTTGGCTTCCACGCGTGTTCCTTCGTCTTCTGCCAATGGACCGCTTGTAGTCGCTGATTCGGATTCTAGAGTACCTAGAATGAAATAACGTTGTTTGAGATCACAGAAAAGTGTTTTCTTGACGGAAAAATACCTCTGAAATATTTCGAGTTTAAAAATATAGGATAAGAGGCATCTCTGACTTTAGCACAATTTCCCTCATCCCAAAAGGAAAACTCCCAGGAGTCAAAAATACTCATAACCAGAGCTATCTTTCAACAGCAAAAACTGTTTAAAATGTCAAAAACTAAAGAGTATCGAACAATGTTTTTAAAAAATAACAGAATGATTTTCAATTTTTTAAACAATTTCAACATTTTTAAAAGATTCTGTTATTTATTTGTGGTTATTCATAAGCTTCAATCTTCCATGATAATTCTTTAATTTTATCAATGGCTCCTTTCATAGAAAAACAGTTTTTCTTTGCAACGTTTCAACTCAACTGACGAGTCTTTATTCAAGCAATTAATTTTCCAAAATTCTTACAAAACTGATTTTCTATGAAAGGAGACATTGATAAAATTGAAGAATTATCATGGAAGATTGAAGCTTATGAATAACCACAAATAAATAACAAAATCTTTTAAAAATGTTAAAATTGTTTAAAAAATTGAAAATTTTAAGTTTTCACACGCCAAAGATTAATGATGAGGAGTAAGATCCTAAAGGATATATTTTTCTAAATTCTACAAGTGATTTGAAGCAGCTATTTATGTGACAAAAAAATGAGTATATAGATGCTGAAAATATATAAAACTTTTGTAGGAACGTTAAAAATATTTTAAAAATTATTAAAAACATCAAACATATTAATTTTGCCAAAATCGTCAAATTATGTGAAAAAGGTTTTATTCAAATATAAACTTAGCAACAGAAAATCTCGAGAAGGATTACAATACAACTTCTTCACTCAAAGATGAATTTGATAAATAAAATAACCAAGTTTTAAATAGTCTTAATGGGTAATAAGTCTGCTTTTAGCCCTCCCTTAGGACACACAAACTTGCCCTAAAAAGTAATACTCCCAGCATCCAGAGGTTGAGTATACCAGTCTCTATGGTGTCCCTTACCTGAGTGAGTTGTTATTCCGCTGGAGCTTATTGAGATTCTGGGACGACTTGCTCTTGGGCAGAGTCGAGCTATGTTTAGAATAGTGCTTTTTCCTAGGAGCGCCCTCTTTAGAGGCCTTCGGGAGGGAGTTGAAGTGCGCCAGCTCCTCGCTCTTCTTCAGCAGGGGTCGGTCAAGAGTCAGCGTCTTCTGAGGCTCCTGCACCCCCGGATTCTTGTATTTCGCCTTGAACTCATTGATGTTCCGAAGGACATTGGGGTTCACGGTTTTCTCGACGAGGGAGTTTCTCGGGTCCCCCACAAAGTCCTCGGGGTGCTCAAGCTGGTCCAGAGACTTGCTGTGACGGTTGATGGGGACGATTTCCGGTGTGCAGCAGGGTTGGCGGAAGGAGGAGCCTCGCAAGTCGGCGCGAGCTGCCGCTGGAATAATCGTCAAGCTGGCCTGGAGGATCTCGCTTCCCAGTGCAAACCGGGGAGTGTTGACGCTTCCCAGTTTCGCACATCCGGCTGTAGGAAGGTGAGTGCAGGAGCACTTCTTGAGGGAGCTGCTGGACCTCGTAATCTTGCTCATGGTCTCGAGAGAGTCCATCTTTGGGGGAAGCAGGAAACCGTTCATGGGCTTGAGTTGCGTGGACCCGAACGCGTTCTCGTACTTGTCCTCGAAGATGAGCGGCAGGGAATGAGCGTCTCCGTCGAGCTAAAAAATGGCCAATCAATGTTTCCATAAAGTTCCAAGGACGTGGGGACTTACGGCACTGCAGTGAACTGGGAGCATGGGGATGCTGGCCAGGTACTTGGTGCGGGCCTGGTGACAGAGCTCCGTGTCGTTCCTGTCGCTGATCTTGTTGATCTCGTGCCGGTCGTGGGACATGAGAAAGAAGCCCTCAGCGAACCTTCGGACCCTCAACGTGTGGTTCTTCTTGCTGAGGAGGTTTTTGATTGACGCCTTGGCTGCAGCACCTATCACCTTTCGCCACAGCTAGAACGGAAGATAATTAGAGCCTCTCTGAATATTTGAAGCCCGTAATCTGGTCATCGGGTCAAGCTGATAAATTTTTCACTCACCGAAACACACTCGGCGCACAGCTTGGCTATGTTAGAATTGGCATGGGAAGTGAAATCGTTTTCGTTTTCCATAATCTGCGAAAAACGGAGAAAGTCAGTGGGAAACTTGAGAGCGAAACGTTCCTTACTTCGGCACTATCGGTCAGAAACTTGAGTCTCTGTTGGATGCTCAACTTGGCGCGGTTGAACTTGAAGCTCATGGGCGTGACTGCGTTGTACTCCTCCAGCTGCCACCCGAGGGACTCCAGGGCGCCCAGGAGCAGTTCGCAGATCTCCTTGTGGACCACTCGGGCGTGAGCGAGTCGAGCTGAGTTCCCACCAGCGCACCGTACAGCATTCCCGACTTGAGTTCCTAGGGCAAATGAATGTCTTGAAGACGCAAGGGAGGCAGTTTTGGGGCAAATTACCGAAGAAAAGGGCATCGAGGTGAACGGAGGGGTAGTCCAGCTGGCTCGAGGGGGTCTTGCAGTTAAGCTTGGAGGCGGTGTTGTTCCATATCTTGTGGTTCTTGTTGAGGCTGAAACACGCAGGGGTCAGAGAGCTTGGGAGGGAACAGCGGGGGCTTACTTGACGTATTTGGTGGTGATGACCACGAGACTAGAGTTGATTTGCAGGTTGACTGCGGAGAGATGGAAGTAGTCGAAGACGATGGGCAGGTGGTAGTGCAGGCCCAGGACCGGGTGAAAGTTGAGCTGGAGGGTCCTCGAGGACACCAGGTTCAGGCAGAGCTCGTTGTTTTGGTCACCGAAGTAGAGTTCCACCGTGAGTGAGAACTCGGCCCGCTCGATGGACTCCTTCAGGTGGCGACTGTCGACGAGGATGTGGGTGCGGAACATGACCAAGTCCTTCAGGAGCACCTCCTCATTGCGGTAGAGGATCTGGAACACCTGGGACACGCCGAAAGACTGGCCCGGAAACACGCTCTCGCCGATGTGCGCCTCTATCTGAAACGGCAGGACCTTCGGCGCCACCCGGAGGTGGCACTTGAGCTGGTAAAAGCCCCGCTGGAAGAGGTCGATGTTGTAGAACTTGTAGAACTCGATGGCGAACTCGACGGTGGCTTGCAGATCCATACCAGCGCGCTAGACTCTCTCTCACTGACTGATTTTCGCATTCACAGCTCGCACCCAGCTTTTCCGTAAACAAAGTGCTTACTCCGCAACGGGAACCCATTAGCAGATTGCTTGGACGACCTATTTTTAGCTTTCATCTCCTCCTTTTGTCTTCTGATACGCTCATTCATGTCACTTTCAACAGTTGTTGAATTCACTTTTGATTGATAAGTTGGTCAACAACATCCGAGGCGCGTCCGAGCTCCTCAAGCGAAAGGCGAAAGAGCGACTTTGGGGTGGAAATGACGGTTCAGAGTTCGCGAGCTTCTAACACAGTTTTTGCATGTTGTCTTTTAGGTCCGAGATCAGGCGTTGGGGCGAGGGTGGATCTAATACTTTTTGATAATTTTTGATTATTTGTGAGTGGTTAAGTCTATAAAAATTTTGATTAAATGTCTTTCCTACGAGTTTGCAGATAATTTTTCTACTACTAACCAGCTTTCAGTGCGCAGGTCCAAACATTGACATTTATTTTCGCATTTATATCGTTGTGGCCTGTGTATGTCCATTTCGCTCAGATTTTCCGTAAAAATAGACATTTTCCCACCTGTGAAGCAAAATACACGCCAGCGGCTTGTTGTGTAGAGCGTAGAAGCGGTCGGGGTGGCATTTAGTTAATTTATTTTGTAATCACAATTTCACTCTAATCTTCACAAGCGTGAACTTAACCCTGAACGACACAACGAGTGGAATACTATGCATTTTCCGGGACAAAAAAATTGCAGACATTTGTTGAAGACTTGAAGCCTTGATACGGTCGCTGATGGTATGAAAAAATATGGTTCGATCAAAAATCGTTCGACTTCGGTCAAAAATCATGCCTGAGAAAATGTCAAAATACGGGAAATTAATTACAGTTCTTTGGAGTTATTATTTTCAATCTAAGCCTTTATTTGATTAGCACATGGATGCTAACATAAACAGAAATTGAAGTAAAGTGAATAAAATTGTCATTCAAGAATATAAGCGAGTATTTTAAGATTCTTTGCCTAGCGACCATTCTGCGAAATTTAAATAAAATAGCCGTAAAAATCAAATTTCATCTGAGAAATAAAACTTTGGTACAAATTATCAAAGAATACAAATTCCCAAAAAAAGTATAATGTGGACACGTCATGTAAAAGGGTATTAAATAAATTCTTATGGCTCTAATGAGTTTAGATTTTAGGTCCTTAACTTTGAGCAAAGAAGTAAAGGTCTTTGTGTTGAGATACCATTGACGATTTATTTAATGTTCCCCTTAAAAGTCTTCGAGCAGCTAGTTTTGGTAAAAAAGCATTTTTTACTGGAGAAAAAACTAAAGCCAACAGCCAATTACAATTTAACATTAATACTAAGTTGGACAACCAAGTTTGCCAGGAAAAGTTAAGCAATCCACCAAGTTAGACCTTGTGATCTCTGACGGATAGAATTACTTAGGGGTGAGGAAAAAAGCCATGGAACAAAAAAATTTTGTCAAAAAACGAGAATTGTTCTTTAATTGTACCAATCTTTTAACAAATAGTGTTTGAGGGAGAAAATTGTTAGCCTTTGTTTTTGCAACGTTTCGTTGAAAATTTGAAAATTCAAGTTGTGTCTGAAAATTGAAAAGAGAATATTAAAAACAGCAGCATTTTATACAATTCTTTCATTTATTTTTCAACATGATAAATTAGAGATAGAGACAATGTTGTTGGAATCCAAGAAGTTTATGTTTCTTACGATAGATCCATACGGTAGAACATCTTTAAACATAGGTAATAATGACGTCGAGAAGACATTGATTGAGCAGACATAAACGTTTGATTATTTATCAATATTATTTACCTCTTCTTTGCTTGCTTGAGTCATCAACGAGAAATATGTACGATTCTGTGTAACATTATTATATTTCTAACATTTTAGCATAGCTATGACAACATTTGTGTTCTCCGGGATCATATCGGGGTACTCTCTGCGTGTGTTTAGTAATAAAATAGATTCTTGAATTGCAATATGTTTCATGATTTCCACATTTAGATAAACTTTGTCATGTACACTCAAAACTCTAAGTTACTCTCAAAAAGTACGAATCTACGTCACAAGTGAGACTAGTAGCTCTGTTCAGTCTAATGAAAAGTTCCTAAAACGTGTTCTGCTGAGAGAGTCCTCAATGGCCAAGCGACCTCTGTGCTGAGTACATGAAGTGTGACATTTTTTGGAAGATAACACTACGAGATTTGATTATAAAAATGGATTGTCCTCTTATAATTGATCGTCAATAAGATAAAATGTAAGCTTAAAATAAATTGTGCTCCAAGTTGCACTTATCTCACTTTTCATATCATTAAAAGTATGTCTCTATTCGTATATATCTCAAGTACAGCTTAAACTTCATTATGTTAACATTGAATTCGAAAGGTTTGATTTTATAACATTTACTTTAGGTATTCTCTGAAATGCAGGCAATTTCTAGTGAGTAGGTAAATTGCACGGTTTCGGTAAAACCTAGTGGTACAGTAACATGCCCGCGGGGGCTTATTGTTTGACGGGGGAGTGTCGATTGTCGAACATTTGTCGAGACCCATGAGGACCAAAATAAGTCTTAGTTCTTCTATTCTCTCAGGATATTTGTTTATTTTGATTATCATCTGGTTGTTTGATGTGTAACTTCTTCGGGAAACCATCGATTGAGTATAACAGATATTCCTAAACAGCTGTGATATTTATTGACTTCAAAACGGAACTAGAGCTTACATGCCGTGTTCTAGACAAAACATCTTCGTATGGAGATTGGAGGCAAATTTGTAGCATCTCAGACTCATATAAAGCTCATAGACAACTGCTGACAAAGAGAACATTTCTCAGAATATTTCTAACTACTAGAGGAGTGTGGTTTCAAGGTGCCAAAAATCCTTACTTTAGCAACACAAAAAATAGGTAAGGTCTTACTAAAAGCTTTTGAAGCACTCAATATTAAGAATCATTATTTTGGAAAGTTAAAAACTGACCAAGGTTGTATACCAAGGAGGGTTCGAAATCTCTCTAATTATTTATCAGCGTGCGTCAAGCAATCCTGTTTGACTCTGAAACAGTACAAGTCTGGCACCAATTTCCATACCGTTTAACTACAAATTACGATATATTTAGAAAACTTTATGCTCCATCTTGCGAGTATGAAGTGCAGGTAAAAGAACGCTATACGATAAACTTTCCACACCTCATTGATAGAGCCAGTTTTTATTGCACAACACTTGGATTCTGCGATTGTCATTGTTGGTTTAGGATGATTGAATTCTGATATGCCACAACATAAATGTTAGCTGTAGAGCGCTAATTTCTACATACTCAGGAGTTAACGACTCGGGCTGTTAAAGTCTTATTCAAATAAAGCTTTTCTTCATGTATAGTAATGTTTAAGTGCATTTCTCCTCTCTTTTATATGTATCTGCTAAGAATCTATAAATGTTGCGTTCATAAAAATACATCTTAATTATTCATAAGATCATCAAAATCGACTTTTTAATGATAAGTTAAATTGTTGTTGCTGTTATTTGCATTTAGTGTTTATTCTCTCCAATCGATCTTTGACGTCGATATTGTGTAAGAGTAGAGAAATAAGTATAAGAGTTTAATTAACATCTTTGATCATTTTCATCATCAATTATGCAATATGGGCCTGCCCACAAACGGCTAATATTTAATACTATTTGATTATTATCTCATGAGTGTGTGTTCATTCGTGGCTCAATGAAGCCCGAGGGTTTACATTTTAGGGATGCGGAGGATATAAGAATTGAACAAGCTTACACTGGAAACATGGAAAAAGCGGAAATAACCAAGCAAGTTTTGTTTTTTATTTTATTTGAATAACTAAAGAATCGTTTTAAAATGTTATTTGAAACTGAAAAAAGCCAAATAATACAGTGAATATCAAAACAGCGATAAGGGTTAGAAAGCAATTTAAAAACTTACAAAAAACACAGAAAAACCATAAAAAGGCAAATCTTCAAATATTTTGGTTTTCCTCAATTTTCTCATTTTCCAGGTCTGCTTGGTACCTTCAGCGCCAGTGAGGAGGTGTACAATTGAGTAGACAAAAATATGTAATATTCTGTACAGAAAGTTCATGTAAAAGAGGTCTTGGGAGCAATTAGAAAGAAATAGATCGGGGACGTTGTGAGGGTTGAAATAAGAAGCCCCGATTTTGGCTTCAACGACCATCTTTAGGTCTCTTGCGTCTCGCTATTGATTTTCCTTACATTGTTTGCGTTAATGGCATTGTTTATCCTATTCGTAAATCTAGGAATTATCAGCATCAGTGGCTTGTCGGATAATCACTCGGAAGGAATTAATGTGAGCTCCGAAGACAGTATCATGGTGACGCGAAAGTGGTGTATGTATGTTCTGATCTTCATTATTTATACAATAATAATTAATGATGGGTTCTGCCTCTATATATATAGTAGGAACAAAACAGTCAAACAACATGCTGTAAGAGTTACGAGTTTCACGACATTTCTGAAGAATGTTGCTGTTCAATATGTCTCAGGCTTTGTAAATTGTTTATGTCATGTGTATTATATTTATCCATATTTTTCTTAGTATTAAGTTTATTTCGAAAATATAGTTCAATATATATTTATGCTTTGGTATGTGTGCATTTTACGCTTATGTTCGGCCAGAGAAGAGCTGATACTGTAAAAAATGTGAGAAAAAACAATAAGAAAAAGCGATTGATTTTTGCATTTTGAGTAAACGACACAGAAACATAGAGAGTCATGCAGTTCGGAAAACGTGAGCCTGTTTCAGCATGCAAACTCAGGGGTGGTGAATCACAACCAGAACACCGATGGTCTACAAAAAGCGCGTGACTTCATGAATCTCCATTCATTTACACTCTCGGGTGATTGAGCGCCTGTCAGTCAATATGACATTTTTCCTTCGATTTTCAAACAAAATATACAGTAGATAAAAAATCATGCTGACCGAAATGATCAGGAAACTAATTGAAACGAAGTGGTAGCCTGGAAACAAGCAAACGATGGGCTGAGGGGCCGGAGTTTGACTATGAATGAGAAAAGTTTGCAATGAGGCGCTCTGTGTCTGAGATGAAACCTGTCAAGCTGAGTTGCGTCGACAAATCGCAATCGTATTCATAGTCAAAGACGGGAGAAGGAGAAACGAAGTTTGCAGGAGCGATATTTACAAGTTTGACAGACATACTGTGAAACAGAAACAAGCAGAAAATCGGTCGAGGAAAAACGGACACTTCCAACTTCGAGCCCGTCCTCCGTCAGAATGTGTCAATTTTTCGTCGGTCGGGTTATGAGGGAGGAGTTAAGCGAGTTTGGAAAATATTTTTGTCTGGTGGTGGTATATTTGGTACTGGTCTGGAGTGGAGTGGAGTGGAGATTGTGGTGCGGGTCGTGGCGGAGTTTCTCTAGCAATCAATCATAAATGTTTCCCGAAAAGTAGCAAGATTTAGAAAATGACCAAAAAATGTTAATAATCTCTACTTTGATCAATTTTGTGCGTGTACCTTATAACAATATAATATAATTGTAAATCAAATTCCAAACTGATTATAATGTTTTTTGTTTCGCCAAATAAGGGTCTAACCGAAAGCAAAAGAACGTTGCAATGATGAAGCATAATTTGAGGGGTTTAAGGGTGACTAGCCTACTGCTCTCTAACCGCTTACTTATACATTGTACATAAGAAAATTCACGTTAAGAAAAGTGTAAAATCTTTCGACAACTACGAGTACAAGGAGATTCCATTCATAAATTCCAAGAAGCTCAAAATGTTGCAAATAGTCATTAGGAAGCATAACAGTGAATGCTTTAAGTGACTATCAGTAAGTCTTAATGCGTTTTCTAACGTTAAGGGGTCATACTCAGAAGTGTGGGGTTTTAGAATAACAGGATTTTTGTTTTTCATCGTTTTCATATTTTTTTGTTTTACTCATTTTTCTTGAAGGCAAAATTTGGAAGGACTGGTGATCGTCAAGAGCATCGTTGTCCACAATTATATTCGCTTTTGTACTTATTCAAAGCTTCATAAGGTTGGACAGTAGTTTAGAGTGGTGTAACTCACGAAAACTTTTTTTAAACCTCAAAAAGTGTAGGTGGGTTCAGTGTCTTTTCTCTTAAATACGAGGAAAATTTCTACTTGAACAATTTTTATAAACGACAGAACTTCTGCTTTCTAAGATTGCAATAAATGTCCCCAAGTCTTAAAGAAAATAGAGTCTTTTTCCGGTCCTTTCTGTCTATTATTTCGAGGTAAATTTATCCCCTTAACCTTAACCTTGAGGATGAGGTGAATTTTTCCTTCTTTTGGTTGTAGTGAAAATTTCGCGGGTAAAACTTGAGATGAATACACTCTTTAAACAGTATTGATTTCACGAGAAGTAAAAACTCTCTTCCTAAGTTCTCGTTTTTTCAGTGATTTTCTATAGCTCTAAGATTGAGGTGGGTTGTTATTAGGACTTATGGCTATCAGAGTTACACCACTGGTCTGTAGGCAAAAAGTTAAAAGACTTGCTGCGGTCTTAGTTCATCGGGGAGTAGCGAGTCCGACGAGAAAAAATGCAAAGTGAACCAAAATGGAACTGAAGATGCAATAAAAAGTTTGAATGAGCTACGAACTAAATGTTATATTGAGTGACGGACACTTTCGAACATTGTATTGTGTTGGATTGCGACGATCAGGCGAGCTTGTGACAATATTTGACAAATTGCCATTATAATGATTGATACTTGAATTACTACTTATAAATATGGGGGCTTGCTGTTTCGGCGCAACTTCTAGTCGAGACCCCGAGCCACCGTAACCTAATTGTCTTACCATGCCAGATCCGATTTGCTGCAAGAGTCCCGACCCCGATAACGGCCCGGATGACAAGCAAGTAGATGTGCGACGAGACCGAATGGACTGCATGCTGGATGTCAGCAGGAAGGGGACGCTGCTGCTCGTATTCGGCATCGAGCCTCCCTGGAATAGCGAATAAAAGTGATATTTGCTGTGAAAATATTGGACTTGGGGATAGTTTGCGGTTACTCACAATCATGTTCCTCGCAAGCTGAAATGGAACGTCAGTGAGTTTGCGAATTCAGAATGGAGAGGGAGAGAAAGATACTTTGAAGAGCCTCAACGTACGATCAAAATACAATTATCAAACAGGAACAAAGGAATCGTTTCATGTTCAAGATTGAAAACCTTACAGTTACCATAATAACACCGGGACGTGTGATATGACGTCAAAGAGTATTCAGTCCAAACACGGGGGAGCTCACGAGCGACCGAGCACGTATTTTCTGTCCCTCAGTTGGCAGAGCAGCAAAGTAGCAGAATAGCATAGAGACCACAAACTAGAGTAGACACAGAATTAATCCCTCACCAATATTTAATGGGGCTGAACTCGGCTTTATCACGCTTAACTTTTTGGCCCTCGAAGATTCGAAAATTTAAGTTGATTTAAAATAAGCAATGTTTAAAAGCCCAAAGGAAGAATGGACGGCTAAACAATTGATTTTCCCTTGAAACAAATTTTCAGGTTGGTGTCTTTTTTCCATAAAAGTTTGAACGTACTGAAATTCTCGCCTCTCTAGTCCATGTTTCCCCAAGCTTCATAACGAATGAAACTAAAAATGGCACTTTCCGGTCTTCGCTTTTCAGAAAATGTTGGTCGTGAGTCCCCCTGCCATGTGAAGTTCACTGTCAAACGCCATCAGAGAACGAGCAAGCGCCAAACACATCAAAAGTATTATTATTCACATCAAAAAGCAGCAGTGCGAGGTTTCAATATATGACTTATATAGAAAACAGTAAAACACTTACAACAAACTTCAGCCTCATCTCTTAAAATGTATATATGCGAAAGTCAAAGGGTTCTCACAGTACGTATGTTGAGGAGGAAAGACGAGAAACCAAAGCCAAATGAAAACCAAAGTTACGTGCCGGTTTGACAAAAATACATGAACAGGAAGAGAACGAAAGCGCAAGAGTGCTCGGTTTGTGGAGCCCTGGGTTAATAAAAATAAAGCAACTTCACGGAATAAACAAAATACGGGACAACACAAAGATCAGAGAAGAAGCCCACGGGAAAAAGCTTACATGGTGCATTTTCAGACATTTCATCAACCGAGGAAAATTGGTGTTTTTAGCGGTACATTTAAAATGCACTTTTGTGGTAGTTTGTCTGTTTGTCCTCAAATAATAATTTAGAGGAGATTATTATGAATTCTGAGATGCCCGAAAAACAAACCGAGTGATTTCGAAAAAGGTGATTTTGACCGAAATTAGGTTTCGTTAACAATGAAAGCCACAGTGTCATTGACATACCAAAAATATGCTCTTGAAACCCGGGAACACTCCTTAACCCTCTCGGGCCGGTTGTTTATTGGGTTGAGTTGGTCAGGGGCGAATGATTTTAAGAAAGTAAAAATTTCCTCTCTGAAACGGATGTGGGACTCAACTGATTGATCCATTTGTGAGTCCCGGGGAAATTTCTATTTGATTTCAGGACCGATTCAGTTCTCTGATTTACTGTTTTAGAAAAATCGGGAACTGTGTGAAGAAATAAGAAGGCTCAAGCGTAAAAATTTAAGTCATAAATATAAAAATTGTTTTAGGAAAATTTCAAAGTCCAACTACAAAGTTTGTTCAAGAAAACTATTAATTAAAGAGTACAAACAGACATTCAAAACCACTTCCGACTGAGATTGCACCAAAAAGCGTTTCTGTCAAGAACCTAAGATCCTGTAACAAAGCAGTAGCTTCATCCAAAGTGATTGGTTTCCGCCAGCACAAGTATAATTGGAGAACGAAATAATTAAAAGCGCAAACATGTAACAGAAAAGATGACAAACTCATGGAAAAAGCAATGAGAAAAGTTGCAACCGCAATTTGCAAGGATGTGTGGGAAAACCAACAAACGAACCAACGAAATCAGGAAACATAAAAAGGAATGAGGAACCGAACCGAAACTAACATAAACTCTAACTTACTACATTATAAGCAGAAGAAGAAGGCACTGAGAGGCTCGATCCAGTTTTAGGACCGCGAGCACTGATGTTTGTGTATCCCTACGATTGAAAATATGACTTGGGTTGTGTCTGTCAAGCGACGCGATATTCTAACTGCTGCTTTTTACATTCCTTTCATGTATTTGCAGTCACTTTTACTCCGCGTTATTGTTAAAGGGTCGGCTAAGAGGAGTCGGAGGAGGGAGTTAAAAAATACTTACCGCAGGTGGGGACAAGTTCATCGCAGAGCCTCTTCGTTCTTGCGGACCGATACTCGAGTGTCTTCTGATCGGCAGACCTCCGCCAGGGGTGCCTCCTGCAGAGGTATCAAGGTAGGAGGTCATGGGGTAAGGGATTCGGGACAAGTTACCTGGCGACGACGCGCATGATGGCGCGATTCTGATTTTTGGTGTCATCAAAGTGTTGTCCGAGAGGCGGCGGTTCGGGAACGCGTTTGCCACTCGGAGGAAATTGCTGTCGGGTGACGACGGGGACCCGCCGAACCACCAACCTCCTAGCACGGCTGAGCCTGAAATTTAAATGTTTAGACATTTTAGAGTTTTTCGGTGGTTTTGGTGTTTTTGGGAGAACTTTAAGGTCCCCAGAAGCTTCGAAAGAAAATTCAAATGTTAAATTAAATCAAATCAAAATACAAAATCGAAGGCCAAGTATGAGAAGTGCCTTTTCTCGGATTTTATTTTGTGAGAATTAAATTGGAATTCATAATACTTCTTTTGGAGCAATCAGATTCCCTAAAAATAAAATCCGGGAAAATGCCACTTCTCATACTAGGCCTTTGATTTTGTAATTTGATTTGATTCAATTTAATTTGATTTTTACTTTACTTTAAACCAAATTTGGTTATTTTAGATGAATAATTTAAATTTCAGCCCAATAGGCTTCCCATACAAAATTTGGGGGTTCTTTTCTTCGCTCCCTAAGTTGTTAGGGACATACTATGGGAATGTTTTTGGCTCGAATATATGCCCTCTAAAAGTTACCAAAGTTTCAGCTCAATTGCACAATCTTGAAATTTTGCCCATGTGTCTGCCAAGAGCGGTTATGACTGTCATGAGGTTTTTAGTGCATATTTATCAATTTTGAAAAAAATGCACTTATGTGCCCGATATGTCTGTCTGTCCGTCCGAGTCGCAAAGGCTTTGAAACTGTAAGACTTAGAGACCTGCGATTCTTTGCATGTTATTATGTATGATCTAGAAGATGGGCGAAAGGTTTTAGCTTTTCCAGAAAACTGCCTGGGAGGTAACTAGGGGGGTTTTCTCGTTGTATGAAAGTTCCATATACTTCATTCGATTGAGCTAAATTTCGGATATATTATACGTCATGTTAAAACTAGCGACTTATAGTACACATGTATGCCCTTATCACTTAAAGGGGTTGGGTGTGAGGCCACCAAAGGGGGAAAATTTTAGTTGCTCCGATTGAGCTGAAAATTTAACATATTGATGAACTTGTAAAACCTAGCAAATAATGGTTCTAGAGTATACCTGTACCACCACCAGGGACGGAGCTAGAGACCCCTGAAATTTCTACAGAATATTTTCACTTCGACCTAACTTTGCTACGATGCCGACTTGAAAATGCACTCAAATGCGTTCGTCCCCGAATAAGCTTTAAACATGTTTTCTCTATCTAAGGGAAAATGAACTAAAAAGTCTCCAGAGTCCAGACCATTAATCAAAATCTTAGTTCCATGAAAAATTATATCGTGAAGATAAGCTTTTGGATATCTCTCTCAGTCGATGAAGAAATCAGTTTAAGAGTGTAGGAGTGATTCTCAGAGAGATTGATTGAGTAGGTACTTGAGATAATATCTGTAGTTCTTCGAAGGGGCCTAACAAGGGATTGAGTCTCAAAGCAATCTCAGACAGACACCCACCTGTTGAGTTCTTCCTCGCCATATCCTCCGCACTTGATGTCTTTCGTTGGTCAATTCGAAGGTTCGGGATGTTGAAGGGAGGAACGTTCATGTTGTCCGACGAGTACTGGTGTCGCAGCGGCCGATGGCGTTCTGGCGATGGGAGGGACAGGTTGTCCAATTTCAGCTTGTTGCGCTGCTGGCGGTCGATATGTTCTAGCATTTCTTGAAGCACCTGCAAAACTTCCTTTAGAGGTCTTGAACCAAACAGACAATGAACGTGGTTACCTGCAGAAGAATTGTGAACTGTTCCAGGTTGAGCTGGGGATTGACAGTCTGGGGGAGCAGCGAGGGCATGACCCTGGTGGCCATGATGCTGACGGAAAGTCCGTATTTTTTGTCACTCAACATGAGTCGGTAGATGCCTGCAAGAGAATCACGTAATTCCAAAACCCTTGAAACCGCCTGGAGGGCACTCACTGACAACTCGGAGCACGATCTCGGGGTCCGCGAGTCTGATGTCCCAAAGCAACGGGAGAACCTCGTCGATGATCTGAGCCTTTTCCAGCTGCGGGAGAGTCCTCTCGATGCACTGCAGAACGTTCGCCATGATCTTGTGGTCGTTCTGGTTCTTGTCGAACACCGTCTTGATCTTGGGCAGCACGAGCTTCTTGATGGAATAGTCGTCCAGGAACTCGTACACGTTCGTTACTGCCAGCAGAGCGGCGCTCTAGGAATTTACGGTGTCGTAAATGCGCTCTTGAACAAGGAGGAAAGTTCAATTACCTGCACTTGAATCGTGTTGCTTTCAAAGGAGTTGAACAGAAGGGGTAGGATCTCTGAGCGGACGTCCTCTCGAGGGGTTTTGTCCAGGATGACGTGCAGATTTTCGAGCAGGGTGACTGTCGCTTGGATAGATTTGGGAGACGTCAAAACGGTCCTGAAAGTATTCACAAAAGTCTCTCAAACCAAGTCTTTCTTCTCGAGTGTTCCCTAGTATTTTCCCAACCAGGGTTTGTTTGACACAACATCTCCTCAGAGAAAACAAGAGGGCTCGCTTTTAACGACTTCTCTGATTTCACTCACTTGATGGTAGGCAAAATGATGTTCTCGTACTCCTCCGTAGTCGATTCGTGTATCAGACTGAGGACCGGCTGCAGAACAGCTGCCAGTACCTCGGACTGCCTCATTTCGTGCTGCAAGCAGGGCCAGACGTGTTGCCACCACAGTTTCTGGAAAGCGGGGGTTAGAAAACGTGGGCCAGAGAAGAGAGAGAGAGGGGAGATACCCTAGGAATCAGCACCAGCACATCCCTCAGGGTGCTCCTGTAGAAATGAGCCTTCTGCGTGGGATCCTTCATATTAATTACGTCTAAGAACTGTAACGCGTGTACCGCCGGATCGCTGAAACGGGAAAACGAGAGAAAGTGCAAACGACTGGTACCTCGAAGGTCTCCGAGTTACCTAAAAAACTTAATCAGCTGCAACAGTTGAGCCGTTGGCCTTGGTCCCGGTATTTTGCTCAGGAGTCTTGTGGTTGCTTCTTGTAATGGAATCGGTATTCGTGGTAAAATGTGCTGAACTGCATCATCGAGCTGCAGGAAATGGGAGAGAGAGGGAGAGTGAGGACAAAAGTGCCGACATGCGACGTAACCGCATGAATTACCAGTTCTAATTGCTTTATGTAGGCTGACGTGGAATTATTAGATTGGATGATCGATCTGCCGTTATTGAAAATGGTGCAAATCACGAGCCCGAGCGAGAACATGTCGCTCAAAATAGTGCAGTGAGACTTCATCTGAATTTCCGGAGCTGCGAAATCGAACGAGATAAGGTAGAAAAAAGGCAAACACGGACAAACAGACAAGTACCTGTGTAGTCCAGGTTGGGTTGTGTTAACTTTGAGCATCTCGAGCTCCACGGCTGGCAGACCACCGGGTCAACCGTATCGCTCTCATTGGCCCGCTCGACAAACTCGAAACCACCCAGTTTCCACGTCCCCTTCTTCGTGATGAAGATCGAAGAGGGACAGACGTTCTTGTGAATAACCTGTCCGGAGTAGTGGAGGAATGAGAGCGCCTCCGTGAGCTGGAGCATGCCGTATTTGAGCTCGATATCGAGAAAATTATATTCCTTGGCGTGAGCCGGACGCTGTGGGGGAGGCTGGATCTGCTGGGTTTGGTTCTGCTGGCCTTGGCCTCCGCTGTTTGCGGTATTTTGCTGATGCATAATCATCTGGTGATGGTACTCCTGTTCACGAAAACCACACGTATTTCAGAGAGAATATGATATTTGAATACGGGAAGGTTTAAGAGTTTTGAGACTAAACAATTTTTTAGGATATTGGATTGAATAAAATTTATGTCCAAATATTGGCCATTTAACTTTGGATTTGATTCAAAAACTATAACAAAGAAACGTAGGGAAACTTTTTCCTCAAAGGTTGTTTCGGATTCCAAACACAAATGAGATATTTGAGTACGGTTTGTAAGAAAAGTTACCGTACAGGATTCATTTGAAGAGGAGGGAACAACATGGATTTTAAAAAAATTTTGATTGAATAGTTTTAAAAAAACCGTACGTTGGGAAACTTTATCTTAACATGGCAAATCCCAAAGTTTTGTCTGTATATTTTGAAAAGTTTTGTGCGCAGAAAAATTCTCTTCAATGATTAGTAGGGAAAACATGCATTTGATTTGAGGAATTTTAATGAGAGTACATCAATGCAGACAGAAACAAAAGCAGTGTAAAAACTGACTTTGAATTCCATAATTTTTTTCTACTTTATATATGCAAACATTTGACTGTTGTACCGTAACCATAAATCTGATTCGGACATTTTTGGAGTTGAAATATTGAATTAAAGTGTTTTAATCTAAACAAATGAATTTACAAGTTAAGAAACCATTTAAAATCATATTTTTTGTTATTAGTTAAAACACCAGACGCCAAGTCCAAGCTTTAAATTTAGACCTGCAGTTAAGTAGATGGAGCCAAAGTCCAATAAAATATTTTGGGAAAATTCAACAAAATTCACGTTAGTTAATTTGGATTGCAATTTAGTTTGAGTTGAAAATTGCTCTCTTTAATTGTAAAAGGATTGGTACAGAAACTTCTGTTACCCACGTTGACCAAAAGCTCACCTGCCAGGCCATGACGTTTGCCAGACTCGCAAGCACCGGTTCCGTCGCGAATGCCAGTGTATCTCCGCATTCCTCCACGGTGTGGAGAATTTGGAGGATTTTCGGATGCCGGAAACGCTCTAATTGCTTGACGGAAGCTCTTAAAATTTCAGTTACGGTTTCTTTGCGTTTGGGCTTGTGCAGTTTCTCAGCGATCCGCTTCTCAAACAAAAATACCGAACATTCCTGCGGGTTAGAAAAGCATTGTTTCCGCTGCACTATCGATTGACCTTTCTTTACCTTGCCATCGCTTTTCCGGTAGGCATCATGAATTTTCCATACTAGCTCGGGTCCGGCGCACGCCTGTTGTTTTCCAATTTCAAAGAATTGTGTTATGGGATTAGTGTCCACGGGGTTTTGGGAGGCAGTACTAGTGGTTTTGAACTTTGAAAACATAGTCGCGGCCGGCATACCATTGATGAACTTCGTGAATTGAATAATTTTGGTGGCTTTTTCTTTCGTACGGTTCGTCACAAAACTATTTGCTCGCTCCGTGTTGGCGGCTTGTAGTGGTCTGGCTGGCTGGAGCGTTGAAGTGCTTTCGAAACCTGCGAAGATGTATACTTTTCTCAAGAGAAAATTAACGAAATATTTTTCCTCGTTTTCCCACAACGAGAATTACGCGTAATAAAAACGTTTATGCTTTCCTCGGGCTCATTAAATTTTCAGTATCTCACTCTGTCATTTGGTCACTAAACTTTTTGTGGCTTTTTATGAATATTTAAAACTTAAGAGACAGATTACCATTTGTCTTCATTTTAAAACGTTAAAACGTTGGTGAGCTTATTTTTCACTTTTCTTCTGAGCCTTTTGACCTACATATTTTCTCAATAAAATTTTCACATCGTTTTTAAGAAAAGGAAATGCTCAAAAAAGAAGTTTGTTGAGCTGCAAAACAAAACTTACAACAAGCTTGTTTCTAACTTTAATAACTGAAACCTCACACCGTAAACACCAATACTGGCCTCAGTAGACTCCTCAGAACATGCAATCAGGAGTAAGTTAATTAAACTCTGTGCTGCTGCTCCATAAAGTAGGGGGAAAACCTTCTTATTTTCTATCCGCGTGCAGAACAGGTAGTAAAATCCCAGCCAGAGCTGGCAGTGAGTGGCAGATCCGGACAATGGGGCCCAAATCTGATCGGATCGTCCTCCTCCGCCATTATCTGTCTATTTAATGGGACACAAAATCGCATCACTCACTGCGGAATTAAATATTGTGCTTCAATAAAAAGTCAATTTCGCATATATTAGGGGTAATCAAATGGAAAAATCATTTTCACTTTTTGTTTGGTTTTCTAATCTTCTCTGCCTGTGCCAGTGCCTTTGCCTTGCCGAACCAAACCGAACCCACCGAATTTATCAACAACAATGACGAATGAGAATGGAGTTTAGTACACATCTCCTCGTTACGAGTTAAGAGACGCGTACGGAGCATTCCATCGGTGTACGGGCGCGCACTGTGTGAGATTGCAATTTCCATATGGTCCCTGGATTCGAGGAGGGGAAGTAAAATTATCCTCATTTCCACATTTCTCGTCTTCGTATCGCATAATATAGAACCTGTTGAGCGCTACTGAACTTGACTTTACCCACGGGCTCCACTCACAGCGCGATTGCGATATCGCAGCCAGCCGTGTCGAAATTTTTATTATTCTGCTCCTCCACTTCTTCTTCTTCTTCTGTGCCTGGTCTCCTATCCTCCACTCCTCCTCGTCTCGCAGCAGGGACTTTTCCTTGCCTCCGCCAATCGGGCAACCATATCTCTTATCAATTTCGTCCGACTTTTGACATCCGCGATATTAAATTTGTCTTTTTTGCGGAGACACGGGACTCAACGCGACACGGGGGGAAACGCAAAGTCAACAGAAAAGTTAATGCTCGGATTCCTTCGACTCAATTGATGCCTGCCTCCATTTTGAATCGCGCTGAAAACTCCTATTTTCACGCTTTCACCGATTTCCTCACTTTTCCACCACCCCAGCACCAGCGGAGGCCCCCTTTTTGTCACATTTCGGGTCACATTGTCACGGAAAAATTTTCCCCTGGTCATAGATACCTTGGCCTCTGAGCTAATCCTCGTCCTGGTGGCAAAAGATGGCTTCGGGAAGCGAACGGAACTGCGAGTGAGAGATCTGTGGCTTCGAGGAGGGCGACTGATGATAAATGTATGAAGGGCTAAATTGTGACCAATTAATCTAAGAAAAATATAAATGCTAGAACTAGCGCACTTGTAGATTGTACTGTGTCTGATGAAAAACTGTTGCGAGTGAGCTTCCAATGAGCCCGACGCGCGTACAAAATCGTCACTCGGGTCGGAAAGTACGGTAGAGTAGAGTAGAGCGGAGCAGGATGCCTGGGAAAGGGGATTGTAAAATTCAATTTAGTTTATTTGTGCGTTCGTGTGATGTCGAGTGCTGTGGCTGTGCGATGGCAAGAGGAGAGATTCTGCGCGCTGCGCAACAGGTTACACACTTCCTTCTGCTCGCTCTGTTTTGTCTATGCGAGCCACGAGTCCACGGCGACGCGACATTGCTCGGATACATGGAGGAGCTATGGGCTCACCACGATATTAAGGTAACAAAGCAAACAGACAGGCGATACGAAAGGACGCGGCGGATCACTATCATGACTGGAGTACAACCCGAAAGATTTTTGGGGTGCTTTTGATTGCTGGCTCGGCTCGGTATGTTTTTACGACCTTGATTTTGTAGACTCCAGAAAATCGCCTAAATTAATTTAATTAGAAACTAGGGTGACCCATTATTTTGTAATTTCCTTCTGGTACAGATGAAGTCACTTCTGAAAAGATTTTTGAAGCATTTTGTCAAGGTCTTCACAGAAAATACTTAACTTGTAAATTTGGACATTCTAATCGAAATACATAAGTATTTAAGAACACGTGTCGGAAAAAATGCTTAACAGGAACCCTTCAATATTTTTGATTTGGGCTTGAAACGATTTATTGCCAAACCTTGATCAATAATTATGGGCTTAAATGTGTTGTTTGAACATTTTGTCCCTAAATAGTGTTTGGAGAGGCCTCTAAAAGCGTAAAATAAATCTGTACTATTATCTAAAAATACCAGGCCATTGAATACAAGGAACCTAGAGCTTCAGTTCTAGGTCTTGGGCAACCAAAGATCTCTTTGGTGGGCCACAATAGGTTCTTAGGAACCTCCGCGACCCTTCTCCCCACCCTCGGATCCATCTATCTATAAGACCATTCTTGGGAGAATAATAAAATTTCTTTTTCAATTTTGGAAGACGCTAAATAAATTTCCAAAATCTTGGAGCAAACAGATTGACGTCTGATGAGTTTGTTACCCTTGTTAAATCTAGGTTCTGCTGGGGAGCAGAAATGATATTTTTACAATCCAAGTAAAATACCTATGTCCTTACGTTTTGTAAACGTCATTAAAAGCATTATTTTTTCAGAAATAACCTCAATGAGGTAGGTACGGTTTATTTTATGTTCCTCTGTAAATAAATAAATCCCCAAACTTGCATGCTTGTACAAAAGCAGTTTCTGGAAGGATGGGTGCTCGTACTTGTGCCGTCGAGCATCGCAAATGATAATATTAAGTAGTTCAAGTGCCTCAGAGCGAATATACACGAGTGACGAGCCAGCAGCCAAGTGTTGTTTTGTTTTTCCACTTAATTATTCCTTTTCCTCCTCCGAATTGTTCGTCTGCTCACAAAACAGCCTCCAACAAAGAACACAAAAGTGGCGAAGATGAAAGGTCCGAGCACAAGAGAGCTAATTGTCCTTTTAATTTCCTGAATTACATCTCCCGGTGTCAATGGCTACTTGGGTGGCTTAGGGGAGACGAGAGACGGGAGAATGAGCCGCCATTCATGAGAACTCGAGGCTAAATATCACACCTACACGAGCTCTCCTCCACATAATTCCTAAATTAAACTTTTCTGTTGACGAAAGCGAGCGTAGGAACGCCGTGACGTACGTTGTGGTTACGAATTCATTTCCTGTAGCCCTGCAGGTTGCAACTCCTACTCATGCGAGTTTCAACTTTCCGAGTTTGTTGTTCCGGATTCGAAGACAAACAATGTATTTTTCGCAGACAGTCATTGGGCATCCGGCTCTTAAGAGGATTAAATTTCCCAGCCGAATCGGAACTTGGCGGCCTGAGGGTACGCCTCAAGTCCCCTTCACCGCACAGTATCAGATGAGACAATCTCTCTCAATTTCTCAGGAATATCATATTAAAAACATCATAATAGCTTCATCTCTCGCTGTGCGCCGAGATCCTTTGTGGCAAATTACTACCCAAAAGACCAAGTAGCAATAAATTGTGCGAGTATAAATAGAATATAATCTTTACATATTGCGTAGGTGAGGCAAACACAGGAGCGCTCACCAGCAGGCCGAAAGTAGGACATGATAATGACCTATAAAGCGAAATAGGACGTATTGGAATGTACTAAAGGATGCTCCAGCGCGGGCTGTGTGCTCCGAGCGGCACATGGGGAATCGTGCTCGGCGTTCGAGTCTCTCATCGGGCTTCCACGCATTGGAAACCGAGCTCCTCTCCTCCGATTCACTGACTTCTGAGTTTATTTGGTGGCTACGAAGTTGATAACCCTGACCCAATATGTGTGAAGTCAACGGTGCAAGCTTAACTTACCTTCGCATGTACACGACGAGAACACGATTTTCGGGCGAACGACAAGAGTGACAGCGAACAATTCGGAAGAGTCTTGTAAAGCATGTATTTACATTACGTATCAACTATTTACAACTACATTATGTAACTTATTTATAGGAGATAAGAATGGAAATTTAACCCATTTCAGACCGAGTGTTTTGGACTGCTCGAAGAAAGTAACCCACTGAAACTGCAAATTCGGTATTTTCGGGTCGAAAACGGGCCAAGATGACGCTGGAAGTTAAGTCTTAAAACCAACACTACCCTAAAGTTCAAAAGCTTTGAATGGTGAACATAAAGCTAGACTAGTCAACGGACGGAATTGTACAAAAAGGCTGAGTCACAAGGTTGGGGACGCAAATCACACGTTTGGGGTATTCACACTTCGCACACGAAGTAGGTCTCGAAGCTGCAGGGCGAGTCGTTCCACTTGAGTCCCTTGCCGTCGCGGTTCCAGAGCTCCATGCAGTTCTCCTCCTCGCCGTTCTCGTACCGGAAGTTGTTGGGCTCTCCCGCGTTCCAGTTCGTGAAGGTGATGGGGCGCCCGGTGGCCATCCAGAAGAAGTTGCCCTCGTCCGCCAGGTCCGTGCCCGAGGTCCAGAAGTGCTCATTCCCCAGCCCGTAGTCCTTGATGTACTTCTCCAGACGGTCGTTCTCCTCTTGGCTGCAACACAAGCGCCATAAGACCGATGGACATTGTTTACTGCCGCTTAATCCCTTACCTGGTTATGCTGGCCAAGTGCATGCCGTGGTACCGGCAATACTGCGAAGCTCTGAACCAGTTTGCCTGAGAAAAAGCAGTAAAACATGGAAACTTGATTGGTTGCCGCTATTAAGGGGCGAAAGATCTCCCGAGATCGCTAATTGCGGTTCTGACAGCGGCGTATCGAGAGTGGGGGTTAGGGTTGAATTTGGCCGTTTTCAGTACATTTTCAGTATTTTGCCGTCTGTCTGTCTGAAACTTTATAACTCAAGCACAAGACAAGCTAGAGGGCTTCGGTTTTTTGCATCGTGTTAAAAATTGTTCGTAAGGGTGTAAACTACGAACTTTAGACCCCCGTCCCTTCTTGGGAGGAAAGGGAAGTGTTTTACGTTTGTTTCAAACCTCCTTATATTAGATCCGATTGAGCTGAAATTTTACTATGTTGTAGTCTGTGCAAAATCTAGCACATTTGACCCGTATCATGTACAGGGACGGAGCTAGGGGCCCCCAAAGTTTGCATAGAGGAAAAACTTTTTTATCCCAATTGGGCTATAATTAGAAAATGGCTAGGAAATTGAAAAGTAAAACTGCTCCTAACAACAAGCTTGGACATCAAATCAAATTAAATCAAACAAAATTGGTGATAAAGCTTATGGATGCATTTTCAAAATGTTGAGAAGGGCTGATGACGGAAGTATCCAGTGCATAGATTTTTGTTTTAACGCCTTCTCAACTTTTTAAAAATGCACCCATAATTTTAATCATCGATTTTGCTTTATTTGATTTTTTAGGTTTCAGGGCTTGGGTCAAAAATTTCTGTTTGTGTCAAGAACTGTAAATACATAAACTTCTGTAGTGAAAATCTGCCACCCCACTTGATACGCCACTGGGTTCTTTAACCAAGAGACAGGGGTCCGAGACAAAAACGAGTTGACTTTCAGTGTGAGATCATCCGTCGAAATCGAAAGTAAATGGCATTGCCGAACGGCTACTGTTATGTTATTATTGTGGCAGTGTTAACAGACTATAAAGTCATAAAAATCGTTTACCTTGAAGAATATACCTGGAACGAAAAAGAAGAGAAAATGATGACTAGCCATCCATAATTGCTGGCGTTGTTGTAAAATCAGGTTAAGTTATTATACTTGTTAGCGGTTGCGTAGATTCGGCTTTCAGCATACATATGTACGCGCTGATCTGGCAGAGATAGCCTTGAGATCGGTAACACTCTCTTGCGAAACTCACAGCACCATCTCAGTAGCTCATTACGAGGCTGCAGGTGTCGAAATGGGCCCGGGGTTCAAGAGGCTACTCACCTAGGTAATAGCGCTTGTCTCCAATCTTGGCCAGCGGCATCGTCCAGCGGTTCGGGGTGAGACTTGACTCATCCACGCAGTTGATGCAATCTGGAATGGAAGTCGGTGGTTAATTAAAGGGACGCATGCGGTTCGTTCCGGATATGAAACGCTGATGGGTCGCATGTAACCGCAGCCCAGCAGGTGAGACGGCGCACGTGGAGCCCCCAGGGTCTTCGCGACCGAGGGATGGCTTCATTTTGAAGTGAGATTTTTTTAAACCTCAAACCAGACATTCCTGTTTGATCTATTTTTTGCTCAATCAGGCCGTTTTGAGAGGTTTTCGGGTTTCCTTCTTCTATTAGTCTGTTAATTAATTTTTTTAAGCTTAAAATAATTGAGCTCAGAAGAAGTTGAGGAGGACTTCTAGAGACGTTTTAAGCGGAGCTAATAGAAGGTTAATCGAAACTTGCGTGTCAATTAGAATAAATGGGGTTTGCAAACTTTTATAACGACTTCAACCAAGATTAACGCCACTTAGAGCTATGGATTTAAGATTTATTTGATTGGAAAGAAATTATCTCCTAAAAACGTTTTTTCGAGCCCAGACATACGGACGAACAATCATCGTTTCTAGTCCATAATTATGGCAATGATCATCATAATCATGGACCCAAAGCAATCATAATCTCGCAACGGCATGGCAGTTCCATTATGCCCCCTCTCCCAAACAAGGGCCCTTTTGTGATTCTCCGCACTCCAAATTGAGTTTCGGGCCCATGCTGACTCAAAGCCTTTTAACACTGCCACATTACATAAACCATTCCACTTCACCTTGCCGTTGCTGCTAAGTGTAACAACGGTGCGCAGTGAAAGTGAAATCTCATGCACGATCTCCATTTCCATGACAGTCTCGCGGAGCGCGGTGCAGCCGGAATTTCGGACTTGTGCACTTTTTTGTCATTTTCCGAGCTGCTTCGTGCTTTTTCGCCGACCACAGACCACCGAGATGTCACATAAACACATTTGTTGACTCACATAATCGGCTGGCGGGTATTAAGTAACGCGGATTATGACACTTATGTGACGCGGAGCGACATACCAAGAGACGCCGATAGTTTTCCAGATTGGTTCACGGTGTATCCACAAGCGACGTAGTGCAGGCAGGAGGCGATAGTGAAAGCAGTGGCGATTTGAATTGTAAATTTAGTCGGAATCCACATTTTGTTTATCTCCCTCGCGGACGTAACTTAATGTCAGAAATTCGGCTCGGAATCACGGGTTAAATTAAAAATCACTGTGTTTGTTCAATGTAAATTTTAAACGCGCATAGTGCAAAGGACAATGCGTGTGCTTCGCGAGATGCCACAGCGACAAGCAATGAATCGAGACTAAAGAAGTACGCGAGGCAGCGAACAAGAAATCGTTGATGGTTTTTGTATTTTCAGATGTATTTTTGCTTTTACACCGCGTCCAGCAGCGCCGCGCGTCCGCGTCGTGGTGAGCGTTTCATGCTCACTGCGATCCCCGTACGCGTCGCGTATGTGTCGACAGCGAAACTCGCTAGTTACGAGCTGCATCGCAATGCTCACATGTGAGGGGCTATGCAAACCAAAAAGCACAATTAATTTGCCCGCAAACTGGAATGTGAAACAAAAGTATTCATTATTTTGCCCATATTGTAATATCGAAGCGTTGGAGTCGTAACATATGCGACAGTGTCGTTCTGCTTCTGGGGGCCTGGGGAGTGCCTGGCCACAGCCAATGCCGAGCCTGAGGCCTGAGCCTGTTTTTGGATTAGCGGGCAAAAAGCTGTTGACTTTTGCCATTCCTGATGGGGCATTTAAATATTAATTTAATCTTTATTTGCTGGATGATTAACCGATTCCCCAGAGCGGTTCTGAATGTTCATCTGATACACCGAATAAACTCATTTTGGTGCATACGAGTCAATTTATTCAATAAACAGAAAATTAATTTGGTCGACACTCATCGTTTAATTTCCCTCTTAATGTGATTTTAGCAAATACACATCAGTTTGTTTCCATCCCAACAGTATGGAGTGAGTTTTAGCACCTGGTCTCCTGGCTCTGACGATGGCGTTTTGATTGGTTTAAAAATGAGCAGGTTTAGCTCAATGCATTTTTCTATCAAAAATTTTTGAAAAAGGGGCTTGTTTCGGAATTTTAAATTGTAATAAAATTAATTTACCCACAGTTTCTTGCATATTGTATAACCTGATACCTAAGTTGAACTTGAATTGTTATTTTTAAACTTTCAATTTTCATCCCTCCTGTTTTCCTTTTTTGGCCAGAAGCAACTGTTAGACCTTTCAACCTCCACCCTGAAAAACAACTTAAGAACAGGAAAACTGAAAGTGACAGAAATATATATTAAAACGTTCTCTCGCTCTTTAGGATTTTCAAATTACCAGATTTCTTAAAATCTAACTTTTTGCTTTCAAATTTAAAAGTGGAAGTTCAATCAAAATCGAACTGAGGGCCTGTTCACATATTACGTAACGGTGAAAATCGAGATTTTCGACCCCCACCCCCCCCCCCCCCCTCTGTCACGGTTTGTCCTATATAACAGTACTTGAGTTTGTACTGACTGTCACGGAGCGGCCGACACCCCCCCCCCCCCCTTGGACCGTGACGTAATATGTGAACAGCCCCTGAGAAAACCTTGCATAAATCAAAAACTGCATCTTCAGTTATCAAACAAAACAGGTACCAAGTTTCTTCCAATAAGTAAAACAGGGAAAAAAGTTTGTGAGATTTTTTAGTCTTGCACATCACAGATAAAAAAGTCACACCCGCACAAAAGTGAACAAGGAAATGCAGTGATAAAAAGTTTCGTCTGGCGATCCGATGAAAAGAAGATTAAGCTGGATGTGGGCATTGTGACTCAAACGTGTTTCAAAGCCACAAAAAAATGAACAATAACTCAACTTGATGAAAATGGAAACTTAAATGGCAGTATTTAGCAACACCTCTAAGCACTCCAAGAGCTTGTCTGTCTGAGTCAAACAAACAGAGCACGCGGTGGAGCTCTGATTTAATCATACTCGACCGTTGAAATTTATGAGCTATGTGTAGTCGGAGGGCTCACGTTTTGACAATTCGTTCGACAAACATCATTTGAAAATTAGTTGCTCATTAGCCTTTATTTTGAAACCCATTAGCCTGCATGCGAGCCACGAAACGGCCGCTTGGAAGTTCAAAAAAATTAACAATTTGCACAAGGTCTCGCTTGTCTCCGCGCACCTCACGGCTCGCCATATCGATATCACGAGTCGCAATCCGATCCGTCGTTGCTTGAATATGCAGCATCTAAGATGACAACCCGTTTGGGGGATGTCCAGACGCAGAAAAGCGAACTCATTTTTAACAGCAAGCCATAAAGCTAAAAATATCAAGAACCGAAACTCGTTTCGCTGCTGGACAGCTCCATCTTGGGCACATCTAAGGTTTTGTATACAAATGACCAGCATGCGAGATATCACATAACTTATTGCCTATCTCGGGGCCATAAAACTAATCCAGAAGCGGGTTTCTCTGGCGCGTTGGGGTTTTTGAACTTTTTTGCAGGAATCTCTCCCACGTGCTGGCCTTCAGTCGGGTCACTCGAGATGCGTTTCGGAGCCCCAGACGACATTCCTCTGGGGTTACTCGGCGCACATCGGAGAGTTGAAGGACGTCCGTGGATGGACTATTAGAAAGGAGAATCTTCCTAGATGAAGCAATATCGCTAACGGCTTGCGGTTAATCAAGAAAATTCGCATCATGTAGCTCATCTGGTCGTTATTGCCGTCATGAATCACCTCCGCAGACTCACATTTATGACACAGATTGATACGAAATGCCTTAACACCGCCAATTATGTGACATGCCAGGGTTGCTGAGGGTTAAAGTCTTGATTGATGAGCGCGAGAGGTTGAGAGGAGGAGAAAACTTGATAATTTTATAGGCACTTGAACTTCATTTGAGCGCAGGCTGGCTCAAACCTGCTTTCAGGCCGGCACAGAAAAAATAGGAGAGGAGCTAGCGCTCGGTTCTGTTGGCAAAAAACAAGGGCACACGAGTATTAGAGCTCCAGCTCGGAGCACCTTGATCTGCTTTGGGTTGCTTTTCAACCGTGGATCCGGAAATCGGACTTGACTTATCCGTCTGTCTCTTCTTGAATTTGAACTTATTTTAAAGATGGCCTTATATCACAGTCACAATTATGTGATTCAGACAGAAACGTCTTTACTTCTTGACGTCGCTAGCACAAGGCTACACAAGCCTTCTGGGACGTAGAAGGTCAATGATAGCCTTAAAAGCTCCATCCAATTTATTTCCACAAATTTCACTAATTTTTCAAATATTTCAAGTTTCAAAAACTTAACTATTTACCGTGCTACTGGACGAAAAAAGGATTGTCCTTAAACGAACTGAACAGATGGAAGGGCATTTAAAAATTGATTGAATTTAATTTAAACTGAGGTTTTTATTAACAGTAATAAAATAAGACACGAGACTGCACAACTGGTTTTTTTGACATTTTCTTAAAATTTCTCGAAAAATTCATGTTAAACATGTACACGCACTGAACGGGATGTATGATTCAGACAGAAACGTTTTTTGTCAAACAAATAATCCTGATGTCGCTAAAGACGGTTGGTGAACAGATTCAGGACATAATAACGACATGAGTTGGCGACATCTTTCCGGGGGTTTTCATCAACGGCATGTCTCGCATTCAGAAAAATAAATTTGTCGTTTGATTACGCTCATTTTCGCAAATACTCTCACTCAGTCACGCTCTGGCTATAAAAAGGCGCAATTATTCACATCTAATTAACGCCGGGCCATGCGCCAAACGGCTCCTTGACCCCCTCGCTGGGCTTTACCGCGCTGCTAAGTAGCAATGAGCGTGCTAACGAAATTCCTCCATGAGCCGAGCCGTTAAAATTTGTCTTAAGAGTGTTGCAAAAACTCGAGCCAAAACAAACATCTATGCACGAGATGGGGTTACACAATTGAAATGGAGACCATATACAGGGGAATCGGAGCCATTTAATTGGATTGCTATGTAAAGAATGAGATTGATGACTTAAGAACTGGTCAACGGCATTGTTAATCAAGTGAGTGACGTGCCAATACGTACCTCGGTAGCCACCGGTCGTGTCTCCGTCGTTGTAAATGTTGTCCACATGCTCGGACTCCACGCTCTGGAGCGTTTCGGGGTCGTGTTCGTCCGTCTCCTTCTCCCCCGCCACCCGCTCTTTGCCTCCCTTCGCGATGAGGAGCGTCTTGGTGTCGTCCGACAGGCCCGGGATCTGGATTATCTCGTCGATGGAGGGGGCGTGGTTCTGCGGTCGGCGGTTCGGGAAGAGCTTCCGCTCCAGGTAGTTTTGCAGGATTTGCTGCGTGATTCGATTCTGTCGCTGGATCTCGCGGGCATTTTCAGAACCTGTAAGAAGCATCTCTTTTAGGCCTGAGATGCAAAACTGTTTTTTGCTTCCCATCGATAGAAAACAAGTTAATGATGGTTACAAGTTGAGTTGTCCCAAAACACGCGCTTTATTTGCATATATTTCTCTTTAAACTTTATGTTAATGCTTGTTATGATGAATTACATTAATTTAGTGAGAGTTATGCAGCTTGATATCCGCAGATTATGTGAAAATACAAAAAAAACGATAAAATAATAATAAAACGTGAAGTGTGTTTGGTTTTGTCTCATCATTTGCGTTTTCCCCTAAAAGGAGTGACAAACTAGTGGCGTAACTCTGAGGCATAACTTCGATAAGATAAGCGGATCATTTAAAAATGTTTTTAAAAACTTAATTGGGCACCACATCGGTTAATGAACTTCCCTATTAGCATCTTACTCAAAAAGGCTTTTAGGAATTCGTGAAATTTTCTGTGACAGCTTCGAGATCTTTTTCATTCACCGAAATAAAAAATATGAGAATATTTTGGTGGGAATCCTGGGCATATGAATTGGAAGTGGCATTATGGACTTGCCTACATCCTTAAACTTTACCTAATTGACTATAAAAAAGGTCAACAATCTGATCAAGATCGCAAAAAAGAACTAAATGATATAAAAGGATTTTTTAGCAAATTATATATATAATCATAAAAAACGAGTAAACTCCAAAAATTTAGTAAAAATGAGCAGTAGTAGAAACAGTAATATTTTTTCAATCGTTAAAATCTTTTTATCCTCAAAATGAAAAATAACTTTTAGAATAACAGAATAACTTCTGTTTCGGAGGAAATGTACCTAATGTACCTAACCAGATTTATATTTCCTAAATGATATTTTAGATATTCTGTATGAAATAGGAAGTCACTAGTTTCTCAGCTAGTTTGGAACGTAAAATCAATTGATTGTAGTTTTTAAAATAAACATGTGTAATTCTGAAATATGGTCAAGTTGATTTTCTCGTTCTCTCACAGATTAGTGATTGCAGGTTTCCAGGCAAAATGATATCTATGTTCATAATAACAGGTGTGTTCTTTGCAATCCCTCCCTGTTATTAGTTTTTGCAATTAAAAAGCTTTTACATGTCCGCCACCGAGAGCAACGCCCCGTGTAATTTCGCGAGGTTCCATCGATTGTTTTTTGCACTATTAAGAGACTAAATACGAACCTTTTGCTTTCAAAAGAGGAGTTCCGCTTCGCTGCGATGAAACAACGGTGAAGTAAATCAAGAGTGCGATATACCGAACCATTCTTTCGAGGTTTTATGCACTTGTCAGTTCGTCAAAACATCATTTAGCCTCTGCTTCTACAGCACTGCCGTTAATAGGCCGATCACAAATTTTTTGTTTCGACTTCACTCGATAATTCAGCGGCTACTGAGGCTCATTGACCGATCACTGTCGTTTTGCTCGACTAAAAGCGATTCAAGTGGCACTTTGGACACGATTCCGATGCAAAAGGTAATCCAAGACGGCTCACATCTTTGCTCCAACGAGCGCAAAATCTCCGTTCCACGAAAAGGCAACAATAACACTGCCCAGACACTCAAACGCTGCAGTTATGGGCGCTAAAATAATGCTGGCAACATTTCTCAATAACAAAAACAATAATAACAGGTTCGTTTTGGATCACTGCCACCTCTGCTTGCTGCTGTGTCTGGATCTTTGATGCAATTAAATTGTGATACTGCGGCGAGGGCCTTCACGATCGCCGAGGAGCCTATCGACCTGCGGAGCTTCGCGGTGATGTGCAAATATTGGTCACTTCAGGTACAATGTGTAACAAGATACGCAATGAAAGCTCAACGCTTCGGTTTTATTAGCTTAACCCATGCAAGAGAGCCACATGGTGCACTCAAAGTGCGTATCACACACGGCCGAGCGCGAAGAAATTGATACCTTCGGTATAGCAAAGCCTGTCGACATCCATATATATTACGAGAAGCCTACAGCGCTTGTCAAATTTATGCGAACAATATTCAATTAACTTAATTTAGCAAATGTTATTTATTAAGTATTTTATTGATGGAAAAATAATCTTAAGGAGAGACCTTTGTGAAACTCTCCTAAAAACTTAAATTCAATACCTGTACAGATATTTTACGGGACAGAGAACCAAATACATCATATGTACATAGCTGTGGAAGTATAATTTCTTGCTAGTGAAAAAGGCTCATCATCAAATTTTTCAGGCTTGGTCATCATTTTTCCAGGTTTTTTTGATTGTAAAAATTTAACCAGGTTTCTTTTTCCAACCCAATTTTTTAAGCGTTATAAAGTTTTGAGTTTCTTAGCAGTTGTGTTTGTTATTAACCAGTGTTGGTTCTCATATAATTTTACGGTCATTCCCCTGTTTCTCACGGTTTATCACGTTCCCCTCCTTACTATAACCCCCTTAGATCAAAAGGGATTTTCATGTTACACTACTCTTGGCAACTACTGTTCCACATTAAAAAATATATTGAATAACGCGCACAGCGACGGTTTTCGAAGCAGAGGAATGTTATCTTGTTCATAGAGATTAATCTTTCTACTTTCTCTCTCGTCTCAAACCCGATGCCTGCGTACTGGTCAGTCCGCTTGGTGTGTTCGCGATCCGCGGTTATGTTATGTGTTATGTTTCGTTTAAAAACAGACATTCGTACAAGTGTCACCATGTTCGAGCCTCGTACATCCGTATTGAGGGGGTGTATGGGCTCGCACGAAAGTCAATCAACCGTTGAGTTGAACACCTCGTCGTTATCTTCTGGTACAAGGATATTCCTCCACCTCACACTAAATAATACTCGAGTTAATATAAAATTTAATTGCACCTTTGTATTTTGAAAGTTTCTTATTATTTTAAGCCGCAAGCTAAGTGAAGGTCAGAAAGCACGTGAAGCGAGGAGTTGGCGAGTGAGTTGAAAGTATGCCAAGATTGAAGATAACGAGAGCAATATATCTGATCGGAAGTACAACTAAGCGGAAAATTTTGTAAAATTGCTCTATTATGCATAAATTTTAAAAATATGTAAGAAGAAAAATGAAACTCTTTTCGACTGATTATTGAATTTTAATGGATTTATACTGCAAAGTTGCCCAAAGTTTAAACTGCACAAGGGCTTGGTCTTGCTAAAGGTTCTAAGAAATGTTTTGCTCTTTTGAAAAAAAAACTAGTTGTTCGGATCTTTTATCAAAACTGCTATCACATCGAATAATTTTTTGGCGCCCTTGTGTGTTGCGTGTGGCCAAGCAGAGATGTCGCACTAATAGCTAAGCATGTGTTATGACGAAACTGATTTGAGTTGATTTTATTCAATTGGATTTGGTGTTATTTTTTAGTACGGGATTTGCAAAATTTGATCTCATAATTTGACACAATTTTTTGCCAAACAGGCATGAGTAAATATAGCAGGTTCAGGCCAATATTGCTTTGGCACTGAGTTCCTCTTAACATTAACATTAGCCCTGTTCTTGAGCACGTTATATGAATACCTTTTTTCCAGAGCTCATGTGTGGAAATATAACTAAGACATGTGGAGATTAAGCAGACATGTTCTTTAGTAGCACGCAGGGTCCAAATGACCAGACGTCCGAGGCAGTGCTGTTCATCCTGAACCTTAGGGATTCAATGGCGATCCATTTCACGGGCATCAGGCAATCTATTCGTTTCTCGTATTCCGTACACTTGTATAAGGACCAGGCGAGTCCAAAGTCGCATATTTTCACAACGTTATCAGCGACAACGAGGACGTTTATGGCGGCAAGGTCCCCGTGAACGAATTTTCTAGAGGAGAGTTATTTCATGTCTTGAACAACTTGAAAGGACCAGCAGACAAGATTTGAGGTTGAGACAGTAGCAACTAAAATACATGTACAATTATAACCATCCTTTCCGTAAACAATATTATATTTTTTATGATATTTTTGGTCATAGCTCCCAATTAATTCACGACGTTGAGGCGTTTTGTTGACTTTCTTTAGTTTGTGGTAAAGAATTTGCTTAACGCATAATAATTGAATTATTTATGAAATATTGCTTTGAAGAAAAAAACTTTATAAGAGATAAATGCAGTTCAATGGATTTGCGTTCAATGTACGAAGTTTTTGCTACGTTCGCTCCGACGTTAAATTGATGGGGATTATCTTCTGCTCTTTTAATTTATCCCGATTAAATCTTGAAGAGTTCATTGGAAAATTTCTTGACTTTAAGAAAATTCAACTTTCGTCTTGCGAAGGAGTTCAACAGCTCCTGTTATCTTGTACCACTGATTACGATTATAGCTGTATTATAGAAGGATTTAGAAATTCCAATGACCGATTAAGAGATGTACCTACATGAGATGTTTGAGTTTATACAAGTTTATTCATTATCAGACAGAGTATTTATGAATATGTTGTTTAAGATGATTGAATTAGAGAGAAAAATATATGCATGTACAAAAAGTATTAGAGAAGCTTTAGTAAGAAACATTAATTTTTGAACTCAGAATAATCCTCTCTGTAGTTAAAAGATCTTTGAATGAAGCGAATAAAATATCGCGCTCTTTTGATTTCTATGTTACAGTTGGGCTTATCGGGTGGAAAGAAGTTCTGCAGACTTATGATGTCGTCTCTTGCTTGGTTGAAAATAGACATCATTTCAGTTACTGTGGTGGGAACCTTCTCCATGACATCATTCTCCGGGACAGGAAAGTTCATCGATTTGAGTTCAATGAGCTCGTTGCATACTGGAAAATTCGGAACCTCCACTGGAAACTCGTTGACATGGTCACAGAATATTGCTTCCAAACGTGGGTCCGATTTCTTCAACTGGCGGCCAAAGTCCTGGATGTTCCGCACAATCAAAAATAGCTTATGCAATGCCCAATAGATCTTCAATTTCCATTTGCTGAATTCAGAAGCTGTCGGGTTGGCTTCGATGATGGTTTGGACGCATTGAAGTATATAGCAGCTTTGACGGAACCAGGCATTTTCCCAACAAATCACGACCACGCTGTAAGCAGTTTGAGCCCTAGCTTCAGGTGTAATTGTGCTAATGAGCTCATAATCTAAGGCCGAAATGCCATTTTGTATACCTCTCTTTTGGGATTCAAATTTATCTTTCTTTAAAAAGTACAAGGCGTAAGTCCAGTGAGCAATGCATTTTGCTCTGATGAGTTGAAATTCTGTAGCCTCCGAATCCCCGGTATTTACCATTCGATCAAGAAAGCCTTTGACCTTAAGCACATGTTGCTTGGCTTCTTTCAACTTTTCTTTATTAGCCAAAATCCGAACCTTCCAATATGTTTCGAATATCTTTTCAATCATTTGAAAGTTGACTTCCATGGTTGATAGTTTTGATTCGACTAGATTCAACGTAGTTTCAAGTTTGCTTGCACTCAGATTTTTTACGAGGTATATTCTGAGTCAGATCTTTGATATATCAATGGAGTAAAACTATAACTGTACGTGTGCAGGCTGGGTAAAATTGTGTTCTAATATATAATTGAATATAACAGTAACGCACGTTTGCACTTGGTCAAGCAAAAATTAACAAAATTTCTGACAAAATGGATCCTAAAGCTCGCAAGTTAATAGCAAATATAGACGCGGGCTGTAAATGCTTCCATTTGATATTGGATGATGGAGATTTGGTTGTCTCGAAAGGAATGCTTCTGAATGTGAAGCAGAACATCGAAAAACTCATTGGAATCCTGGGCGAACCTCACATGCTGCTTATTGAACCCAAGTACAAGGTCTTCCTGATTTATTACCGTTACTTCCTGGCGAAAAAGTCATTCGCCAAAGCCATCCGCAATGGCGTGCTTGCCCTGGATTATCAACGTCACTGCCAGACTTTCGAAGTTTGTGATTGGATCGATTTGGCGCTGAAAGTGACGCACATCTGTATGGACAACTCGTACTTTCGACAGAGCAGCTACTTGCTTCAAAGCATTCAGAAGACATTGGAAAATGAAAAACTTCATCCAGACCAAGGAGAATACATGAAGATGAAGTGGGCAACTATGATTGACGTCGTCATCCACAAGCTCTTACTCGTTCGTCAATTTGCTGAAGAGAGGACCCGAATGCTACCCGATTATTCAGTTCATCTGGAGCTCGTCAGATTTAAGGACTTTGACGTTGGTGAAGAGATCAAGTACATGGGAATTCTTCCGACTACCGACTTCGGAGCAAAGATCCTTCTGGAGCAGAGTAAACGTAGATTGAAGGCTCTGGCATCTGTTAATATGTGCTGTCTTGGAGTTGGTGAAAACTATGCTTTTGGCCGTTTTCTAGTAGGTGAAATCCAAGAACTGTTCAACCGCAAGAAGGAGAAAGTCTAAGACACAAGTAGATCCCTTATATCTTATGTGTTTTTTAGCAAACTTTTATGTCATTTTTCATAAAATTAAAGTCGTAATAAAAATTATCTTGAGTTTTCCTGCTTTAAGTTTTCGATTAAATTTAAATCAACTTCCCAAGAAGGCAAACAACAAAACGGCCGCTCTCCTGCACTTACCTTATCAATCTGAATCCATGCTTTTACCATAATGACGGAATGAGCTTTTTGGCTTCCCTATTTGAATTTTTTTCCCTATTTGAAACATCAAATATTAAGATATCTATCATGGGATAGCCTTCAAAATAAATACATGGTTTGATTATTATTGTAGAAATAAAACTTTATTTGCCACCAAGAACTTTATGTCACTTAACCTTGAGCCTTCCAAAACTTCGTGTCTTCAAAGTAGCTAAACTTAAAACTTCTGCTTCAACTAAAAGCCATGTATTTAAACTTAAATGCAAACCTACTTTAGAGCAAGGAATGGATGTCCCCGGGGTTCTGGTCGTGATCCTTGCTCTTATGCTTGTGCTTCTTGTGCTTGTGTTTCTTCTTGTCCTTCTTCTTTTTCTTCATCTTTTCCTTGCCCGAGTCGTCGTCCTTCAGGCCCTTCTCGAACATGCCCGGCTCAAAGCCCACGGTCCGACCCTCCTCGACCCCCGAGGAGACGCCCGGGAGAGACACAGAGTTCTCTGAAAAGTACTCCAGCTTGGGCTTCTTTTCTGGAGGCGGCCCCGAGGAGGAACTCGGTTGGGCGATGATCTGCGAAGGTGGCTCGTCCAGTGGAATGAGATCGGTCACGGGGATCAGGTGGTCTTCCGCTGGCTTCTGCTTCTTGATGTCTTCAATGATCTCCACTTTGTCGTCAATCGGCACGACTGCCTCCTCGATGACCTCCTCAGCGTTATCCACTATTGGGGGCTCTTCTTGGAACTTCTTGATCTCCTCCTTCACCTGGACCTTCTGCGGCTTATAGAGTCGCGTTATCTCGTCGTTCTCCGACGGTAAGCAGGTAGGCTTCTTCGTGCCATAGAGGGCATAATAGAGGTCCACCATGTCGCAGCGTAGCTTCGAGTCGTTGGCGAGGTTGTTGCTGAAACGAGGCGAAGTCAATTAGAACACAGAATTAGTTTCATAGTTTCGCAAGCCCATGAAAAAAGCTTTCTCCTATCGAGCATGTCTGGTCTTCAAATCAAGTCGAAGTTGAAATTCTTACTTCATGTTGGTCCAGATACGTTCTACGAGCTCCTGTCGGTTGAGTCGGTGCGACTGACCCCTCTGGAACGGCGGATTCTGGATCATCATGCGGGCAAGAGCGTGCCGAACGGCAGGGTCTGGGTCGTTCTCGAGAATGTTGAAGAGGTGGTCGAGGTCATCCCAGCGTCCGTCAACCTTCACAAAGTCCACGAGGCACTCCAGAGCGGCGATTCTGACGTCTATGTAAATTCCGTACACGGCGTAGGTCCTGTAGATTTTCGGTAGAGACGGGAGGTGTCCGCACTTCTGCAGCTTCCGGATGACTTTCAGACAGGAGACCGAGACAGTATAGCGGTAGGAAGGGATGTACTTTTCCAGGTTCAGGATTCTCGTGACCTCTTCCAGAATGGCCCTAGAAATGAGGTTTTTTCATTTACATTTTTTTCAACATTAAACTGAAAATCGACTCACTTTGTGTCGCTCGAGAGGTTTTCCCCAGTGATTGCCTTGCTCCCCTGCTGAAGCACCGAAATGACGGGCGTGATCGAGTGCCCCAGCGCGTCCACGAGAGAGGCTCTGTAGTAGTTGTCCGAGTAGTGGTTCTTCGTGTTGTCGTTGTACTTGAAGAGGTCGAGCAGGAACTTCAGGACCTCGGGCGGGCAGATGGCCATGGAGTTCCGCAACTTGGCCATCGCGACCGGAATGGTTTTCTGCAGGAAGTACAGCTGGAAGTTGGTAAAGTTGTTCTGCCGGATGATGTGGGGAGCGCTGAAGGAGCCGAAGAACTTCCGGAACAGAGCCAAGAGAGCCGGGGGACCCTGCCAGCTGGTCACGAGCTGGTTAGCCACGGCGGTCAGGCAGTAGGCAGCCTCACACCGGACTTTGTAGAAGTTGTGGTCGTTCTCGATGGTGTCAGTGAGGGCGGATCGGGTCGCCTGAGAGGGGTACTTCTCGAGCGCCTTGATGGCCTCCAGCTGAGCCGTGACGTCCCGCTCGTGTCGCAGCTGAAACTGCCACTGGAAATCAGGCTGCTCGATGTTGACGGACCGCAGGATGGTCATCTCGGGGTCCAGGCGGATCCACAGGACCGGTGACTCGTCCATTGGGCTGAGGTCCATGTCGACTTCCTCGCCCGTGCACAGTGGGATTTTCTTCTTCTTGTTTCGCCGACTTTTGGAGTGACATGTCAGGTCGCCCTTCACGACATTCTGCTCGATCTGCAGCGTGTGCTTGAACGTCCCGTCCAGTTCCTGGAGCTGGATCAGGAGCGGCCCTACGTACTTTCGGACTCCCTTTTGGTTTACGCATTCCTGAAAAATTCAAGAAAATTGCAGAATTTAAAAAGCGGAAAATAAGTAGTTCAAAGCATGACTTTGCTCTTTTTCCAAGACGAACACATTTAAGTGCATTTTAAGTCGGATTCATTATAAAATTTGGATCGAAATAAAAATCTTTTATTCGCGATCCTTTTCGGCAGACTTTTAGGGCTTCCAGCTCCCAAGCCTTAGGCTCTATGACCTTAATGTTGAATCACTTTTTTTACAAATGCCATCTACCATTGACCAGAGTTTCAGTTTGCTCGGAGAAACTAACATTTTCCCCCTAGCTCCATGCTCTTAGATTGTGGTCGCAGAAGTTTTCATGTTCTCTGAAAGTTGACAAAGTTTCATATCACTCATGCACCTGCCAGGGACAGTTGTATATTGCGTTCGTTATTTTACGTTTTATAGACATAGTTTTCAACCAAAAAGCTTTAAAATTGTCATTTTACTACTTTAATTTACCCTCCTTCAAGAGCATTTTTTCAAAATGTTTGAAATGGATTTAAAAGAATAGATTGAAGTCTTTCCAGTGAATCCTGCTACGGTCAATGATCTTTACCTGTTTGAGCTCCAGCTCGATAGTGTTCCTCTTCCGGTTGAAGATGGAAGTAAGGGTAAACTTGGCATGCCCCCCAGTGCGCACCCACTGGTCCACGAACACCGTCATGTCCTTGCCCGTGACAGTGAAAATTGCCTTTGTGAAGACATTCGTGCTTATCAGCAGGTGATGCCAGAGCCGACTGCCAATTTTGGTGGTGGCGGCGTTCGTGGCCAAGGCGAGCTGCTTGTTGAACACCTGCAGCAGCAGCTCTTGTCCAATTCTGTGCTCCAGCATCCGGATCACAAGATGCGCCTTCTTCCGCATGATCTCCATGTACTGCGGCGAGATCGTGTGAACGTTTCGCACCGGGAAGTAGTGCTGGTTCTCCACGAGCTTTGCCACTGGCGCTGGCTGGGAGGTCGCGTTTGCCACCGAGAGCGGAGCTGGGGGCTGGCTGCTGTCGAGAATGATACCGCCAAACTCCTCCTCGTACTTCACCACCTCCTGCAGCTCGGACTGGATCCAGGCGCGATAGGCGTTGTTGCCGAAGCACTTTTTGGAGTAGAGCCCGCACAGATATTCCGCAATGCCCTTTGCCAGCCACGTGTCGCTCCAGTTCTGCATCGTGATGAAGCACCCGAAGAACTGCTCGGCGATCGCCTTTGACATGGCTTTGCGGGACACGAAGGTCTGGTCAATAATGGCGATCGAGTGTAGAAGGTTGGTCGAGAGGATCGTCATGGTGGCGTAGGCGTGCACCTCGACGTCCGCCTCGTCGACAAAGACCTGCTTGTAGCACGTGAAGGGGTAGCGGGTCGAGAGGGACTCCTCGTAGTACTCAAAAGCCTCATGCATGTATCGCACGGTGTTCTTCAGCAGGGGCAGCTGCTGGGGCAGGCAGAAGTGCGTGACCTCGTGCATCTGAGGGTCGACGTAGACCTCGAAAGGACCCACTGCTACGGCTATGTTGGGTGCACAGACGGGGACATTTACCGTATAGTGGTACGTTTTGCATCTGGAAATAGTGAATGTTGAATCTAATCTGAAATCGCCTCTATGAGGGTTACCTCAAATCCGGCGTCATAATGGCGTCCACGAGCTCCCCGCACGAGACTGCTATCATCTCCGCGTCGACAGTGTACTCCAGCTTCCAGGTGCACGGCTCTGCGTAGCTGTCGACGCACGGGAACCACAGCCTCGAGCTGTTCTCCAAAATCGACGTGTACATGTGAGCAGCTCGTTCCGACATGGAGCCCTCTCCCTCAGGAACGACAAAGTGCAGCCCGCCCTTCGGGTTCTCGAGCGAAAACTCGATTCCCACTCGGAGTCCGCGGCCATCTCCGACCAAGTGGAAGGCCTCGGGGGGCACCGTTATGACGAGCTCACCGTTGTTGAGGTCAGGGTCTACCTTCTGGGCTGCGGCCAAGTGCTGCTTGGAGAAGAGCTCCAGAGACTTGTTGTCGGTGTCATTCTGGCAGATGTCCAGAAATGTGTCAAAGTACTGGAAGGGGGCCTCGTAGGTGTCGTTCAGGACCACTCGGTATACCTTGCACTGTTTGGCATTCAGGCGAATGGTACGCAGGCCTTCTCTGGTGGGAACAATCGTAAGCTCCACGAAGCCCTTGAATCAAAAATTTATTCAAAGTTTACTCACGGAAATGGGACTCGTGGCTGCAAGAATAACAAGCCGTGTCGGGGACGAGGAAAATAACACGACACCTTTGCAGTCTATGTTATTGCTCAGACAGACAGAAAAATCATACCGAAGAAGTCTCATTGAAAAACTGAAAATATTCTCAAAAACTGGGTTCTTTTGACTTACGATAACGCTTTTCCTCTCAAAACTTATGCCAGTTAGACTCAGAATTTGGTGGGCTGTGAAGAAAAAGACGAGTTCAGTTTTTCGTGGCACAAATCGCGATCGGCAACTTATAATTTGAATGTCCGCTCAGTCTGCTTCTCCTTCTTCGGTGTTTCAAGTTCCTTCATTTTTGCTTGGACTTAAGAATGTCATTCGAGCAAAATTTCCCTTAATGAGCGTGGAAATCACCCACAAAATTAATAAAATAGTAGAATTTTCTCTTTGTTTACGTCCCGATTCCGGTTGGTACATTACACTTGTACGGGCATAGACAAATCTGAGCGTGCTCGTACGTGCAATAAAAATGTAAACAAAAATCAGTTCGCGCGCTCAGAATAAGAAAATCTGCCATCTCAAAAATGGTGCTTTGCCGAGAGACTCTGGTCGAAAAATTGGAGGAGCTGCTGTATGGAGATACTTTACCCCCGAGCATCTTCGTCTATGGAGACCATTCTGTGGGAAAATCGCTGGTGGTGGAAAAAGTGCTGGAAAATGAGGAGATCTCGTCGGTTTTTGTCAGTTGCATCGAATGTGGCTCGGGCAAGGAGCTCTACTCCACCATAATTTACGACTTCTGCAAGGAATGGATGCGAATTGAGGGAGTGCACGAGTTCATCTTCGAGCTTCAGGTACATTTTTCAGACTTTTCTGTCGAGAAACAGTAAAACGTTTGGTTTTCAGAAACTCGAAATTCCCAAGGCCGTTATTGTCCTGAAGTACGCCGAGAGACTCCGTGACATGGAAGCCAACGTCCTCCAGAGCTTCATCGAGCTACAGCAGCTCTCATCACTGAACGTCTGCGTCCTGCTCATCTCCCAGCTCCCGTTTGACAAGTTCCACACCAAGGAGAGCAGCGAGGAGCCCATCCAGATCTACTTTCCCACCTACTCCAAGTCCGAGGTCAGCACGATCCTCCTCTCCCTCTTCGATCCCTCCGGCCACGAAATCGAGGATGCGAAATCCCTCTTCTCGGACTACCTGAGTCTCTGCCTCAACACCTTCTTCAAGGCCTGCCGGGACCTCAACGAGCTCCAGTACATGACCAACAAGTATTTCCCGAAGTACTACGAGCCCATAGTGGAGGGCTTCATTGGCCGCAAGGAGGTCCAGAGGCTGTGGAAGCACATCTCGGAGCACCTCCGCAAGGGCATGAGTCAGATCTACATGAGGGTCAAGAACTATGAGAGTACCTTCCGACTCACACCGGAAAGTTTCGAGCTTCCCCGCAACACCAAGTACCTCCTGATCGCCGGCTTCCTGGCCAGCCACAACGACTCGAAGGACGACAAGAGACTCTTCATGAAGAATCACGGGAAGCAGCGGAAAAGGGCCAAGGACGTGCACAAGGTCAAGGTGGAGGAGAAGAGCAAGTTGATGCTGGGCCCCAAGTCGTTCTCGATCGATCGGCTGCTGGCAATCTTCTACGCCATTGTGGACGAGAAAGTGCCCCTATCGTGCCTCCTGTTGGCCCAAATAAACACCCTGACCAAGCTGGAGCTTCTCCGTATGGTCAGCGGAGAGAACGCCATTCTGGAAGGAGGTGCTAGACTACAGTGCGGGGTCGGGCTGGACTTTATAGTGCCTCTATGCAAGGGTATCGACTTCGATATTATTCCCTACTTGGCAACTTTTTCCTGAGATATCCAATAGAAAAGGCTGATAAACTTAAATAATAACTTATTAATGGAGATTGCTTTGAAATAAAAGTTGAAGTTTCACTCAAAAGTAAGTCGCTATGGTCGAGTAATTTCCAAGGCCGGTGAAAAACGACAATCTAATAAGAGCTTTCTTACGACCTGGATTTGATTTCAAACCTAAGTGCCTTCCCTCAAACCCTTTCAATGAGCAGAACCGGTTACAGTCATTTGGCCATTAACAATTTATTTATTTATCGTATGGTGTTTGCTGCTGAAGCAGGCCTCTAAGAGGTGCTGGATCTCGTCAGATGGGCTAGGGAATCTCGTCAGGGGGCAGTCTTTCCATTAACAATGAGAAGTCATCTTGAATGAAGTTATAGCCAAATCACCAACTCAATAATGAGTCCATGGGTCCAAACAACAACATTTATTCTGGGACAAGAACATACAAAAATTCTACAAAGAGGAGATCTTTTTCATTGCAAAATTTTCACGATGTAACTCGGCACATCTCTCAAGTGGATGCTCTCAAAGGTCTTGGTTTTGCGATTCCTCAGCCGGATGACTCCGTTCTGTAAAGTCTCGTTTTCAATTCTTAGGACGTACGGGATCCCAAGCCGATCCGCCAGCTCCAGCTCGTCTTCGCTTCTATCTCCCTCGTATTCTTTTGCGTCCAGAACGGCTATGTTCGCCTTCATCATCTCAATAGCCATCAAACGACCTATTTGATGGAGATCTGATATACTGGACGCGTCTTTTGTGCTGTAATTGATGTAGATTTGGAAGGGAACCAGCCTCCGGTGCAGGTCCAGCGTGCTTCCGTCCACTGAGTCCTCGAACAGGCCCTGGCAGGCGTTCTGCTCCTCCAAGGTCACTTGGACGACTGTCTCGGATTTTTCATGAGAAGATGAGGCAAACGTGATCGTTTCTAGAGGCAGAAACTCCACGAGACTCGACTTGAGGTTGAGGGAGACTTTTTGCTGCGAGGCCTGTTTCTGTATCTCCGAAACTTCCAGGTTGCAGGGTTCGCTAGCTAGCTTCATCCACCAGATTTTTCGCTCTCGTTGCAGCCTCTGGAATTGTTCTTCTGCCTTCTTCGCTGGAAGATTCGAAATCGAGGTTCTCACCAACTGGCCCTCGCACTGGTCCACTAGACACAGCTCTTTGGAGACTTTTTGGGCGAACTCGAAGGTGGTTTGAACTTCCGGGTTCTCAAAGTAGCCCCTTAGGTCACTAGGAAAGCGGATCGGGGATGCTCGAGGCACAAAAAAGGCGTGTTGAAGAAACGAAGTAGTCCATTCCGCTCTGAGCTTTTTCAGGAAGACTTTTCCAAGCGGCAGCAAAGTGAAGTTCTCGGTTTTCGCACCTTTCAGAGTTATGTCAGCGTATCCACTTCTTTTCAGGAGCTCAAGGATCGAGTTTTGATGTGGTTTGGCGGATTGAACTGCCTGTTTCATCCTGATTTTCGTAATTTTCTTGATTTCAAATCTCCATGAAAAAACTTGTTTTGAAATAATAGAAAACAGCTGACCATATGATGCTTTCTACTTGTTATATGTGGTGAGTTCAAAGTTGTTTTGAAATCTGTGGTGAGTTAAAAGTTGTTTTGAAATCTATGGTGAGTTCAAAGTTTGTTTTGAAATTTGTGGTGAGTTCAAAGTTTGTTTTGAAATTTGTGGTGAGTTCAAAGTTGTTTTGAAATTTGTGGTGAGTTAAAAGTTGTTTTGAAATCTGTGGTGAGTTCAAAGTTGTTTTGAAATCTGTGGTGAGTTCAAAGTTTGTTTTGAAATTTGTGGTGAGTTCAAAGTTGTTTTGAAATATGTGGTGAGTTGTTTGCTGTTTTGAAATTAGTGGTGAGTTTTTATGGGTTATAAAATCCCATTTGAAATAAATGGTGAGATTCAAAAGGCGCTCTTTTGAAAAGTGAAGTTCTTAAGTACCTTTATAATTCATTTTATTCAATTATAAGGACTTTAATAAAGATTATACATTGCCATAATTAACAGAGGAGAAAGAAATAATTAACATTTTGATCTTTTCTACGATATCTAAGTAATACTTTTTAAGTTTGTAGCATTTTTCTCCATTTTCAAGATCCAAGCCCCGAGCTTTAAGCTGGAATGGGAGCCTGTTCGTAGAAGTCCGGTTCGTCCTCAGCGTCGTCCTTGGCTTGGGCTCCGTCAAGCTGCGAAAGAATTGAACTCAAATTTTAAGCAATTTTAGCCAATTTTTCAACTCACCGCCTTGATTTCTTCCCCGGTATAGAATCGCTCGAGCTTTTGCCTTAGCGGCACCATCAAGACGAGGAAAAAGGGGAACGCTAGGGAGACAGAGGACGACTTGACCATCCAGAGAACGGCCAGAGATATTGCTTGAACCATTGTGAAGACGTGCATTTTCCTGGAAAAGCCAGACTTCAGATAAATTGAGGGAAAATTCGGAACTCACCAAGTAGGAACTCTGCGGGCGTAGTTGGTCATGGGGTGATGCTTCACGGGCATCAGGAATAGACGGAGTCTCTCGAAGAACTGGACCCCGCTCATGGAGGCGATTCCCATGTACAGAAACACTCCAAATAATACTGAAAGGGGTATGAGTCTGAGGACAGGAGACATCAGGACCGAGAGACCGACGAGGATGGAGACGAGAAGGCCGGAGATCCTCTGCTCTCGGATATAGTCGACCTTTGGGTTCTCTCCCGGAGCGTGGGTTCGACTCATGACGGTCAAGGCCGAGACGTGAGTGACACTCCGGACCTGGAAGAGCTCTGGTTAACGGAAAAACGGAGAGAAAGCGAGACTCACCGTGGCTGCACAGTGCCAGGGCATCCCGAAGATCCCGCAGATCATGTTTAGGATGCCGAGTAGAACGATGTCCATGTGGAGACCCGAGCCCTTCTTGAGGCCGCGCTCCACCACAATCAGCTCCGAGATGTGCGTTTCCATGAAGATGAGGATGTAGACGAGGAGCGAGGGAACGACACACGCGAACGGTATCCAGATGGGCGTGGCTCCGTTCGGGATGATGAGCCAGCCCCGCTTGGAGGTGTCGCTCGGTGAAATGCCCTCAGGAACACTTAGTTTCTCAGTGTAAACTTCAGGAATCAAAAAATCTACCAGTACGAAAATACTAATTGCCAAAGGCACGCCGAAGTCTCCTAGAGCTCTACGAGCATTGCGACCTGTGAATAAAATAAAGGGTGTGAGACCTTTTCAAGTTGACCTAAAATATTTTTCCACAAATCTATGTTTTCTCTCCCTCTTCTTTGATTGGACTCTTATTGCTCATTGCTATTTGAGTCTATTTTTGTGAGTCAAACGTAAAATTTCATCTCAATGGGGAAATAGATTTTGCTAGTTTAATTTCCAACTTTTCGAAATCCTTTCAAATAACGTGGTCAGACAGAAGGACAAATTAAAGTCAATTCAACATAAAGTAAATATAAATTCCTTACCGAAAAAGTGTGAATTTCTAAAAAGCTTCAAGTAGTAAGCAAGAGCGAAAGTGCCGAGGGTCAGAATGGTGCAAAACAGGGCCGTGTTCGGCTGGTTGATTGGTCTTCCTTTTCCGTCAAAAGGGGGTAGCAGGTGCTCAGTCTCGCTCGTGTCATTTTTTGTTGGCAACAAGGATTCATTGGTACCGGTGGTATTGTATTTGTATTCAGCCAGCAGTGGGTGTCGTGAGTAGATGAGGATTAATTTCGAGATAGTTTCAACTGGAAAAGCAATAAAGTTGAGTTAGTGAATAATAGAGAATAATGGGGCAATTAGAGTTGGCGTGAGCTGCAAACCAAGGACGGGACTTAACTCCGACGATAAAAAGTAGCATAAAGCAATAAAATCGGGAAAAATTTTTTAGCCTTATTAAATCACTTTTTTGCCATCAATAATTTCAAGACTTTTGGATTATGAGGCTATATACTTCATAAAAATTAAGATTTTCACTGTTTCCAATTGTGTAGGTCCAAGCCAAGGTTTTCTTTATTTTTGGAATCACATATAACTCACCTATGTAAATGATTGTTATCAGAGCTGAGAAGATTTCTTGAGTGAATCGTGTGAAAAACCTCACATAGACGCTGAATTCGAACGCGGCAAAGGAAATGGAGATGACGGCCAGCCAGATGCCACAGTAGAGGCGGACCGTGAGGAAGTCGATGCCGTTTTGGTCGCAGAACTTGCCGAGCGCCTCGTCCAGGAGCAACAGAGGACCAGTCGTCCCCACTATGACCAGCGGCTGGCCCGCGAGGGCGTGGAAGAAAATGCCCACGAACGAGCCCGAAATCAGTGTCTCCGAAATTCCAATCAGGTTGTTGGTCTTCTCCGAAGCCAGACCCCCGAACGTGATGGCCGTCGAGATGCAGGCGAAGTACATGAAGATCGTGGCCGCAAGAGTCTCGGAATTGAGTCCATCACAGAGGTCGCTCTTGTACATGGGGTAGCGGCGCTTGACGTCGTTAATTAGCCCGCCCCACCACCTGTTGGTCTTCTCCAGCGGGTTCCTCGGGGGCTGCTTGCCCTCCTTCTCGAGCAGCTTCTTCTCCTCCTCCGAGGTCAGGAGATGCTTTGACTTTTGCTCGATGGCCCGTTTCTTGCGCGTCCGGATCATCTCGCTCTTCTGTCGCAGCTCATCGAACGCCAGGAGGTTCTTTTTCTCCCACTTCCCGGGTGGCAGCACGATTGACTCGTCCAGGAACTCGTTAATGGCCGACAGGAGCTCGCGTCTGTCTTCGGCTTTGTAGGCGATATCGTGAAAGTGAGAGTTAGACATTAGTCTGCAAGGGGAAGAGTTAGTTTTGTGTCATCACTGGAGAGAATGAGAGAGACTTACGTTGAGATGGAACGACCTACTTCGTGATAGTCGATGTCCACCATTTTTGGTCCCAGCAAGATGAATAGGAAACGTACTGGAATTGGCACCTCGGTAATGCCTGGCATGACCAAGCCGGTGGCCAGGCGGACGAACGCGATGGTGGGCTGCGTGAGAAAATCCACAGCTCCAACCTGGACAAAAGATAAAATTTTGAACAACCTGAGCTTAGGGGAAAAATTGGTGCTAAAATAGTGAAATTTTTCCAAAAATGTTCAAAGCAATTTTAAAAATTTCCTATTTTATTTTAGAAGTACAATATTTAAAAATAAATAATTTTTAGACGTAGGGTGCGTTCTCACGAGGAAAAAATAATATTGATCCTGTTATTCGAGATTACGAGTTTTCAAGATTCAGAAAAAAAATTTAAAGCCTAGAATTCATTTATGTAATATTCAGGTTTTCATCAGCTTACAATAATTTTCCTGTTGTATCCAAACACGAGAACCCATCTCCAACCTAATGAAACAGACAATATTCCAGACTCAAAAACACAATTTTGTTCATTTCGAAACCTCATGAGAACACACCTAAACCTTCAACATTTTTAGGGCTGTTAAGGTTTGAACTCTCTGTCATCGATCTAGTGAAGTTCGTGATTTAATTTGAATCAACATGCCCTCCCTTGACACAGCAATGATTCAGAATACGTACCAGCACTGTCGTGGCCTCAGCTCCCTTCGGAATGCGCTTCATGATAGAATCCGAGTTAAGGCGTTTGATATCCTCCTGGGAAGAAGCGTAGGTCTCCTCCTTCAAGTCGATTCGAGTGTCATTGTGAGAAATGCTCCTCCAGTTGAACATCTCACTGGCCTGGGAGACCTTGCGGTCACCCATCAGCGAGACTTTGCGGCTGTCCGGGCTGACGTTCTGCAAAGCCGAGAAACGAGTTAGGGACCAAGAAACGTCGGATTCTCGGAACGTACGACTCATTTAGACGTGCGTGCAGGTGATCAAAATCATTTTCATTAAAGTTGATGAGTTGAATCGAAAAATCATAAGAGTGACGCGTTAGTCGCAAGCAAATCGAGCATTCGAGACGGAGGTGAGAATAACGTAAATCAAGGATGCGTAGGATGCATAACGAAAGGGATGATAGATAATATTTGTGAGGTCATGAATCTGTTCTATTTACGGTTGCCACCGAAGCACGCTGACTCCTTCCCAACTCTACGTTCGAAAGGTCGTTCTGAACGAAGCTAGATTGCCTCTTGACGCCATTTACTTCAGCCACGCAGTCAGTTCGAATTGACTACAAATATTGAGAAAGAGGGGAGAGACGAAGGCATTAGCAATCGGATAAACTCGGCCTGCAGGTCGCAGTACAAAGTATCAAGTGAGTGAGGCTTGTCAACGAATCAATTGGCCAGGTTTTTTCAGGGCAGCGAGAATTTCTTGTCAAGTTTCAAGCGAAAAACTTGCGACCATTATTTTCGTGGACAAGCTGCGTATGGAAATTTGAGGCTCGGAAGCTATGACAGATGTCTCGTGGAGTGTGGAATGATACTTTCTAAGGCTAAGCTCTATTTCAAGCACTAAATCAATATCGAAAAAGAGGAGAGCTTTTACCGAGGCCGACTTGGATCGGACGAAAACGGAGGTTTCTGTTTTGTAACTCTATGGTCGAAATCAGAAAAAATAATTATGTAAAGAACTCGACGGGCCATGCTTAAGGATGCAGACTCACCGTTAAACTACTATAGCTACTGTGTTTCTTCTTGAGGCCGAAGTTAAAGCCTCCATGATCGTTGACGTGTCGATGCTTAAGGAGAAGCGCTCGAAGCAACGTGGGCTTGACATCTTCTTGGATAAGTTCCTCTACTACCATCTGAAACCCAATATATGCAGTCAGCGTCCAAAAACGACCTCTCAAGGTTACTCACTTGCTCTACGACTCTAAAGGCGACGCCAGGAAGATCTTTCTCTTCCAAATCTAGTAGAACTACTCCAGTTTCTAAGCACTTACGTAAGTTTAAGAGTGAATGGAACGACAAACTGCGAAAAGGACATTCAGAATGTGCTTCAAAGAAAGCCTGGAAGTGACATCTCACCTCGCAATGTGGGCTCGTCCCCATCTGTCTGCTCCTTCCTCGACATCCTCCTCGTACTTGATCCAGCGGGCCGTTTCTTTCCACTCTCTCTCCTCCCCCGTTCCCGTCAGCTCATCCAGCTGCACAAATATCTCATGCGGACTGTGATCAAAGTGTTTCTTGTAGCCGCCTCCGGGGGACAAAATAGTCTCCTTCTGGATGGTCGGAACGCTGGCACGTGTACGACCTCGACGCAGACCCCGCAAGTCATCCGAGCGGTGGCCTATGAGGTCATCCAGATCGGCCTCTTCCAAGGCCGCTGCGTCCTCGGGCTGCACCGAGACCTTTCGTTGCGGGGTGTCGAGAGACAGCGGCTTCTGGTCTATCGGCGGCAGGGAGTATTTGCGACTCTGGCGCATGTGACGGCTGGAAATATACGAAAGCTACTGGTATTTTTGAGCTTATTAATTTCTTAAAATCAAAATGTAAGGGTTCTTCCACAAAGAACGTCACGGATAAAATCAAGATTTTCGAACTTCTCTGCCATTTTTCTGGGTTTTTTCTGATGACTTGTACGGTTTGTGAAACAACATGCCGTAATATATCTTATTTTTAAACAAAAAAGTAAGCAATATTTTACTTAATTCTTGTCAAACTTTTTTACAATTGAACAACTAGTTTTGATCAAATTTTTGACAACTTTTTGAAATCTAGTCATGTTATTAGTCGATTCTAGGCATCTACAACTGTCTAGACACTGAGTAATTTATTTTTAGGCATTGAAGACCCTCAAAGCCTAAACCCCCAATTTGAGATAAAAAATCCAAGAAAAACATAAAAGACAACAGCGTACATCAGTTTAGAATAGGAGACGAATTCAACCTATTAGAAGCTCCTTAACTCAATAATAGGATAAGTTTGAAAATCCACTTACGACTTTCTCCGTCTCCTATCGTGCTCTCCAGACACCACATCGTCGTTCTCGTTCTCGTCCGTGCCTCCGGGAGAGAAGCCCCCGATCACGAACTTCTTCTCGCTGCCAACCTTCTCCTCTCTCGAGCCTTTATTGAATTGCACTTTCTTTGAATTTTCTTGAGTTTCCTGCGACGATACAAAATACAAATCCACACGTATTATCTCTGTAAAATGTGAATAAATAAATTTTAATTTCGTATACCATTTGCTCGCCGTATGCTGCTCGTTCCGATAGCTGCGGCACCTCTTCGTCCACTGGTAAAGTGTCTGGCATCATCTGTAGGACGACCGAGTCTCCAGCGATGTTTGCGACAGACGCGACACCTCCTATGCCTCCCCCATCTTCCGTAATTGTCCCACTTTTGTAGGAAGACGAGAGAGAGACGGGGCTCTGCGGAGCAGTTGACATGTCGGACGAAGACGAGGCTGAACGGGCGAAATTTGGATTGACGTTGCTCTTGGAAGGCGAAGCGGGATCGGACGCTTGGTCGCTCAACTTCATTTCGGCGCGTCCTCGGAGTGACGCTGACGACTTGTGGGGCGTGTGATAAAAGTGGTGCGTCTTGCGATGTACTGCGGAAAGAGGGGGAGTCAATTGTCGAGCTGAAAAGGGTACGGGAACAAGGGTCTTACAATCGTAATCTTGCTCATTTATGCGCTTTGAGTGCTGAGCGTTTGTGTCATTTATGTCGAACTTTTGTTTCGTGAGGGACGCGGAGCTGGTTATTTTAGCCAGGTCAAACTTGTCGTCTTTGAACACTTTTTCCATTTCATTGTCGAATTGGCTGTTGCTGTGGTGTTTTCCATCCTTGTCAAACTGCGGGGGAGTTCGGAGAAAATTAGTGTGGGTCTGGTTTGAGTGGATTCTGGCAGAGCTAATTATTGCTTTAGCCGGTTTAGGAAAGCTTTTAGCATTGAAGGAAAGCCTGTGGACCTTCCTTAGTTATATTGTTTCAAAAAAGAAAATTAAATAAAACCGAAAAAGTCATAAACCATCTGGTAAATTTTTACTAAGGGTCACAGAGGTCCCAGGTATTCATTTTTGACCCACACACCATCTGAAATTTCATGGATTCTTAAAAATTCTCATCAGTTTGAGAAATAAAAAAGGAAAAATAGAACCGATTCAAAGGTTTTCAGTATATTATTTTAATAAAATGTCTCTTTATTTCATTAAAAAAAGAAATAAATCCTCTTGAAAATGTGTGGTTACTTCAAAGCCTCTATTCATTGAAAAAAAAACTCTTTAATGCGTACCATGAAAAGCCTGAGAAAGCCTTTGAAAGCTTTTACACCTCTAATAAACTTACGGATTCCATCAAGTCCCCCTCAGTTCAGTAAAAAGAAATAAGAGAAAATCATGAAAAGTTTCCTGAATGAAGAAAGCCATAAAAGAGCCATAACTAAGCAACTACCCGGAGCGCCCAATTTTCGCGCCAAAACAGAATGCAGTAGCGCACGCTGGCGCTCTCACACACGTGTGCGTACGACCGAGTGCAGACGATGCAGTCTCAGCTGACGGACGTACAGAAATTATGCGCCCCCATATGCACCCGCGTACATTCCTGTGCCTGTGTGTGTTCGGAGGAAAGCAATAGCACGGGATGGCCTTGACCTCGACAACATTTCAGTACGTACAATAGCATCTGAGGCAGAGGCCGAGAGGCATGGAGGAAATTTTCCCATTTTACCGAATTTATTTTTAGCTCGCCTCGCCTCCTCCCCTCCCAAGTTCACTGCGTATCGACCACGGGGAAGTTCAATGTCGATCGCATTTATCACTCTTGTATCACACAACTACGTATCAATTAGTCCACTGCCCGCCCGGCCCAGCGAAATTATGTTGCTCGTGTTTTGATAGCGCGACTCCTCGCCACGCCATCCGATTAATCTATTTTCGGGCGGGAGGAAGAGCTCTGACGAGCATCGATTGATTGAAATTTATTTTTCCGCTTTTCAAAGCTCAACCCCGCATCGATTTACTACGGCCTGCCTGCCCGCCGTTTAGCGCGGAGCCTGAATATTTAAAACGGGGGCTCGCAGAGCAGAGCCGAGCTGATAGATCGATAGCGACTGTGACGTTGGTGCAGCCGTGAAAATTCTATTCACCTTTAAACTTTTCACTCAGGGATTGCAAATTTTTCAAAGTCCCACTCCACCTCTATAGTTTTTTCCGTTTCATTATAGTTCGCTAATTACTGTATCACAAGTTCAATTTACTAATCACTTTTCAATTAGCGACTTGGAAGGAAGTGTCTGAAGGGAAATGCACTTCTCGAGCCCTCAGCAAGCCCGTCCGCCTTGGCTCTTATCTGCTCACTGACTGCGAGCAGATGGAAATTCAAGTGCATGCAGCACATCGGTGGCTTCCAATGAGGCTACAGCGCGGTGCGGCGTACGGTTTTCCATTCCTCCTGATGCTCAGGCTCGTTTACGTCCGCGTAGACACAAACACGACATACTAATATGCGTTTGTACACTATCGTTGGTACGAATCGGGTGATAAAAGTTTTACGTGGAGCCGTTGGGGAAAATTAGGTGACAGACGATGAAAGTTCACGACGACGTCAATTGCTAATAAACTATTTAAGTCGCGACATTCGGCTATCCCGACCCTCTTTAAGCGCTGCTTAAAGAGCGTTTTTTTGGCACACTGCCTGGCAGGGATGCACTGCCGGCGATAACTCTCGATATTGCAACACTGTCATGTCGCTCTTGTTCGCTCAAGGGCGGGAGATGATCCGATTTTGGCTGCTATTGAAACCTGCTCTATGATAAGAAAGAGAAATTTCTTCAACCTTTGCTCTGTACTAGACTGATGTAGAAGCCAAGGGAAAGTTTTCAGGAAACAGAAACGAGAAAAATGGCGTTTTAAACTTCTTCATAAAAGTTTTGAAACAGAAACTAATAAGTTAACATTGTCTCAATTTATTCACCTTTCTTATTTAACGTCGAGAATCGAGAACGAGAATTCTCGATGATTTGAGTTTTCTTTCTCGAACCGTTCTCGAAGCACAATTTTCAATATTTTACACATATTTTGTTGAAAAATTTAGTTTTTTTACGAACTTTTTTATTTTTATTTCGTTCTTTTACTGTAATAAGGAAAGTAATATGCAAAACTGTAGCATGCTGTCTACTTCTTATTTATCTTTTTGCTCTAAGAAAGGCCACAAGTTTCATCCCCCATATGTAACACGAACACCAAATTTTCTATTTTTTTTGTTCTCTTGTAGATTATGCCTAGCTTTTGGCTCAAATTCTTATCTTGAAAGCCGAATTTTGTCAAAACCTTTTTTTTTGTTCTATATCGTTTCAAGATAAAGTAAAAAACTTTGCTTAAGGAATGTTTTGTTAAAAATGGAAAAAAATCAAGCAAAATATTATGAGAATTTAAAATGTCACAAAAAAAGTTTCAGGTTGAAAATATTTGTGTCTGAGATCTTTTATTTCAGTAATGGATTTTTTTTTTGAAAATTATCGAGAAATTCTGGAGAGTTGAAAAAGTCGAGAATCGTTAAACCCTACCAAAAATGAGGTTGTTAAATTTTTTACTCTAACAAAAGAAACGATGAATTTATAATTAAATTCGGTTTCCGCTCACTTCAACGTCCTACTTTGTTTTCACATTTCCGTAATTAGATTTCCCTCAGCCTCTTCCTCAAAGGAAACTTTCGTAAAGTCTATCCCCCTTGCTTCTCCAAAGCACGAGCAGTAAATATTGACCTTTTCTATGTAAGTTAAATCTATAAATACCTGGAAATTTTAATTTCTCGCTCCAAACGGGAACGCGCTGAAGTCACTCTGCTTGAGAAAAAGTCAAGTTGACAGGCAATGAGACCTAATTTCCATATTCACAATGCAATGGGGAAGACAATACTTTGTCAAAAACAGACCAGACGGGCGGTAATTGCGTAGTTCTGGAGTGCCAGGGGGTTGTGTGTGTCGTCCCCAAGTCACGCCGGCCAACGAAGGTGAGCGGCTAGTTCGCACTCCCACAACTCGAATTAGCGCGAGACGCTGACTCAAAAATCAAAACAATGTCTCTAAAAGCCCGCTAATGCATCGCTAATTGGAATAAACAGTGTAATAATTCGTTTATACGAAGCATTAGGGCGGATGACATTAAGCACAAATGTATCGTATTCGCAAGTCGCACAGCAGAGTTGAACCGACAAAGTCGTCAGCGACACGTGACCAGCTCTCTTCTCACCTTGCTCTTGCTATCTATCATAGTGCACGACTTTTCTGCTGCAGCATACACACGTAATAAATTATATATTTTCATGTCGAATCCGCATGCCGAGTCGGTGTCGTGTCTGTGCGTTTAGAACGGATTGCCTAGGGACATTTGCAAGCGCGCACTTTTCAGCCGACGGAATTATTGATTTTCCGTTTAACATTCCATTTTTCATTGCCACGGTCACTGAACGTAAATAACAAGATTAGGCCTACGTTTACATGCAATTTCAAAATATGGAGCTGGCAATCGATTACAGGCCCACCCAACCAACATAGCTCAATAGCTTTTCATTGATACCGGCTGTGAAAGACTGTCTGTTGGGAAATAGTCTTGATCTAGGAGATACTGAACTGAAAGATAAACATGAGAGTTCAAACGGTTCCCATTTCAACACCTTCTTCAACTCTTAGAGGTGTCTACCGTAGCGTTAGAAGTGCTTAGTTCAGCTCTGGGTGACTTTTTTGAATCATTGGGTTTCTTTAAGTTTTCAATCGAAAGATGTCCAAAATGCAAATTTACTCTAGCAGTTTAAAGGTACTCTAAAAGAAACGTTTGAAACTCTATGGTGCTACCTAAACATTTAAGACTAATAACTAAAGGCAAGAATATAAAATGTTTGGCTCTAAAATGTACGAAATATACGTAAACTAATAGATTAAGTAAATCAACTAAGCAATTGACTAAACACATTTAGTTTTAAATCCTTTAAATTCTTTTGAAAAAATTCACCTCTGTTAGAAAGTAGAATTTCTCTTTAAAAATTTAGCTTCAGAGCACTGAAAATCAAACGAAAAGGAACTCTTTAGAAGTGCCCCCTTATCTTTGAACCCAAAAAATAATCACAGATCCTTTTAAGAACTTGAGAAACAATTTTAACAAAAAACAAATATTACTAAGAAATTTTTAACGCAACCTTCACTTCAACAACACGCACAGTTGGTCTGATTAAAAACGTTTTCTTGTTATTTTTCCTCGCCGTTTATGTTATATTCACAGCGAAGTTTTCACTTTCACCCAAGCACGAACTTGATTATATTTCGGCTTGGCCATGAGTTGCGAAACAACAACAGCTAGACTAGCCTATCCGATGATGCAATCGAGGCTTGAGATCGGAAACGTTTTCATGAAAGTTGCAAGACTCGCAAGTCAAAGTGACTCAAGCTGGATTGTATTTAGTTGCGGGCAATTGAAATTAATCAATGCAGTCATGTGATCAAATTGCAATAAAATTCTGACAACTGCAGCAGATCGCGATACCAACTGATTGATGCTAACAGTAGCGCGGACGACGCAAATATACTAATTAATTATCGTGATGGACGTAATTTGATATCGGGAAGTGCAGGTCTAGGAGGTCCAAGTCACATGACAGACATGAAAAAAGACTTACTGAGGTAAGCAGTGGTGGAGAAGAACGAAGACGGAGGGTGTATTTTTTCAAACCATTTAGAATTTACAAGATTGAAATGTACCTAATTCTCACAAAAGAACATGTTCAAAGCTTAATTGGGGACGAACGCAATTGAGTATATTTTCAATTCGCTTCATTGCAAAAGTTGGGCCGAAGTGAAAATCTTTTGTCCTGTAGAAACTTAAGGGATCTCTAGCTACGTCCCTGGTGGTGGTACGGGTATACTGTACAACAATTTTTTGCTAGGTTTTACAAGTTCATCAACATATCAAATTTTCAGCTTAATCGGAGCAACAAAAATTTTCCCCCTTTGGTGGCCTCTCACCCCACCCCCTGGGGGTAATAGGGGCATACATGTGTTCTATGATTTGCTAGCTTTGACATGATGTATAACACATCCATAATTCAGCTTAAAATTCAGGGGGGAAACTCCCCTAATTACCCCCCAGGCAGTTTTCCGGATAAAACAAAACAATTCGTCCACCCTCCAGACCATACCTGACAACATGCAAAAACCGCAGGTCTCTAGCTATTGCGACTTTGCGACTCGGACGGACGGACAGACTGACAGACATATCGGACACATTAATGCATTTTTTTTCAAAATTGATGAAATTGCACTAAAAAACAACAAAAAAAAAGAAAACCCACTCAACCTCGTGACTGGTCCCTGATTTCAAGAAAACCGACATAATTGCATGAAACAATCGCATGCATTTCTAACCTTATTGTCTCGGACTGTTGAACTGGTGGACAAACGGACTAAGTTCTGGGCTTTTCACTGTACTGTTTTGGACAGAGTTAGAAAGGAAAAGATACTCACGCTACTGCCGGAAAACTCCACGTAGTTGAGACGCTTCTGGTCTGTGTTGGTGGCTGCCGCAATCTCCAACTTTTTGAGGTTGCTCTCCTTCGCTGGCAGCAAGGGCTGGTTTTGCTCCCCGTTTTTGTCCATTTTGTCACCAATGAACTTTTTATGAACACTTATCACCCAATTACTAGTTTAATATGCGGCTTATTACCGAAACTATCGGCTTGTTAACCTGAAAGGCGAAAAACGGTGACAACTTAATAACAACTTGCTTCGAACGCCAGCTCGCGTGCACCACTAACGACTTAATGGCCGCGAAATGTGCTTTAAAGTATCTTTCGGCGTCACCAAACATTGGGGTATTAAATTTAAGATAATTATACGTTTCAATTAGTGAAGGCGCTCGCTGGGAGGCGCCCGAACTGGCCTGAGCTGGAATCAATTTAGCAGAATGATTGACAATTTTCTCAATTTATAAACTTACTACGAGGGGAATAGCTTTTTGGGCAATTTATATCTCACTTAAATGAGTTGTTCATTAAAAAGTTCCAAATCGCGATCGCGCTTATTTGTTCGACATCTTGTTTGGCGTTTTTGTTTATATTGACACGCGTTTAGTTTATGTTTGCTCTGGATGTTATGCGAGGCAGGTCTTCTCTGTGTGATTCGTTTTTGAGCTGGCTTGTTCTTGAAAATAAGTATCGTGATTTCTGATACACGTGCGATTATTGAACGACATATATTTATTTACTTCCGGAAAATTCAAACTGAACAGGCTTTGGAACTGGACAGTGGTTTGGGAAGATGATTTTGATGAACTAAAGAACTGAAAATAGATTACTTTGGATTTTCAAAATTTTCACGGCACTTTGTCGAGTAAGGTTAACTAGATGATGATAATTGAACAGGGAGTCAAAGGTCACGAAGGTTCTATTGTGACCCACCTTGATAGAGTCAAGAGTTCCTCACTCCTCAGTTCCTCAGGGTTGACTAATTCTAGTTTAATTTTTAACGTAGAAGCTGAAATTTGCTTATTTATTTCAAATTGATTTTTCGTTCCAAAAAACTTATTTGTTTTTGGAAACCTTTAAAATGCAATCAGTGCCTCGGCTTCAAATTTTTTTTTCTTGAAAGCTGTCTTTCTACCTCGAAGTCTAAGTCAAAGAAATAATCGAATAAAATGGTTAGCAATTTTTTTAAGTGAAAAAAGTCTTTCAAAAGTTTTTGGGGATCCTTCGAGAGGTCCTGTTGTTCAGGTCCAAAATTTGAATCCAAAGACTCCGTTTAGTTTCATTAAAAATTTGAAGAGTTTTGCAACTTTTTGAAGACCTTATCGTTCGATGAACCGAGGTCATTTATCTACATTTTATCTACACACGATATCTAAGGGACCGCCCATATGTGGAGCTGAAAATAGCCTGGTCTCGAGAGTTTTGATAATTATTCATTAATTGCCCTCCAGTCCAGTTGAGCGTCTGGTGGAGGCCAACAAACAAGCCCTCGATTCGTGTCAGAACATTGAACCATCAATTAGGCTGTTTGCGCGGCAGCCAAGACTGCCTTTATCTCCAATCAAGTTCCCTCTAACGCCGCGTTCACGAGAACAGTCACACCGCCAGCCCAGAACTTGGCATATTTTTGTACGATTTATTGATGTTTGCCAAACAATTGTGTCCGACGAGCTCTATTTGAGATGCCTTCATTGATTCGCGCCACTGCGGTCATTCCAAAGAAGCATTAATTTTCATTGACGAGTTCGTGCCCAAGAAATGTTCTACAACCATTCAGACGAGCGTTTGTCGCTTAATTGGTAGTCAAAATTGTATCAATATTGATAAACACGCGGTTGCTGCGGCTTGACGGGCGACAAAAATTTGCAATCAAAGGCATCGCGCTGAAGGAGAGCGTTGACCTTTGCGCGCAATTTTGTTGTGCGGTGAATAGAAACTTGATCTCTCGTGGCATTGCTGTCACGTGTCTTGGCAATGGCCTTATTTTGCATGAGCCGCGAGATACCACCGAATGGACTGCACAATAATAGGTGCTAAAATTCATGTGCAAACATTTGCGTATGTTAGGTACCTATTTTCGAACCATCAAGATTAGCCACTTATCTGGAATGATCACACGCATTTTGGCAACAATCAACATCGCAACTAGCTCCCCTAATAATTTCTGTTTCTCCTTAACCCACTGCGGACGGGTACTTTTTCATATTTTTTTTATTGAACTTAGTGGTCATTGGCCCCTGTATACCTATCCTTACAGCTTTCTATTGTTTAGCTGAGTAGTTTTATTCAAATTAAAGTATCATTTTGTAACAGAACAAATTTTGGACTTGAATATTTTTAAATTCAATTCATCAAAAATTAAAATCAAAGCAACTTAGAAAACATCCTGAAAACTAACTAACTGGAAAAACCGGAAAAGTTTGGATTTCTTTTTTCAAAAAATAAATAAATGTGAGGTGCAAGATCCCAATCGAAACTCCCTTCAACATATACAAACATACACCAAATAAGATAAATAAAAATAAGTTTTTTTTTTGAAAAAAATACTTTGAAAATCAACAACTAGAGTATTTTCAACTTCAACATTTCAAAGCTTAAATTCCAGTAAAAGTCATTGCCGAAAATTAGTCCTTTAAGATTGACCAAAAAGTGTCCAAACGCTGGATTTCTTTTAGAATTTCGCCACCAAAACTGAGTGAGGCGTCACATATGAATAGGCACTTCCACGAAAAATCAAGTGGCGATGTTCCTATCCCACCCGCCTCACGCCTCGCCCCACCAAATGACTTATCTAACAAGTGTCCAATAATACGCGTCACACAATGAGTGCGGAGTAAAGTCTGGCGCTGATTAATAAGTCTCAATATTTTTTATCAGCACGCAGAACGCGTAGTTTCCTCCGTTTTTAGTCACTTTTTCTCGTGCTCACAGAAAATGAAACTCTGATTTAGCAATTCAGAGCGGCACACTCATCGTTACGCGGCACTGAAATCACGTGTCCTTTGCACTCGAGATATCGTTTCCACTATTTGGGAGCTCCGTGTTAAAAAGCGCTTATGTTGCGTTTCACTTCATCGCGTTTAATCAAGTAAATGGAACGTACTTTTGTTTACTTGATAAATTTTTAATAATGATATCCATACGTCAAGTACTTAGTAACATTTTTGACGTCTCTAAAGCGCAAACTGGAAAGGACTCACTCTCTTATCGGCCTTGTCTGTTTGTCCTTAAACTAAATACTTCTAATTTGCTCTAATTTCACTTCAGTTGGGAAAATTAAAATTTCACATGAGGGCGCTGGGCTTTGCACTGATAAACTCCTATTTAATGAATGCCCGTGACTGTGAAAGAAATGCGGTGTAAAAAAGTTCCCGTCATGACTTAACGTAAGTTCAATACGTGCATGCTCAAGGTGAGAAACAGGCCTCAGCATACATTTATCATGTACATATTATGCTCCTATGCTGTAACACTAACACACATCAAGCGACTCGCTGATGGCAAGGTTTGGTGGGATTCTTGAGGAAACTCCAGACTAACCTACTAATCCGATTTCTTGATATTGCGATTATCGTTTTATCTGCAAAACAATTCGCGTGTACCAAAGTATCTCTTCAGTTGTATTTTCACTGTCAAGTTTAGAAGTTCACTTGCACATCGCATGTGTAGGTCTGTGTGGTAAAAATGTTCGCGGCGATCGCTTGAACATACACGTAACATATGCCGGCTCGGCGGTCTCGACTCAACTAAATCAAAAAGAGTAATTGAACGATATAAAACCAAACCAAACGTTATAAGTCGGAAAAATAGCTCCATTCATGCAGTACGGGCGAAACGAGAGGGAATGAAAATATGTGTGTGGCAATGTGGAATGGTTCTGTAGATACACACATGAGTATCACGTGCATGTCAGGGGTGGATGAGATTGTTTGGTCATGAAACATAAAAAAGTTTCTAAAAAACTAAATTATTTTTGAAAACTTATGTTTGCATTAATTTTTTTAAAGTTTCCATCGTTTTCTTGTAGTTTCAATAGTTTTTAAATCTTTCAAATAAGTGTTTTTGATTTAAATTTAAAGCCTTCATAAAAATGTGACTCAATTTTAAGTCCATTCAACATAAGTTATAACCTTTCAATATGATTGATGAAATAAAAATTTGAAGATGTTAATTTTCAGTTAAGTTTTGACATTTTCTTTCTCTTACAATATTTTAAAAGATGTTTAATATTAAGGATTTTTATCTTCAGAAGAATTTTTTCCCCTTAAAAAATCTATTTAAATTAGGATCGAATTTTTAAAGTCAAGTTAAGATAAAATTACATTCATAACTTTGAGATTGATTAAAATCCTCCACTAGAGTACCGCACCTGGCTTCAGGAGGTCTTCAACTCTCTAGACTCATAGACAAGCTCCATTATTTGAGCTGTACGTGTCTGATATGCTGCACTGACATGCGACTTCCATTCACAGTCCACACAGAAGACGGCCAAATGGAGACATTGAGGAAGACTTGTGTACCAGCGCATGTTCTATTTGAAATTCTAATGAGCCTCAGAGGCTTCTGGAAATTGCAAAGCGAGCAGTTTGTTTCACGACTTTGTTGCACACCTATCACTCAACTGCACAATGCACATTACGCAAACCGAGGCAGCAAAGATTGCGAAAATGCATTTCTTGCATTTATCTCAACAGCTTGTTTGAAAAATGTCGAACCGGTAAAACGGTAAACGGTTTAAATAAAGCGGCTTGTGAGCTATCACAAACTTCCTCTGTGTCCGTCTTTTCTATAGGGTGTGAAGTCACTTTGTTGTCTTCATCATGAAACGAGAATTTATGCGGAACGCAAGTGGTTTCTTTTTCGCGTTCCCGCATTTGCCTATCGCACATTGAAAGTAAGAGACAAAAACTCCAAATTAAAGGTTCATTTTGAGCGAGAAACTAAAGATTGTTGCATCAATTACCTGCAGAAGAGCAGCTCATTCACAAACTAGTGTACTTTTCGTAAATCGTATGTCCAATATCCAAAATTTAAACACATTTGGTAAGTCGCATCGACGGAAGAGGAGGAAATTAAAAATGGTGGACGGGTGCACAATTGTTGCTTACTCAGCAGACGTGAGAATGCACATTTGGACAATAAATGGGGGCAGTTTCCGCCCGCAAACCCGGAAAAGTCGGGTTCTGTTGGCGGAAAAGTGGATTTACGCAGCTTTTGCGAGTCTCAAGGATGCTCGGGCGCCAGCCTGGTCTCACGGGGTCTTGCACGAAAAAAAGGATTGGCTTCAATTTGGAGATGAGAGCAAGTTTCGTGACGTGACGCTTGCGAATTTCTCTTTTCGATGATCATCATCTCGACATGCGAGAGGTGGGGCAAAGAGTGAAAGAAATGCGAATGTACACAGACACACGTGAGGTAGTAATGTACACGCATATAAATATGGCATTGATTTTGTGATCAATGATGTCATCATTTTGTGCAACACTTCCTGAGAACCTTCGCGAGATCTGAGCTGAGTCTGGGAGCGGGAAAAACAAATCAATATAATTTAATCTCGAGAAATTTTTTAAAAGTTGTATGAAACAAGTTTTACAAACTTCCACATTTTAATTTCGTTGATGACCTTAGAAGAATTATTTGTATATTGTTCAAAAACTCGTTAAATTTCTTTCAAGCTCTCGTTATCAGGTATCAGAGAATCTTCAATTTCTCAATATCCAAATTATTAAATTTTCATAGACAGTGTTAAAGGCTATTATTTTTTTCATGGCCATGATTTTGGAAGAAAAGATGAATGACAAATATCTATAAAGTTTAGCTGAAATGAGTTAAAGCAACAATTGGCTGTTTAATTCCACTCTATCTCCCACTAACCTTGCTCTCGTTTTGCAGATCCCTTTGCGGACGCAATCGAAGGCGCAGCTGACGATGTGCAAGACGGACTTGTTCATATAAGAATTCAACAGAGGAATGGTCGCAAAACACTAACCACTGTGCAGGGCTTGTCGAAGGAGTACGATCTTAAGAAAATAGTTCGAGCATGTAAGAAGGAGTTCGCGTGCAATGGCACTGTAATTGAACATCCGGAGTACGGCGAAGTGTTGCAGTTGCAAGGAGATCAGCGCGAAAATATCTGCCAGTGGCTCACGAAGGCTGGTCTCGCCAAGTCCGACCAGCTCAAGGTCCATGGTTTCTAAGCGGCGCGCCATCACATAAACAGACTCGATAAAGCCCCGAATATAACGATTCAGCCCTTCAATTAGATTTCTGTCTCACATTTCAGTTTTAGAGATGACCTTTCCCGTTGCTCCCTCGTAGCATCCACAGAATGTATCTAAACACAATTGACATATTTAGAAGGATAAAAAAAGCCAATAAAATGGATCAAGTAGCAAGATAACCCCGATGAACTTCCGCAAATACTCTTCTTTTTAGTGTCTTTTTTATACCCTTCAGTTTTAGACAAGTCTTAGGCCACTCTAAAATAGAATTCAAATTTACATGAACTGAATGATTGCAAAGAAAACGTTGTAAAGTTATCGAGCCCCCAAAATGTTGTTAATAGGAGGAAAAAGGGAAATTGGATGCATGAACTAATTGATAACTGAAAAATATGAATCGTTATGTCACTACATGTAATCTAATAAAAGATGGAAAGCAAGGAATATTTGGAGTTTTGTCTACGATTTGTCTTACTGATAATCTACTTTTGCCGTTTAGAGACTTCAAAACCTTAAACTTTATATTGACTTCAGTCACTGAACCTTGTAACACAAAATAAAAGGTCGATTGGACAATTGAGATGAGTTGACATGTTGGCAAATTGACAATTGTGCAAAATTTGATACCTTTTCTAATAAACAGCTGCATAAATATCTTCATAAAATGTAAAATCAGCTAATTTGCCAAGAGCTCAGAACCCACTTAAACTCAAAAATTTTCATAAGCCAAAAGTTTTTATGTTCGATGTTTGTCAAATTCGTTGATTTTTGGTTGACTTTGGTGGTTAATTCTTGTTGGACACTTGTATTTTTTTATATTCAGTTGACTTTACTTCGATTATGCTTAATTTTTCTAATTTCGAATTCTTTATTTTACGAAAATTTTATTCATTCTAAAAAAACATTTAAAATATTCTTAAATAGATGTTCCATAAGGTTTTGGAAGTGCCAAAATTTAATTTACTTCGATTCAAATAGCATTTTCTATGAATGAACCCACCCGTACGACTAATGCTCAGTCGATACACCCAAACACGATAGCTACACAATATACAGGCTTCTAGAAGTTGAACACTATTGTCGATAAAATAAATTCTGACGTGTCTCTGCGGCAATTTTCCTCAAAACATAAGAGAAACCGGAGCCCACTGCACTCGATCTAGTCACTCGCCAGTTGAAGAGCCTTCGAACAACCATGAAAGCCTTTTACACAGTATTAAACTTGCTCTGCCTCGCAGCATTCCTCAAAACTGTAGCCGGTTCCTGCAAGGGATGCGTCGAGCTGGACTCCCTGACTTTCGACAAAGTCCTCGCTAACTTCAAGTACAGCATCGTCAAGTTTGACGTGCCCTACCCCTATGGACCCAAGCACGAGGAGTTCGAGACCTTCGCGAAGGAGGTGGCGGACCAGCCGGAACTGGTTGTGGGAGCTTTGGGGATCAAGGACTACGGAGACAAGGACAACCAAGACTTGGCAGACCGATACAATGTGAAGGTCAACGAACTGCCGGTGATTCTTCTGTTCCGCCAGAACGACCTCAAGAACCCCGTCCGCTTTGCTGGTAAGATCAATTAGCATGTATTGATTCAATGTGTGATACGAACCCATGGTGTACGAAAGTGGACTTGCTCATAGTCGGGAAAATAATATCAACCTACGAGACTTTTGACTGTTGGAAATAAAAATGGCCTATTTTGCAGATGAGGAATTTACCGCCGTTTCGTACAGTCGATTCGTCCGACAGCACACCGAATTGTACTTGGGCCTGCCAGGATGCATCAAGCCGCTGGATGAGCTCGCTAGCAAGTTCGTTCTTGAAAGTGGAGATGCCCAGAAGCAGACCTTGCAGTCGGCAGAGAAGCTCAGCTCGTCGTATGAGGGCAAGAAGGAGGCTGAGATGGCGAAAGTCTACGTGGCCTACATGAACCGAATTACTGAGCGAGGACTGAGCTTCGTGGAAGCCGAGAGGCAGCGTTTGAAGAAGATTCTGGGAGGCAAAATCAGCGAAGCCAAGAAGGACGATCTCAAGCGCAGACTCAACATTTTGGAGTCTTTCAAGGTAGAGGGGGGACCTGGCAAGGTAGAGTTGTAGGCTTAAGGGAGGTAGGGCACAGGCTTGTTGGGCAAATGCACATGCCGTACTGAGTTACTGACACAATAAAAAAGCGTGATTTCAATTGAATAAATATAAGAATATTAAAAATCTATGTTCTTTCCTTTCATAGTAAAAGGGCGTCCAGTTCGTCCATTAGACCTTGACCTACTATTGAGAATTGGGCTTGGTGATCTGTCAATAGGAGTTTTGGAATCTTTCTCTTGCTCCCAGACGAGATGTTTGCTCCTGCAGTATCCCTTCCAAAAATCAAAAGCACCTTCCAGATTTTAAATATTTTATTCAAATGTCGGACATGGACAACGTTTTACTCAGTAACTTTCGATATTTGAACCCCATTCCCGTCAATCTTCAAGGCCAGCTCGTCCAGCTCGGCGACCTCTAAGCTGACCTCTCCTATTTTCGTCAGGTCGTCGTCCCCGTCACTCCTCTCGAAGATGTCGAACACCACAGATCCCGTCTTCTCCAGGCTGAAGGACTTCTCCAGAGGCGTCAACGCACCGCTTTTGACCTCTACGACCTCCTCGGCCTCAACCTTCACCACGATATCGCACACGAGACTCTCAACCTCTACATCTAGGTGCTCGTACTGAGGGTCCCAGTTCTTGGACAGGAGAGAGGCCTGCTTCGTGCACCCAACTGCCAGCACCTCCTCGGGGTTCAGGGAGTTGAGGAGGGTAGCGTTGGGAAACATCCCGGCAATCGTGGACTGGAACTTCGGGATTCGCATGCCGCCGCCACACAGAATGATCTTGTCAAAGTGGGAAATATTTGCCTCGCTCTGGACCTTCTTGATGGGTTCCGTCACTTCGGACAGGTATGGGGCAATCAGGTTCTCGAAACGGGCGCGCGAGAGGTTGTGACTGAAGTCCACTCCGTCCATAAGCGATTCGATGAAGACGTGGGCGCTGTTCATTGAGGAGAGGATGTGCTTGGCTGTCTGGGCAGGGGCGTACAGCTTGGAAATCGTGCGTCTACTCTCGTTCGGGTCCAGCTTGTACTTCTGGTAGAACTCTTTGGCAATGTAGTCCACTAGCAGCTTGTCCAGACTGTTGCAGCCTGCGTTCTCGTGGTAGTTGGCCACGACCTCGTACAGCCCGTCCTCGACCCGCAACACCGTAACATCCTTCGAAGTGGCCCCCAGTCTGTAGATGAGGACATTCTCGGGCGTTTCTCCTTTCACGTTGTAGGCCAGGGCAGCAGCTGCCGGGTCGGAGATGATCTGAAGAACCTGGAATCCGCTCTTTTCGGCGATTTTTGCGAGCTTCTGACGGCCCTTCTGAGAAAAGTTGAGGGGAACTGACAGAACTACCGGGTGGTCGACGGACTTGAAGGCGTGATTGGCAATAGCTGGAAGAAATAATGTCAAATAGATGTCTCAAGAAGATGGTCCAATTTGTTTGTATTGAAAATGTTTATTCCTGAGAGGAATAATATACTAAAATTAGAAAGGAACCCGAAAAACAAGGCTGACCTTGTAAGTCAATGTCCTTCTTATTTTATTCTACCGAAACATTAAGGGACGTTCCTTGCATCTGCTTAGGACCAATAATGAACCAGTGACAGCGCTGGAGCTTGAAATTTGAGCGGAGCTATTTTAGGGGTTGAGTTCATTTTTCTTGTAATTGGGACGGCTCTAAGACCGAGGTGCCTCATCGCTTACTGGGACGTTCTTTTAAATTGGACCATAACATTCTAGTTTATAAATTGTGCTCACAGTTAACGTTTCCAAGGATCTCCAGCAGAACAGTCTCCACGCTGACGTCTCTCTCGACATCGTCCCTTTGAAGTTTGAAGGAAAAGCCATCAGTCGTCGTTGTAACGCTAGAGCCCGTAATTTTCCTGATCTCCTCGAGGTTTTCGTCAGAGCTCTGGTTCAACAGCCAGGTGCAGTTTATGACGCAGGCCCCGGAGTTCCTGGCGATCTGCTGCTTAGCCGCCAACCCAACGACTGTCGTTCCGTCGTCCTGTAGCGCGAAGATTGCAGGGGTGACGAAATCCCCTTGTTCATTGGCCAGGACTTCTGTTTTCCCGTCCTGCAAAACATGTGAATTGACTTGTTGCTTTTTCGGCGAGCTAATCCAAGTTCTGAGGCTCACCTTTGATATTGCTATTGACGCAAACGAGTTTCCGAGGTGTAATCCGAAGCAGCAGGAGGAAGTCATGGTTAAATGTGCCCGGTGAGCGCGGTTATTTAATTTTATTTGTAGTATTTTTTCGGAATTTAACACGCGAGTTGACACTCGCTCGAGTCCTCTCTCGATTTTTATAACTCTCTCATCACAAACGTCAAATTCTATATCCAACTGAACTTTTGAAAAATTCCCTTGTTTGGGTCTGACGTTAGCCGGAACGAGACCGGAACGAAACGAGGCAGGAGAAGAAAATTCTTCAACTTTTCAACAAACACAGTTCACGAAAATACCAATATTTCACATAAATTTATAGAGTATTATTAGTTTGGTTACTTTTACAAGCTTCCTAGGCAATCAGATCAAACAACAAAAAGACTGTAAGCCACGATGTTTTGGACTGAAACGACAAACTCAGAGAATATCGTAAAACTGCTCAACAAAGAGGTATGTTCTAATTATTTTTAGCGAAAGATTCCATCTTGGCTTACGTCCACTCGTTTCCGTGATTTCAGACGGTAGATTTGAGAGAGCTGCTCGAGGATCAGGATATTCTGCAAGAATGCAAAATCCAAAACGCGAAACTGTTGAAATAGTGAGTGTCACCGAAAAAGGGCGATTTAGAAGCCTCCAATGTGTCATTTTGCTCGTTTCAGCTTGACTGGTGCCGAGATTATTGATGAGCTAATCGCCCTTATCACCACTGAACCACCTCAAGATGTAGACGAGAAAACTCGTTTCTTGCATTCCAATATGGCATGTGAAATACTTACATGGTAAATAGCAGTCGCGATCGCCGCATTTAGCACGCAATTCACTAATTTTTGTCTGTTTCTCTTGCATCGTGTTTTCCCGGCACGCATGGCCAAGTGACCCAGAGTGAATCGCGCCTGGAGAACTCTCCGGGGTCCGCAAGTTTTCATGCTTCTTATCTTCTTTTCTCTCCCCACAGCGAAGTACCGTCCATTAAACAACGGTTGGTTGAAGACCAGAACGCCCTCAACAAATTGTACGCTTTTTTGGAGCAAGATGGTCCCCTTAACCCCTTACTTACGTCCTTCTTTGGCAAGACTTTTGTCTCTCTCATATTGAAACGAATGGAACAGGATTGGTTTTCATATCAATCAGTGTGCCTACAGGTGTTAGAATTTATAAAGTCAAAAGACGGTTTCCTCAAATCAATACTGAAACACTTTAACGTAGCCGCAATGATGGACCTTTTGATTTGCTTCACCACCAATATCGAAGACAAGCAGCTGCAGCACTCCTTTCTTGAAGTAAGTATTTCCCTGCCCCAAAAAAATTGAGCTGACGAGTGTCCTTACAGTGGCTCAACGAGCAAGGGCTGGTCGAGAAGTGCTTGGAAATCTTGAGTCTACCAGATGGATCGGATAAACACAACAACGTTGCACAATTTTTGATGGACTACATAAACTCAGCTAGGTGTACTCGCCAAACTGAGAGACAAGTAAAGGGTGAGTTGGGTTGAAAAACGAGAGCCAAAGTAACGCTTTCCTGTTCCAGTGAGCCCCATTCTGCTGAACCTGGAGAGCGAGAGCACTATCGAGAAGATACTAGAGATAGTATTCAACAAGGAGTCGAGTGAAAGCAGCGTTCTTTTTAGCATAAAGATTTTACTTTGCCTTCTTGAGAACAACATCATGTAAGTCCAGCCTTCTTCGTCTGTGATTTTGACTAAAACGTCCGTTTCCAGACAACAACCAGTATCAGATACTGAATTACAGTTGATAATAGACGACGAGAAATCATTTCACGATGGCTTGGTTCAGAGAATTATCAGTGCAATCATCCCAAAGCTCCAGGACTTCAACGACTTGTTGGAGAAAGCCCCCGAGGTGAGTCAAAATGACTTTGAATGAATCTAAATTTTATTTTGAGGATTTTGAATCTATTTGAACAATGAATGGCCTGAAGTTTAAAGACTGAACAGTTTAAAGAAAACTTTTCAACATTTTTTTAACATTTTTCTTAAATCTTACGTTGCACTATAAAAGAAAAATAGAGTCCTAAAATGAAAAGGGTTTCTTTTTTTGTTTTATTTTTTTTAAAAATTACTACAATGAGTCTAAAAAGATCTCTCGAAAGCATTGAAATTTTAGGCCTGAATAAAGCCCGTTAGATTTTGTGCCCATCTTTTTGAATATAAATTTATGTAAAAAGCCCGATAACATTTTTGAACTACTGTGTAAAAACTTGAAATTCCTGAATGTGAAGCGGCATCATTCTAACAAAAGTACGTATCGTTCCAGAGAGAAGAAGTATTAACAACTGCAGGGCTGTTGAGGCCTCCATTTGGCAATGTCCGGCTTCAAGTTTGCTCACTGATTGCAGTATTGCTCGGGACGAAAACCGAAAGCTTCGAGGAGGCATTTCGGGCGACACCAATTTTGAACACGATGCTCAAGCTCTTTAAGCAATACTGCTGGAATAACTTTTTGCATAAGCAAGTGAAGTCATGTATCCAAGTGGCTCTTCCACCATTCGATCAAGTGCCTAGTGAATTGCAGTTACTGGTATCCGAGTTGCAGAAATACGTAATAGTTGATTGTCAATTGGTACCTAAATTGCTCGATTTATGGTTGTACAACGAGGAAAAACAGTAAGAGAAGATGAATTCGCAAGAGGGAGTCTCAAGTGTTTTCTCTCATTGCAGAAGTGCTGGTCAACGTCTTGGTTATATGGGTTACTTAATTGAGATATTCGATAATTTGGTTTCAAACGTTACGAAGTCCGAAGACTTATGTGCCTTAGTTCGATCCACGTTAGACGACGAACTGCTGAAAAAATGGGACGAAATCACAGCACCTGAGGACGGAGTGCTCGTCAACATACTTAAGACCCAAAAGAAGTTTTTGGTAAGCTGAATTGTAACTATTGGACCAACCCTTTGACTTTTGTTCTTCCACAGGCAAACGTCGATCCCAGTGAGAACGACAAAATCGATAGCTTGGCAGACAACACGGTCCAGCACCACCTTTCTATGGATGATCTGCCCGAAGGATTTTACAGTGACGTGTAAGTTCAATAGTACCTCGCTTTCGAGATTGTTTTTGATTCAAGGTTTTTGCAGAAACTCTGGTGATTCAAATAACGTGGACTTTAGTAACTTTAGTGCGGATTTCGGCAACTTTATGAGTAGTGATATTCAGTTTGACATGCAGGAAAAACTCTTTGATGAAGTAAGTTTAACTTTTCTCCCTAAGAAGTTGGGATTTCTTAATTTTTTTTTTAAATTTTTCAACTAAGTCAGAAATTCAAAATAAAAAATGTATTTTTATCGCAGGTCTGCAATAAAAACAGCAGTTCATACGGGATAGGCAAGGACTTCGCCGATGACGACAGTATGTGGAATCACGGTAAATCATGAAGGACCCAAAAGGCGCAAAATTCAAGATTCTTTTTAGGCTTGCGAGTAGACGAAGAGAATGAGCAACCCGACTCGGACGAGGAGAGCGGTGACATTGACGAACCCTTTGACCACAGCGAGAACTCGATTAAGAGCGTGGCTTCGCAGTTGTTGTGGTCCAACACCAACAATACCGGAACGGAGGACCCGTGGGGCAGTATGGGCGGCTCAAAGGCCGACAAAGCCATCCCTAGCAACACTGGATGGGCGACTTTCAGCTTTGGCAACGACGCGGGAGAAGACAACTTTGCTGACTTCGACACGCACTTTTCAGACTTCTCGGCCGCCGCCACAACGATCATATCCTGTGAGCAAAGGGCCGCCAAGGCCGGAGATAACGATGCCAAAAACGATGAACAAGAAGTTCCTGAAGCCACTCTGGACGACTCCAACGATGAAATTACAACATAGTAAGGCTAATTTGCTTTTCAGGGTTCGTTTTTGTAATATATATTTCTATTTTAGTCCCATTGATGATCTGCAACCAAAACTTGTGCCATCTGAAGACGTGAATTGTTTTCAATATGAGGGGAACTCAGTCGAAATCAATGGATCTCACCTAGAAAGCGATGTGAATGCAGAGAAAACTGAGGGAACTGAAAAACCGTGAGTAGTTCAGAGCTCCTTGGGGACTTGAAATATCCCTTTAGTGCTGAAAGCAGGCAAGAGCTTCTCGAGGACTCGTCTGACCTTGGGGTTCTTAAAAAGCTGTCTCTTGAACTCGATAGCTGGCTCGTGCGTTCCCATAATGAGCGCAATGTCCGCCTTTCCCTCGTGAATCATGAAGGGCATGAACATGACGGAGGCAGTAAAAGCTAAAATAATGATAAGTGTTGAAAAATTCCTGATAAATGGCGGCATGACTTACCATGAAAGAACTTTCTATCCCACGCTTGCTTGATCTGCTCGATTCCCGGAGCTTCCTCGTGCAAACTCTCTAGAGCCTCCTTAAGCTTGGCGTGGTAGTACTTCAAGAACTCCATTTGTTTCTCTTCTTCCACGCGATCTTTTTCTTCTACGGAAGTGAACCAGAAGTAGAGCAGGTCGACAACGGGAGACGCGAGACTTGACATTTGATAGTCGATCTGTGGATAGAAACCCTAAAATATTCGCTTTCTTGTTACTAAAATAGGCCTTACCAGGACGGAATCGAGAACGGCTCCGTCTTCTCCGTACTGAAACATGATATTCGAGGTCCACAGATCACCGTGCAAGAAGACCCTAAACTCGGTCTCAAGATTGTCGAAGACGCTGCTCCCCATTTCGATCAGGAAGGGTTCCAAGTTGCGCAGATACTCGACTACATCAGAAAACTCCTGGGACTGCCAAGAGCTTATTTCCTCGATTAAGATTCCCAGGGTAGCTTGGTAGTACTCGTGCAGGAGCTTGATCTTCCTGTTGAAAAGGCCATCGGTGAAGAGGTCGAAGATCCCAGGTTTTATCTTGCTTAGGTGGACTGAACCTGCGTGGAGTTTTGCGAGCTTATCGATCACCAGCTTCCAGTGACTCTCATCCAGACCCCCAACTCGGTCAGCCGTTTTAAAAGACAGCTCTGTGAGATCTTCCAAGACAATGGCCTGGTGAGATCGATCTACAGCGAAGATTCTAGGTGCAATTTTGGCTCCTATGAAAAGGCTAGCATAGACCGGAAGAACGACCTCGTAGATGAACATTTCCTTGTTGTGAACGTTGAACTCGCCCTCCAAGACTTCTTTAGCCTCCTCCTGCTCCGTGATAGTTTTGACGATGAATCCAAAATTGCCTCCCGAGGTGGTGGATCCTCCCAGATCCCAGATGACGCTGGCGTAGTTGGCTCCATCTCCGCCTGCTGGCGTCACTTTTACCTCGACCACTTTCTCGCCAAGAAGATGCTCAGCGTATTCTTGCGTTAGCCAAGCTGGACTCGGCATGTTGACTCAAAGTTTTCTCGTTAACTAGATTTACTTACGTTCATAAAAAATCAAAGACTGGTGTACTAGCTGAAACTCACCCAGGAATGATGTGTCAATATACCTTTATTTCTACTGATGGGCATTGCTCTACAAGATCTAATATTTCCTAAGGTCCCAGTTTTAGCTGGAAAGTTATTGAAGTTTTGTATATTCTGGAAATAGACCCCTAGGCCTCAGAAACTCAAAACCCATTCAAATATCTTCAACGAATCTGAGGCCCGAACTTTTTCATATGCTCGAATCCCCCAAAAATAGCAAAATCTGGAGCTCCTGTAATATGAAACCTCTCTCACTGTGCTTTGGAAATTTGAAAAGGGAGCTTGATGTAGTAATTTTTGCTAAGAAGAGCTTATTGTCTCTTCTTTTAATTTGTCTGCAGGGTTCAAGCAATAAGTCATTGTAAAAAAGTCGAAAACTATTCCATCATTTCTGTCAGCTACCCAACTCGCTAATTATTGAAAAGACCTGCATCGACCACCAATTTGCGCTAATGAACTTAAGATATTGACAAATGCGGTTGCATAATGCCTGTGCTCATATTTCCAATAATAATGCGGTCTGTTCGATTTCAGTGCATCGGAGCCAGTGAGTGATTTGTCACTTAAGTCTTCTGTTTTAACCCTTGCAACCACCACAACTACGACAGCAGCAGAAACAACACCCGAAACCACGACAACAACGAAGGAACAGCCAGATACGGTGTCATCTCCTATGGATGGCAGCAAGCAAGTAAGCTCAGAAAATCAGCCAACGGTGCCGTTAGTGGAAAATGGTTCACTTTAAATACAATTAAAATAAATGTAGTAATTTTAGTCCAACTTGTTTTACTTTCCTGTTGACCCTCAAGCGAACGAAACTTGTGAAAGCGGCATTCCGAGTACATAAGCTAATGTAAGAAAATTATGAGAGCAGGACTCGGAATGCCAGCTTGTCGTCGAGCGAGATTGGGTCAGAAAGCGCTACTTAGGAAGCAAGGAAGGGTTTAGTTTATTGTTTGAGTTTAGAAAAACCCTATAATGACAAGTCAACTCTACACCGCAACTCTATTGAGAGTCGAACATTATGTAACTTTGTAACAATTTAGAGATACTCGGAGGCTGTTCACATTGATACCACCACAAACACTACAAAGGACAATGTCAAAAAGAAGCTAACTTACTTTTGTATCATCATATCAAGTAAAGAAACACAGAAAGATAAATAGACAAGAGACGAACATCATGTAGTAAAATTGAAGTAATCTAGTAGGAAATTTGTAGACATTTGTATAAATTTAGCTTGTTACACAAAGTATATATTTGACACACAGCTATACCAGAGTCTAGGAAAATAGAAAAGGTGCTAAAGAAAGCTTTCAAACCGCGCAGTGTATTTTGTTGGTTAAGAAAATAGTGAAAGTAGCTAAATGGGGAGCTTATAGGACTAGTTTTTCCGAAATTGAGTTTCCCGTCAGAACTTAACTCTCTTACTGACAAGCTTTTTTTACAACCGCGTCAAATTTTAGTCACAAAAAAATTTTCCAAATCTTAGTTTCTTTAGTCAAATTTCAAAAATTATGCTATGATTTGTTCAAGTACCTCTTCTTACTTTTTTTGAGTTTACTTTTTCTTGCACTTGCCTCAAAGTTCTTACAATATTTTCAGTCGCTTGTCAGTTAGAGCTACTTTAAGTGAATGTGAAAAATTTCCCTTGGGCGACTCTCAGGACGATTCTAGGAAGCGCCAAAAGATCTCTTCAGTTCCGCAAGAGACAAAAAAGTGTTGCAAGCCCTCCCTCACTCTAACCACGTTAACATGTGACTGTGTTAATCATAAATGTCTTAACTAGTGCTACGTATATATCTAATTCGTAAAGTTTGTGTCTTTGTTCAGCTTTCTCCGAAGGGAACTTTCCAGAATAGCTAGTATTTATACCAAAAAAATGCAAAGGAAAACTTAAAAGTTTCTAGAAAATTGGCGATAAAGTGATCTCAGCACGGGTAGCCTCTTCTTTTGCTTGAAATGAGTCAGAGACGAAAGCACGCGACCTTCCTGTCAAAAGATGCTCAAAATACACTTTTTAAAATTACTCAAAATCGCCAAATATTGTTCCGAAAAATCAACTCGCAGTACATTTCTCCTTGAATCAATGTTTCTCGTATCTTGCCCAGCCTTAGCAAACGACGTCAGCAATATTTTAGGAAATTAAGGTACATACGCATAAATAATTAAGGAAGCAACTTTCTCAAGTGTTCAAATATTGCCGTAAAATATAATGTGTTACAGACTTTGTGAATGTATCAGAGATAAAGAAATTTCGAGCTCGCAGGGGTTCTCTATGGCCAACTAAACATACATACTTCGTAGGTATTGTGTCTTTCACTGGGATAAAAGACCTTGTTTTAAATAGGAATCCAACCTCATATCTCGCGTGACCCCTGATTTCCCGCCTCTGGCCTTCACGGTCGGAGGCTCCGTCTTAGTTTGACTTAGCATCGAGTGGGAGCTCGGTAACAAGTAGAGAGAATTTTTGCCTCAACCTTGGCTGTTAAAGTAATCAAATGTATCAATATCACGAGGAAAATTGTTATAATTTGTGTAAAATACAGCAGTTGTAGGATCCACGCATAAATTTATTAAAAGAGAATCAAGGAAGATTTCTAATAGGTGTCTAAATAAATTGTAGGATCGTACTGTATGATAACTGATAAGGAAGTCTTAAGTCTAAAGTTAAAACTTACCAAAAGCACACGAGAGGTGATATTCAGTAATTACGTTTTACACGAGTCAAAAAGGCACTTGATTTGAAGTCCCGAAACATCACAAAACTGCTTCTTTTGAACCACCTACGAGACTGTTTTTGCATGGCTTTGGTTGAATCTGGAAGCTTTTTCACATTATAATAGTCCAAGTTACTTTAAACTATGTATATGTAACCAATACGAGCTTTAAAAGATTTAAGGATCCAAAGTAAAGCCTGCAGGTTGGATTGAATCTTGACATAAACTAAAGGCAGCCTTTTGGAAGAGGAAAAGAATGCAGCATTGAGTGAAAGAAATTTGTTAAAAGCCAGCTAAGGACTGTAGCATGTAAAGATCGAATCATTATATACCTCCTGATAAATGGTAAAATAAAATAATAAAATCAACGTCGCCGTTGTTTTGAGCTAAGAGAAGACAAAGTGAACCAGGTAAGAACTCCAGGGCCAACACTGCTGAAAAAGGGAAAAATCCAAGGTCAAACAACCTAAATAACTTACATATTTCTTCACTCACCTTTTCTTACCTTGATTTTTGAATGAAGTCTTATATTTATCACACTAACAAAACGAGCAATTAAAACAATTTCTGATAGATTTAAGTTTTAATTGATGTGTAGTAATAATAAAGTACATTGGTACACGTTTATAATTGAACTTTATGCATGCAATTTCCGTTTTGTCACTATCTTGCAATATCTTGCATGATTCCGTCTGTTGATAGTAGCTTAAAACATATAAGTTAATAATTACAATAATTAACTTTATTTTCTATTAATTTGTGTATGCGTGTGTCTGTCTGTATGGGACTCGTTTCGGAGAGAAATTCCGCGCAGGTGAGCTGTTTGCTGTCTTTCAGTGGTTCAGATTGCTCCTGTTTCAATTTCAAAAGAATGCATATTTTCATAAACACTACAATTTTTCTCCTTGCCTCATCAATATGTACTACATCCTACAACTATAGATACTAAAAACGCCTCGTATATGATTTTGTGCACGTTCTTCTTTCACGAATATGGACAATATGGTAGATGGTTGGTTGATAGCACTCAGAATGCCTCTTGTGTGCACTAAATGTAACTTTAATAATAAAATTTGGAATCTGGCTTTAAGTTCTGTTGAAATCTATTGAGCTATATGGACAAATTAGACTATTTATTAGCTATTTTTTATTTGCTTGCTGGGGTTTAGAGACGAACATGCTGATCTGGCGATGCACAAATGACACTAATTATGGTATGTATGCATATGAGAAAGGTAGCCAAGAGGAATTACGAAAACGGGACTTCTGGGGAAGAGTGGGGGTTCTCTTTTGTTGCTGTAATTGGTTCTTGTCTGGAAAATTTGAATATTTTATTCACAGTGAAATATAAAAATTTGAACTAGACATAGACTTCGACTTCGAGGCTCCCTATGAATTTCTTTTTCTGCATGTGAACAAACTTTGAGACGTTTCTAAGTTGGAAATTTGTTTAAAATATTTTTTTATAATGTGAAACTTCACCCAACTTTTCCCAAGGTCTCATTTTCGCTATCCACTTATCAGCATTTCTCTGTGGTATGTATGTCGAAATCATTCCATCAGACACGGTCAAAGGCCAGCATAACTTGTGAGTAGAACACTATTAGGGTTTATATTTTATAAATGTTATAAGTTACCGTTAAATTATAGCCTTATCAATATAATACAACGTATGCAAAATCCAGAATCTTTGGTTTTGTATGTCTATCATTTCCTTGTGTATCATCTCTTACATTACAAATTTCGCTTGCTGCCTTGGTTGTCTTCCTTTTAAATTATATGTATGCATTTACTTTTAAGTCACACAACCTCGTTAAATTTTGTTTACTTTTTTGGTATTTTTCATCATTTTTGAACGAAAAAAGGAAGGTAAAATTTAGTGCAGTTTATGTACCTTTCGATAGTTTTTGGTCAGAAATTCCAAAACTCCCGAGATAAAAATAACAGCATCGTTCAATTTTGCTCACTTTTCGTGTTTGTGGTAAAAGGGTAGGTGGAAGGCACTTTACATAATTTTAGATTACTTTCTTTTGAACTCATTTCCGTCAGCCAAAAGATTTAAAAATTTGTGTCTCTTTTCTCCTTTAAATAACAAAGTTTCTTTAAAAGTTTACTTTCACTTTATATCAAGCCGAAATATTCATATTCGCCTAAAATTTCAATTTTCTCGTACTAAAATATAACTTTCCCAAAATCTTATGTACAATTTTGCTTTAGAATTTTTTCTTTTACTTTTTACTAAATTTTTATTTGCCTAAACTTTGTTCCAAAAGGTTGCTTCTTCTTTTACAATAACACGTTTAATTTCCGAAATTACTTTTGGCGCATAAACTGGCTAAATGATGCTTCGCTTCTAAAACAAATACCATGCAATTAACAAATAAAACGTTTCTTGTTAATATTTCTAAACACTTGAAATCTCCTCGTTTTGCCAAAGTTTAATAAAGGCCAAAATGTAGTGCAGTAGACACAGAGGTTGTGTTGTTACATGTCGACGTCAATTTAGAAGGCAGTTGTCTCACAAATTTTTCCTTTTTTCCTAAAATTTTGTACATTTGCTGGTCTCCTGGGACAAATGTTGCTGTTTCGTGGTTTTCTGCTTCGACTTTTGCGTTTCAAAGAATATTCAACAAAGCAGCCAGGGCGAATGAAATCAGAACTGAGCGGTTAATGTTTCCCGGACCACTTTGAGGGGGTAAGTCAGAGCCACTTGAATCGTTACAAAAATAATCTATTGATGAATATCACATGAAGTTACAAAGCTAAAGAAGGAAATTAAGTAAACTCAGCAAATCAACGACTTCGGGGTGGATCTCCACTCCGGGGCTCCATGGCGTTTTGGGGAACTCAATTTGGGGGGTAACTGCCCTACTCGCCCCGACACTCCGTGAGGGGCTCCACCTTGATGGTGGCCTCCTTGAAGACGCTCCTGGCGGGCGGCGAGGAGGACGCGGGCCGCGACGACTGATTATCACTTCCAAAGGACTTGGATGACTTGAAGCTCTCGCCGACGGCCAGATTGACGGCGGGCTCGAGCACCATGCTGACGGGGGAGCCCGCGGGGGACTCCTCGGGGCTCGGCATGCGGAGGTCGTGGGGCACCGGGGACGATATCCGCGTGATGCTGAGAGATCCGGTGGTAATTGGATGACTGTGTGATGATGCCGTTGTAACTGAAGTAGAGCTCGTTGATGAGGATGGATTGCTGTTGGTGGGTGCTGGAACGTGGATGCTGGACAAGAGGTTGTGACTGACGGCGGGAGACCCGAGTCTCGGGATGGGGATTCCGGAAGAGCCCCCGTTGTTGTTGAGGGAGGCCGGAGAGCCGAGCTTGGGAATGGGGATTCCGGTGGTCCCGGCGCCCCCAGCGGTGTGTGGATGGACGCTGAGGTGCCCCGGGAGATTGAAGTTGCTCATTAAGTCGGGCTGGTGCTGGGCGGCGGCGACCATATTGCACATTTGTTGACGAACGGCGGAGATGGCGGCGGAGACGGCGTCGGGGGACATTGACTCGCTCCCGCCCGGACCCGGGACCTGACCTAGGCCGTTAGCGTTTGCTGGGTAGCCGAGAGGTCCATCTTGAAAGGGAAATGGCTGGTAAGGAGAAGACGATAAGTTCGGGCGCTTCGGGTCTGCGGGTCTACTTACCGAGTGCCGGCCGTACATGTGGATCTGGTCGTCCTTGAGGTCCTTGGCATCCCGAAACACCACGCTCTTGATCACGCCCTTTATGTGCTCGTCCGGCCAGATTCCCAACAGGATCCGCTGCGGTCTACCCCGTCCCTTCGGTCTCAAATCCGTGCCGCCATCTATCGAGGGGCCCAACATGTTGTGCACCCTGTTGGCGTACAGCACGAACGTCGGGTACGGAATGTCGAACTTGCGAGCCGCCTGGGACAGCGACAAGCCCTCCTTTAATACGCTGAAAATCGCCTCTGCCATCGTCTCGGGCCGCCACGACTTCAAGGGGCCTCGTTCGCGGAACCGCAAGTGGTGGATCAAGTTCTGGCTGTTCCAGCACTTCTGCCACATCGACTGCAACTGGTACTGGTAACTGTCCGCTGCAAAGAGAGGAGAGAGAGGCGTTTAAAATGAGGAGCGTGACGTGTCAACGCAATTTTTCCACCACCAAGTACGATATTTAGCGCGGATTTAATACTTTATTACCGGTAATACCGCATAAGCTGGTGTAAGCCAATAATTTACATTCGCGCTATCAGCTGTTGAGCGAACCAGAATTGATTCGCGAGTAGCCAGGTAATCCCTTTGTGGCATCCCATACGTCGGTAAGTGGAAATTATCACCGCTCATCGATTATATCACAGGCTGTTCAGAGATGAGTGACTTTTGAATTTTTTCCTCTCCAAGTCCATTCGATTTATATAGACTTTGATTAAAGTGATTTTTTAAAAATTTAGACCAAAAATTTCTCTGATTGAAATTTAAGTGATTTCTTGGCAAAAATAGAATTTAATTGGCAAGTTGATTTTTTTCAATCCAGAGTGAGGGCATTGCAAACACGTGTGACGTGATATTGTTAAATTTATTATTACTTCAATCCTGCACACTCGCGGTAGGTTCATCTGATTATAAATTTAAAAGTATCACGCTCAATATGCCAAATTAATTAGATTAAATATGAATGACGCTTTTTAAATCAATCTTCAGCGGCATGCAATTTTTTGCGATCGGCCGGTCGTTTGATTTTTGTTTTTGTTTTAATTTGGAATTCAATCACAAACAAAAAATAATGCTGTGTCACATTTTGTTTTCTGTTTACCAGACTTCACCGACCTCACGACTCTTAAATGCCTAACGGGGTAAACATCATTTTTTTCATATTTTCAAATGAATAGTGATTTTTATCTGCAAACAAGACAGGAAGCTTTCGGAAGCAGGACAAGCCGTTTTCAGGTGTCTCTCTGTCCGTCAAGGCATTGCCCACCAGACCCAAATGACTTTTTTCTCCTTGTTTTTCGCTATATGCCTCACAATTCACATGAATTGCACATAATGGACAGCTTTCCAATAATTACCGCAACTCAATTTGGACCATTTGCAACCTTTATTTTAATTGAGAGTGGAAGGACAGACTGTGACTGTTGATGTGTCGCTCTTTCCTGGATTTCTTTCTTCAGGACGATCATTTAAATTATGATTTTCAATATTGTGTGTAAAAATTAAACCCAAAGCAGCATGCAGTCGCCAGACCCTCCCGTTCCATGACACAGCGCGTCGCCAGAGAAGCAGAAAAAGAAGAAATGAAACAATATTAAATTACGAATAATTTTAATTAAAATTTTTTCTTTATTTTTTCCTTCACTTTTCGCTTTCTCCCTCACATCCTCGTGCCTCTCCCGCCTGCATGGGCCTCTTTATGTGTATTTGAATGAAGAAAAAAGTACTAATAAATTTATTGCGTAAAACAGAAGCAAAGTGGGATAGTCACCCTGCGAGAGAATTAATTGTATGGGAAGGAGCGCGGGGTGGGGACTCAACTCGGCCTCCACGACGAGACGCGGGTGCAGCTCTCTTACGTGTATGGGCCGTTGAAATATTGCGAATAGAGTTTCAAGTTTATAATAAAACTTTTTTGATTTAGAGAAATGCAATTAAACAAATGGAATGGGAAGTGGATGTTTGATTTGCTAAATTTTGTGTCGTCCGTCAGGAGTCACTGCCTCTAGGAAATTTTTTCGCTATAAGGATTGTTATGAAACTAACCTTGAGGGGGATCAATAGACCCGTGAATCATAAAAAAAATTTTCATTAACTTAAATGTAATCTCCTGGCTAAAACCTTAAACGTCCATTTTTAGCGTGACGAACGCACCAAATGTGCCCTTTGAGGTCTTCTTATTCTTTGGGGGCTTAACCTACAACAGCCAATTTGGACTTGAAGTGTCAGCTGTTTTAAGAGATAATACAATAACATCGGGTTGGGTTTTTCATTACTTATCTTCTTTGTGAAAATTGAGAAAAAGTTAGCGTTTCGCAGGTACATTTTTGTCACACCATCTTGACTTGAGTGCACTCAAAGTCAAATTCTATTTCTAATAGATAATACAGGAAAATAAAAAGTACCACGATAAAAAGCTGACTGGATTGCGGAGAAATATAGTATAGAAAGAGCGTACTCACGCACATTTTGGTTTTTATCAGTTTTTCAAATGTTTTTTTTCTGCTTAGCTGTTGAAAATATATGACCAAACGCTAGAAACCTCGGCTTATGGTAACAGTTTTAAAAGCTTCGGACTTAGGTTGTTTTGAAAAAAAAAACTTTTGGCCTCCTCAGTTTACAAATTTCAAATTTGTGGGTTCCAGCGAGAATGGACGTTAATGTTTCCATACCAAAAATTCCAACTGCCTCTTCACTCGGAAAATTTTCCAAATGTTACCTCTTTTTTAAATTGATGCTGAGGATGGCTTAAAAGTCGAAAGCTTCATCAAGAAATAAGTTGTTTTAATAATCTTGGCTTTACCCACAAGAAGCATTAATATATATGTTTCCATACCGCACAAAACTTTCTCTTAAAATTTTTGAGCTTAACGAGTCAGACGGACGGAAAACTTGGACACAATAGTAGTGAATTTGTTGTTTAAATGTTGAAAGTGTACTGTAAACTAGAACTGCTTTCATTGATAAACCAACCCAACTCGGTTGACTGGCCTACATAGAGATTTTTCCATGGCACCTTCAAAGCAACGCGTTTGGATATTTTCGACCTAACAGATCCTTTGTTTAAGCTTGTTCGGAAAAGTTATGGACTAAGTTCTAGAAAGCTCAGTTTTGTCAAATCAAACTCTCTCAAAGATAACTGCTCGTGATCAGCCCATCGATAGCTCAGTCATTGCCCGGTATAGCCTGGCACACGGTCGGTTCATGTGACGGCATTTGGCGTTATTAAAATAATAAAATACCGTATATCACGGAACTCGGCCTCAACGTAGTATAAAATTAAAAAGGTTCAAGGTCTCATCGGGCGTCCTCCAGCTTTTATCATTCGAACCCGCAGCCGTACATTCGTTTGTCATATTTTTTAATTATAATTATTATATTATGTAAGCCAGCAATCAAATGGGTTGTTTATGATACAGACACATATAATACAAAGAATTGTGTGTTTTTGTTGCTGCTGCTGCCGCTGTTGCTGCCTGGCACATTCATACTCACATGAACGTTGTTATTAGGGCCCTCCGACAATAGTAATAACAGACATCGCAATGGCATATACGATAATAATAACAAAAATGTACAACACAGTAATATATAAAATATAAAATTTAATGTATTATTTAATTTCCGGCCTTTTATTCGGCTCTGACTTCGACTCGATACGTGTACGCGAGCGAGACTTATGCATGTAAGTATTACTTGTAAAAGCTAATTTTGTTGTTTTATTTTTTCGTATTCGTAAGTTCGTGCGCGATTACGGGCAAGAAAAAATTAATAACAATAATGATTATAAAATAGTGTATGTAGCTCATTGTGACGACTCATGTTGATAGCGAGCTGCGTATTATTAATAGCCTAGCCGACTCAGCATTCTTGCACTTTTCGAGACTCGTGAATTAAGACGCTCATCGAATACGACGCGACTCAACTCAACTCGACAGATCCAAAATTTACATAACAATTATTACAGAGGCTGAAATGCAATCTCCGGATTTTAATTTAATTACATGCTACATTAATTTTATTAAAAATAATGCTGATGACGATGACGACAGTATTATTAAAATAAATAAACGTGAAATAATTTAAACATCCATGCGAAATGCTGATGAGAGTTTATGCATCTTTGGGTTTTATCTTCCATGGAGGCGGCCGCAGCGGGGCCACATGTTTCCTCATTACGGGTCGCTTGTGGGCGTCGGGAGGGCAAATATCTGACCGTCTGTCCGTTTGAGTGTGCTATTTGTGGGTCTTTAAGTTTGAGGGACAAATTAGATGTTTTATGAGCTTTCCGATTTAATTATCCATTAACTGTCATTATCTCTATTTTCAAATTTATTTGCCAGAACGTAAGGTTATTTTTCATAAAATTGTCAAATCGCGAGTCATCTTTCAGCTCGTGTCGTTGTTGCACATCTTATATGTATGTATTAGTTTGTCTATAAATTTTGAGCTTTGTTTCTTTCGTTTTTCATAAATATTCCTCCGTTGCACTTGGTTCTAAACTGTCTCGGCAAGAAAGTGTAAACTCTATAAATTATTCCTCTTCCTGTGGAGGACAATTCTGCTTCTTCGAGGAAGATCTACAGCTGATCTGCCGTAAGCCGCCGAACAGCAGCAAAAAGATCATCCACCGATCTCCGACAGATCTTCCGTCAAAAATTTTATAGGATTGTGATTTTCTAGGGTGCAGTATGCAAGAACACCACGTCCATTTTTTAGATGGTTGGTAGCTGGCAACTTAAGAACTCGAAGTGGCTGTATTGAAATTGAACACTGTCTTGCCTTTTCTGCTGAATTTCAAAATAAATTTAAATAAACGTTAAATTTAAGAAAAAGTTAAACTATCTTCAAATAAAGACGTGACAATTTTTGCTCCGAAAAATGCTTATTTCAAACACAGAAGATTTATAAATAGCCTGTAGCTAAAAATAATAATAATAATAATAATAATAATAATAATAATAATAGTGGCTCAATAGCTGATCCCTGATGCCGTAACACGGCTTTTTTCAGACTCGGAGATCAAAATTCAAGTTTCATCCCAAATCGATTCAGCAAAGTATGGGCCCAAGTCTTCAAGAGGAATCCTGTTTTAGATATAGCTAGTCGTCCCGAGAGAAGATTCTAATAGTAACATTTGTGGGAGTTTGTCATACGAAATATTTATAACAGAACTGTTCCAAAGCCCCTTACACAAAAAATTGTTTAAAAGTTGACAAAAACGTCTAATTACATCCATACCAATCAAGATGAGAACCACTCATCTGCGTTTTAAAGAGCTCAATAGCCAATGCTAATGGACAGCGCATGAGATTAATTTATGCAGGAAACTTTAGTATATTTATAATTTAATAATAATGTTCAAATTGATAAAATGAGAGTGTTGAATAACGCCTGTTGAATACGTCGGGCGTCAATTCAATTATTTTCGCGTTCCGTAGCCTTTGTTGCCGCTACTGCTGGTAATGCAGAGCGGAGCTAGGAAATTTATTTTATTCATTATGCAGTACAGTTGACCCTCGCTGGAGATTACTTCCTAAATTTAGCTCACCTTCAACAGAAATTAGGTAAAGACTTCTAAAATCCTGGCTATCTCGGGTGGCAAATGAGGATCTTCTGTCCTCGGGGTGCTCTTGCAAGAATATTTATTTGCAGATTTTATGCATGGAGCATGGCTTGGAACTAATAAACAAAGCGTTTCGATTGCTTTTCACTCACTAGCACGTTCGGAACAAGCCATATCCTGTAAATAAATATTTTCACTCCCCCACCCGGTGATGAGGATATTTTTGGTCATTTAGCCGGGTTATTAGCAGTGGCACTTCAAGGCTATGGCTCAAAAGAAATTATAAAACCCGTAATTTTCCCGCAAGCTGAAAGTTCCCATGACTGCCTGGCGATTAGTCAGATTTATATTTGTTATCCACTCAAAAGAGTCTTAAAATTGCTCTTTTGTTCCCCGTTCTAATCACACTCATAATGTGTTAAAATTATAAAGTTAACCAGAACAATACGAATATTAGTAGCTCGAACGTAGTTGGCACTTTTTGCTTCATTTCATCGGCAGTCGGCAATAAAAATCTTTCAAACTACGGTTTTGTGTTAGTTTTTATTCAAACTATAAAAAATTTATTATAAGCTGCAAGTAACAATGCCAGACGCAACGCACACATGAGCACGGCTGTGAACGAAACCAAATTTAATTCCTAAATTGAATTAATATTTTAATGAGTAGTTATTACTTTTTTATACGACATCAATATATTTTCTCAAATATAAAGTAACTATGAAGGCCAGTGGTGGAACTCAAAGCCTATTCAGACAGGCATTCTCAGTAGAGTTTAGGCTACATAATCATGGAAGAGATGGAATGAATAAACATAAAAATTTTCTTAATTGTTTACCGTTTCTTAAAAAAATTATTTTGTGCCCTTGGTTACAGGAATATTCAAAATTTCAGCCCCTTGGTTCGATTGCACCCGCTCTAGCTCCACTCCTGGCCACTATTTCGCCTGAGACTCGAGTGTACAAAGTTTTTTACGCATACCTTCGGAATACAAATTGTTGGCTTTTATTTATTGAAAGTTTCCCATCGCCAGGGCAATTTCGGGCTACGCAGAGGATTTGAAATCAATTTCGGCCATACACCGCAGCTCTAGTGAGCGAACACAAAAAGTAAATTGTTATTATAATTCGGCCCGTAACTGTTAATCAATTAATGATCATTCTTTTCTCTTGTCCGAACATGTTATGCTATTACTTTTCATAACAGTACAAGCTTCTCGATTAAAAATATTATTTGCCGAGTTTTTTGTTTGTTACTAATTTTAACACAAAAGAAATGAATCAAACAAAAAGTAATAGCAAGGCGAAAGCTCAAATTACTGGAGTTAATCTTAATTATTTTAATTCAAAGCTAAGCGGCCGTTTGTCCGCGACTTTCACACACTCGCAAGGCTTTCGTTTTTATATGCTCTGTCGAGTTTTGACACCCGCTTCCAATGCCTCGAGGGTTTCGGAAAATTCAGCGCAGTTTTGGGTTCTTTATAAATCTTTATAAATATCACTCAGTAGCCCCGCTTTTCCACTTCTCGAATGAAATATCGGTTTTCCCGGCTCCCGACTGCACAGAATAATTTATATGTAACATAAACAACGAAGTTCACTTTGTACTACCACTTCAAAAGAACATTTTTATAGTTATTAGAAAATAAACGCACACCCGATTGTTTTTGTATATTTAAAATCATTTTAATAATTTTTTTATTGCTCGTTTGACTTGTCGACGTACGCACACAGGAATACGCACATGTGCCTTTGGATTTTAAAGAAAAATTATTTTTATTGGGTTTTCGCCGGTTTCGCTGGGAGGGGAGAATCAGTTTTTGTTTATATTATTAATACCATCTTGAAATTTTTCATTTACTCCTCTAAGATCTTTTCGATGTGCCGCTTCAAGCAAAGTCTTTAAAAATTCATGTGTGGGAACCTGTTTGTCCATGAATAATTTTTTCTCAAATATTTTAGTTTCAGAACATTTTCTGGGAAGCAGTTTGAAGGGTTTTGTTAAAGCTTCAAATGAGAACGGGTTTTCTTTTGAGGGTTCCCTTAAGACATTTGAGAGAAATTCAAGGGTTGGAACATCCACTTTCAAATGTCAATTTTTAGACAACGTTGGACACTTCCAATTATTGATACAAAAAAAAGTATATAAAATTTTTTTTCTTGTATATTTTTTAGGTACACAGATGTATCAGCTCCATATTAGGTCACAGCGTTAACTGTCAAGAGAAGTCAAGAAAAAAAAAATCAATTGTTATTGAAAATGTCGCAGAAAAAATAGAAGTCGACCGCCTTAAAGGGCCTGTTCAAACTCTGAAGCCCATTGGTCGACAATTGACACCGCAACAGGGTATTTTTCGGAATCAAAAATCAAAATTTTAGTTGCCATTTTGAAATACTTCTAAAAGGATTCGATATTGCTAGCAACACTAGCCTCGAACGACATCCAAGAAGTTCCGCCTATTCTGGACTACGCCGCAACACCTTGGCAAAGGATATGCGGAAAATTATTGTCATATGATAAATAAATAAATTAAATCAGGCCAGAAAACAAATAGACCCCCCTTCTCGTTATTGAGCCCGTCATTTTACAACTCTTCTTGCATTTAAGAAAACTGCACTTGATTATTCTCTGTGCTTTGCTCTCTGCTTTCCTTTTGAATAACGCTCTTATTACATTGGCTTTGATTGTTGCATGCATGTTCACCCGACGCGTTTGTATAAAATAAACATTTGCGTCACTAATGGAGAAGAGCTAGAAGCCACCAGACGAATCATTTTAAAAATCAATCCCAGCATCTCGTGATCAAAGATGAAAAACAAGTAGACGAAAGATTATTTACCTGCGATGGATGAACTGGAGGCGCCAAGCCAGGCTTGCGAGTTTTCCAACAGTTTCGCCTGAAACGACAGAAAAATGCAAAAGAAGATGTTAGTTGAGTCAACTTTTCGCTCCCATGTCACGCGTTCGCGTTATTTAGTGGCAAAAAACAGTAGTCTGTTTATTGTTTACAGGCAATCTACATAATCGGATAATTGATTAATCGTGAGATGGCAAGTTATCATTAGCTGCTCCGCTGCTCCTATCAGAAGCACAAACACACCAAAAGCCACAGCCAGCACTCGGGGCTACACATTATTTTTACTGTTGTGGTCTTAGTTCTCCACTTTTATCGAGTTTTGATACACGCCAAAAATATTGCAAAAATTAATGTTTTAAATTTCGTACTTTTTATTGAGTTTTTGTCTTTCATTTGCAGCTTTAGATAACCACTTAGTTGAGTGATTCGACCTCATTTTTCATGCAAAAACATATTCAGCTAACCTTTCAGATTCGCTAGTCAACAAAACTGAGGTCACTCTCTTTTCCGGATCTGGTTGTATTTTTTTTCGATAGGGTCTTTAGAGAAAATAAAACAGGGTTTGGGAAATATAGGGCACAAAAATCCACTCCAGGAGGCCGTACGAGCTTGAGGTACATCTGATTTACCTTGAGTTTAGCTTTTTTTCTTAATTATTAAATTTACAATCCGTCAAGTATACCATTAATATACCTATCTTCCAACATGGTGGCTCTTGAAGAGTCCAAAGTGGAAAAATTAACCAAAATAACCTAGGGTCAACTTTGGAAAATTCTTTCAGGTCCCTCCAAACTCCCAAAAACTTTCAAAAAGTAAATTTTAACATTTTGTGCAATTTCAGAATTTTTAAGGGTTTTGGTATTTTTTTCCTCCTAGAGCTCTAAAATTTTAGATACCCCCATAAAAAGATCTCACCCTACAACATGGGGACATTAAAGTTTCCTTGAAGATGCAAGCTAACTCTGAAACGTCTGAGAGTTCTTGAAAACAAACAAACGCTCATAAAAAAGTTAAAGTAAGAATAAACATACATATGGACATGCCCCGACTTCAAGAAAAAGCACATCAAAACCTTGAGACACAGTTTCGATCCGAGGTCCGACCCTCCGCCATACACAACACAGCTCCTATACCTTTGATTAATTATAATTTATCATAAATTGGTGTTCGATTTTTCCCTTTTTGTTTTTTACTAAATTATAGTAATGAAAATGATAATATATATCGATACTGACGCGATTGAACGTTGAAAAGCACAGGAGGAACAGACACAGAAAAAACTCAAAACGGATGAAAGGAGAAAATGGAATGAAAATGTGAGACTCAACTACTTATTTATAAGACGGCTACGGCTGGTGGAGAGAAAAAAATATTGAGATTGCAACATGCACCTTATTCTTATCTTACAAAATTATACAACAATAAAAAGCTACAATATATGAAATGTGCTCGATTCGGAATCCAGTGCGAGAAACGGAGAAAATGTTTATTATATTTGTAATAAATTGCATATAATTCTAGGGCCTGTTCCCCCAAACGACGCTAATGATCTGTTCAGCAAGCCGAGCTGAAATGTGTTTTTTGGCAGAGCGATGGTTAAGGAGGGCAAACTCAATATGGCGTCTGATCTCAAATGGCGATAGGCGATTTACAAATTTGAAGAGGTGGAGACAGAAAAAATACCCTCTTTTCTTATAAATGTTCGGGCTTCTGGGCCAAAAACTTTGAATTTTTTTTTGTTTACTTTTTTACTAAAATTACTTGATGATTTGAATGAAAACTCTCAGATAAATTGAGGTTACGATTTTGGAAGCTTTGCTTTTTGCAACCCAAAAGATGGAATGTTTTTAAAGTGAAATTTACTCTATTTTGAGCCTACAGATTTCTCTCCTACTCTCGTTTCACCTTACATATATGGAGACATTAAATCAATATATTACATGTTTGAAAGTCCCATTCCTACACAAGGACATTGCCCTACTTTGATTTTGATCAAATATTTGGTAAATAAGAGGTTTTAGACTTATTTTAACCTCTCGGTGCTCTTTTAGGCAGAAATTGGAATCTTTGAATACCACAAAATAATTGCTGAAAACCGATATTTCATCATAAAATTTTCCATGGCTCGGAGCCAAAAAGGGGCCCAGATTGGGCTCAACTTCCCAAAAGCTTAGATGGGACTTTTAAAAATAGTGCTTCATACAATATTTCAAGGCAAAAATGTTGTGCTTCAATTTCCTACTCGTCAAAGCTCATGTCAACTGCCTAGCTCTACTTAGAGATGCTTAAATTCGGACATTCTCAATGAGCCTAATAATGCCTCATAGCTGAGTCCGCTGGCTACAATGCCGAACGAGAAATGTTCACGAAAAACCGCCAAGCCAGCCAACGAGCGGTTTCCATGCAAGAATAACGCAAAACATCAAAAATGCATAGCTCAAATAATATATCAGCATTGATTAAACAATTAAAAATCAATTAAACAAATTAGCAGCCACTGAATAGCGAGCGCGGTTGTAAAGAATAGTAAATAGTTGCCAAATTTTATTAACAGCCAGCGTGCGGCTGCTAAATGTGCACAAATGCGGGGGTTTTGCGGTTTGTGCTGAAACCCCAAATAATTTTACCGCTGTTGTGCATCAAACGGGCGGTCGCCGAAGCGGCAGAGCAGGAGGGTGACAACAAAAACACAAAACACACCGAAATACGGAAAAAAGCTAACCGTAAAATGCACGTCATAAAAATTGTAGCAGCGAGGCTCCGAAACATGAAAGCTACACAATGTTTAACATCATGATGAATACATTGATGAATTTTTTGTATTTTATAAAATTTCAGATAGCGTATCTAGCAGAGCTAGAGTGCCCCGGCAGTTATCAAGCGGCAGAGCACATCAAAAGTGAGCGCGGCGGACAGAGCACTGGGATGTTGCCATGATACTGCAGTCCACACGCCTGTACATGATCGTCATTGAGTGCACTTTGGAGAGTAATTTCACTTTCAATTGCACAAATTGCACATGCACACGCGTACAGGATGTACGCGGGCAATTGAGCGAGTATTGTGTGCGGAAAAGAGCTCCGCAAAAAAAGGAACTAGCATTAAACAGGGTAATTATTTTTTGTGTGAATGTGGTCCGCCGCATGTCTGTGGTCAGGGAGAGTGAAAAGTTGTGAATGAAAAACTGCCGATTGACCGTTTTTTGTGCGCTCGCGGTGAAAGTGCGTGAAAATGAGAAGTTTTGAGGTCGCGGCGGCCCTTTGTTTCTGCTCATCCCCTTGCAAGCGCGTCTTAAGTAATCATTTGTCAAAGGTGGCGCACAAAGAGGTATGAGCTTTCTTTGTGTTCCGCCACTACACGACTTCCTCGTCATTTTCATTATCCTCGTGACGCACTGGTGCGATTCTCTCTGCATAAATGCATATTTGGCGGACCAGAGAACACTCAAGAAAAAATTACCAAGTGCTGGAGTCAGTGATTTTTTGTCTGTCGGTCGGGTGAGAAGGTTTTTTTTGTTTTTGACAAATATATTTTAACAATTTATGAAGATAACAAAATGCTGTGAGTTGTGTTTCAGAGTGAAAAAAATCTGTTAAGTTTTTGTTTATAGTTCCAAGACAACTGGTCACATCAGGGTGATTTTAATAGAGATTGAAAAGTATAGAGTGGAAATACGAGAATTTTTAGCCCGCTCTAGGAACTGTAAAACTGCTTTGGAACTGTCAAATTTGACAATCCCTGGGGCGAATTTTTTTGAAAAATTACCGGAGTATTTACACTCTATCTATTTTTATCTCTATTGTGATTTTGGTAACATGAGCCTTTGATTCAGAATGACAAAAAAAATTAAGCCAATTAGGGGTCTCAAAGTAGCCAAAGAAAGTCCTTCCAAAAGTCAAAGAAGTGCTTTACTTTGCAAGTTTATTGAATTTTTTAATATATTGTTTATTTTATGTTTAAAATATGAAACAAAAAATTTTACCACAATCAACGCTCTTGAATAAAAGTCGGAGTACTTCAAAGCAAAGGATTCTCGGCTTTGCAGTTTCTTTTTTAAGTTTTCATATATTATCTTTTTGCATTGCAACCTCGCTGCACTCCTTTGACTAAGGTGCATGCTTCGCTGAATATTTCTATATGTTTTTCCTTTTAATAACTTTTCCACGTCATTGCACGCGTTGACAAATATTTCTTTTTGCATTTTTTGCGCATATGATCTCTTTTATCTCTTTCATGCATTTTTTATTTTTCATTACAAGTACCACCACTAATGCCGGGCTCCCGTGTTGTGTGCAATTTGCAGTGCGAGAAACGACAACGATGACGTCGACGAGCGCTATGATTTTTTATTCACAACTCCTTGCGTTTGTGACGAGGAACAAATTAATCTTTTATGCGCGCTACCATGCCAGTATTTTATCCACATTCGTTGCTGCACATGTATATGTCTCTGAATATGCATTAAATATAATGGCCTAGAAGTTACATGCTAAAGTAAATAGTTGGCAGCTAGTGTGTGTCCCACTTTTTTGTGAGAGAAACAATCACTTTGGCTCGTCATATGAATTTCGACTTCAAACGCGTTCAAAATGCTTTGACGGCAAGAGACAGATATTGAAATTTCTACTCCGGAGTATTTTGGGTCAGGTCGCTTATGACAAAATTTTGCTGTTTGTCAATTTACAAAATTGTTCCATAACTGGAACGAAATTCGCGAGAAAGCTTGCTACACTTTTAACATAATCTAGACCTTGAGTTGAAAATTAATAACTACTCACAAACCACCGATTTATTATTGCGCTCCCCGAAAATTTCGGTCCAAAAAAACTTTATACTACTTAAACCTAGACAGAGGTCAAAAGCTCGTTTTCAATTTGGTGGCTCACTATTGCTTGCAAGAGCTTGAAACTGCTTTGATTATCATCCGGAAGCAAAGATCTCTTGAAAATATATTCAACCATGATTTTTTTTCCCAATATTTAATTTAGGTCTCGAGTTTAAGATGAATCTCGCATTTCTGTTATTTATTTATTCATAAAATTGGAGCGTTTATGAAAAAGAAAAATATCAATTCCGCTCCTGATGTTCGATTTGGCAACCTAAAACTCAATTAAGAGCTGACGAAACTGATAATATCGAGCGCCGTACACCCAAGTGCCGATCCTCACTAGAGACGGAGCTCTTCCATTCCAGTTTCGCGTGGAAATTATGTGCACTCACATATTTTATAATAATAATATTTATATTAATGTTTAAAGGTTCTAAAATAACAGACAGTCGATAACCCGCTCGCCTAAGCTAGTCGAGTGAATCCAAGTGGTGTGTATACATGAAGTTGAAATGATTATTATAATACCATTTATACGATGACGACGACGACGGCGGCTCGGGCGACGATGACCGTTTGTACAAAAGCTACACGGGCGGTATGACTATATGCAACGTGGATCTCATGCATATTTGAAAATTTGCTCTACCGATGCTCTAGATATTTGTTAATTGGATATATAATGGCCAATAGTCGTCCAGAACCTAACGTAATTAGGATAATAAATAGTAATTATAAACGACAGCAGAAACCGGTAAACGCTGAAAACCAAATTTTGGAATCATTGCGAGCCGCACGGAGCCGAGCCAGGAGTGCCGGGTCGAAGCAGCTCGATCCTCGTTCGCATCTCGTTGGCAGTCAATGTGCATGATTATTCGCTGTAATTCTGCGCTAAAATGTGATATAATGGATACCATTCACGGCCAGAATCCGCCGACATCGCCGCTACTTGTCGCCGATTTGCGTGAAATCCCGGTGCGACGTGGTCTGGAAGCGAGGGAGGGCAAATCCACCGCGTTTTTGGCACATGCAGTCTTGAGCTTACAGCCCAGCGCCAAGATTAATCCCGTGCAGTCTAACTTTTGAGAGATTATAGTGGAATTAGGAGTCCAGTGGGGGCTTTAGTTTTTCCCCCTCGATATCGCTTTTTGGGTTTTAAAGAAGCTCAAACAAAAATTACTATCTCTTAGATAGAGCTTGCTGGCGTATAATTTTCTCTTCTTCTCGCAAACATTCTATTCAATTATATCTAGAGCCTTAAAACTTCATAACTCAGATTGATGGAACAAAACAGATTCAAAAGCCTTAAATGTTGATTTGGAGTGGGGCAGAGGGTCACGCAGGTCTAGAAGATCCTATTATGACCCATCCGTCAAAAACGGATTGCCTCGGATGTCAGAAACCTACTCTCCTGATATGGAGTTGTCTGAAATAATCCAAGTGATCTTTAATTTAAAAACTTTAAAAAGTGCCTGTGAAACTAAGCAGGAATGAGGTGGACATAAGTTATTGTAAACGCATCTGACTGACAACCAAAATTTTAGAAACCAGTTTGGACTTTAAGACCAGTCCAGTAACGTTTGGCTCGTTTGACACTTCCAAGGCCTATTTAGTATGGGGCTATTTCAGAACGGACTTCCCTGACATGCTGCGAAAAGATCTCGCATCACGCCTCGGACTTCTTGTGACGCACAGCGAGTGACGACGATTGGCCAATGACGCGGAACAGAAAGCAATCATGTTTCCAATTAAATATTGAAATTATTCTGCTTTCCTCCGACAATATTGGAAACACATCACGAAACATGAGGCAGCACGAGCAGCGGAAAAGCGACAAGTTCCACACTTGTAGCCCAGCCAAGCCAGGCGCAGAGCGCGCATGATGATGTATTAATTTTACTCTAAATTTACATGAAAATTTCCTTTCCTTGATTAGTTTTTACAAAAACATTTATTTCCAATATTCATTGAATATAATTTCATTCGAAATTGCGTTAGTTTAGCCTCGCTCACGGTTACGAGTGTGTGTCCCGGAGCGGCGAAATGGCAGCAATACCAGCCGCCAGCTCGGATACACGACATGGAAGTACTCAACTAAACTCTCGACTGTGACTCTCATCTGTTGCAATTTTAATGTGCCACATAGCTTATTTAGCGACTCTACATCTAAATCGGAATTTCTACCTGCCTCTGCAACGGAACACAGAGGAGCAATAACAACAATGGCAGGAGCGACGCACTAGCGAGAGTGAACATGTCAATGACGCCTGTGTTGTTTTCTAAAATAATACACATCGTGCATAAATGATTCAATAATTTCAGTTTACGTATTTATTTTAATTTTTAAGAGGATGGGATGTGCTGATAGCTTCCTACACGAGCACCGGGACTGTACCTTCCGATTGCCGACAAGGACTTCATTTGATTTTAGATTCCGATGCACGTGGCCACAAATTACCATCGGTTGCGTCCGTCTGTCTGCGTCTGGTAGCCAATTAAGAGGGATTAACAGCTATTTTAGGACCAAGTGGTTGCAAATTAGCGAGATTTCATAAACTTTCGGAACACCTGGTCCCCAAACACCTTTCAGAGGCTTTCAAAAGAGGTTCTCTAGTTCAAATTCATAATCTTAAATGGTTTTATGAAAGTTTTTGGGGAGACTTCTGGAAGAGGATCGTGTTTGGAAGTCGTGGACCCACTCGGGTGTCTGTGGACAAAATATTTTATTTCTAGATTCCCAAGTCCTCTTTTTGATTATTTTGTGTGATGTAATCAAATACAAAATATACACGTAAATTATTGGCTCAGATCTTCGGGATACTTCGCGAGGATAAGCTCGTTAAAACAATAGGAAATTCTACAGAAATTTTCAAAGATTTAAAATATTTGGAAAATATTTGCCTTTACTCTTGAACTCTGTAAATTTGCTGTAGACAAGAAGTCTATTTTTTCCCGATTTTTCAAAAAGTTATCGTTACACGAATCAAATATTAAAATAGAGGCAGCCACATCGAAGGAAATCTCCTTAATTACTCGTACCTGAACTCTTTGATAGCCAATTGCATTAGTCTGTAATTATAATAGAAAATATACATCAGCCTGTGGTACGTATTCAGATATGTATATATCGTGTATCCAGCCGGCAATGTCCACCTCTCGCGCCTCACTCCACCACCATTATATCTATCATTAACCCCCTTCGTACCGCACCCTCAACAATATTTACTTTCACAATATGCTACTAAACTTCCAACTAACCGAGTACACATCTATATCTATCTTCAGCCTTTCCTCCGCGACTCACCACGCGCTCGCCCGGCCCGGCACATATACACAACAATAGCAACAACAACAACAGTTACAACAAAAAGCAGAATTTCATTTTTTTCTCTCTCAACGCTTTTGTAGGTTCACCAGCACTTTGTTTAATTTATATATTTTTTTCTACGGCCGATGCCGCAGAGAGCTGAGTCGAGCCAATGCCGCCGCCGCCTCGCAGTGCTTCTGCTACATTACATTCATATTTAATGAGGCCCAGACCATGAAATATACATATATACATGGTAAAGTGTTCTCGGTATTCCGATAAAATACAATTTTATTATTAAACTGTATAATTAGAAAAATATTAAAAATATGTTAGCATTTGTTTCATTTATTATTTAAAAAATCGTTATTACTTCGGCCTGCCATTAGTGCCACTGCCACAGTACGTGTTACGGAAGACCCGAAACGGAGCGGCCGCTTGTTAAGTGTTCCGCCAAGCCAGCGGTGGTGACAAATAGAAGTGAGGTGTGCTTTATGAGGACGGAGTGACTCTGGAAGGCGAGAGAGTGATTTATGGCAACCAACTTTACGATTTCACAGTAGGTACTTATTGATTTTAAGACCGGATTTCTAGACGAGCGGCCTTCTGAGGTTTCTGGGAAACACTAGTCTGTTTGTCTTCTGGAGAAAAGTCAGAGATGTAACCAGGATTCCAAACTTTGTAGGACAGAATTCCTGATTATGCAAAAGTAGATTAAGAAAGAATCACCCTATTGACACCTCTGGAAATTATATAAGCCAGGTCTTTTACGATATTTCATGTTACGACTCTGCTGTCCATAAAACAAAATTAAAGGAATTATGTTCAATAAAAATTATTAAATAAAATAAATTTAATAATGAAACATTTTACGCTTTCGCCAATCGTTTTGAAAGACGTTTAAGACCACAAACTTCAAACCTCTCCCTTCACGGTCACATGCAAGCTGCCAAACGCGATTGCACTTGTTCGTCGCGGCATGCCCTATCACTTTCAGCACCTCGCCGCCCTGAAATGGGCCAAGTACACTCAATCCAACAATGAGCCGAGTCTATTTTCAGAGGGGAAATGCAAACGATTTGTTTCGTTCTGTTTAGGCGGATCTTCGCATATATTAAACGCCACTTGACATCTCATAAAGTTTTCCAATCTTTGAAAGAATAAACCTTTTATGACCTTTATTACACTTTCATGAATATTTGCATTTTTAATCTGCTTTTTTGCGGATACGAGTGACTCTTCATTAGGCAAATGTGATGTTACTTTGAAAAGCTTTTAGATTAAAAGTGTTTTAATTTTCCACCAGATTCAATTTGAATTCAGTGGCAAAGTCAAGAAAGTGGGGAAAAAGTCTGAGTCCACCCGCTCGAAATCTGAGGTTAATGTTAGTCCACCCTCACTCCCCTTCTCAGGCTTCCTTTCGCTCTCTTGCTCACCGAAATATACGATCTTGGCCGAAACCTTATGTGTCTGCAATATTCATGAGACCCATTGAAGATTTACCGAAACCGTAGTCGGAAGCCTCATAAAACTTTAACTAGAGCAATATGTATTTGCTCACTTTTTAAATTTCCAAATAAAATTACATATACATTTTAATGAACATTAAATTTTCACTTTCTTGCGAAATTGTGCCGGTCGTCTTCTTCTTCTCTTCGTCCTCTATACATGGCCAGGCTCTCTTGCCAAATAAAATTCTCTAAACTGAATAATGAATGACGGAAAGAAATTGAAATAAGAAGGGCTATAAGTATAATATATAAATGTGTATGAGATAGAAATGGTGCTACTCATGGCTGTTTTACGCGCGTTCCGCAATCGATGGATGATATAAAATTTTAATTTACTGTTTTATTAAGAAATAGTAGTGCTGATTAAATCGGCTATAAAATTTTGCACTTATGAGTAAAATAGGAATAGCTGCTGATATTGTTTTAGTGCCGTGTTTTACTCAGTCAAGCGGATATCGATAGTGCTATGGGCACTGTCTGTCCGTCTACAGAGTTCCAGAGAGGTAGCTTGAATGGCTAAAAAGGCTTATATTAGCTATAATGTCAAGTGAGGAGCTTGATAAAATTGTGAGGGCCTTTGGTGAAACCATTGAAAAATCTGAAGTGGGTCTTCGAGAATCTCCAGAAAACGAATTAAGGAAAACTCTCAAATAAGTTTGAAGATATTAGAAACCTCAATCAATTTTTGTTCTTTTAACGTCAAGAATCTGTGATAGAGCTTATCTAGAAATAGAGCTGGCTGTGTTCTCAAAGCAAAGCCGGCAGTCCCTGGTTTTCAATTCGAGGCTCGAGTGGTTGTTAAGTTTACAAGGTAAACAGTGTTTCAGGTTAACTACCGGAATCGGAAACTGGTGGAGTGGAGCGCTCCGAAGTATGCAAAGAACGCGAAGAAAGGAAGAGAATTATTTCGTAACTGATAGCTGCGTTTGATTAACAGAGCGCCCCAAACATTCTGGCTCTCATTAACATTTACTTTGAGTATCCCTACACGCCCGATGTGCATGTTACCAATTAGGCGCACTTTCATATTTTGCGAAAAAGAAACGTCCAGTTCCTTCCGCGCCTGATTCACTTAGGGCCGATTTAAAGGTCTGCGGCGCGGCGAGCGACGCTTCCACGAACTGCATACGCGGTATTGGCCATAAACATCAAAAATTACGATGCTCCGAGTGTGTGTGGATGTGGAGGCTCTGGCTACGTAATTAACAAAATTACATTTCTATATTTATCATTATGCGGTGAGTTGCTACAATGGTGGAATTATAAAAATGAAAAAAAAGAAAAACAATGTACAGATATGTAATATGGTGTTGTTTCCATGGAGTCTTGAATGGAGAATATACAATAAATTGAACAAAGAAATTATTTTAATAAGGATTGCTTTGCTCATACACTCCGTGCCTTCCTCTCCGTACGGCGGGCGTGCGGCTACGGGCCACACACCCGATGTACTACAAAGTATATGTTATTGATCGAAGATAAGAGAAATGAATTCTTAATTATCGGGTAAAACTTGTTCTGCATTTTAGTTTTGAAAATATGTGTGCTTTGCATTTTGCTTAATTTTTATAATGTGCACATTTTATAATTTAGTATTATTATTTTGTGTATAATGCTGCAGTAAAAAAATAAATTTCAAAACCCGAGAGATGCAACTTCCAACATTGTATAGATAGCTGACGACTTTGGCGTAACGAGAGATCATAAGATTGACTTTTAATTGACAGCCACAGAGAATAATCATAACAGTTTGCGATCTGCTGATTTCTTTTGCTCTGAAGCATTCGCTCATACGAGCTAGCTGCAAGCGACTTATTAATTTTTCTCGTATGTTAAAGTGTGATATTAACCCTGGAGTTGGTTGGCTACTTTTAACGGTTAACGCTTCATTTTCTAACACAAATTGAACAAAAATTCTCAGAATAAAATTTTAAGTGGCCATAAAAGGTGAAAAAAATTGAGGAAACATTCATTGAGATTTTTAAACTCTTCTCCTCTTCCTTTCTTTCAAGTTTGATAACAAACATGTTCAAAGCTTTGTCGAAAAAATACACGACAACTTTTAAGAAATCGCAAATCTTTACAGTTTTTCTGTCTTTGTGGCTCAGAATGACAACCCAAGCGAAAAAACTCTGATTCTCGATTATTTTTTCACAATATCAAAAATGCACCAAAAGCCGTGGAGAGTAAATTGTTTCATCGATGAATCTCAAATTCTAAAGGACCCTGTAAAATTCAGGTGCAGCCTTTCCACCTCAAAAAGACTCTCAGTTTCAGAAATGGGTAACTTTTAAGTATATTATTTTCGCCTTTCATTTGAACTTGAACATGGTCCCCTTAACGATTCATTCATTCATTGAAAATAGAAAAAACTTCCATCCGCTGAAATAATTCCCATCCTCCCCCGAGCCATTCTAATTGAGACCTAGCTGTTAATTGCGTGCTAAAGACTCCTAATCCACAGCGGTATTTATATAATTCCTTGCCATTAATTTTTCACAACAAGTCGACTAATTGCGAACATTACTCGAAAAGCCAAACGGAGCAGCAATTCTCATGGAAATAATCCCGTTTGTAGTATTTGCATTAAGGGATAGCTCAGCTCTGTTGAAATTCCTCCTTTTATTAAATTACAGGTGAAACAATCCGGCACGAGACCAAACTCTTTGTCAAACCTTAGTTCATTTACGGGCATTTGCAGTACAGGCAGAATAAAATAAATTTTCCCAGAGAAAATCCCACGTAATGCCTCTTTAGCTTTAATACGTAATATCTTGTGTGTGTCCTTCCACATCCACTTCGGATTCTTTTACACAATTGCGATCTGCCTGCCTGTGCAACTTGAGTGTATGCCAGGGACTCAACCACCTTATAATAATTTGCGTGTGCCTGTGCAACAATGTGGAAAATGTATAACACGCATTTATTTGTTGGAAAAGAGACGATGACGACGGCAATGTACGGCATGCAGACAATTTTCCTTCTTCTTTGCTGCTTTCGTATCCGTTTGCCGGCATGCACCCATGCTGAATCTCTCGCTCTCTGTTTGTTGTAAGCGTCTACTGTTGGAAGCGGCAGTTTTCGGACGACCAACAAGGCATGAAGATTTTTTAGTGCATTTTTATCAATTTTGAAAAAAATGCACATATGTGTACGTCCATCCGTCCTTCCACCCGACTCGCAAAGGCTCCGAAACTACAAGAGCTAGAGACCTGCGGTTTTTTGCATGTTGTCATATCTGGTTTGGAGGGTAGTGGAATTACTTTGGTATTTCTGGAAAACTGCCTGGGGGGTAACTAGGGGGGTTTTCCCGTTGTATCAAAGTTCCATATACTTCGTCTGATTGAGCTGATTTTTGGATATGTCATACATCATGTCAAATCTAGCATATCATAGACATTTGTTTGCCCCTATCACTTAAGGGGGTGGGGTGAGAGGTCTCCGAAGGGGGGAAAATTTTAGTTGAGCCGATTGAGCTGAAAATTCAATATGTTGATGAACTTGTGAAACCTAGCAAATTATTGTTCTACATTGTATCCGTATCACCATCAGAGACGGAGCTAGAGACCCCTTAAGTGTCTACAGAAACGGATTTTTGGACAAAAGATTTTCACTTCGACCTAACTTTGCTACGATGCCGACTTGTCCCGTTTTCTATCTTGAATGAATTTGTTAAAATAAATTTTTTCAATGACAAAACCCAGTTTTTAAACAAATTAATACTCTTTTAATGGTACAAATTTAATCTTTCATGTTTCTAAAGCCCGAATAAACTCGAAAACTAGCAACCACGGGCTCGACCCGGAAACTCATGCATTTGACTGTGCATGACACAGCCGAGGAGCAGTAAGCAGACAGAGAATACAAAGCGACAAGCTCATTGCTAGTTGGCTCAAGTCGAGTCGAGTTGAGTGTATTTAGGAAAGTTTATACGGTGTTAAGATATCAACTTGTTGCGTTTCAGATGTTGGGGGACCGAGAATCGGAAAAGGAAACCGAATTCTGTTTGCACTCGAGGTGGAGGACAGGCGAGTCGTCAACTGCGGCGGCTTTTCCGAGTCGGAATTTCGGAAAGTGCTCATCGTTTCCCGGATGACTTAGAGGCCATTTGATGCTCGTTCACATTATTTTGCGGAAAATTATTTCATAACAAAGGAAACCCCAGCTTATTTTTCTGCCACGGCAGATTTCCTCATCTTCAAATTTTCATGCCTCCGTTTTTTTTTGCCTCCGCTGCTCCGTCTGAGAAAACAAAATAACCAAGTTTTCATGCAATATTGATGATATAAATAATGAAGAGACAGAGGCAAAAACGCAAGCCAAACATGGAAAACAATGTTATATTACGTCATAAATATTTATTAGGAATAAAATTTTCTTGCACGTTTTTCACTCGCTCTTTCTTTACTTTATGGATACTTTCCTTTCGCGATATAAATAAATAAAATACCTAGAAAGTGACTTTTTCATTTGACACAGCCCCCACCCATGAGCGGAAGGGTACGGTACGACAAACTCGCTTACCCCAACAGACTGACGGCCGCGTTTAAGTGAAGGCAGCCTAACTCAGTAAGAAAATTTAATTGTTTGATAGCGCGAGTGATAAATAAAACTTCTCGCTTCATTTCGAGACAAATCCAGCTGCTGGCAAAGACCGGGTCGGATAAACGAGCAGCAACGCAATAAAACTCTGTAATGTGTGTAAATAAGAAAAATATCGGGTACTACAATGTTTATGATGAAATATTTAACCATGGAATAAAATAAAATGAGTGTTGAACAAATAAAATATGATGTATTTATAAAAAATGTGTGCGTTGTGTTACTTTGGATGTGGAATATGTGTATGAATGTGGTACAAAGTACATTTGAATATTTAAATTCTTAAGTAATGTGTAATGTTTTGTAATTCAAACACACACATTTGAAGCTTGTAACTTTGTAGAGCGAGGCTGTGGTGAAAGAAGTGGAGGGGGGCTGCGTTGCAATTGCTGAAACACCCGCATTTGAGTTTTCAGGAAGAGTGCACTTATCGCGACCGTTATTTTTTTCTGACGAGTAAGAATCTTGAAGCAAGGGTTTTTGAAGGGCTTTTGGAGGGTTTTTGGATTGAAATCTGTTAGAATCATAAGTACTTGCTAGAATCTATAGGGTTTACTTTCCGACATCACTTCGATTAGAATTCAGAAAATACCGAAAAATCTTGTCCCATAAGAATGTTTGTCATTGAGTGTACATTTCCAGATCCTCACTGGTCAATGAAGTGGCTTCACAGTGACCCAGTTGAAGTTCAGGTTAAACTTGCTCAGACTGAATTCTTTTCTTCATTTCTTCTTTGAAGGGTGACAGAATTTTCGTGGTTTTTTGCTGTCTTTTCTTAAGCCACAAACCTTTGTTTTACAAAAATAGTTTCACAGAGAAATTCCATGTGTCCGTCCGTCTAAAAAACTTAGGCCACTCCAGACTCCAGTGCTTGCTAAGGAGCGCATCAAAAAACTCTGGAGCAGGTTATTTAAAGTCGGCAGAGTGAAATGTACACCCACGTATCGCCATGGAGCCCAAACCACATCTAAGGTCGCGCTGATTGCACTCTGACTCCGCATTTGGCTGCCGTGTTTAAGAATGGAGGAACAAAAACGCGTATCGCTGCTCAGGATTTCATAATTCATGCGTGGATTCGCCATAAAACGCGCAATAATTGTTTTGCGAGTTGGAGCTGGAGATGGGGTGTTTCGGAATTATATAATGATATTTTATAAAATATATTCGGAGCGCACAAGACCGAAGTCGACCACAGACCATTGCATCAAAATTAATTCTTGATATATTCATGCCCGGTTCTAGGCGCAGGACGAAACTACGGGCTATTTTGCTTTGTTGTGCGTCCAATTGTCCGCCACACATTCCGCCTTATACCCAACCGGCTACTACAATCATCATACATTTTTGAAATGGATGATTGATATTTATTCTGATCTATATTTATGTTCACCTCTCCTCGGCCCATACGACGACTCCGCTTCGTGCCATACGTGGTGCCAGTAGTAGGTGGATTTAAAATAATGTTTTATGCCCACTCCAAGCCCCCCATCCAGCCTCGAATTTACGGCTCGCTTCGTTCGTCCTTCCGTAATTCCTTGTGCGCCGTCAGGGACTGCGATGGGGGCGCTCGTCGGGCGCGCATCTCACCTTTCACATATTTAAAGTTGGAATCGTGGCCGTCGTCGGGCTCGCGGAGGAGGACGATCCCGATTCAATCCATCAGCTGCCGTGTGTGCTTTGCTCGGCAATGCCTTTATGTGTGCAGAAGGGAAAAGTGCAAATGCAACGTGGCAGGAGAGTGTGGGAATTGCATAATCTCTTTTTCGGCTCTGCGAAAGTCCATTCTAAGAGCCTAATATCGCCCTTATGGCGCGCTCTCATGTCCAATTACAAAGACACAGCGCACCAATCTGCAGGCTCTGGCTCGACTCTGAGCGCGTGCCAAATGACGAACGAATTGCCGTGTCGCCCCAGCGGTGGAGCGAGGTGAGGAGTTGCACTCTTTGGCTTTTCTACAAATCTGGGAAACTCACCCATTTAATTTTTTTTAAACTAATTTTTTTCTCATTTGGAAGGTTTTGTTTTAAGTCTTTTTCAAACACTTTCAACAGCTTTCGAATGTTTGAGAAACTTATCCTACAAAAGGGAACACCGTCATGGTCATTTTCTTAAATTTCCCGATTCAACCGAGGATATTTTTTGCTTTTACTCACTCAAATCAAATTCAAATAATATTTTTCTAGGTTGCCCTAAATTCCAAATACTTCAGGTTCCAAAATCGTACCGTTACCCCCTATTTTTATCCTGTTTTAGAACTAAAAGTTTCATCCCTAATTTTTTCCATTAAAAAAAAACAAAGGAACATAGAACTTCCGATAAACTCAGTAACAGACTCTCGCTGCTTTGGCCGATTTAGGGATTTAGAGAGGGCCAAAATGCTCACCAAATTCGTGCTTGGGAACAATAGGCTGACGAGCCACCCCGGAGCTCACGAAATGAAATGCTCAGAAACTTATTTGCGGCTATTCCCCGGCCTCTCTCCGTGTTTGTTCCCCCGCTACCCCACTCAGCACTTCTCAACCCTGCGCTTCCAATGCACCACGATGATGTTTCAGACGATGTGATGCGATCCCTTTCCTTATCAATTTTGATGTTCGTTGTGGCGACCATCAAATTTGCATATTGAATCATGTATTGACGGTTTAACAAAGTTGTATATTCGTCTAATATTTTATTTCTCCTGCACTACTCTCGCACAGAACCTCTAATATTGCGCCCTCTTATAAGCTGCACTCCTACGGCGAGAGTGTTCGCGTTTTGCTGGCTAGGCGAATATGTGAATGCAAACGTACGAATTCAGATATGCGTGGTGAAAATGCGATGTGCAGGTCGCAACGATGTGAGCGAAGGAAAGGGTAGACGGCGGAGGCAATTCTCGTTGTTTCAGGAATATGACGGGCCTCATTTTGACGGAGCGGAGGAAGCGGGCGCTGGGATGGGGATTGACGTGTGTGGCGAGAGGATGGGGGTTGGGAGGCGAGGGGGAGAAGCAGATAACAATTAGACGTTTCCAGCAGTGAGAGAAACTTTGTACGTACATCAGACTTGACAAATACATGCATCGATGTTGCGGAATTTGCAGACGTTTAGCCCGAAATATTTATCGGAGCAAATTGCGTTACACGTTGAGAGTTTATTGAGTGATGGACGAAGCTGGCGGGTTCGTAGAATGATTTTTGACGGGACCTCGTTGCTGATAACGAGGTGAGTTGAACTTAGTAGTTTTCCTCACAATATCGTTTTGCTTTTGAAGTCAACTTTTTTTTTAATTAAAAACTTTCAATTGCTCGTTTCTAGTGAGTAAGATTTAGGACAAATCCCGCCTCTGTGAGCTCGAGAAACGAAGCTAGGCGACATTTTATGAGCTCAAAAATAATAAAAGCTAGACACGAGAACCACGACACTCTACGCCCCTTCCCCGACAAACCGCCGAGCCTCGTGCAGCGGCTCTAGTTGTAAATCATCTATTACCATTGAATTATGAAACATATTATGTATATATGTATGTACATATTCTTGCCATTTTTACATTTTTTATTTTATTCCGTTTTTTTCAACACACGAAATGCCATGCCACATAGACTACAATCATCGAATGGTTCGAGGGGCTGGGAGGGAGGGGGGGAGAGGGGGCGAAGGGAAAAATGCGAGGAAACGAAGCAAAACGCAACAAAAGGAAAAAGGGTTGATGCACACACACATTTTTCTCTCTACGCCGCTGCTACCAGAATTTTTCCGTGCAGCATTTCCAAACATTTTTCACCAGTTACCTACGTTCCAGGCGCACCCTCACTTTTCAAACGCGCACTCTTTGCTCTGGCAGTGTCGTAAGTGCGATTCGTCGTCGCCAGCGCCAGAGCCATCGTCATCATCACAAAAAATTTTTTTACGCGGTCGTCTACAAAGCAAACGCGTAACAACAAGAGAAATACATTTTTTCTCCTTTAATTGAGCGTATATGAAATTGAATTGATGCGAGAGCGGGCGGACGAGGGGGAGGCTCGGCAAGCGCGGGCCAGAACTGGAAGTTACTGCGGCCCCACTCGGCTACACGGATGATTTTCGTGCCTCCTGCGTTTCATCATCCTCGTAGTTGTTGTTGTTTTGTTATGAAAACACGCAAATTTTTTCTCGTCGTCCTGCGATGGAGATACGACGGGCAGAGCGCATCCCTTCGTCCCCCGTTCCTGCCAGGGATCTGGATGCCACGGCACCAGACTCAGGCCGACGAAAGAGTGCAGCTCGAACATACATTTTCAAATATGAATATGCTTCTCTTTGCATATATTTCTCCTACTCGTCCTCGTCCTCAATTTGAGTGTGTTTGTAAGCTCCAGTTTGTAAGCTAAAACATGCATGTGCGTGGATTGGGGAGCTAAGCAAAATAAATGAAAAGCTAGAATAAACGCTTCTGCAGAGTGGAGGCGAGTTTTTTGCGATCTCGCACGCTCTTCTATCTTTTAGTCTATCGCATGAAAGATACCCGGACGGGCTCTTTGGCTTAAAAAAGCACACACTTTTCGTCAAAATAATTTTTTAAAAAACAAATGCTCTTTTTCAAACACAGAAAAGTCTCGAGTGGTTTAAAAAACTTCAAATATTTCAGAAATGTCAATTAGGGCCAACTAAAAACAGACAGAATAAATGTATCAACAAAAAGGGTTCACAAAAAAAGCGCGCCAATTCCGAAATATGGCCGGCTGCAAATAAAATATAAAACACAAATTCATAAATAAAATGGAAGGGTGGCGATGTTCTGCTCCTGGACTGCCCGCGACTTCGGAGGCCCTCGTCCAATATTAATCGCGGAACCTTGCAAACGTCATTTCTTGCTGTATAAATAAATGCACAGATATGTACTTATGCCCCAATGCGATCAACCCCCTGCGTCAGCACAGCATCTATGAATTAAGTATGGGGGGTGCCGTGGGGAGGGGGCTAGCGGAGGCAAATTGTTTCTAACCATTCTAACGCATTGTGCGCCTAGCTCTCACATGCATGGGGCGAGCAGCAGATGAAAAGTGGTTTTGTTTTGGGAGAGAGCGGAATCGAGCATGGAGTAGAGTAGTAGCTTATAATAATCAAAGCAATCAGGCATCAGAGGAGGACTGCTCGAGCTTTGCGGAGTTCGGAAAAAGCGAAACAGACGTACGGCAAGCACGTGAATGCAGCTGGAGCAAATAGAAAGGCAGAAACACAGAAACAGAAAATAAACAGAGCTCAGTGCTTCAAATAAATATATAATGCTGAAAATGGAAAACTAAAATGTTTTGATCAAATCTACAAATGATACACGCTAAAATGAAGAATTATGTATACACGCTCGTCCAATTCCTGCCTCGCCCTCGCCTCGGCCAGGACGGGCTCAAGTGAGCAAGCTGCAGAAGAAAGGAAATTTTAAATTCTATTTAGACATCCCCTCCCCTCCCCCCGCCCGCTTGCGCCTCGGATTCAGAGCAGTCAATAAACAAGTGACGCACAGGTGCTCCGGACCTCCCTTGACAGCCAGCGGTGGAATCCCATCGGATTTATTGGGCTCTTCAAATGTGGTTTTGTGGGCTCTTTGATCTCTGTGACTTGAATTGTTTTTTTAATAAAAAAAAATTTGGGGTTCATATATTTTGGCCTTTAACATTTTTAAAATTCTTTCCATCCACAAATTTTGTGAGCGATTTTCATAGGTTTTGAACCCCCAGTTCCACCTCTGAGGCCAATTGACGTGTAAGAAGAATGCTTTACAAGAATTTTATCAACACAAAAGGCTGTGATAAATTTGTTTGTGGTTAACCAAACTTCCATTTAATTTCATTGCTGCTGCACCCGACCACCGGACATGGCACATTGCTACATGTCAGGAAGCTGGCTCTCGTACAGAGAGGTCCGCGTACGGACGGGCACAGGCCAAGCAAAATTTTATATTATTTCATTCAGTGTCTTACTCTTATTGATGCAATCAACCAATCATTGCAGTATCAGGGCAATGTGTAGCGCTCACTATTTATAGTCAAAAGCCAAAGCAAGCAGGCATTAGCAGCAGCATCGGAGCAGCATAGCACAGCATAATCAAATGAATTCATGATTCACATCATTCTGTGTTTGACTCTGCCTCTATTCTGTATGATTAGCAACGGCTAGCTTTGCTTTTTGCCTGCCATGCGAGTTTTATATTGGCAACTTTCAGTATTTATGCCTTTCTTTACTGCAATCAGCCCCGATAAATGCGATTGACTGCACATGATTATTTCGGAATTGAACTTTGGGAAGCGAGCCCTCCCCCTGTCCTCCTTTGGCTCGTGCGTGAGAGCCCCGAAACACCAGAACGGCCATGAAAATCGTTTCCTGGGTCAGGCGCCGCTCTGAGGCGTCGTGTATTGGAAACCAATTACTCGTGAATGGTCATGCTGAGGAGGAAAAAATACGAGCCAGCAACGCTATTTCCATCATCATCAAAATCATCATCTAATGTGTAATCAAAAACAACAACAACTACTCTAACAATATACATTTACATGGAACAACACTTGATTATTATGGCTGTATTAGTCGTACCCGAGTAGCTGTACGTAAGAGCACTACATTGCGATTGTTTAAAATAATAAAAATGTGAGTTTTATTATTTTTGTTTAATTTATTTCATCCGGATTAAATTTATCATTCGAATAATGACTATTTATATGTAGCGGAATGTAATGGTCGTTGTAAAGATTGAGTTTCTACGGCTGCTATACGGCAGAAAAATATATTATTACTAATAATTATATGTAAATTGTTTCCTGTGAAAATAAAACGCAGAAAAAAATATGAAGCACTACAGTTTTGTGTTGCGCGCTCACAACAAACAATGAACACATGTGGACTAGATAGACGGTAATGGCTTGATGAAAACTGTATGGGAATAGCTCCGGACTGACTTATGTCTTATTTCACTTTGAAACCCGAGACAGATCAATCACCGTAATTTGTTCTGCTGCTGCCGCTTCTGTTTGTCTGTCGGTCTTAAAATAGAGCGAAAATGGATTTCTTTTGGAAAATCGTCTCAAATATTTCTCTCTTGCAGCCTCTTTTAAAAGCTACAAACCAAGCTGGATTATATAATAATAATTTTTTGAAAAGTTTCTAATTCTGATTTGAAATTTCTTGGGGGCCGAAATTTACTGCAAATCTTTTAGTTCTCTTCTCTGTGACTAATCGGGTTAAAATAAAGAAATCAAGGTGTCAAAATCCCAAAGTTCGATAATTTGGGATTTTAATACCGTGGGCATAATCTTCCACTTGCAATAAATATTTATTCGTCAAATTCATCAACATGGTTGAATATTGCAAAGTTAAGACATTTGACTCACAAATATTTGCTTATTTCCAGCTCCAATCTCCGCAAAATAGATAAAATATCAGCTGATGGGAAAACCCGCCATGCTATTAAAAAGCAATCAGAAGCATCTCGTGGCATAATGCAGTGCCTGTTTAATGAGTTAATTATCAAAGGTGTTATAAGCTACACCATATCAATTAATAAATAATTTTGACTGCAATGAAATATTTAAGCCATTTGTACAAGATTGCGCTGTACCCGGTGTTTGTTGTCTGCGTATTATACACTCTCTCGCATATAATAATATTTAAAATGCAATAATTATGATTTCAGCTGAGTCTCTCCCGCTACAGCGCTAGAGCACTGCTCGATTTGCTGGCCGGCCAAGCAGATGGGTGAAAATTTATATAAAATATATATTTTCAACTGGTACCAGCACGAACGAGCGCTCTTTGCTCGATTTGATATTATAAACATTTTCACTCACTCGAGTAGCCATTTCAATTTTAATGCTTTTATAATACATCAGTTTATTCAAATTTATCATATTTTGCTAAATTGATTATTTTGAAAAACATGCTCCGTATCACACAAAACAGTTTAAGCACCGATTTCTGCTAATTCTATTATTTTGATTCTATTGCGTTACGAAGAGTTCACATTCCGGCTGGCGTGGCGTCATCAAATTTTAATTTCCATGTGTGATTAACGAAATCCAGTGCGGAGAACATTCTGGGAAGGAAATACTGGCCTTGAATCCGACTGGAAATTGTTGAACCGATTGAACATTTAAGAATTTTTTTGAACTTTATTCAAGCTTTTCTAGAAGCTTTTAGACTCTTGCCAGAGGCTCTCGATAAAACATTCTATAGATATCAAAACAACATCAGAACCAGAAGTACCCAAGCAGAAATTTCGAACAACAATCCGGTCAGAAAATGGGTTAAATCAATTGCGTGCGGCCTGGTGGGCGATTCTTCTGGCAAGCAGAACGACGACCTTGAACTCGAAAAGTGCAAAATTATCTTCCCCCATGCGTTATATCATCGCCTCGCTCTACCTCGTCTCGAGCATCATCTTGAATGCATGAATGGAATATCTACGTCGACGTCTCCCATTACTCTTGGGCTAGACGAAGCACATGCACACGAAATCCGAAAGTGAGTGTTTGCATGGCCATGTTGTGTGTACAAAAGTGAGGAATTCACATTCATTCATTTATTCATTCATTCAACAGATCTGAAAGCGAGTGCAGCATTTGCCGCTACGGAGTATAAGGAAGACTGGTGAGTGTGTGCCTGTGCTTCTGCTGGCTCGTCTCACGTCTGTGGAAACTGGAGTAAGTAACAATGGGGCAGAGTAGAGAGCGACAACGATGAAGATAATCGTCGAGATTCCGATTCCGCTTGCATGTTTGGGATGTTTTCAGTGTGACAGATACAAATCGGTTGAACAAGGGGGAAATGGAGCCTGAAACTCCCGTATTTGTGATAGGAATTCCTTTTGGGTTGTAAAAAGACGGTGCAAGCGTTTAAAGCTTGACACGGATGGCGGGAGGGGAGGAACCGTGTTGATAAGTGGCTTTTTTGCGCTACGATTTTTTTCATCTGCAAATATGTTCAAATTATAGCTCATGTGAATATTTTAATAAAATTTTGAGCTCAATTAATTTTTATCAAATCGCTAAAATTTACGAATACAAAAGCTTCATAAACTTGTTGGAAATCATCATCTTTTAATATTTTTAAACCAAAAGTAAATATAAATAAAACATTAGGAAAATTAGAGTTTGTAGAAATCTAAATAAACAGTATTCTTATTTATATTGTAGGGTTTCCTGTACCTAAAGGGTGTATTCAAACTGCTCTTCTCAAATAAAAGGTACAAGTATGTGTACATTCTTTCCTGAACTGTTTGGGAAGGAAGATGGTTGATTTGATCATCGTCGTTCTCGCCTTCTGTTTTGTTCACAAGGAAGCGTAGAGAATCGTTGGATTATTTGGGAAGACTCAATTTTTTTTCGACTTCAATTAGAAGTAACTAAAAATGTGTTTAAAACACCAATTATCTTTTCGGGACCCGAGATTTGTCTGAGGCCTTAGTCCACGGAAAAGCAATATTAAATCTATTCCCAAATGGTATCAACTTAGATATGGATTGGAATAAAAGACCAACAAATTCAAACGAAATCCCAAGCCAATCTTTAAGTAGCAGCCTAATCAATCGGGTGAACGTTTTTATCCGTTAATTTAAAGCCGCCTCTGAATAATTTGGAAATGGCAATTTATAGTCACTTGGAACAACAAATAATTATGATGGTTATGCACTCTAATCTGGCCGTCAACTATTATATTAAAGTGTGCGGCATGGCATCAACATCGGCAGAGCAGAGCAGAGCAGGTAAGCGCTATTGGCAAGTTATAGATCGGTAGCCGAAATGATGGAGATTATATGCATGGCACACTACAGGGAGACACCGAATAATGTGGCGTGGAGTGGTAAAGAGGTGGTGCCATGGCACGTAAGCGAAGTATGAGTGAGTTAATTTAATGATAATGTGCACTGTATAACCCTCAAGCTACACGGTTGCTGGCACCTAGATTTGCTCCGCAATAGCTGCAACCCGTGCTCGCTCGCAGTCGCAGAGTCGAGTCGCAGCAAATATAACGAGACAGCTTGAAATATTTTGAATAATAATGAATTTAGTCGAATGACATTTCTGTGATCCACTCTCCGTTCGCCGGATATACGCGCCGCATCGGTCACCGTCCCAGATATATCACTGGCAAGTACAGGGATACGGAAAATGATGATGTAGATTATTATTAGCTCTAATCAACCGTCTTTAGTTAACTCGTTTTTGGCGCATTAGCCGACCTTTTCGGACCGCTCTTCTTCGCGTGTGGAAACAGATTGCTTCACTGACTGCATGTTGTCCGTTTTTCTGACGTGGATGGCGGGAATGCAACTGAGGGGTTATGAAAGGGGTGTTCAGAAGTGGGGGATGTAAAAAAACAAAAATGATTTTAGACCATTTATTGAATTATCATTAATTTTAGTCAAATTACTGATTCCTGAATTTTTTAAAAGAGAGTCTTTAATTTTTAAAACAATATGAAAACTAAATTCATAAAATGAAACAAAAATTTGTGGAAAGTAGATTGAATTTTTTTAAAAAATTAATCTAAAATATTTTGAAACTTTTACTTCATAAAAAGCATTGAATTTAGAAATAAAAATGCTTCTAGATCGTTTATTGAATTATTATCATTAACTTTAGTCAAACTATAGAGTCTTTAATTTATTGAACAATATCAAAATTCATTTATTGCTTAAAATGAAACTAAAAGTTTTGTGGAAAGTAGGTTGAATTTTTAAAAAATTAATCTAAAATATTTTGAAACTTTTACTTCATGAAAAGCATTAAATTTAGAAATAAAAAATGCTTCTAGATCATTTATTAAATTATTATCATTAATTTTAGTCAAACTATTGATGCTACTATTGAATCTTTAATTTATTAAACAATATCAAAATCCATAAATTCATGAAATGAAACTTTAAGTTTTGTAGATAGAAGGTTAAATTTTTTAAAATTAATTTAAAACATAATAAAAGTATAGGTGAAAATGAGCTACACCCCATTACCCTCCATCGGGCTTCCTGTCGCGGGCTTAGCTTATCCCGTTCCCGTCCTTGCACTCAGTTGAAGGCCCAGCAAGAGGGAGTGTTTAATTATGCCGTCTAATGGAGAACCGTGTCAAGTGCGGTGCAGACTCGCGGAGAGGACGAGATACGCAGCGACGCCGACGACGCGGTGGTTGCGATTTGGCGAATGGGATTAAATTAAAATAGCAAATAATTATGCAAATGTGTGAAATTCAAACTGATATATTCGATTAACTGTTTCAATTTTGTGGAGAATCAGATCGATCATAAAGTGCAAATAAAATTATTAAACAGATTTTAATCAAGGCCCGAGGGTTTTTGACCTCCCCCAAATTAATTATAATTTTACGATTAGAACTGGACGTTGCGATGGAAATTTCATCTCGAATTCTCGGCCCGTAGCTCAGCAGTACGGTGCATAAATGAAATCGCATGCCAACCGTTGCAGCTCGGAATTGCACTTAATTTTTCTTAAAAATGCATTAGACACCATGTACTTAGCTTGTTATGTTCTTTCAGACTCATTCGCAATTCACATGTCCCGACTAATGTAACTAGCTTGTCCCATTTGTTCTATCATCATCGTCATACTCGCTCCAGAATGGTACCTTACTATGCGAACTTGGGGAAAACGAAAGTTTTCGAGCGTGGCGGGAAAATTTTTGTACATTTTGCTTTAACTTAACCTAGTTTTGGGGGTCAGTTTTTCGTTCGTCTTCAAAAGTAATCAGTTTTTGAATAATCCATTGCCGTATGTACGTAATTGACATGTAAAACATATTTTTATTCCTTAACTTTTAGACCTACATACAAATGTAAAAACTTCTTGAAGTGACTCGCGAAAAATCGCGAAACAATATTAACATATTTAAGGTAACAGTTTGCAGATAAAAGATAAGATAAAGATTATGTTTTCGTCCGAGACGTTCTTAACTTGAAAAATATTGTGAGAAACTCTGTCATTAAAATGTAATCTTTAAAAGACGCTTCTATGACAAATCTTAACAAATTTCCCTTCGAAAATTTTTCAAAATTTTTAGGAGTTACCATGCAAATTGACACTTAAGTTTCAAGAGCTTTAAACAAATAAGAAAACGTTTAATTTGTCTGGAAATTAAAGAAGTAATAATGGTTATTTTACAACCTTTTAGAGATGCTGTTAAATCATTTTTTTAAAGGAACAAGTTAATCCTTTATGTTCTAATTATTTAATTTATTACGTCTGTCTTATGTGTTCTTTTATATATTGTTGTATTGTTATATATTGTATTAAATTGGTGCAAATGTGGTGCAAATTGGTGAAAATGTATTAAATTTTAAAAAATCTTTTTAACTTCAAAAAATTGATTTAATCAGATTTTAATAAATCTGTAATATCGTCAATTGAAAGAGCACTTGACCTTAATGCGTATTGAGAGGCTCAAACTGTCATTTTCATTGCAGTTGAACGAAAGTGTTTTTAATTACTGTTCAAAACCGATCATGAAACAGCGAATACTACCCCGCGATAACTAACAGGCTTCGCATAAAAGCCACAAAGCCTCGCTGAGACTTATCAACGTCCTCCTATTCCCAGAGCTCTCGAACGTGATTAAAAGTAATAGCTTGCCACCAATAATTCACTCTGAAACCGAAATCCCACATATTTACACATGCAAACGTTGTTTACAAACGCGTTTACTCACATAATTCTCACCATCATCATCAACATCATCAACGTCCACAATACAACAAAATCGGTGAGGCAGTGGCACCTCGCAGCTACTCACATGTTGCATTTCAGAGCAAAAATGCGTTTTTTTCATTCCATTCACGGACACCACTCGACGGGTGTTTTTATTGCTTGACACTCGGACACCCCCAAATGTGCGTTCGCATGCACATTGGTGCTAAAGTTGCGCAATCAATTCGACCAATTTACTTTTACCCACGCGTCGAATACGCGAAAAATTGCATCAAAAATTGCATCGCTTAGCACTGGTCTATTGAAAAGGGATGCCGGGCCGGGTCGGGTCGCTCTCTCTCATCTGTGCGTGTACTGGTGCCGATTCCGAGGACTGGGCTGGGAATCGAGTGTGAACAATTTGAATGAACAGTTGCGAAAATTTGCCCCAAATGCACCAGAAGTACATGTGTGTAGACGTTTTTTACATCGTTTGTCGATTACTTTTTTACCCCGCTGCTTTCCCGCAAACACGTTTGTTTGGATGCTCTGCTCCTCTCATTCCCCCCACTCGCATGCTCCGCGATTCCGAGCGGAATAGGTGAGTCGAACCGCACATGTACTTGTCACGAATTGATGAATGCACTTCCACTAAATTTTTCCAAACTCGGGCAAGATATTTAGATTTCAACTTGATTTACACGCTGATGGGACTTTTATCGGAACATCATTGGAATCGGAAGTACACATCAGGGAAGCGTTCCGGTAAAAACCTTCAAGTTTTTCTCGCAGCTCTGACATCTTGGATGATTTTGAAATCTCATATTGATTTTCAAAGTTTTTTGCCCCCCCCCCCAAACGTTTTGAAGTTTTCTGAAGCTTCAATATGTTAAATCATTACAATGCTTAAATTTTTGCTTAAATTGAGAGCAGAAAACCTACCTTCTTCAATACGCACCTAAACCGGATTACAAAACTACAAATAAAATTAAAGTGTCAAAAACCCCGTTTACGAAATATTGCTTAAAATTGTCACAAAATCTTGTTTTGATTGTTCCTCTTAATTAAATTTTCTTCAAAATACATTTCAATTATGAAAGGAAACTGGCTTGGAAATTGGATTCCTGATCAGTCAATATATCGTATCCAGAGGAAAAACGTCCTACTTGGAAACCTGGGAATAACTGTTGGATCGGGCAGTCAAGCAATTTAACATATTATCACGCAACCTTCATTATAAAATATAAGGCTTGGTAGCAACTTAAATTTTAAAAACCTCCTATTTATTGAAGATCATTCCTGTGAAACATCAAGCAGTAAGTAAAGAGACCTCTCAATCAAAAATTTAAGAAAAAATTTCGCACGTTTTCTCTTTAGTCTTCTCTTTGCGATCTTGACTCTATACTCTCTTAATAATACAAAAGGAAAAAATAAGAAATTCCATTTACAAGACAAGAATTTAAAGACCCTCAATCCATGATCTTGGTGAAAATCACATAAGTTTTTATTATTTTTGAAACGGTGAAATATTTTGCCTTAAATTATGCTTCCTGTAGTGGTTTCGGGTATTTTGAAGAGAATTTTTACGAAAAAATTATATTATGCTAATTTAAATCCCCACTTGGTTTTGTTGCTTGGAGACTATTTAGAGAGGGGCATTTTTTGCATGACCCTTACCCCTTTTGCCTGGCAGAGAAACAAATACTAATTGGAAAAACGAGCACTCGAAAACCGCAAAAAACCCCTCCTCACACCCAACAATCCCGATAAGCGCAACGATAGGGCAAACGGAGGGTTTGCAAATTACACAGTCGCCAAATGAGCTCGCAGCTCGAGAACGAGACGTGTCAAAATCGGTTGTGACAAAAACGCGGCTTGACACCCCAAAGTCTAGCCGTTTTAGCATAGATTACACGTCACAACTCATGTTTACTTTTTTCTTTTGTCACATTCATCCTCGTTTTAGCGGCGCTCGTACATATCAGCGCACTTCCCCCGAATGCAACCCTACACCCGCCATCCATTCCGCCCCACCGTGTGGCACAAAGAACGCGCAAGTATGTAATATATTGTTTCGCGAAGAGTATTAATTTTAATAATCATTCGTGGATTTATACGACACACCGCGTGCCACAATCGCGCAGGGTAGTTGTTGTTGGGAAAAAAGACTTTTCCAACCTTCCGATGAACAATCAGACACGCTCACGTGCCCGCGTGTGGGATGTGTGGGTCGTGCACGGGCTGCGGGAGGACATGGCAAGTGCATGTGCAGAGAACGTGGAAACAAAAAGAAATGTCAAATCTATAATTCATGTTTTCCTTGCAACATTTAAATATGAAACCACTCATGTTTCTTTTATCAGCACACGTACGTAGGCCGAGGCTCGGCATCGCTTATGCAGAATGCACCATCGGCTGAGTATAGGCAGGACCTTTGAATTATTTAGCGCAATAATTTTCCGCCGATACAATGCGATGCATTTTTGTGTGCATGTGGGTGTGCGTGTGCGAGCTGGCTGCAGTCCGCCCATCGAATGCCAACCGCGACTTCTCGAAGATCCGCTCGCGGTCACCGCGCCTGGCTCTAATTGAACCGAGTGTCTACTCCGCGCTTTAGCCCAATGGCGGGACCAGCAGACAGGGATGGGACTAATCGGGGCTTATCAACCTGAGATTGGAGCTATATTCTAAGTGGCTGCTTTTAACTACTCGACACCAACTTTTTTCCGAAAAACCCCCTGGGAAGATTTTCTGACAAATTTTTTTTAAAAAAATTACAATCAATTACTTTTTTTTTCTATTTAGGTAAAGTTCGTTCAGTTTAAATCATTCATATGTTTTTTTTATTTTCAAGCACTGTTCGAGATTTCTTAAAAACCTTTCGTTGATTTTTAAGGACACTTAGAGCAAAACTAGAATTTTAAATTTTAATTTCTGATGAATATATAATAATGAATGGCTTTGAACGAATTTAATAAATGTTAGCGTAATTTAGCGTGAAGAAGACCTTTTACATAAATAATTTAGATAACAAAAGGTAAATAAAACGGCCCCTTAAGATATTCAGGAATCCCATGGCCGCTCAAAAAGAGACTCATTCATCCCAAAGCCTCTTGAACCTCTCCAAGTTGCCCCCAGATCTGCCAAATCCCCACTCCCTCCAAGGGTCGCGAGCAAGGGACGCGATACGGCCGCAGAAAGCAGACATACATATGAAATGAATATGTTGCAACAAAGTAGCGGTGTGGATGGTGGAGGAGCGTATAATAAAACATATAAAACATAAAATTCGCGAATCAATAATACATATCACAATATAGATGTGAGTGCTCTTGTTGTTTTCTGCTTTTCGCTTTCTCCACCGTTGCTGCCACCGCATCTACTCGATACAGCGGGAGCGGAGTCCACCGTGCATCGAGAGTGCTTGCCAACAACTCGCAGGCAGCGCGCGTATTTTAATACGGAATAAAATAATACTCTCCAGTCTCGGGCGGGCGGCATGGGGGCGAGTGGGCAAGGGGGAGCGCGGGGAAGCGCGCCAGGAAAGGGGGTAAGCATAAAGACTTTTATAAATATACAAGCTGCACACGAATGGCGCGGACTCGAGAACAACATCGCCGCTCCCGTGCCGTACTAATCTGCATCTCTGCTGCCTGCGTCCATGCAGTGTCGTCGTAGGCACGAAAATGTATAATAAATGCGTGTATGCAAAATTCAATTGTTAAATGATACAGGCGGAGAAGGTGGTTCTGCTCCGCTCCGGTCGGCCTCGGCAGCTCGATGCCATGATTCTCTACGCACACTCCACCGATGCCGCCGATGCTTCAATAATCTATCGACAACAGGAGAAGTACGTCGTGCGAGCAGCGAGATGATGCAAACAGTGCAAAAGGGAAAAGGATTAAAAGGATCTGCATATTAGGTGAATGCGTGTACGGCCCAGCCCGTACACGCGTGCATGAGTCTCTGCTCGGCTGCCGATCCGATGCCACGGCGGGCCAGAGCGAGCTTATGAGCGGAGGCACTCGCTGTTCGCAAAAAATTATCGATGGTTGCAGATGTATTAATTTTTCTTTTTTCCTCCATCCCCGGCTCCCGTCTCCCGTCCTAATGTTTGCTCCTTCTTTTTGCCACCGAGGCATTTTTTACTGTCTGCACTCTGCACATGCAGGTCTGTGCGTCCGTCCGTACGTACATACACTAATTTTCGCTCTCAGCCGCACGAGGACCCGCATTTCTGGGTTAATTTGTCTCTTAACCCATATTTCTCCACATTTGATGTAACGATTGTTGGCTTTGAATGAAATAAACAGATAAAAGGTTTTTTCTAATTTTCAAAAGAAATTTTTCACGATAAATTTTTGGGTTAGGTTATTCTCTACAGGATAGTAGGCTATAGATTTACGGAACCCTATTTACTTTTTCTCATGATCCTAATCCTACATCAGTAACTCAGCCGATCATTTGAAACTTGAAGTAGATTTTTAGAATATATTTATAAAATCATAAGAGTGAAGCTTTTGGTTTAAAAACCTTGTTAAATGCTTTGACCATTTAAATGATCGTGATTAAATGCAACCTCAATAAATATACAATTTCAAGATGTTCTTTGATGTATGAAACCAAGTTGAAGTAATTTAGGAGAGAGGAGATATTTTTCTTCATAAATTGTAAATTGTGACTTGTAATTTTCATTTTGAAAATACAAAATTTTTATAACACCTATTTTGCTTATCTCTCCACAGTCAAATTAAACAAAATTCAACAATTGTGACTATTGAAATTAACTCTCTTTTACTAGGTATTGAATTGATCATGGTTCAATTCAGTTTCAACATGTGCTCTGAGTCATAGAGGCCCCGAAACTGTACAAACTGATGTCATGTAATGTCTTGAGGACTGAAGTATTAATTAAGAAGGGGCTTGAGCAACCCAAATAAAGCCACAGTTTGCCTCTTTCTAACTAAAAAATCGCGTTTTAATGTCAAAATTTCTCGAAGGCAGATACTGTTAATTTTTCAGTTCGAATTCCAAGACCCCAAATTTTAAAATAACAGATACTCTAGCCAATCAACTTTTCATTCTTGGGTGTTTTCTATTTCTTCAGCTCTCTTTAATTAAAATGTATGAAAACAAAAATCGCGGAAACCATTAAGTGATGTTTGTTGGCGGTTTAGCCTTGGCAACGCGCGTAATCTTTATATTGTAAACATTATAAAGTAAATGATAACGATAATAATATTTTATTGAGTGCCTCCTAGATAAAAAAAATAAAATTAACTTGTTCAAATTACACACCGGCCGCAAAATAACTTTATACCAACGCGCGATAAGACAATGAGTTCACTTTTGGGAATTTACGTAAATTTCGGCGTGCTTTGCTTTGATTGCGTCGTTTTATTATTCGTATCTAAATTTTATTTCTGCTCAATAAGTAGTAAGTAAATATTAACTGCGCGAGCTCGGAGTCTCAGCTTCACCCCGGTCACTTGAATGTGGCTGACGTAGGTGCTTCCAGCGAGGGGTTAATTAAAGACCCCCAAGGTTAATCTACACATTGGCTCTATTAAATATTAATACAATGTAATGAGTTCATCGTTTTTGTCTCGAGCACTTCAAGGTTCGAACTAAGCAGTCGATGGAGTTTCAAACGCCGGGAAGAACTGTTTTGAGCTACTGAACTAGTAGAGAGGCTAAAATTACACGCTCGAAGGTCCGGTTGAGCTCCAGGAAAATCCACAATCAATCACAACTGTCACATTCCCATGATGACTCCACGCATTTCCCCCATTCCGATTTCCAAGTGCTCCAACTCGCTTTTCGACTCAGCAAAAGAGCGTTTAAAAGCGTAAGAAGTAAAGTAGCACATTTTTTATTTTAATAAAATAAATTGTTCTTGACATTGATGATAATTAATGACACAAATAGAATAAAATATATCGTACGTGCATAGATCATCGTTCCGACGTACGCTTACACGGGCGTGCTGTTATTGTTATTGCTACCGCTGCGTGTATGGAAATGATTAGTACCGACTACCGAAGAAGTTTCGCGTCTATATTCTAATTTGGGAATTTTCCTATGATCGGAAAACTTTGCTGTTTTTCTAGCCCTGAACGTTCACTGTCTGTTCAGGAAGTTTAGAGTTTTTCTCAGGGCCTAGGAAAGTAAATTTCACATTGACTATTAACGATTAGTAAGTAAGATCTTGTAGAAAACTGTTCGGTCTTTCTTAACCTAAAAGAGGGCATTTTTCAGTTTCCACCAAGTCTGTGAAGCCGGCAGTCATGTATTGTGAAAAACTTAGATATATTGGGGAAGAGCGAGGTCACATCTAAAGGCCTTGTGGTCGAAAAGGTGGAAAATAAAGTCACCACTAGCTTTAGACATTTAATCCAACTTTAGTTCTTTGGAGTCTTAAGATTCTTCATCGTTGAATATTGGACCTTCGACCCCTCCATCAAAAGTCAGACGTGCTAATCACTGAGCTAACATATTTCACCCCCCTGTTAGTGTGTAACAAACCTAAATTTTCTGAGCTTTTTCAGTCAACGCGGGTCCGAAACTCTGGGGACGGTACGTTGGGTTTTGTTGTTCCACATGCTTGAACGAACATTTCAACGAAGATCTCTTGTACAATATATATCGGGAACTACACTATGCAGGCCCATATGTACGCCTATATTTATTTTATTTGATATTTTGTATTATAATATATTTTATATTGTGCTCGCCGTGCCGCTTTGCCACTACGTTTACCGCACATGTATGACATGCATGATAAATTATTTAATTTAATTTGTCCTTTTTGTTGTATGAGTGGAATATATTTTGTTTTTATATTGTTTTAATGACGACATGCATATATGTATGTATGTTCGAGCGGAGGAAAGACCATGAGCTCCAACGTGTTATAAAAAAATAATTATTTTATTAATATTACGGTTTTGTTTTCTTTCGCCAGTATTTCTGTAATTGCGGCTCTGAACGAGTTCAATTCGCTGAGAGCACTCGAAAAGTGAACTCATGAAAATGCTGGTAGTGAGCTGGTCAGTTTGTCTAAGAACCAGTGAGCCCAAAACGTGAGACTTGACTGCCACTTGAGGCTTTCCCAGAGAAAAATGCCGCTCCGAATTTTTTTCACATCCGCCTCAGAAACGAATTCCTCTTGAAAAATCCAGTATGGTCTCTCTCCCTCGCCTGCCGTTCCCAAGCACAATGTGTTTTTCTGTTTGAAATTTGAACGTATAAATTTATTTATTTTAATGTTAATGTTATTGTATTTCGTTTTATGACCGACATAAAATATGAAATGAGAAATATTTCGGCAGTTTCAAATGCTTTCACGCATTTCGGGCAAGACGGAGGCAAGCAATTCTCCGTCTTTTTCGTAACGACTTATATATTTTATTAATATTTTGTGTTTCTAGGCTAACGAATGTATACATGAATGTACATTCAATATTTATAATGCCGAGTTGGAAAAAATTTGTAGTGAATTGCGATATTGGTGAAGTAAAATTATAAAAATAAAGCAATAAAATGGAATGTAATAAAAGATATCAGATAGGCTCGTATGTCTTGTACATGTCTGTTTTGAGTACTGGCGTGTCTGGAATTGTTTTTGGGCAACGTCAGAGGCCTCCTATCTTAAATGAGACATTAACATAGTGCCGACAAGAATTATGCAAAGCCCAGCAGAACTAAATCACACCAGAATCGGGAAAAACGGACATCAAAAGTTCACTCACCCTTTCCTCCTCTCGAATCATTTCGGCGATGCCAGGCTTAATCTCCATTTCGTCCGGGTGGTTCATAGCTAGGGGTCCGAGTACCATGGGGTCTATCTGGGGCGTGATCGGGAAGTTCTGTGGGATCGGCGTGGGCGTCGACGGAGGGTGTGTGTGTTGCGGGGGTGGCAACGGGGACGTCACTTCCATGTTGTCTGGCGTGCACTCAATGGGGCTCCCGATGGAGGAGCTTCTCTCGCCCGAGGGCCACCTGCGCTTGCGGGACTTGGGAGTGGAGGACGGGGGAATCTCCTGCTCCCAGTCGCGCTGCTCCTTGGACCGCTTCTTTCCCGGCTCCTTCACTTCGTCTGGGGGCGTGGAGATCTGGCACGGGAGCTCCTGCTCCGAGTTCACCTCCGCCAGTCCTCGAATCTTGAGCATTTCCGCCACTTTGAGGAGAGGTCCAATCTGCTCCTGCGACACGTTGATCTCCCCCTTGTACATGAACTCCACCACCGCCTTCAGCTCTGGCCACTTGACGTCCCGCATGATGATTATGGGGTGCTGACAGGGGTTGTCGAAGAAGAGGTTCGAGAAGTAGGGGCTGCATGCCGATATGACGACTTTGTGGGCCTTGATGGAGTGCCCATCGCAGGCCAAGGTCACGTCCACGAACGACTCGCTCTGCAGGAGCTGGTCGAAGACGCTCGTCAAGTTGGTCTGGTAGTTGTTCCACCGCAGACAGAACTGCTGAGCCGAGTTCTTGGGGTCCTGCAGCATCTTGGGGTTGCTAATGGATACTTTGGCGGGGTCCTCGGAGTTTGAGCGGGATTGGGGCGAAATCGAAGACATTCTTCTACACCTTTTCGACAGTTTCTAATTCTTATTGCACTTTTCGGGAGTCTCTGGCTCACTCACTGTCCCAATATTGGCTTTTTTCCATGCACTCGCGCTCGCTGTAGCCTATTTCTTTATTGTTATTGTTTGTAGTTTTTTACTTTAAATATTATTACTATCATTATATTATTGTTATTATTAATGTTATTACATTTTTTCCAAAACGAGGCTAACGCGTTTTTAATTATGATTGAGAATCTGATTACACTGAAACACACTGTTTTTGCCTATTACTGACAATATTATTAATTACACTGTAGTATGTGTAGTACGTGTATGCAATCTGCTGGCTTTGTATTTCATATGCGGTCTCGACACTTGCGTTATTTCGTATATCGGTGTTTACGAAAAATTCAAAGTTATGTTTAATAAGTCAACATTTGTCTTACATTTATTTCATATTGAATATATATTTGAATTGAATGAGTTTGAAGTAGCGTGAAATGAAAGATAAAACGATATTCACATCCCGGCAACCAGTCTGAAACTAAACTGTGAAGGGAGCTGAGAGAATAAATTATACTACAAAAGTGAAGAAATGTAACCACACGCCGCGCTCAATACGGCCACACACGCGCTCAATGCGGACACACGCACTCCGCAGCTATACAGCTGTTGAAGGCGGGCGGTAAATTTTTCCCCTTGCGATATAAATTATTTTTTTAATTTTATTGTTTTCGATGTGCCTTGCCGTATTATGTTAATAATAATAAAACTTCCCGGAGTAATTAATCGAATATTGAATTTTTATGGTTAAACTTCCACGGAGCGACCAATTCTGGAATCATTTTGCATTGCATAATTTTTTTCAGGACCTCGTGAGCGAGATATGGTTTTGTTGAGACGCAATAAAATATGATAAACAATTTAATATTTATCTTAAGTTTTTTTTTCTCTAAATTACACGCACGAGCGTGAACTTTCTCTCCGCACACGAGCCGCCGTACACGAGGTGTGTAACTGGCATGCAAGAGAACCGTTTCTCACTGAACACATGATTCTGTGTATTTTGTTGATTTTCTGTTTTGTACCGCCGACGAGCCTCCGTACGGACACGGTTGGCGCGCACAAGGACCACGTGTAGATATCAGCATCTTTAGTAAGACTTTTGTGTGTCAGCTGTCTTGAGAGACACCAAAATCAAGAATTCAGGCACAAGAAATGGCGGCATTGTTATCATTGGCACGGACATCTCCGGAGCCCGGCTCAAAAGTAATTCCTTGCATCTGCAATTTGGAGTCACTGATTACTCCACATACACAATAAACTGTATAATAAAAATACCCGACGTGTGTGAGTACACGAGTGTGTTCCCCCTCCATCGGAAAAATGTCCAGCCTCCACACTAGTACGCTTGTAGCGCGCTATATGTGGTATACGATGGAGCAGGAGGCTTCTCGTGAGGGGGGTAATATTGGCGGTGAAAAAATATTGAGGCGGGCCTAACTAACATCACGTGTTGTGCAGGTTTTGAAGTATTTCTGTATTTTTCAGTGCGATGCATATTAATATGTTTCGATATTGTTTTATGTGGCCTCCCAATATGAAATATTCTTGCTCTAATTACACGTAGATAAGCGTCCCCATTAAAAGCACAAAGGGGTCTGGAAGATTACACGTTCCAACTGACTTCTAGCTAATTAGGGGCAGTTCGGAAGAGGGAAATTGCAGGTCTGAGAATCTCTCTGAATATCTTAATTTTTTGTGGGCAGAACCCAGTTTACCGTTGAGGCTTCCTCACTTAATGATCAACTTTCTCTTTTAAGAATATCTTGGTTCTTGGTGTCATATGACCTACGAACTGTATGGTATAATTGATGTATACTAGTTGCTGGGACAGTTAGCTGTTTTTCCACCACTTTTGGCGGGATGTTAACTTTGAGTTTTAAAAATAGTTAGAACAGAACCACGATCTTCTATACATATTTGATTGGCTATCTTTGGACAATTTCTTCTATATTGTTGTTAATTTTTCTGTTCTAAAGATGGGAGGTGTAGATTCATCGCAATTTTACTATGTGTTAATGAAAAAAACCATTCATGCAAAATCAACTGATTGAAAGTAAAGTTTTTTACATGCAGAATTCGGAATTGAGGAATCAAATAGGCCTGAAAATCTACTCTCTAATACATAGGTTAACAATTTTTAGGTGCGCACTATACAAACGAAAAATGGAACTATAGAGCATTCGTAAAAACTTTCCCACAAAAGTTTTGATCCGTAATTCGACAAAAAATTGATGAAAGCCCGATTTTAAGCAAATGTTCAACACAACTCGGTAGTAAACTCAGTAAATTCAGATAATTGGGTGGCCTTCAAATATCAAACTTTAACAATTGAAAATGGTCATTTTTGATCAAGAGACGCGAGATGAAAATATCATGTCGAAATCTTCCCTTTTCGGATCACCTCCAACTTGACATAATAAGGAGAGAAAGAATAAGAGAACCAGGATTGCCCAGCTCTGAAATAGCCCTGAAAACTCCAACTATTTTTGCCTGTCAAAAATTTCAATAAATGAATAGAAACAGCCGGACGCACGGAAAAATGATTTCGAAAGTGCAGGATTTTCTCCAGAAGGAAAACGCGCGAAATATACCTCATCCTAGCAGTGCAACATTGCACTACATACATCCGCAAAGGACTGCAGTTTTTTGCTGAAACCACAAATCTGCTTCATTTTTTGTCCAACATCATTTTCAGAAAATTGAACATACCTCATCACGGTTGTTTGCTTGAGGGTATTGAAGACGGAGCAGAGCGAGCGAGTGCTCGTATTATTTCGTTACGAAATTCAAATCAAAGCAGAGCGGACAGTCCATTTCGTATATTGGCATATTAACTCTGCATTGCACATTGACTAGATAAAGACAAAAACAAACGAAAAAGGAAAATTGCAAGTAAAAACAAGTCGAAAATTTTACTCCGCGTGGAGCTCTCGTATGCGCTAGAATCATATAGAGTGGAGGAAAGCGGAATGTGCGGAGCAAAGAAAGTTTCGTACATTCATTTGCATCAAAAAATTCAACGGATTCGTCATAATTTGCATACAAAAATATTGACTATCGACAGAAGAGTTGTAGCAGCGAAATTTGCGTCGACTGCGTTGGGGATAGCGGAGTTCGGTGCGGCATCGGCAGCGTGGCGGGATGAAAAAATAAGCAAAAGGAAGAAGAAAAATTGCGTATCTCACGTCCTCCTCCGATCCTAGGCGCTTTGCGTCGCCAGTAGAAGCATGGATTGCCTCGTAAGGCTGATGAAACGTCCTATATATCACCCCATGCACTTCTATCTGGGGTGTCGGACCTGTTTTTGAAAGCTTTTGACGTCTACTTAATGAGAATAGAGGAATTTGAAGCTTTTTGGTTCTGGAAAAGATTCGTAGCTGTGTCAGTAAACTGAAAGATGTTTTTGATATAATGTCAATTTAATACAAGAGGAGAATAAACTAACGGAGTAAAGTCGGTAAAAAAAACTCCAGCAACTGGGAGTTGATTGGGAGTTCCGAAAAAAAGTACAAATAAGGACCAAAAGTTTTTAAGAATTGGTGATGAAATTTTAAAGTAATACTTTCTCCACTTACTACTTTTTTATAAATTAATTGCATTAAGAGAAGAAAATTTAGTAAACTGTTATGCTTGTCAACCGCATGAAATATTTAAAATACTACCGGGGGATCTCTATTCCTTTCGAAATGAACTACATGAAAATATCAATTAAATACAGTATTATTCGCTTTACAAACTATATAGAAATAAACTCCAAAAATTAAAACGAATCACCTCCAGGCAGTGCGAGAACTTAAGCATTGTAATCTTTCAGCATTCAACCGGGAGCCTAATTTTCTAAATGTATCATAAGTAAACAACAATGACAGCTTACTTGGGAAGTATTTCCTTGTTTATTTTGACCAATTTCCGACCTCTTTGGATTCTTTTGACCTTACTGAAATATTATCTTAAAAGGGAGAAACTGCAACCCGTCTTGTGAAATTAATATTTTGGGAATTTTGTTCCCGATGAATATTGTTATAGATGAGTAGAAAAAAATAATAATGTACTTAAGATCGTTTTCGACAGCAAATAAAATTTTGTGAATAATTTTTCCAGAGTCAATAATTAAATTAAGGTTAATATCACAAAAAGCTTTTTCTAATGAAGAAACGCATGAAGCTGGTTAGACTCAACAACTCCAGTTATTCGAACCCCCTCCCCGCATCTGTCAATTCGCCATCGAGGAACGAGGCCGGCAACTGGCCAAATGGTGCGCAGGGACTTAATTAAAATTACGATATCTTTATACAAATATTTCAGCTGATAGGATGCATTATCGCAGCCTGCGCTTGGGTCCGAGCCTCGGTTGGAGACACGTACACGCAGACGAGTGCACTAAGTGCAGGCACAGAATGGGAGCAAATCGAGACGCAGATTGATGAGCGAGGAGTTTTTTGCCTTCGAGTCCGATCAGACGGCAGTGCTGATAGTGCGACAAGTCTCCCGTGCTCGGTAATAGCGCGGCGTTTGCAGGTCTTTTGTTTTTATTATCTCGCAAATTCGCCGTGCCTCTCGCAGCTGCAGCAGAGACACCAGAGCCGAGCGTCTACCTGATCTACGAATCCATTTTATTCGTTAATTTTATTGAATCTAGTTCTGCACATCGCAGCAAGATAGCCAGCCATTTAGGGGGTTGAGGGAGCCACCAACGCATGTCCAAGTTTCCGCCGATTTGCCCTCCATTCACTCACCTTGCGCGCTGCCAGCGGGGATCGACGGAGTGGGAGTGAGGATGGCGCTCCTATCGTTGTCATATATTGACGTCGGATGTCGTGTAGGACTGCATAAGTTGAAGAGATGTGGATGCAGTTTCGCGAGGCGAGAAACGGCCAAACATAAAAGGACATGTGTGCATTTGCGTCCGTTCAAATTTCAATCTCACTCCAATCTCACAATAATCTATCTATTTGTAGCTTCTGCTTTTCTGTTTCATCCGAATGTGCCCGCTAGACGGCTGCCTCTGCCCGGTCCGAGCGAGCCGCCATCAGCTAACTAATGCCGCTGCTTTGTGCAGTGCCTCGCTAACAAACGACGTAGCCTAAGAAGAAAAAATTGCTTTATTAAGACCAGTGAAGCGTGCTTTGCAAATTGGAATTGCTAGAATTTTTCGTTTGTCGTCTAACTCGCGCGTTTCTGAATGCATCTGCACGCCGCGCGACCCTTGGCTTGAAAGTTGCTGCCTCGCGTTTTTCTTTCATGAGCTATGACCTTTGACAGCTCGAAAAGGTTTCTTTCTTTTTCTTAGAAAAGGTGATCTTCAGCATGTTTTGTCACTGAAGTTCCTAGAAATTTTATTTGTAGTCTCTCTCTCTCTTGAGTCTCTTGATCATTACCCTCTAGAAGCTATGAACGTCTTGAGACGATCACCGCAAAATTCGTATTTAATCAAGAAAGACCTAATAACTCCCAAATTGTTATTACTTCCTTAAAAATCATTTGAATGTTCATATATTTTCATATTTTCACAGTGGAACACATACTCTGTAGATGTCTCAGTCTCAAGTGGAGACGGAAAAAGCACCTGAAACATCTTTTACCCACTTCCCCCACCTACCACCTAGGAATATTTGTAACTTTGCAAAGGACTTAGAGCTTCTGTTCTAGGTCTGGGGCAACCAAAGATCTCTTTGGTGAGCCACAATAGGTTCTCAGGTACCTCCGTGACCCTTTGCACCATCCTCGAATCTATCTATCTATCTTCATATGTTCATTCATATATTAAGACTATTATTTTAAGTGGAGTAAGAGGTGCAGATTTTTGGACTGATCGCTTTATCACCTCCATTACTTTGATCATTAAAATTTAAATCCCAAACTAACAACTTGTTTAAGTTTTTCCACGCCAAAATTCATGCTTGACATGATAAAGCTTGGAATTATTCACCTTGAAAAATAGTTATAATACAGGAAATATTTAATTTACTCAGAAACTCACAAATCAAGGCTTTCAGAAAATCATTTGAAGACGTGATTTGTCCACAAACCGGAAACTCTCCGCCCAGAACGTGCTGCCAAATTGTCGAAAATAGACAGCGAGCAGGAGCCTTTGTAGCTGGAGCTCGCCCACCTTATCTCGCTCACATACGAGGCACGGTCGCGTTTCGCCTGTTTTCTGCTGCCATTTCACGGGTATTCGACAAGGAAGTGTATAAAGCGTTAATTTTTTGTGCTCTTCCGATAACTTTGCATCGCCTCGCCTTGTCTAACAGAACGGGAGACTGCTCTGTGTACACGCGAGGAGGACGAGATGGGAGAGGGACGGGACGGGACGGGACAGGACCAGCATCTGCATTGCTTGTAGTGCATAACCGAAATTTTGCTTGCAGATCCCTCGCGCTTGTGTGGGTGTGTGTGTGCGTGCGTAGACGGACGGAATCGGCGGAAAAAAGAAACAACATATTAGTTTTTCAATATTGAACCGCGGCGAGGAGCTGCAAAGGCGAGTCGACAAGCAAGCGTCAGTCATGCATATTCAAATTCGCGAGCAAGCAAGCACCAATGGCAAGTCCGAGCTGCACTGGACATCATCGCGCTGTTATCATTTCTTCGCATGACGTGAATTGTAGGTTGAGCTGCAGCTTGTCGCCCCGTTGTGTCGTTTCTGCGCGGGAGAAGGACTCTCGCGTCCCGTCCTCGAATGACTTGAGGTGTGAATTTGATTGAAGCGCCCCATTTATATTTTTGCCTGCCAATATCGAATGTTTGTCTCTGCCGAAATGGCGCTTTTTGATTGGACAAAGATAATGGCGTATTTTTTCGACTCACTCAGAGCCTTCCTTTCAACTTTCGCGTGCGCCATTTCCGCCTCGATTCGCCGGGACGGAGCAGCTTTTTTTGTCGCGGGGAGATCGGCAATTTTGCCACCGAATTCACAAATAAATTGCAATTTAATCAAATAAACCGACACAAGTGGTGGAACGCTTACCAATCACGACACACCCAAGTCTCCGCTGTTCCGTGCGTCGAGATTGATGGCCCGGAGCTATGCGTCTCCACGTCTTAAGACGGGCGTCGACAACAAAATGGCGCTCATTTAATTTAGTCAAATTTATTTTCGCATGAAGTGAAGCGATTGTGCTGTGGGACCGGAGCTCTTTCCGGCTGAGAGAGATGTTCAATCGACTGCGAAGTGGCGGCTGGAAGGTGCAGGAGCCAGCAGAAGCTGCAGCAAAACAACAAACACGACTTTGGCTTTGACATCGTGTTCTTCGTGTGCGATCATAAACAATGCAATAACTGCATAATTGTCAAAGAAATGGTCAGCAGTTAGATAAATGCTCGATTAAGGCTGTGGGTTCAGAAGCCGTTTTTCTGTCGCTGCATTGGAGTTTCAATATTTATGGCTTTCGTTTAGCGTAAGTAATATTAATTTTCGAAACTTACGTAATTGTTTTTACTATTTCTTAAGAATATTTCATATTTTTAAAAATAAGTTTCTACTATTTAATTTTGTTAATAAAAAAAAGTAACAGTAATTCCTAAACATAATAATCTTAAGTGTTTAGAAATGAGAAAACTGAGCTTTTGAATCTTCGGAATATCTAGTTCTATTTATTTACAGTCCTGGGAGAGGTAGTTGTAAAAATAAGAAGCAAAGGAGGATAAGCAATTATGAGTTTAGACATTTTGAATTTCTTTCTAAAATGATGATTTTAATGTATCATAACTTCCACAAGTTTTGAAAATTTAAAAAAAAACTTGTTACTTAGCGTGACTTATTTTAGTTTGTAACTTTTTTAAATCAAGGGCTTAAATGCTTCTCTAAAAATAAAAATGAAAATAATTTTTAGACCGACAGACAAAATGACTGTCAGAGCACTCTTCTGCATCCGACGAACTGAGCGAGAAAGACTCGAGATATCTTTATTTCGTTCTTCGCATGGAAATCTCGCTTGCTCGCTGCCATTGTTGGTGCTCGGGTCTCGATTTTCGAGCGTTGCTCCAATTTAATATGCATGTCGGACTAAACATGTGCTTCTGTACATCCCGTACACTGCATGGCTTCAATTCCACTATGTTGTAAATATTATTATTCATAACATATCATTACTGTTATACATGAAAAATTGTAAGTTAATAGTATTCATTGTTCGTATCCCCTCCGAGACGTTGGTGGAGATGGTGGTGCGTGCAGTCGCGAGCTTTTTATGCCGAACCCGAACCGGTTAGAGTCCGTGGGGCTCCATTTAGTAATCGTGAATTCAGTAGCATGCTTTTAATTTTATGTGTGTACGAGCGTTTTTGCCGTGTTTCATACTTACTTCCAACTTTTACAATACAACAACAATAAAATTTGATATGGAAAATATGTATGTGTATTTTATTAATATTGCATTCAAAGGTAGCCAGAAAACAATTCAATTGAAGTCGTAAAATTTGAAATAAATAATAATAAGTTCATTCGACTTAGTGCAGAGTTGCAGAGGTAAGAGCCGAGGTCACTCTTTTGTTGATAAAAACATGAGATCTTTTGGGTGCGCAAAACTACTCATAAATAAGAAGGAAAGTTCCCATGATTTTTTCAAAATTGAGAATTTAAAAATCTATTCCAGACTAGGGTTTGTTTAAAACAGGCATTTACAAAAAACTGGTTTTCTGTTTTTGCAAAAAAACAGCTTTTGACAGCTGGTTTTCTTGTCTTTGAATGTTTCTCTAAAGACACTGGAGAAAAAGTTTAAAGAGTTTTGTCATGTTTTAAATCTAATTACATATTGATTCTCAGAGTAAATTATTTTTGATTATAAAAGAAATTATTTGAATTTGAATCATCTGAAAATCGAGATCTTATTTTAATACAAAAACCAGAACAGACCGAAATATTTTTTTACAACCATAGACGTTGATAAGATCTTGAGACAAAAAAGCATTACAAAAATGTCTAAATTTACAGTCCCTTGCCAGATCTTATGAAAAAAGCTTTGATTCGAACTTCAGCCATTTTAAAGTAAACTATCTTACTGGTGTACTGTTAAAGCAGTTTCTTTAAGATCTACATTTGCATGCAGAAGCCAATCTAGTGGGGCTGATGAGTGTCTGCCTTTTCATTGTCAATGTAGAGCTTACACTATAATACATATGAATAGAGATATAATATAATAGAGTGGACATCCCCATACATTTCCTTTATGGAGATTTTTGGCCACCACCGCTGTCAAAATCCGATTTTTTCGGATCAGATTGCATTGAAAATTGAGACCAGTTTTTATCAACAACTTTTATTTCAGCTGTAAATGGCCTCAAAACTCAGAAATGAGGCCACAGGAAGGCTTGGAGAGCCCGAAAATGGAAGCAGGAGGAATTTTAGGCCGATCGGAGCCTGAATAAGGAAGTTGAGAAACGACAAAACCCGGGACTTGGTGAGAATTTCATCGAAATTCTCTCTTAACCTGCTGGTTCCCGGCCCGAGACTAGGTTTTTTGGGAAGCTTAAGGCCCCAGGAAGCCGAGAGGGGCCGGTTCTAGCCGGGAACCAGCAGGTTAAGAGAAAAACAGGCACTTTTCTGCGCCAAAGTCGGGTGTCGGCCATTCTAATTTCCTTATTTCAGCTCCAAACTGCTTCAAACTTCGGCTGGATTCTTTTTTAGTCCCTTCGAACCATCCTGAGGCTTCTTTTTCGTGTTTGGAGGCCGTTTTGAGCTGAAATAAGAGATTTTTATGAATTCGATTACATTTTTCAATGCAATCTGACCTAAAAATTTCGAAAAGTGACAGCGGTGGTGGCCAAGCTAAAATGCTCTGATTTCCAGTCTATTCTATTATATGTCTATTTACATATGTAATGTAGAGCTCAATTTTCAGGAAATTGAATAGTGCTTTTAGATGGATAGATTTTCGAATCCTTGAGGTTTTGCAACAATTTCATTACATAATCTTTCATGAATAACTTTCTTGTCTCCGTTGAAAAAAACATTTGACAACAAGATAGAGTTGAGGGATGCAGAAAGCCTATAAAAATAACAATGAAAAAACCAGAAACAGGTTGCAAAAGCAGACTAATCTTTGATGATGAAACAATGAACATTCAGAAGAAATATTTTTCAAACGGGATATGTAACCAAACGGTTGAAAATTAATACATCAGACGATGTATTCCTGTATAACCGAACATTAATTTCATATTGTATTTTCCCCGTTTGAGAAGCATGAAATTAATTTTTTCTAGCCAAAATACGACAAGAAGGGTATTTGAGAGGTCATTTCCTAAGCAATTTTACGAATGGGAACAACAAGCTAGACACAGTCCTTAAAAAATCATTTTCCCAGCCCCCCACCCCCATCACTTTAACCTACATCGGTGTAATTACCCTGAAAAACTCCCGTCAAAAATGCCAACCGAACTGGTCTGATTCACAAAACACCAGGATAAATGTTCAATGATCCAACCACCAACATTCGACCACGGAATGCACCGCAAATACGCAGCTTCAACTCCAAAGGTGTGATGCAAGTGTGATGTTTTTATGCATTCACTGGACAACGTTTTTACCCTTCTTTTTTTGCACTGCACCAACCACTTTTGCTGACATTGGCGCCAACACTGCGAATGCGTTTGGGGATGGATATATATGGTACATGGTTCTCGTGTATGTTACGATCCCACCGCAATCCAACACTCACTCGAATTGTCCGTGCATAGTGGGGGTTAATGTTTTGGTTGCAATTTTATTGCATCACCAGTTGATTTTGATTTTTGCATTTTATAACAATTGATTATTGATTCAGTGACATGTGATTACACCCTGCTTTCCCATTCATATCCGATACCTCCGTTTATGAATGAGGGTTGTTCCAAATCCAATTGAGTCGAGCAACCTCAAAATCAATGCTCTTCAGCTATTACTTGAGTACAACTTGATTTTTAGAGGAGAAAACGCTTTAACTTAAAAATTTATTTTCTCCCCCTCTCACTCTCATTTATTTCCAAGAGAAGATATTTATTATTTAATGAATTCTTCGAGAGGTCACTTTAAAGCAATACAAAAATAAATAAATTTGTACTTTTCTGAAAGGTTGTAATGTTTTTAGATATGAAAGAATATTTTAAGAAGCAGGTGCAAGATATTGATTGAACAACAGAGACGGTGCTGAAAGAATGCTTTTGAAAAAATGTTCGAGATGCTAGCCCCAAAAACGTTTATTGACACATTACTCAATACTTTAACATTACTATTTGAAAATACGACCATCTTCAAATTTGAATGATGAGTATTCATGGAAATAGTCAATTGAATCTTAAAATAAAAATTAAATTAGCCCTTGTCTACTCAGAGACTGAATATAAGGGTTTTAGATATTTCAATACAGTTTGCAAAGGTTCCATTTTTGAGACAGTAATCGTCATTTGCAAAGACCTCGCGGGGTGTCGGTACCAAAGACAAAAACCGGCAAAAAGCGTGCGGTAAGTCAATTGAAATTAATCGGTGGGTGTAAAATTAAACCGTGTTGCATCCAGTGCATTGCTAATGGATTGTCAATAGCCGAGTTTATCGCGGCACAGATTAAAATTATTTTTTGTTCAATTAACATCATGTAGGTACACAATGGCGAATTATGTTTCAGTTGTTGTTGTTATTATTATTGTTGGTCACTTTTGTCCAAATATGTGTTAATTATTTATGCATCCGAAACGAATTTTTTCCACTTTATTTGCTGTAAAATAATGGAAATTTATCTGACATTGATCATTTTCGGACTGACGCGTGATAAATTAAGGCAAATATCAGAAGACCGGTTGGTTTAAAAGTTCTCCTAATTTTTGAGGATCTTTTTGATCCACTTTCTCGTTTAAGCGACAAAATTTCATGAAGGATTTTTCCTCATTAGATGCTAGAAAAGTACTAAGGTTTTGTGTATACAGGGAAAAAGTTAAAACTTTTAGACATTCCGATTTTGAAGCCGCTTAAAAATAATTTTGGTCTAAGAATATAATTTCAAAAACTAAAATTGGCATTTTATTTGGCTTAAAAGGGATTTATTTCTAAATAGATCAAAAATAAGTTAGACAACTTTTTGACTAGAGTAGGGTGCTCGAAGTTAGGCCGAACAGCAGGTGATAAGAAATGCATGAGCAGCAAAGTGGGGTTGAAGGACAGTGGGCCATTAGACAGTCTGGCTCTCAAATTGAGTTTACATGTCGATATAATCACTTTCGGAACTGTACACATGCATCCAACGCCGAAATTATATAATAATTTTGATGAATGAAACAATATTGTAATTGTTTGTTATAATAATTTATACGAACACTTGGGACCCCTCAATCCGGAGCTCGTCTTTGTTCCGCCATGGTTTGACTCATCGACTCACCGAGATGCGAGCAAACTCAACGCAAATGGGGGCGACCCCAGTGTATATATCAATTAAACGACGTATGTCAAATCTTTGTCATTTAGGATGATATGATAATATCAAGCTTCATTAAATTATCCACTACTACACAATATAATCACACGGCACAGCGAGTCGAGTCGACCGATCGGGCAGCCAATAACAAAGGTGCCAGCAAGCAGTCAGCTTACCAGCCAACAAAATAGCCATCAAATAAGTATGGTCGGGCCGTACATGGACGTGCACGGTGCACGTAGCCTGGTGGCCGCACAGCTACATCGCAAGTTAGGTTTTGCATTGATGTCAAACAATAATTGAGTGAGCACGAATTTCCTGGATGCGGTAGACACAACTTTGGAAACATTTTCGCTTAATAATATAATAATCGCAATAATAATATTCAACATGCAGAAGATTATGTAGCTTTATGGCTTGCTTACGGTGCGCCGTCCGCGGCATCGGCACGAAAGCGATTCTGGCCCAGCGCGGCTTTTTATGCGGCGCCAGGCCAATTTGAAAGTGAAATTGGTACTTTGGTCTGCGATGTTTCAATATAGACATCAATTGAGAACTTCATTACTTGTTTTGCATTTTTAAGCTATCCAATTTTTGCGAAACCTTTATCAAGCTGAATCGAAAATTCTTGTAAAGGAGTTAAGTAGCCCTTTCATGCAGCAGGAGAGCGAAATTCAAGCTCCAAAGTGTCTGAAAAAATGTCATTTTAATTTGTTTGATTGGAGGCGAATAAAAATATTTTAGGGTTAACTTTAAGACAGTTTGTTGGAGACCTTTTTACCTATCGAGGGATTTTTGCTCTTAATAAATTTGACACATGTAGGGCTCAAAATATATCTCCTTCTTACCTCAGAAACCAGATAAGAGACTGAAACAACTTTTGATTTGTTACACTAAAATTAAGTTTTAATCCAAAAAAAAAGTTGAGACCTCTAAGTCTTCCGAAGCCTGAGTAAGCCCCAAATCTCCCCTTTGACTGCATAAATTCACAAATCAAGACAAAAAGTTTTTGTATGGAGAAATATCGACTTTCGTCCTTTGTACTCCCATATCTTAAGAAAATGAAATCTGAAAATTCATGAAATTTTGTTTGAATGATTGCCCTAAACTAAGACACAAAATAACACATCTTGGGATTTTTCAAAAAATACCAATTTTAGCTATTCAAAAAATAATTATTGTTTGTTGAAGATATTTTTTGGATGAATTCTTTTTTACCTTTACTGTGTCAAAAATTTTATTCAGTTTCAAAAAAGAGGTCACTCGTTGATATCGGTAAAGTGGTTCGGGAGAAAAAGTGCAAATGTGAGGGACAAAAACCACATATTTTCGATAAGCCATGATGGAATCTCAAAAAACTAAAAACGCAGAAAATTTTCATTTTTAAAACTGAACAAATTTGTTACGTTTCATTGAAATCAAAAATACAAAGGTTCAAACGTTTTCACTTTTGTTTGAAATCATTTATTTAAAAATTTGTGATCTTTAGATTTATGGTTACCTTTGAACTGATATCACATTCTCTGAAATTTATTGTAAATTATGTTTTTGGAATTCCTTTAGAGAAAATTATTTCAAATTTCAACGCTTCTTCATTCGGGCTCCGAGTCTCCATTTCGATCGATTGCAAAACCGCCTCTCCAGTCTAACGAGTTTACGAGTATGCAATAAGGACTCAAAGCTACCACAAGGCCCACGAGACTTAATTTCCATGGCCCTTCAATCATCGGTGGCTAACATTGGGATTGCATTTTAATAATGTAACATATCAATATAAAATTCATTAAGCTCCTGAATCGAACTGAACGTTATTGCACGACTCTGCACCAAGCGAGGTCGTGTTATCCGTCAGTGTTATACACCAAGTGAGAAAAGGCAAAAGGCATCAAATGCAGGACGCAGGACGGGTCACAGCAATGGCTCTCGTTGTTGTGACAAAATTAGGAATGAAAATTACGTTTTGGGTAAAAAGTATTGTGCATTCCCTTTGTATTCCCTTAAGCAATACAAAATAAAAGCAACCCTTGCAAATGCAGTTCGAGTAACAGGATGCAGTAGATGCAGGCAGGGGAGTAACCGGCGACCTACTTTGGTGCTTTCCTCGATTTTTAACGCTTTGGACAGCAACGTCCAATGTGTCCTGTAAGCTCTTTAAAAAAATTAATACTGAAAGCATTCGTTAGACAATAAGTTAAAACTCCTAAATTTCACAAATCAAATGTTAAAAAATAAGGCCCCTATGACGGTTGAAAAGCTTCTCGGCCTGCTAGTTCCGTCACTGGATGCAAGTCAGGTGCATTTGATTTTGGGGTAATGTTTGTTCACCATTATAGAGGTCGAGTGGAGCCGGAAAGAGAGAGAGAAGCTGAGGCCGGTCATGTCGTTAACATCGTCATCATCATCATCATCAACGCATTTGCAATTGTTTGAATTGGATTTTATAAACACGACGAATGTTTGTTTCAACGTATATAAAAGTGGCATTAATAATGTCAATTTGCATTACATTCCTAACATTAAATTCATTGCATTGCTACTGGAGGACCAACTTGGCTCTCGTCTAATGTTTACCCGCTCGTGCTCAGCGCCTCTGGTTGGTCGTCCATGGTCCCACAATTGAGCCGAAAACAAATTTAAAAGCAGCCGTAAATTGGGTTCGTTCGTCCAGCCCAAGTTGGAATCCGAAGTAGCAGCTCTTTTATTGTTGTCTGAATATCTGAGCAAGCGATTCCACATCCTATTGGGTAGGTATTTTGATGGACAGAACGCTCTGAGCGGAGAGTTTTGGACCCAAATCCATAGTAAAAATTTTAGAAATTCACAATTTGTTTCTCTAATCAGAAATATTTTCGTGCTGTACCGTCGGTTTTCTGAGGCCCACAGAATCTGGGATGATTAATTAATCTATAAATACACTAGTTTGGAAAACAGTCTATGTAGGTATGTACACAATGTGTCACAGGTTGAAAGGTGCACTTAAGTTTACAAAGGAAAATGCACAAGGTGTCCACTGTCCTCTCCGAGCCAAAAAAGATTTCACTCAGAGCAAGTTAGTTGTCATACGGTGATAGACAGACGGAGAGTGTAACAGTAAAGGAGAGCTCGATCCACATAACTCACTTCCGAGCCCATGTCTGGCTCGGTTCTTTGCCTGAAGAGGAGTGCAGTGCCACACTAGACGGAATGAATTAAATCAAACTGAGACTCTTCTTTATATCACAGCAATAAATTCATCAATATCTAAATTGAGTTGAGTAGTTTTCATATTTCAGAAGAAGAATATAGTGTTTAAGCTTATGAGACGTCTCATGCATTTGGCACCAACACTTGAGAGCACTCTTGTAGTTTCAATATGCATTCTAGATGCGGGAGAAATTGAATTTCAAATTTATAACAAGCTTTAAATAAACCTAATTAGTATTTAATTCTGAGTTGTGTCCATTTTGTCTCCTCTGTTCCATGAAGACGACTAGCACGAGTTCCTTGAGCCTAGAAATAGCCTCATGATTGGGAAGTGACTCAACTTGGTCACCGCACGTGTATGAAAGCAGTCCGATTAACCTTCAAAACCGGTTCTCGCTAATCTCGATCGCAATCAAATCAATCAATTTTTTCGGAATCCGTCTATCCCAAAGGACGCGCCTCGAAATATGCGGCGATACAGGTGCGCATTTAAGAAGAAAACCAAACGAATTCTCCCTTTCCACTCCTCATCTATAATTTGCGTATGCCATTTGAAACAGATTGCATCTCGACTCGCAAAGATATGTGGCCTGGACGAGGGACTAGGGAGCAGGGGACGCACGGGCGGGTGAGCAAAAATGTGCGGAGGAGAAATTAAAATTAGAAAATTGAATGGTTGAAGCCTATATTTGCGATTGGGATGCATTGCGAATTATAAAGTGCAAGCACATTTGCCGTGCGCACACAAAACGGACTCGAAGCAACATTGTCAGGGTTGGAGACCGGGGGCCTAGTTTAGGACCTCCAATTCGGTCTTTTTTCGGTCTTTATAGAAAGAATTAGAAGGATTGTTTTGAGTCAGTGAACTTTAAAAAGGCTAAAAACTGTAAATAGTTGTGTTCCTGTGAAAAGTTTTCCTGTGAATTTTTTCGTAAAATTGTTATGAAATTTGTTAAATAAGCTTGCCATTCCCATGAACACGGAAAATCAAGAAATTCCCTTGTTAATAACAGTGAGTATTCGAATTACGAGTTTTGAAGAAAACTTTTCTCTACAAAATTATCTCAAAACTACTACCCAGTTAGGGAAGCCTTTAGGAGAAAATGACTTTAAAAAATAGTTTTTGAGGAATCGAGTTGAGTTTTGTATCGACGGATTGGTTTTTTTCAGGTTGGAAAGTAACAACAAACCTGCAATCTTAAAAATATCTTATGAGCTCTCGAAATCAGCCTAAAAGAGTACCCTCTGTGACAAAGTAGCTAAAAATTGAGAAATTCAATAGGAAACCCATGACATTAACATTTTTCAAAACTATCAATAATTTGCCCCATTCATAGTTACAGCCCGACAGGTCCATGATCTGAGGTCAAGTTGCTACGGGTGGGTTTTTGGGCAAAGCTGCTACATAAAGGGTAAAAGTTTGTCAAACTCCTGAAGCCCAGGGCAAGTCCACCCCTGGGCACCGGCAGCCAGCCTGCATCATCACGATATGTATTGAAATAGAATGCTTTCTTCAGGTTTGTTTTGTAGTACAGGGGCAGGCACCAGGCAGCGGTGGGCCAACTGCTTTGCTGCATTTCGCCATCGCCATTCATATGTACAAATTGATTTTCTGGTCTTTTATATTCACGCTGCAAGAGCTTTGCTTTCGTATGAGGACCCGACTCTCGGCTCCTCTTGCACACAAAAGTTTTGGCGAAATTTTCGCAACTGCAACGCAATGGCATCAGCACACGATGAATAATCGAATTGTGTGACATCAGAAATCACCAAAACGCAGGCTTAGGGAATAGATGTGTGGACCATACGCTCGCCAGTACTTCTGCTTTGCGCTCTTTGACGTCCTCTTGGCTTCGCTTCTCCCTCACGTGTCTCCTTCCTCCCCACCCGTGCGCCGTATATACTATTGATTGAATTCCGCTTTCAACAACTATAACAAAACAATAATCTCGATACGATGTTTTATAGTCATTCAAAATATTTTTCGATTCACTCAACCTTATGGTAGATTGCGGCTCTCCTTATATTTTGCGCTTGTGTACGTGGCCCTCTTGCTGTGGTCTGCGATGAAGGCAAATCATGAAATAGTCGAGGGGAAACTGTATCTTCTCTAGAGCCGTTCCCTGCAACTCTACGGGATAGGAGTCCTTAAAAATTAAAAGCCACAAGAGCAACATTCTTCAGTTTAACCGTGAAATGCACTCCAACGTCGCCTCAATACACTAATTGATGATTAATGAATGAGCTGCGATGGTAGTTTTTAACTCTCGATAGTTCAAGAAGGCGATCGAGAATGATGGGCTGATTTGAAATTTCAACCAAGCGTTGGGTATTAATTCAAACTAATTTGCTCAAAATTTATGTTTCTCTTTCCAGACTAGTTTCAATTGAAACAAAATAACTTGATTTCAAAAGGAAAATTCGTGCGTCTCAACTGCAAAATTTACAAATTTATAAGAATGTAATGAAATTTACCAACACCGATATCTTAAATTATTTGTAGCCATAAATTGTTTTAAGATCATCAATTCTATCTGCTTACATTTCGAAGAGTGTTTGAACTGAAAGTAGTTTTTGTAACTCTTCTGAAAGCTTAATAAATTATTTCTAAATCAAGGTATGAAGCAATCAGAAACCTTCTGTGGAACCTTGAGCTTTTGTGAAGGAAGGTCTAAAATGGAAATTTTGTAATTCTTGTCTGGATTTGGTAGGCAAACCTGAATATTATATTATAGTTTAGACTGTTATAACAACCTATAAAGGCAGAGGAACCACAACTGAGAACAAAGTTTCTGCTCTACAAATAAAGCAGGACAAATCATTTCTACCCCTCACAAGGAAAAATGTCGAGGACAACAACTGTCGGAAACGAAAAAATGATTTAGTTATTAAGTGTTATTTGAATTATGGAAATTGATTTTCTCAGGAAGCAATATGAGTAGTGGTTTATGCCAGTCTGTATTAGAGCCGGTTCAGCGGAGAAAATTATAAAAAATGTAAAACATGTACTCGTATCAGCTAGAGGGATACAAAATTACAAGCCAATGAAGGTTTGAGTGGCAGGCTCTCAAAGCCTTCATGTGCCTATTTCACAACCATTATTACGTTTATTATTACATCGCTGTGTCTTTTTGCTTTTACGAATAAATAATTTAGTTGCATTCTTTAACTACAATGCCCCATGCAGCATGAATGGGCCGCCAAGCTCAGACGTAAGCGGAGTGCATTGGAGCTGAAAACGAGCTCCTTCCTACGCGTTTACAAGACACGAACGCCAAAATGAATAATTTACATCGAGCCATGTCTTTTACACAATTCTTATTTAAAAATCGATAAATAATTAGTTTAAAGTAATTTTACGTTATTATTGCTTTTCTATTGAATCATTGAAGAGGTTGCCAAACAAATCAATTACCTGCCATATAAGCGTGCACTCCAACAATGATTGAGCATGCCATGATTTGCGGTGCGGCGCATTATTGATTTACAAATTCCGGCTTTGACCCCAAAAGAAAGTTTAGTGGACACGAACGCGAGCTCACTCGGACTCGCCAGGACACAGTCTGATCCAGATGCAGATAACTTGATTACCCATGCTCAATATTTTTTTCAATTACCATGCATTTTCTCTTTGACGTCATGCGAGGATGAAAATCCCTCTCGTACATATCAGACGGTGGCGCAAAAAGTGGGACCGGAATCGAGTCAGTTGCGAAAGATTTTGCAGCCTCCACTCACACATTCAGCATAAATACAATTAAAAATGCAATTTTTCATTGAAATATGAAATCAAATTAGAGCGAAACAAAAATTAGATCGAAATTACTAGATGTATGGCATGTCATGGTCTACAAGGCTGGTTTCTCCGTTGGCTCTTGATTCGAGCACATTCGTCGCGGAGTAAAAAATCACATAATTTTTTCTGTTCGTCCGGAAGTGTCCTAAAATAAGTCCCCACATTTTTCTACATCTTAGAAAAGCTTAAGTTTTCAAGTAAATAAATATTTAAAGCTTAGTCGGAGACGAACGCATTTGAGTGCATATTTAAGTCGGCATACATATGTAGTTACAAAGTTTGGTGAAACAAAAATCTTTTGTATAAAAATCTGTTTTTGTAGAAACTTAGAGGTCTCCAGCTCCGTCCCTGTAGGACAAATATTTGTAACGTTTTACAAGTTCATCAACATATTAAACTTTCAGCTCAATCGGCTCAACTAAAATTTTCCCATTTTCGGTGGCTTCTCACCCCACCCCCTTAGGGGATAGGGGCAAATAAATGATTTACTAAATTTGATATGATGTATAACGTATTAAAAATTCAGCTCAATCGGTTCAAGTATATGGAACTTTCATACAACAGGAAAACCTCCCTAATTACCCCCAGGAAGTTTTATGGAAAAACCAAAGTGGTTCCACCACCCTCCAAACCATACATAACAACATGCAAAAATTGGAGGTCTCTATCTCTTGTAGTTTTGGAGCCTTTGCGTTTAAAACTGACGGACGGACGGACACATATATCGAACACATTTTTATCAAATTTGGGTAAAAATTTTAAGGTCATGAGTTGTTACTTCCTCGACATAATTTTTGATGAATGAAATTTAAAAATATTTGTATGAACGGGGCAATCAAAGGTTTATTTCCTCCGTGACCCTTTGACCGACACCCAAACCTCATAAAAATAATGAATGTCTTCTAGTGACCACAAATACTCAACTCAGTTTTAAAAAATAATTTTAAAAAATTACTGTTCTACCTAATAGTATGTGCCCCTTGAAGAGAGCACTTCATGAATCCATTGGTAAGAGCCCGTTGAGTCTCTTAATGCGAAGTCTGAGGCTCTAAAATTTCTACTTCACTGAAGAGGCTTTAGCAAAACTCCTCTCAGACACACACCGAGTGCGATCTGAAGCCGACGCCGACAACGACATTGGCCACCAGCATAACATTAAATAGAAAAAAATTATTCTCCGATTTTTCCTCACCTCCTCACTGTGTCGCTCGTTTTTCATCTGAGTCATATACACACGCGGCTGTCGTGACGTATTTTGCGATTTTTTCTCGCTCTTCCTTTTTGTTTTTAATTTTATTGTATATTTTTATGCACCCATCCTAATGGAGATATGTATGGGGGATGATGCAGAGCGGACAAAAAGGGAGCAGAAAAAGTACGTGAAAGCACAGAGGCAGAGGTACAGAAAATTCGATTCCAATTACAAAGTAAAAAAATAGAAGGAAAAAAAGCAAGAAAAATATCATCAAAGGGTGTGCTCCAGAGCTCTCTATCCGTCTCTACGCGTACGCGAGCAAGTGCACATCGCACTCGAAGCCCGGCCACGTACCCGGACAGCAGTCTCCCGTACACGCCGTTGCAGTCGTCGTGGAGTCGAAAAAAAATCTTAGTCGGCAATATACGGCATTGGCACGGACATAATATCGGTGTTACTGGAATGGAGATGGTAGCAGCGCACATTGCTTCTAGTGATTCATAGCGATGGCACATAGACGGTTGCAGCTTGATGAGGTGAACGTCGTTTGGTGCGTTTCGTTTCCAAAAGGGGGGCCACAATAGATAGGTACTCAGATGCGCACGTGGATTATTTAGTAGAATGCAAAGTAAAATGGAAAAAATGTAGAAAAACGTAGAAAAAATTAAAAATAGATGCCGCGGCATTGGAGACTGAGGACGAATCTGACAGAGATGGTTCGGCCTGGGGAAAACTTTGAGTTGTTGGAGAACTTACCGAAACCCTCGAGGTCTCTCATTTAGGCTTGTATTCTTCATAGCGTCTCCTGTAACCTTTTCTAAGCACCCTAGATCGTTTTTATGAACTTAAAAGATTCTTCTAGAACCTCTTATGATTTCTCCTTAAACCTATTTTTAGCCCTGCAAGTGTTTCTCGACAGCCTTCCGGAATTTCTTTGAATCTATTCTAAGCCTGATTGAGTTTAATTTGGACAGCTTCTTGCTTGTTTTAACTAGGTCTTGGAATCCAATTGAAGTCTCTTGAATACACAAGTTGGAGAGCCCCATCCCATTTTCCGCGTCCTCCCCTGGAGGCAGTTGCTGAGCTCGCATGTAGAACATTGACGGCATAGCATGGCTTTCATGTATGAGAAAGTGCCTCAAAAGAGGAATGAATGAATAAAGGATTTTTAAAATGATGCATCAAATTTTTAAAACTATCGCTGCTTTTTGCATGAATGCGTGACAAATAAAGTGGATCCTTTTTCCCGTAAAAATGTTGCATGGTTTTCCGCTGAATCGTGGCACTATCGAGGCATCCTCAGAGCTAAATCTGCACCAGCACAAGTAGCTCTTTCCTTTTTGTAACATCCGCAACATCCTGTGTTCTACCTTTTTATTTGCACCACAAATTGAAGCTTTAAGCGCCTGATGGTAATTAAAATTTTGCACAACGAGATATATTTCAATAACTCCAGATATATAATCCTGTATTGTCGCTTTTCCCATGCACGGCTTCTAGTGGTCCTGCGAGTTGTCCGAGTGATCCGATCCCAGCGGGCTCTTGTCGTTGTTCTGGAAGAAATGGCAAATTATGATTAGTTAGAGCTGACCTTTCTTGACTTTTAAACTTTGAGAAGCTACAGTGTACGGTTATTAAGAGAAGACAATAGAGAAACTCTATATTTCCATTTTCTCTCATTAGACTTTTTTCGTTTTGATTTTCCCTTGTCTAGAAATAAAAAATTGTTTTCTTACCAAAGAACACTGCAGCATTCCAGCAATGTAGTCCACGTCCAGATTTTCGTCCAGAGCGGATACTTTTTTAAGTGCCGAAGACAGGATGCTCAAGTCACCCCTGAGCTCGCTGACAACCGCGGTGATTTTCTGGGCGTTACTCAGCACCTCGACGCTCTGCGTGTACGGGTTGTATCGGATCATAAAGGGTCGCTGTATGTTCTCTGCAAAAGCCCTCATCTGGTCCTTAGCCTCCTCGAAGGAGTCCGTGTAGAAGTACGTGTTTTGGTAGGACGTGATGATGCACTCCTCCGAGCAGGTTTTGTAGGGGTCGAACTTCTTGATCTTGCTCTTCGCCTCGAGAGCGTGAGTGAGCTCAGCTACGGAAGACAGCAGGCCCGCTCCGTAGACCTTGAAGTTTCCGTCCTTCTGTCGACACAAGCCAAACTCGACCGTGAAAAAGTACAACTAAAATAAAAACCCTAAAGTTTTGGAAAGAAATCTCATTAATCAAGTTACCGTCGCAAGTTTCCCAACATCTTCGTCCGAAGCTCCAAGCGAGGCTAGGCCAATCTCCTGCGAGAACTGGGCGAAGCTTGAGTTCGCCAGAAGTGGCATGTGGCCCAGGAGCTCGTGGCAGCAATCGGGTTCGGGGGTGTAAAACGGGTCGGATGAGTGACGGATGTACTGTGTGCAGTGGAAAACTCTGAAAGCCAGACCCGACAGAAAGTCCCTCGGAGACAGATAGCCCGCCACTGGACGCAGCTGGAATCCTGTCTTGCGCTTCAGGAACTGGTTAATGTCCTCAAGCTGGGGGATGTTGTCCTCGCGGTATCCGCAGTACTTCACGAGAAGCGGCCAGTTCTCCTGGAACTCCGGGACTGCGAACTGCGCGTAGAGCTTCTGGAGCTCGCGGAAGACCACACCCCAAGTCTTGATCTCTTCCGGTGTGTACTGGACTCGTGGAATGGGGTTCCCACTAAAAAGTCACTATCAGATTTGGTTTGAAGAGAATAACGGGCATTAGTTACTAGCGATATGAGTGAGCAATGGCGGAGAACTGCTCCCGTCTTTTGCGGTAGACGGGGTCCTTGAATCCGGGATGGTCGGCATCAAGCTCCGTTCCGTACATCAGCACGTTTTGCGCCCGGTCGAGGTCGGATATCTTCCGTGGAAACCAGTGCATCTCACCAAAGTCTGCAAAATCAACCACAAACAATTACACAGGCCGTTATTTATGGCTAAATTACTTTCAGTTTAATTTTTTAATTAATTCACTAATTCTGTATTGACTTATTGAGATAGCATCTCAGCAAGTTGATTTTCTATCCCAATGGAAGTCAGTTAGTTGAATATTTTAGAAGAAGAAACCCTTTGCAAGTTACGATTTAACTCAAAATCAGGATAATACAGGATTTATTCGAGTTTCAAGTGAAACGATTTTCATTTACATTCCCTCGCAGAATATCCAGAACTTTGTCCAAAGAATTGGCACAGCAGAATTTGCGTAAGAGCAATCTCAGGGGAAAGGACGAAAAAATTGATACTACACGAACTAACTAGGAATGTTCACGAAATAACAACATAATCGATTTTCTTAACATAGTAACTAAGTAATAATCTTATATGTTATGTACCTACTCCCCTGTTAGAGAAATTTATTCAGTTAATTCTAGAAGGAATTGTTTTTGGGTGTTGATTGAATTGTACAAAATCTTTTTGAAATAGGTAAGAATTTAGTCAAAAAATTCAAATTTATATTTTTTCAATAAATCAGAAGAAGTCGTACAAAGCGATTAAATATTTTGAGAAATCCTATCAATAAACTGCAACGAACGTATTTTCCCGTTTCAAGGATTCAAAACCAATAAAAATAAAGATAAAAGGTGGAATAAAAAGAGGTTACCAGGATATGGAGCTTCTCAAGGAGATTCATTGCCTGTTTAAATGTCAACATTATGACCAAACCTAGCTTCCATTCATTAATCTAGAAAAGCTGGAGCTCAGTTACATACCAACAATTCATATTCGTTCTTAAAAGGTAGGAACCAACAGCTTTATCAAAACTTCGTCCCATCGACAAGTATTTAGCAATTTTCAACCAAAATCTATTGAGAGGCTCCAACCCTTAAAAAAATATGAAATATCTGGAGAGTAGGACAAAAAGAGTAGATGACAGTACGACAGAGAATCGGGGCAAACGATTTTAGGGGGTTCAAAATAGACATTTTTAAATTTTTCTCAGATCGATGTGGAAAATTGAATGTGCTAATTGTGTGTGTGCCGAGTGTGCTAATTCACTCGGAAAGTGAGGAAAGAAGGGCAATAATTGCACCTGAGCGAGCTTGCGAGCGACATGCTTAAGGTACCTGACAAAAATTATAACATTGAAATATTGAAAATCTGACAGCACAATACCTGTGTAAAAGTTATTCAGTGAACATACCTTAAAAGAACCGGGAGAGCCGGGAGAATTTGTTTTTATTATTTAGACGAAGTTTGTATTACGCGAATGCATCTTACGCGTACTCTACTGTATAAGGTTTTCTAAAAAGGCATTTCGACTCACCAAAACTGCTTTGGGCGGACAAGGGGGTCGGGGGCGGAAAGTGTTCCGGTGCGTGTTGGGTCTGAGCGAAGCTGATAGTCTGGACTTCTCGTTTAAGCATCTTCAGGACGTGGTCTAGGTGCTTGGAGTCACAGTCGATATCAACAAGGACGTCGCCTTGCTTCGAGTCGTCTGAAGGACGAAGCTCTATATGCAGTACATTGATTCCGAGCTCTTGGAAGACCTGCAGAGCTCGAGCAAGTCCCCCGACTTGGTTCTTGAGAGTGAAGATGATGGAGGTCCTGTCATTATTGGGGTTGCCATTGGATGTGGAGTAGACCTGAAATTTGAGATTTTCCCTTATTTTCAAAAGAAGAATGCACGATAACATTTTTGAATTTCTAATTCACAGAATCAAACACGAAAAACATGATTTTGCAAGGAATATTAGTTTGTGATGGGAAAAAAAGTTGAGTTTTCTTGGAGTGAATCAAGTGTCTAATTGCATTATATTCAATTTTTATTTTTATTTTTATTTTTATTTTTATTTTTATTTATATATATTTTTTTATTTTTATATATATTTACATTTTTATTTTTAAATTCGAGCACTGAACGATATTTAGAGTCTGTTTCAGGGCTTATTTTCAAGTCTTTTCAAACTGGTACTTCGTGAATTTCAACAGTAACATTTTGGTCTAGGCTGGTTTTGTGTGAAATTCTCCCATGGCCAATAATTCGGAAATTTCGTGAAATAAATAGAAGCTAAATGAATCCAAATTTAGTTAATAATTATAAAGATATTTTAAACAACCTAAAATGGATAAACTGGCTCATAAATTATATTTAATATTTCAACACAGTTGACACTTTACACTTCATTAGCACTAGCAAAGAAAATTTTTGAATCTGCTGTTCACTAATTTTGAATAGTTCATAAAGTGTGGAAAGTTACCTTTTTCAGATAGATAGATTAGGGGTGGGGTCACGCGGGTCTCGAAGATCCTATTGTGACCTTTTTCAACTCTAAGAAGTACCTAATGCTTTTGCAACATTTCAAAATGAAAAATTTGAACTTATAAGCACGTTTTATTAAATGTTTCTTGCACAAATTTTATTTACAATTTGAGTAGATGTAGAATGTACCGGGAGTCAAAGGTCACGGAGGTCCCGAAGGTCCTATCCTATTGTGACCCATCTTGACAGAGTCAAGAGTTCCTCAGTAGCGCCTTCCATCTTATACTCGCAGTCGCATTCTTAGCTTGCACCAAGAACACAGTTGAGCAGAAGTTGCCTCGGCCGAGTTTCGAACATACGACCTCTCGATTGCAAATCCGTCGCTCTAGCGAATAGGCTACCTCTGCCCCCAAATTTTAGTTATTCAAAATAAAATAAACCATCTTCACTTAAAAACACGCTTAGCTCCATTAATTTGACTATTTACGAATTTAAATGATATCCTCTTTATTAATCAAAAGAGATCAAAGGAAAAGAAACTTTGAAACCATTTATAAAGCACAATTTTTTTCATGTTCGTCGTCTGTTCAAAAACTTGCAACCACACTTTTCTCACTTTAATTTGTCAAAGTTTTTAACCTACTTCAGACATGAGGTTCTTTCTCGCACTCAGGGGACTTCCCTCCTTCACGGCCCACTCCTGCTCGCCACTTCTGTAGAGCCACAAGCCCAAAAGCCCTTTTCCAGATCCACTCATTTTTGGCTTGCCTTCACAGACAAATTAATCACTTTCTTCCTCTTTTCCAACCGATTCGAAGACCTCCCGAGAACTAATGAAAAATGTACGATGCCTCATCTCCTTTTATAGCTCTCGTGCACCCCCATATAGCTGCGTAACGAACCCTAGATAGCTGCTGCCTTTGTGCTGCGTACAAATAGATGTGATGGAATAAAATAAATCGACGCCAAGATATAAGAAAATTCAACAAGTTAAAGTGTATCAGACTACTTCACTTCCAGCAAATCAAGCCGCCCGTATAGTCTTTGTGTGCGATGCCATGCCAGCCCCAGTCTAGCGTGCGTGTCTATTAAATGTATTTTCGCTGTATATTTGGCCCGACTCCACTCGCTCCGGCTCTACGTTAAACGATTCAAGCTGTTTGTAGATAAACTTTGTAGCATCATATTCATCTAACGTCTGACCCGAAAGGTTGGGGACTTTGAAGAAACGGTTCCTTGTTCTTGAACATTTTTCCTTTAGAAACACCTACAAATTATGTTTATTTCTTTTGGCTCGTGCTCTGGGTTCGAAGCGTGGGTGGACCCGATATTATTATTTATCGTAAGACAATAATTTTCCTCTGCCAAGGTGTTGTGGCGTGGTCCAGAATATGCAGAACTTCTTAGATGTCGTTCGAGGCTAGTGTTGCTAGCAATATCGAATCTTTGTAGAAGTATTTCAAAATGACCGTCAAAATGATTTGGGATCCAACTATGTTAGAATTTTGATTTTCGATTTCAAAAACTACCCTGTTGCAGTGTCAATTGTCGACCTTCAGAGCTTGAACAGGCCGTTTAAGGCGGTCGACTTCTGTTTTTTCTGCGACATTTTCAATAACAATTGAATATTTTTTGGGAGAAAATATTTTTCTCGACTAAAATTAAAAGTTTACGCAAAACAAGTCTTCAAATCTTGGTTTCTGCCACAGCTGCTCATTGTTCAACATAGATTTCTTTATTCTTGTGAAAGCTAGTCAAGAACTTAAAATTCATACCAGCCACAAAATGATTTGACATCATGAAATGAACTAGTTTTTGGGTAAAAAGAAAATCTTTTTGTCTCTACATGATATTGTATAGTGGCACACATGAGCGTGAATTTCACCCAAAATCTTTTTATTTGCAACTTCATGCAAAGAAAATTTTGAGTACCCTTTTAATTTCATTTCAACGACTAAGGATTTGAAGAGAGGATTTTTAAACTCTCTATTAGCCGAAAAGTACCAACAGTGCTCGACCAATCAAAATACCATGCCATTTGTAAAGGTAAAGTAAATTTTCCTCCTCTGATGCAATCTAATAAACAGCTTCCATCCCAAAACTTCCTGCCCAAAGTGTTCCCAAGCCATGAAGGTATACCTAAATCAGCAACATCATCACAAGCACAACCGTTTTCAATGTTATCAGTGCAGCAAAACGTTTAAATCGAATCCTTCTGGTACGTCTTCGTCACGGTCGCTGTGTCTCTTGTGTGAAAGCCAAGATAAAAGTCTCGCTACGCAAGCTATGTTGTGATTGGTTATATTAGTCGTAAGTCAGGACTTGTACAAATACGCTGGCATTGTTGAGTTGTGAATGAACAGCGATTTCAACATCTTTTGGGAGAAGATTATTATTTTGAGTTGACGTGTCCGTCTGAAGTTTTTCTTAAAATGCTTTTTGCTTGTCGAAAATAAATGTCCCAAAATTTTACTGAATAAGACAGCAAAAACATTATGGTTCCATGGGCTTTCCATAAGAACCTTTGTGGCTGGCTACAAAGCGCTGAAATAAAAATCACCTCTTGTTTCCCGATTCAACAGTTGGTGACGTCAATCTCCATCCTCTACCTATTCAAATGATGTACGAATTAGGCATTTGATCTCCTCCTATGCAAACAAGAGAGGTAAAAATGTGTAAAGAGATACAGCAATTGTGACGTCCCGAAACCTACCGAGACGTGCTGGGCGAGTACAGGAGCAAACTTAATGTAGCATTTAATTTTCTGAATGGGTTCGTTTATTTTATACAAATCATTACAGTGTGAGACGATCAACATGTGGGTGGAAGAGGCGGAGGGATGGAGGATGAGGAAGGTGCTGCATGCGTGTTGAACGAGAGAAGTGCGGGGAAAACAAGAAAAAGAAAAATGTAAGCCAATTCTCGGTCGGGCCTGTGCAGTGCGAGGAGACGGAAGAACGAAGCAGAGGATAAGAGAGCAAAGTGCGATAGCGATGAGGGGATAGATTCTACCACTTTCTGTCAATGAATAATGCATGTTTTGCAAGGCAAGATTTAACAGATTGAATTAGATGAGTTGACTTCGGATGTGTGGAAGATGGGCAGGCATAAGTGCCCGTCTGAAATGAGGTGCATGAAGTGCCTCGGTGTGAAGGGCGGCGAAGAGCTGAATTAATTGTGGCAGGATAAAATCTGGCCGCAAGCGGATTTGGCTTCTGGCGAGTGATAGTGTTGCTTTTGCGTTTCAACACTTTTTTGTGCTTGATTGCTTTGAACAGAGAAAGTAGAACTGAGGAAGAGGTAAGCTGGTAGGGACTCGAAAGCTTTTGGAAATCAGTTGAGCGATAGTTTTTCCTACATTTTTGCATGAACTTGCAAGAAAACCTATTAAAAGTTGTCTCTCTAGTATAACGTCACGGTAAAAATCGAGATTTTAGACCTCTGATCCCTTCTGTCACGGTCCATCACGGTCCGTCACGTTCACTCCAACAACCCCCCCCCCCCCCCCCCGTCCATCCCTTTGACGTCACGTCACAGTATGAAATTTCAAGAAAAATTATAACAAAATTTAAAGGTGTATTATATATCAATATTGATTCAAGCAATAAATTTTCCCAAGAGCTTAAAGGGAAGAAGCTGCTTAAAAAAGAGGTTTACAACCTAAAGCCTGGTACAACCTAAACATTAAGGCTTTTTGTGATCCGGGAGCATAGAGCTTATTTTAATAAAGGGACAGCTGGCAAAATTTCGAAACCTCTGGTGTACAATTTTCGCATGTAGGCGTTTTTAGTCTTTTTGAAAATCCATTGTTTTTGAAATTATTTTTCTATGGCTTCTGCCTTCTAAAAACTTTTAAGAAATATTTATTCGTCTAAAATTTAATACTAGCTCTTTCCTCCAAGTTAATAAGTTAGTAAAAATCTAATATAAACTTAAAACATACATTTTGAACTAGAAAAGCGAGTCCCACAAATTCCTATTGTGGCTCAAAGCAATGATGTTGTCCTTAATTAAATATACATCTTTTCTTATACATATTACAGTTATGTCGTAGTTGAAATAGTAGAACTAGTTAGCTTATTTCTTAATATTTAATATCTGCAACGGAAAACTCAGTTTGCAGCTTTCAAACAAAGTCCCTACAGGAAAACACGTCCATGTTTGGCGCATGCGTACCGCTCACCTCGTCCCTTTCATTCGAATAGCTGCACATTGCGTAGTGACGTAAAGAATAACTCATTCTTACTTTCGGAAAATGCAGTAAAGTTCCCGCAGCCTTCTTGAACGTCGAAAAACTGACCTCTCCTGGACGCAAAAATGGCTGATGTAGAGTTTGAGGAGCTCCGCCACACCTACGACTTTCTTCCAAAGCACGTTAAAGCTTCTCAACCATTTTACTCGTAAGTAACGATTTTTTCTCACTAACTGGGTCGAGGTCCAGAGAGTCTCCCGGGCCTGGAGGCCTCACGTGTCTCAGACTCCCACGCAACCGTCTCTCTGAGCGTATAATTTCCCCGATTTTTGGCTAATCTTTGAGAATTTATTGAATATCGGTATGCTGAATGTGTCACTTTATCGATTTTTCCCAAACTAAACCAGGCTAGTACCAGATGTGGAGTTGGAGGACGATTCGCCTTCACCGAGCGATGAAAACGGAGGCTCTCCGAACGCCAATGACAACAAAACTGTGATAGGAGGAGCCGTTAGCAAGACTCAGACGCTCCTCCAGACGATCTCGACCATCAGCAGCGGAAGCAGCGCCGAGGACGACGAGCTGGGAGACGAGCCCCGGTCCGACATCAACTCGAATGACACCGTCTCGACGCCCACCGTCACGGCTGTCCGACGTCGACGGAAGTTACCCGAGATCCCGAAGAACAAGAAGTCTAGCGTGCTTCGAATGATTGGACAGTCGTCGTTAAGCTCCACCGAGATGTCTATCACGCCCTTCAAACAGAGCCCCCTGCTGGCCCTGAAGTGCAGCTACTTGCTCGACGAAGACTCGAGTCCCGACTCGGACCGGCTCTACAGTCTCGGAGACGTCGACAGCGGCCACTCAACAGCCCACTCGCCCACAGATCTGAAAAGTATATCGCCACCAAATATGCAAGCCACGCCCGCTTCTCCCTTTCCACCTCCCTTCGGTGGTGTTCCCTACAGTCAGATCGAGATGCTCGAAGCCACGCACCGCGGACTCCACAAATTCGTCCCGCGACACCACGACGAGATCGAGATAGAGATCGGGGACCCAATCTACGTGCAGACGGAGGCCGACGACCTCTGGTGCGAGGGCGTGAACTTGCGGACGGGCCGCCAGGGAATCTTCCCATCGGCATACGCGGTAGATCTGGAGTACAATGACTTCGACTCAACCTCGGAGCAGGTGAAGAGGGAGCGCTACTTGCTGGGATACTTGGGATCCGTTGAAACTCTCTCGCATAAGGGCACTAGCGTGGTTTGTGCGGCGGTCAGAAAGATCGTTGGAACCAGCGGCGAGTCCCCGAAGGCCCAGCCGTGCATTCTGGAGATCTCGGACCAAGGCATTCGGATGGTTGATCGATCAAAGGTGAGTCAAATATGTTTTTGAAAGAAATTTAGCGTATTCAGCGACCCCTTTTCGTTATGTAAAATCATTTACAAGAACCACTGAATGAAAGTAGGTCTATATTGTCTGCCCTCGCTCGCAAGCTCGCTCAGGAGCAATTATAACCCTTTTTCCACACTTTCCGAGTTGATTCAGCGGTATTGAAAATATCTATTCTGAGAAGTTGAGAAAACAAGCTTGGGGCCAAAAAGTTTTATGGTTTCAAAATTTTTGGGACACTTTTATTTAAAATGACTATAAGATTTTCTAAACTATTAATTTTAACTTCCCAACTGGACAGTTTTGAAACTAGTTTAATAAAAGTATAAAAGATAAGCAATCATGAAAAAAACGAATTAAAAATCGGTTTATAGCTCATTTTCCAGGAAACAAAGGAAAAATGATTGATAACCGGAAATTTTTTTAGTTTCTTGATTGAACCCAGAAAAGTTGCCGACATAAAATTCCCCTTTTTCTTTTTATTTCCACGCTTATTAGGAGTGACTTGTTCAATTTTAAGACGGTTTTAAGAAGAGAGCATAAAATTTCTAATCGAAAAAATTTCATTTCATTGAAAAATTATATACTTTTTTATTTCAGAAAAAAGACAAGGGACCCTGCATTGACTACTTTTACTCAATCCGACACGTGTCGTTCTGCGCTTTCCACCCCAGAGACTATCGCTACATTGGCTTCATCACCCGACATCCCACAGTGCAAAGATTCGCTTGCCACGTTTTCCAAGGAAACGATTCCACTCGACCCGTAGCTGAAGCTGTTGGGTAAGTCCCAAAGCCCCTAGCTTAGGAACTCTGAATAGCGAGGTATTTTTCAGACGCGCATTTCAACATTTCTACCAAAAGTACATTGAGACAGCATATCCCGTGGAAGAGTTCTACTTGGAGTAGAGGCAAAGTGCTACAAAAGTGTCAGCTCTTATTAGATGAGAATATTTTTCTATTCGAGAGAGATTCACTTTTGCATATGTACATAAACCAGTATGCAGCAACTAGATAAAGATAACGCTTCAATTTTATTTTTGAGAACGGTGAGGCGAATTGCTTATTCGATATAAAACGTAAGCCTTGTTGACCGGACCGTTTGTGCGTCAGGGCAGAGTGTTGTTGGTTGCTCAGGAGGCTCAAATCAATATACATATTTCAATATTTCAACCAATCAACAAACTTTCGATCTTTCAGCACAGCTTTATCGCGTTTTGACATGTTGTGCTTCTTCGTCGACTTAAGGATAACAAATGCTCATTCAATCCTCTGACCCCAGGAATTTCAGGACTCCTGTAAAATAACTGAATTACTTGAACCTGTGATTTTTCTTCTTCACCAAAGGACCCCTGAACTTCTCGGAAAATCGGAGCAAAGAACTTCTCAAAGAAGTTTGGAAGTTTTTTCGGAAATTGAGATTACATTAATAATTTCCCTTTGTTTCTATACGCTATTTATGAACAACTTTTACGTAAAAAATGTTAGAGTTGTTTAAAATTGTAAGATCTTGAAATCACTTCACTAGCGATCGAAGAAACCTTTTCTTTAGGTAGAAATACCTACGGGCTTGTACATCACTTCTGTGAGATCTTCCAACCAACGATCAAAAGCCCTAGAATAACTCTACAAATTGAAGTCAAAAGAATAATCCGAAAAACCTGCTAGCAAACTCTTGCCCCGCCGCACAATACGTCTTAGCTAGTATAATTAAGAGGTTGGAATAGTGAGAGCTTTTGCTTCAATCTGAGCGCGTTTTCCTTCATTTGATGATCGTAAAGTCAACATTATTTATCATTGATGTGCAGTTGCAATAAGATATATTCAAATATAGCTCATAAACACTTGAAAATGATTTGTTAACCATCAGACTCAGATACAAATTATAATGGAATAAATAAAATCCCAGACCTACTCCATCTGCAATCTTTTATTTCTCTTATTAACTAGATAAAGTTGTTTCTGCTACGGCTATTGTATTGTAATCTACCGCTAACCTCAATCTACATTAATCTTTATGTAATCGTCTCTAATATTAGAAGTTATTGATGAACTTTAGTTTTGCATTTTGTTTACTCTCCTACCGCTACTTTCCGTTAATGAGCCTACAATTTTAAGCGCTTTCAATAATTGAGCATATTCATTCGTTTCGTTTCAATGGAAATTTCTGAAAAACAAATTTCACATCAGCCGCATCCCGTATCCATGTAGTGAAACCTTTTGATTATATTTATAAGTAAGCTTTATGCTTCAGAAGCGATACATGGTACGACTTCCTTCATTTGCTTGTTTCAATAGGGGTAGAACGTTCTCTAGATGATGTTTTGTTTCCTATGAAAACGCATTTTTTGTCTCAAGTATGAATTAATTTTGGTTCCTTCCTTTCTGTGAATTGAGGTAGTGGCTTTTTTGTCTCAGCCAGATGAGTTTATCAATTTTTAAGAAAAAAAGTTTACCCTCTTAAGCCTGACTGGATTCTCGGAAAGCTCTCGGATGAAATGTTTGGCAAAAATAAGTTAAATTTTAGGAAAGCCTTGGAACCTGCCTTCCTTTAAAATGTGTCCAAAATTTTTTTGAAAGATAAGTACCTACATGAAAGAATAATTAAGGAGATTTAAGAACTCAAAGATCCTCACAAAATAGGCACACACATCTTTGGAACTGCTTAGAATATAAATAGATGATAGATTCATGATCAAAAAAATAACTCAAGAAGTTAGTTTACTATTTCCATAAACAAAACCTGCCTATTTTTCGCATTTGTGAGAGTTTTCCCTCAATTTTCAAACACGGAAACATAAAAATGGAATTCAAACGAAATCTTTGGTCTTTTCTTTTGGAAAGAATTCTACCCAAAAATCAAATTGCAACTCGGTAGCACAAGAACTTCAAAACTAAAGAAATCGGCTGTTGGCTTTCAAAATATTACAACAATCACTTCATTGCACAAGATTTAATTTAACTACGGACTCTTCTTAGCCTATCTGCAAGTTATGGGCTACGTTTAAATGTAATTTTGAACTGCCAGAACAAAAATTGAGGGTCAATTTAAGTAAACGAATCCAGCATTCACAGCGAAATGTTAAAAGGGAACTAAATTTGGCTAAAAGAGTGTCAGAGATAACCAATTGGCTAAACCTACGCTATAAGAAGCTTCATCACCCAAAAGATCTCCAATGTTTAACAGGCATAATTGCGCTTGAGCCAACAGGGAGCCCAGAAGCTCCGAACAGCGGCAAAATAACAATTCCTCTACAATCATTTACTTAAAAATATTCAATTATATTAATTTTTTACATTTGGTAGATCATTTCACTTGCGTTAATACATACTTAATACTAGATCAACATATCACGTTTAAATATCATCATCAATTTTCACAAAATACATTAAGTTTCCCCCTTAATGCAAAACATATCGACTCCCTCCTGAAATGTGCTCTTCCTCCTATTGCGAAGGATCGTTGCTGCTCGAAGAAGTTGTTGTTGGACACTGTTTCGCATCGAACGTGGGTGGTTCGTAATTTTCTGTTGATGAGATTTCATTGAAATCGGCCTGGATGGACTCCAGTAGTTCCCGCTGCATAGAATGCTCTCCCTGAAGAGAAATTAAGGTTATTGCGGAAAATAGAAAATAAAGAACTAGGAGAGCGGTGACGATTTGATTCTCTTAAAAATGAGCTTTATTATTTGATTCTTAGGTAAATTTTCAGAGCTTTAGGTGAATACCAAACATTTTTTTCTAGAATACCAAAACTCAGGAATTCCTTAAATCATTTTTTTTGGCTTTCAAGAAGCCTAGAATGTTGTAAAAGTGACTTCACATGAAATTTAACACTTTGTACATTCCCAGCCAGATTTCCTAGCTTATTTAGGGGACTCCAACCCAACAGGTTCAAGTACAAACATGTTCAATTTTTGCGCCTTGGATAGATTATAAGCTTTAAAAACCTCAGAAACAGTTTTGGGGAAAAGTTATGTGTGAGCCTTTGACTTTCTTTTGTCACATTCGAAGGCAGCTTGATTTCAGTCATGGGCTCACGTTAGCTCTCTAGCTGCTGCTGTAGCGTATTACTCACCATAATTCCGTCTAGCGCGAACTCTGGCACTGAACCCTGATCTCGTAGCACTGAGGTAGCGTCTTCAATTTTGTTGAGGAATTGGTCTAAAGCTTCGAAGGAACTAGGTAACACTTCAGCAAGGTCTGAAAATCGAAAATTGTAGCTGACCAAAGAGAAATGAAAATTCTACTTACTTGATTCCGGATCAGAAAGCTGGCTGATGCAGGGCGACAGGGACCCGCAGCTTTGGATGACGTTCCGGCGCTTGACGAAGGACTCAACCGAGTCCGAATCGTCGTGGGAGCGCTTGAGGACGGAGGAGGATGGAGGTGGCGTCAGAGGGTCACCGTACACCAGAGACGGACTTTGTTCGAACATAACGCCTCCGCAGTCACTGGGAGTCAGCCAATGGGAGCCGCCGTTTGAGCTTACGGCCTGCGAACTATTGCTGAGCGGTGAGTACTGCGGCGAGAGGGGGGACAATACGCTAAAAGGTGGGGGCATCTGGGCTGGGGGTGGAGACGTCATGTGCTTCTGGAGGACCGACGGCCGCTTCTGCTGCTCCGACGGCCGCTTGGAGGAACTACAGGAGCTCATGCTCTTGGGCTTGACGGCGCCCTTAGATACCACGATGACGTTCTCTATGCTCTTCACGACGGCTCCGCGGATGTCGTCGGCGCTTGGAGGGACCAGCTCGACGCGGGAAGAGGCGGAGGACTTGACAGACACGGGCATGGACTCGTTGGAGTGCGAGTCGTCGGATTCCATGTCGTGGGCGCTCTCGTTGTCGTCAGTTTTGTGCGTGTCCGAGTCGTCTGGAGGTGCGTCGAGGTTCGTGATTAAGTTGCGGATCGCACGCTCCAGGTTTTGCGGCTCCTCCACCTCTGGCGTGTCGTTCTCCTGTTCCAACATTGCTTGCTGATGGTTTATCATGACCGCGAACCGTCGTTTCATTTCACGGATCAGCCGACGGCCGTCCTCGTTGGAGACTAGCGTGTTGATGCATATGAAGGATCGGACTTGGTTCGTGTCGGACTCCACTTCCAGGTAGCCACGCGTTTTCAGGTAGATGAACTCGCCGTTCCGGTTCATCAGGCGGTAGCAGGACTCACCCTCTTGTCGACGGTAGTCATACACTGAAAGAGGAATATATAAGCTGAGGTTCTGTGAAAGAAGGTTCTCTTGGAAAATTTTTCAGCTCTTCCAAGAGTTCCAAGTAGGGATTATGAATGTGATATCAGCTCTTATCCTCTCCAGACGCCAGAAAATTGAATAGAATATTTGATAGAACTTCTATAGGTCTACAACTAATGGCCCACAATAGGTTCTTGGGGACCTCCGTAACCCTTTGCCCCACCATCGAATATATCTATCCATAGGCCGAAAAGTCAAAAGAATTCTGAGCTTCACAAAACCTGTTTACCAAATCTTCGAATTGCAAAAAAATGTGTTGCTTCGCTAACGTAAACTGACTACTACGTAGGGCAATATAAATTAAGGTAAATGTCTGCAAACAGGTAAGGTTTATGATGCCCGAGTTTAAACTATTTCTGACTTCAATACAATAACTTTATCATCTTGTAATTTAAATAGGATGAGAAGACAAGGACATCGAATGTTCATTTTTTAAGCAAAACAAGGGAAAAGGCATTTTCATACAGAAAAAAATAGAGCCAGCCTAACATTTTTCCAAGATTCTAATCACTCACTTTGCCTGAGGGCGACCATCACCCACCGCACGTCATCTTTGTGCATGTATCCAAAGGGTGAGTGACCTTGCACCTCGCAGGTCATATATCCCGCTACCAGAGATATTCGTTGATCCACTTGCACGATGCGGCCGTCAATGAGGTGCCGCGTTTTGTACTCATATTTCAGGCCCTCAATCAAGCGTGCCTGGATTCCGGGTGGTTTCACAATGTGTGCTACAGCTACCAGGGTCTGCATAAAAGAGAGAAAATACATTTTTAAAATGACATGCTTTTTTTGTTGACTTCAGGTTGCAATCAGGTACTCAAATTCATAGAAATCCCCCCTCGAGCCATTTTGTTGATACTAAGCTCAGACAGCTCTTTTCAAACATTCTGATATATTTATGAGAAAAAATCTTTCAAAAACAAAACATAAATTTACTTCATGAGACCCCAAAAAGGCAAAACCCCAGAGAACGTGAACAAAAAGCTAGCATATCATTTCTAGATTTTTTTACTCTTATTATAGAAATCAAGAATGAGCTTGGTTGATGAAGACGCAATCGAGAGCAAATTAGTTCTAAATAATTGGAACACGACAACATGATTCCGGTTGCATTCCCATCCAAATAACAGGTGGTTAAGAAGCTAATGAAAGGATTGCTGCTTGGGCGTAATTAGTGCTTACAATATCGTTTGCGCTCAAGGTGTGTAATGGAATAGTGTCGTCTCGGCCACGCGACCGACGAATTAATTGTAAGCCTGAGGAAAGCGAGTTGCTCTTCACGCCACGTGGAGCGGCATCGGCTCGTCGGAAGCACCCGTCGATCCTCACAATTTCATATATCGTAGGCTCTGAACGAGGTCCAGCCCGCGCAAGTCTGCGAAAAAAATAATAATTTTAGTCGAGCATGAATGGATTTTAATATCTAGAAATTCGCTATTTTACTCTAAGAGGTTTTTTGCACCATACTAAAAGTAAAACCATACTCCTTCCAAATTGGAACAGGGGCAGCTGTAGTAGAGCAGCCTTTCAAAGGACCGTACGGCGGGACTTGGAGGATTCAGCCATTGCTACCCATTCCGTTACACTGAGGCTAGGTCGACCCAGGTTGAACCCAGGAACTCCTAGACGCTACTTAGTCGAAGACTTAGTAACGTCCCTTTATTTGGAAAAAGAAAATATCGAAAAAAAACTACAGATTTCCAAGCATTACTGTTTGGAATTGGGAGTTTTCACGACTAGTTAAAGGGGCAGACAGACGGACGGACAAATTGGACACACATATGCTATAACATACCTTATGGTAAAGTTCCTCCGGTCCTGACTGAGTTTTTGATCGATCAGTTCTTCCTCAGCTTCTGTTCGTTTTTTGGGGTCCCCATTCTCATCCAGACAGGACTCAAACAAGGTAGCAAGGTTTGTTGGCACTAGTTTTTGTTTTAAAAAGGCATGATCATCAGGATGCGTAATATTCAGAATACTTTGCCCGTACAAGTCCGTCTGCAATCAAGAGGTCACGATTGTAATTAAATCGGTAAAATTGTGTGACAAGAGAGGCGGATACTGATATCGATGGAACGTGATTGCGAAAAAGTCGGATGGATTGCGGCTCTGATTGTGTGGCTTTCTTCGTGCTTCTTTTCCGATTTGTTTTTGCATTTCTGGTGCAGCTCTTATGTATTATTAATAGCAGAATCATAGTTAAAATGCCGGAGATCAACAATGTAGGGCTTATTTGCATTTTATAATAATGCAATATTGTTTTTCTCATTTCGACTACTTTGTTTGTTCAAGTGCTTTAAAAGAGTGTATTTTGTCGCGGGCTTTTGAGAAATTTTTTAAAAAATGCCTCATATTGATAGCTTTGGTGTCCTTAACTTAAGTGATCAAATTGGATCACATTCGCAGATTTCCCACCCACCATATCATGTGGGCTAAAACCCGTAATCTTCCATTCTCGTGGAAATTTGCACCGGATATTTTTATGACTTCTAGAAAGTCTGTCCATTTTTGTCTTTTTTGTGCGTGCATAACGTTTACTTTTTCTCGACTTTTCTCTAGGAATACGAGTTATAAAAATCCCAAATCAATATTTTTCTGGTATCTCTTCATAAAACTGATAGATAAAGCCTACTTTAGCCATTGTAAGTTGAGTCCTCCAAAAATTAGAAGTCTTTCTTTGCCGCGAGAATGGACGAATATAATTTAAAGTCATGAAAGTGACCTAAAGATTCAGTTTCTGAAAGCTTCTACGAAAACATGAGTATCATTGATGAGAGAGGTAGCAAAAGTGAAATTTGATATTTATACATCATTTTTAAATAAAAATCATGCATCGTTAGAACAGTAGACCGTCCAACCGTTATTCGATGCACTAAACTTTACTCCTTTTTGTATTTTTTTCTGTGTGAACGTCCAAAGCTCTAACGATACAATGTAAAAAGACCTTTAAAGTTTTGGGAGAATAGGCCGATATACCCTAAGTTCTAGACACATTTCTGGCCAGAAAGTTTCCACCACAATTGAAAGATATTGAACTTCTTCAACAAAAACTGTTGTCTATTAATTTTGTTTTTATGAAGTCTAAATATTATTTCCATTGCCTTTGATTGATGGAAGCCTAATCCCTCGGTAAATCAGCAGTCTCTAATTTCCTCAACTGTATTACATTGTCAACGTAGAAAGTGCACATTTCCTGCACTTAACTGCATTTTAATTAATTTTATTATCCAAATAGTAAGCTGCTCAGCCGCTGGAATTCTTTCTCCCCACACATGTTCAGGTGCAAGTGTGACGGGTGGACGCAATATTACAGAACACAGTATCTCTTATTTACAACGATAAACAAAAGCTTTAGCTGCCGAGTTTTGTTTACACTAACGTATCTCACTATGCCCTACAATATTTACATTTATTGCACACAAAGTTGTTATTTGCACAAAATTCTCTTACTTTGTTGCACTTCGGCGCGTCGCGTTCAGGTGCAAACCAAACATGGGAAGAGTACCCAGAGCAGAGACCGGAAGAGACCCCATATTAACTTCCTCGTAAGCCAGACCGGCCCCCAGCTCCACCTCTGGTAATGGGATGTTATCAATTATTACTGTACGTACCTGACAGTGACCGAGATATTGCTCAACGCTAGACGAAACTAGCACAATTTGTCCACGACACGTGACGGTGAGGAGAAATCCATTTAGCAATCTGAGAAGTGCATCCGTGCTGCTTTCACTCATGCTTTCATTGTTTTCTTTGCTTTTGCCGAAGACTGAAATGAGAAGGCGGCCGTCATTGAAGATTTTCCGAGAATTCTGCTCAGAAGGATTAATAAATTGACGAGAAAATGCGTTTGGAAAGTTTGAATGCAATAATTTTGAATGAAAGGAAAAGAACAGAGAAATGAGCGGGTACTTACTGTACTCTATCCGAAGTCCGTGCGCCGAAAACCTGAGTACGGCGGTCTTATCAACCCGCCGCGGTGACTCAGCGACATGCGGCACCATGCTGCTCAGATCCTGGATCGAGTTGTTCAGCTTATCGCGTCGGTTCTTCTCGGCCCGGTTCCTCGCTTCCCGTCCGTTGCTAAAAATGCCGTCCATAAATATTTAAACCTCTCGCTTCCCCCTGCCCCTAAACGCCCAGAGCACGCTCTGAATTAGCATTACATGAGCAAATACAACCTGATTAAGGTACCCTTTGACACGAAAGTACGCGACCTCCGCCCTCCCCTTTTCCCGCACGGCACAACGAAATAAATTACGCTTATCTTACATCATTTTGGACACCGCTCTCAAGTCGTTCATGTCATACCTGAAAAGAAAAGACGGAATAGAGGACGTTAATAAAAGTGAGCTGTTTCTTTCTTCCGATACGCCGCGCGTTGATTGTAATTGATTGTGCGCGGGCGTAATTAAAATATCAATAAAATAATAATAAAAATAACGTAACAAAACAAATCCGTTATTGAATATAGCAACGACCTTGGGCCACCGTCCTATACACAAATTTCACTCCTAAAACAACACCCAAAGGGCATTATGTTGAATGAGCAACGTATTTTGGCGTCGTTAGAATTTGTTATAATTTTGTTCATGATTTAATCAGCTTTCTGCTTGTATGCGCGGAATCAATAAACACGAAGCTGCTCAGACTTTGTGCATTCGCCAAAGAAACTGTACCCTTTGACTTTGATGTCAGGAAGCTTCTCCGTTTCGTTCTGAATTACAATGCAGTTGTTTCAAAGTCCCAAACGCTTTCCCGCCTAAACTTTCTGCGTTTTAGAATTGTCACTACATGGGCTCTGATTTCGTGTCTAGAAGATACAAAACACTTAATCTTGGCTAGAATCAATCATTTTGAAGACTGGGACTCAAAAAAACCCTAAAGATGAAAGGATTTAAAAGTCCCTTATCAGTAGTAGTTTTGTATCAAGGTCACCATTTTGTAATCTTACCCATTTCAAGCCAATGTATTTTTAGTGCATTTTCATCAATTTTGAAAAAAATGCACTTATGTGTCCGATATGTCTGTCTGTCCGTCCGTCCGTCCGTCCATCCGTTCGAGTCGCAAAGGCTCCGAAACTATAAGAGCTAGAGACCTGCGGTTTTTTGCATGATGTAAGGTATGGTCTAGAGAGTGGGCCATTTTTGTTGGTTTCCCAAATAACCCCCCAGGGGCGAAACCAGGGGGGTTTTCGTGTTGTATGAAACTTTTGTATACTTCATCCGGTTAAGCTGAATTTTGAATATGTTATACATCGTGTCAAATCTAGAAAATTATTAAACACATATGTGCCCATATCACTTAAGGGGGTGGGGTGAGAGGCCTCCGAAGGGGGCAAAATTTTAGTTGCTCCGATTGAGATGAAATTCAGAATGATCATGTAAAATGACAAATCAAGCAACATTTTTTCCTGATCATGGTCTCAAAAATGTAAAGAAATGGACCTGGGGGGTAAGTAAGTGGCCACCCAAGACTTCCCTTGGCGAACATGAGGAGAAAATTTCAAATTCAACCGATTGAGCTGTAACTTTGTCATCTGTTAGATGGCATCAAACCCAGCATAAAACAGTTCCACAGTAAGTCTCTATGACCTAAGGGTGAGGAGCTGTGAGCTCCCAAAGTTTGTATGAGGCGAGCATTTTGTAACTTTAATCGAACTGAAACTTGGGCACATGTTAAATGACACTAAATTTAGTAAAATATCTTTCTACATAAAGGCTCTATGATCAAAGTCAGGGGTCCAATAAGTTTCTACAGTGATGAAATTTGGGACAATATATTTTCCCTTCGACCCAACTTTTGCAACAAAGCGAATTGAAAATGCACTCAAATGCGTTCGTCCCCGACTAAGCTTTAAACATGTTTTCATTCTTAAACCTTCTATTTATCAAAACGTCCAAACGTCATTTTTAAACGTCTAAAATGGATTGAAAATATTTCTTGAAATTCTTTTAAGAAGGAAATAAAAAATTTCATCTAGCAATTTTGGTTTGAGGTTTTGAGAGTTTTAGTGCATTTTCCCAAAGACAAAGCATCTGCTTTGTCCGTCTGTCTGCCTAACTCAATAAACAGAAGAGATAGAAACCTGCGGTTTTCTTCATCGTGTAGGGTATGATCCGTAGGGTAGGAGGTTGGACATCACCACTAGGGGGGGGGGGATGAGGGGGGTAAACCCGTTGTATGAAAGTTCCTTATACTTAATCTGATTGAGTTTAATTTTGGATATGTTGTAGTTCAAATCAAATCTAGTAAATCATAGAACACATGTATGCCCCTATCACTTAAGAGGACCGAGTGGGGGACCTCCAATGTTTGTAGGGGAGTCAGAATTCAGAAATTGATTATTTTGAATTCAAATAAGATTCCCTCAAAATAAAAACCTGTGAAAAGCACTTCTTATACTTGATCGTTGGTTTTTTTTTTTGATTTAATTTGATTTTTTATTATTACAAGTTTTGTTGAGTTTACGTTTTGATTTTTATTCTTGATAAAATGATGAAAAAACGAGCTTTTGGGTCTAAGAATAAGCCAAATATTGCACCCTAGCGACTGTCTCTAGGCAGACTCGGCTTGATTATGTAGAAATGCATGAGCCCGAAGCACGATCTAGAAGATTTTCCCCCGGCTGATAGAAACACTTCTGCCCATGCTGCTGTACATCGCAGCGTTTGTTGATTATTAGTAAACTGACCTTCGGCAATGTTATAAACTTTTTATATAATAAAGTTGTACAAAAATATATAAAACAATTCTGTGTGCGAGAGCGCGAGCTCACATGTAGGCAGAACTCAATCTAAGCAAGAGTCTAAAAATACTCCAAACGCTCAAAGACGACTACCGAGCAGCTCTATTGTTTTACGCTCTCGCGAGAGCCTCCGCCTCCGTGAGCGCTCGAAAATGCATCGCGTCGACGACGACGACTAAACGACTAAACCAAATGCAATATGCAAAATACTAATGTGCAAAAATGTTTGAGGCTTGCCGTTTGACACCTATAAAGTGCGGTCGGCGAGTCTCTTACGTAACGTCTTAGCCCTTAGCGGCTCTCCGTCAGCTCGATTCGAAGCTTCCTGCACAGCACTCTTCTGCATCGTCTGACGGTATTCGTAGAACATATAATATTTCTGTCGCATTAACATTTTTGGCAGTGACGACTCGAGCATTTCACTGTTTTGCAACTGCTTCGATCGGTTTTGTCTTCATCAACCGCTTTGATACCATCCAATGAATTATTTATTAATGCTGAGTCAATTTTCCAGCGAGTGCTTTGACTCCTGGGCCGATTTGGTAGGTCAAGATGGGCCTCATAGTAACCTTGACTATGCAGTCTCATGCTTTACTATTCTGGGGATGTCTTTTTTTGTCCACCTCAGGCAAAACCTTTCATTTCTCTATAAGAGAGGTTTCTATACTAGAGAGGTATACAATTATTTCTCAATAATATTCTTTTTGGCTTAAAATCTTTGGCTGTTTAGAAATTATAACCCTTTTAATTTGACATGACCTTCAAACAATCGTTAGAAAATAGTCGTACGATAAGGTAGGTTGTAGCTCCTACTGCTTTACTGCAGGCCTTAGTCTAAAATTTCGACAACAAAAAACATCTGATTTTTTTAAATATTCAAAACTGATTTTGTAGCGTTTTTTAACTTATTAAATATCAGGACTAACTGTAGAGGAGTTTAAAAATTTTCGACTTTTTATATACTGCTAAATATATATATCTGGCTCAAAAATAATTAATTCGTTTTTAAACTAAATCAGCGATTTGAATAGCTTAGCTGAAAACCCTAGAACCATAATTTAAGAAATTTCACTCTCTACCCTGTTGATCTTCACGACATCCGCTCTTTTCGACCTTGGCCAGTCATTCAAGAAATACTTGAGGTTGACAGAAAACAAGGATTACTTAAGCTCCATTCCGCTCCTTCAATACCTCTACTCATGCGGACGCAAACCCTCATCATGCCCGGGGCTCCCACGAGAAGCCTTTCCTTCAGCCTTTGACCTTGTCTCACCGTACACTCATGTAAACGAGCTGGGTAGCGAAAATCACAAGTTGATTTTTCCCTGGATGAATTATTTACATGTTACAAGCCCGATTATTGATTGTTTTCCTTTTTACATCCATTTTCATTATCCAGCCAACTTTTAACTGCGTCGTTTGTTTATTCCGTCGGTGTTTTGTCGTATTGTGTGTTTATGTGGGATGTAACTTACACAAGTCAGTCATGCCTCAATACTCGTAACATACCTACCCTCAGGCGGGCGAGTTCCCTTATTGTATTTTTATGATTTTTTTTCAGCAAGTCTCTGTGCCTTTTTACGAACTTGGAGGCTTGTGGCCACAGGGTACATTAAATGCATTTACAACCCATTTTCTGGCTCCTAGATAACCGTATCTCGAGAAGATAATTCCTATCAAGTCTCAGCGCTCCTTACAACCTGCACAAGGGCACTTCTGGTGAAGTTGCGACATCTAAATATTTGCACTCCCGACACTCTTGCCTTTTGTGTTGTGAAAACGGAACGATTCTAGTGTGTTTTGTGACACATTGTTGCATCAAACTGCCACTTTCCCGTTCCCTCCACGACTTTCACGACTGTAATAAACATTGAATTTGCGTCGGTTCCAAATTTTTGTCTGAGAGCGCTTAAGCGAGATTGGATGGCACTTGTTAGAAAATTTACTCGCATTTGAGTAAATATTTCTAGTTGTTAGATTAGGTTAAAGCCCAGGTTTCAGAACTTAAAATAGCATCTTTTGGATATTTTTGACCAGAATTTGTTATTATTTAACATTAATTTAGTTTTAGACGTTCTAACTTATGTTTAAACAATTCTAACAATTTTCAGTTTGATGGTTTATGGAATTCGAATATTTGCCGCAGTAATTTTTGAAAATATAGTAAAATAAGGTACTACATATGTCTGAAGAAAAACCAAGTAGAATTTGTAAACGTTCAATTTTTAACTATTGAACTATTTTGCGTGTTGAATGTTTTGTAAAATCCATTTTTAAAATTATTTTTGGACTACCTTCATTGAATGATTTTATGGTAAAAAATTAGCAAACTTGTTTAGCTTACAGTGGTACCTCAAATTTTCAGAGCGTCTTTTGCCCTAACCTTAGACTTCCTTTTTCGATACAGCTCGATAACAACATATAGACAGTAGTAGGAATTTTTCAAAATATTTCAGACAGATAAACAGTCTTTCAGTTCGATTTTCCGTGCTTTCCGAGGAGAGCCGGTAATTTATGAGATATGTAAATTCATCAGGCGGCCTTGATGAGAAGTGCTTTGTTTGTCGGTATCGTGGTTGAAGAAGTCTCTAAAGCCGAGCGATTTTCCAAGAAAAGGATAATGAAGCAGTCAGCCCTTTGAGGGGAAGGACACGGGAGGAGGTATCGATTTAAGTCTTTACCTGTTTAGCAAGTTTACGACATGCTCTGTCTTCATCGGAAAATTTGAGCGGAACCACTGCGGGTAGTAGGGGTAATTAACTGGTGACATTTCTTGTGGGTTGGGATATGGAAATCCCGAATAATTCCGATTATAGTAGCCGTACTGCGATGATGTCGAAGGTGGCGGCACTACTGGTGGCGAGCACATGTTGGCATTATTTCCATAAAATGATGAGGTTGACGAGTGAGGAGCCTGCTGCTCGTAGCTCTCACTCAGGCCCGCAAAACACGGCTTCTGGTCCTCCTCGTCGTCATACGACGACATTGGGAGGTAAGCATTACTGTTGTTGTTGTTGTTGTAGATATTGTTGTCCTCGCTGTATTGGTCATTATCTGAGGCCGTTCCTTGCGGAGAGTAATACTGCGGTGCATCCATAATTAGCATAGCAGAGGTGTTCTGGTATTTTCATAGCAATACTCGGTACTTTAGGCGCACATGAGGTGAGCACTGGTCACTTTTTGGGGCGCAATAGCCACCTCTGTTTTTGTTTTCGTAAAAAATGTGCAGGCTTGGGAGAGCAAAAGGGTTGGTTAGGCAACAACTCGCCTACTCGGAAGCGGTTTGTCCATCGTGCTCTACTTTTCCGGGCATGAAATAAGTCCCAAGGCCGAGCAGGAGCTCCACCTCTGCAATAAGCTGATGATTTCAGAACAGAAGAAGACCCATAACTCATCTTCGTTTGTCGAATTATGCGCAAAACCAAACAAAATCGACAAATGAGGCTTTTTATCAACGGATCACACTAGCTTCTAGTAGCTGTGACTATAGCAAAGCAGGTTTCGCCTGAGAACCGACCGATTTGGGCTCTTTTATGAGTAGGTAATTTCGCATATCTTCACCTCTCCAAAAACACACGAAGAGACACGCTTTTTTGGGGCTCGGGTCTACGTAAGCCAATTAAAAACTGGTTTTAATTAACATTATCACACATATAAATATCAATGTAGCGCGAAAGAGGACGCTAGTCCATCAGAGGTGGGTTACTAACGGAACTATTGAAATTTTCTACAAAAAGACTCGAAACAGCAAATCAAATTTTAGCTCATCGGCTCCTCAGAGGCCTACGCCCTGCTTCCGGCACTGACTTTCGGGTTACACGGTTGTGTGAGAAACAAGAAATCAAGAGATGCTAGCAAAACGAAGTTTAAAGGTGAGACGTGAAGGGCACTGGAGTTCGACCTTTGCATTTTCTACTAAAAATGTGTCTCGGCTGGCAAATTTGAGACATCCAAAACTCGGTCACCAAAACAGAAGCTCACTGGCTGCTTTTCTTTTCACCACCCGCAGAGACGAGTGGTTCCACATAACGAACATTAAAAATGTTTATTAAAAAGGCTTCAAGATCAATAGGTGCTCATCGAAGCCCAACCGAGCTAGCATGAAGGCACGTGTTTCTCGACTCCGTTTGAACTTTTCATAACAGAATGTGTTTTTAAAATGTTCATAAAAAATACTTCCCCGGAGACGAGCTTTCCTGCTTGCTCGGGGCAGTCTCTAGAAGGTTAGAAAAAATAACAATTCAATAGTTTCTGTGTTGGGCTTCTTTTCAATTTTCCTCTCTCCACGAGCAAAACTGACTCGTTTTTTTCTGCGAATTTAGGGAACCGCAGTTATTGGATTAGAATTCGGGAGAAAAACAATTACTCTCTAGCTCCATTGGGAGACTGGCGAGGGGCGGAGGCTGAGAGTTGATTAGCTATTTTTTCTCCATCAACAAGGATGCCGGGGACTCCAGCGGCGCTGAGGCAGTAAATGAAGGCATACAAATATGCTCACATATTTTTCCATTTTTATTCAAATGAACAGTAAACAACATCATCATCCATCCAGTTCAATTGCCAGTGAAAATTAAGGGCGAGGTCTATTTACCCTCTCTCCTTACCCCCCTCGTCTATTTTTGGCCCAGAAAGTCTTAAACTTTGCTAATTAGAAAAGTTGGAGGAGCCACAGATTTTCTAGCAATAATGATCCTTCTCTGATGAAAAAGCCGCGAAATATTCAAAAGCGTCGAGACACGTTTGTTTGATCAGCCTGCAGCGAGGCGGGCTGATATATTCAAATGAGGAGCCACTCTCCGGTGATAAAGGAGTAGCGACGATGGACCAAGCGCCGAGTCTTTACCACTTTGAAACTCGCACATTCACAGTTCGCTCTTCCGATTCGGCTTCATTATCACATGGGACTTAGAAGCGTGTATATTTTTGATTTATTCCGCGGTGCGACGCGACGCGACTCGGCTCTCGTTTACATATTGAGCTACGGAGCGATTTGGTCTGCTTTTATGGATCACTTTATAATATTTATTCCGTCTGTAGGGCCGCTCCGTAGTTATGTCGGGCCAAATCTCGATCACAAGTTCGACTAGCTGCCAACTATTATTAACCTCTGTGTATTGTTTAAACACCTGAGCGCTTAGAAAGGCTTTTTGTCACGTCCAGCTCGCCCAGAGTCTCGGAGATCGCTCGCTTTTGGCTTTCTATTGCGTTCTCGCAAATCACACTTTTTTTTCACTTGGCTGATTTTTTCCCTAGAAACGATTTTCCGCAAAACTCGCGGCGCGCGTACAACACCGATGTGACCGGAGATGAATTAAATGGACAACTGTTTGATATTCTCGGGTCTAATAAAATATATGCGCAATATAAGGGAGGCTAGAGTGTGTGTGTGAGCGGGGCTGTGGGCTCTCTCTCTCTCCCGTCCGACCCGTCGACGATACGCGAGCTCTGGCTGGCTATTTCGCGTGTGGAGCTCACACGTTGCGCGCCTAAACTCGAGCTCGGTGTCTCTCAGAGCCGCCAGCGATGCTAAAAATTATTATAAATCTTGACGACGGTGCTGGTGTGTGTGACGAGCGACAACGTCTTCATCGTGTTTCTTATCAATGGAACAAGGAGCGATATAGGTTGTAGCAAAGTCGCGAAACCAGCTACTGAGAGAGCCGAGCTACTCACATTAACCATATGCGCCCCAAACCCGGGAAAAGTTCGGATTTTCCGACCCATTTCGTTTACGACATTTTCCAAAAATAAGCCCAATTTCCCACGCGACCTTGGCCTGCTTTGCACCGCTCTCAGCCGCTCTCTTTCTCTCCTTTCTTTCGTTTTCCTTCCCCACAGCAGGCAACTCCCGAGAGATTGGGTTGATAACTTAGATCGAGGAAAGTTGTCACATCTTTTCAGCCTTTTTTGATGAGACGAATAACCTTGCTACTTAAAAATTATCAAACATTTTTTGATCGTTTAAAAAAATTTTGTAGTCCTTTTTTGTAACTTTAGATAACTAAAGTTTTTTTTACAAAATATTTAATTTGGTGGGTCAATTTATTTTATTCCATAAAATACTTAAGATTAGAGAGTCTCAGGCTAAAATTCTAGCTTCAATAAAAATAACAACAACAATGCAGGCGCCGTTCCCTTGAAATCTCGAAACAGAAAATAAAGTTCAAGCAGATGTCCAGCATAAATTTAAGCAAAAGTAATTTTGAGTCTCTCGTTTAGACCCTGCCTAAGTCCTCATCCTTCAATCAACAATTTCGGTCTACATCATTCTCTGCAGCCCAGTCGCTGCCCTTATTTTAATAATTGGTCTTCTATCTCGATTTAATTTGATTCGATTTGCCTGAATTCTACTTGATTTGCACTGCTTTTATTCACATAAATTTTCAACCAGACATGCTTATTTCGAGAACAAAAGTGAGTCTCAAATCTATCAATAGAAGCAGCTTCTAGACCTGCAAGAGTCAGTCAGTGATGTTTTTGAAAATCAATTGTCACACTAGACAAAGTTATAATTAACTAGGAGGATCGAAAACCTGTTGCATGGAGTACCCGAGCTTTCATCTCTCAGAACAAAATCAGGAGCTCAGAGAACCAAATCTGTTCTCCAATTTTGTAGGAGACAGCTGTCATGAGAGAGTGTAGACAAAATAGGACAAACGGCGGGGATGACGAGATGTGTGGCAACAATGGCAACAAAGTTGAAGCGATCAAGGTTAAGAGAAAGTGATTTTGCGCACAAGTTGATGGTAATTTCGGCTGGCTGCTTTCCCTCGTCAACCACATCATTATTTTCCTATATATTTTTCCATCTTCTGCGCGCCCTTTCCATTCTTCTGTAGCTCGCCCAAGAGGTGAGGAGAACTTTATCACCCCTCCGTTTCCAGGGAAGCTTATGCGTTTCCAGAGTCCAATTTCAAAACTTTCAAGGTGCCCAATTTAATTCACGGAAGCCTTTGATGTCACGGAAGCATACCGATCCCGGTACCAATTTCCACTCCGGCAGCCCTACTCCATTCAAACATTTATTTCCCTTGCAAAAAATAAAATAAATTATGCTCTACTTACTTCTCGCCTCCATTTGCGGGCTCAAGGTCGCCCTCTTCCAGATCCGAGGACTCATAAAAGAGGTCGTTCGACACATAATTGCTGCTCATTCTCCTTCCTGGGCTTTCTGCAAAAGACGCACAACATTTTCATTGCTAGATGTTCGAGCTGATTCGGAAGAGATCCGCGTGTATTGATAAATTTGTTTACTTTTGCAGTTCGAGTAATCGCAGGGAGAGCTTTAAAGTCGCAAGCTCGCAAATCAAATGCACACAACCCACATTGTTGCAAGGCGATAATACGGCAAAATGTTGTAATTGTGCAGATGTCGGGCTTCGATAGTCTGATAACGTGCACTACTGGATCACGTTCTATAAATATGTATTTGCGGAAACTAGACATCTTCTGTGACTCTGTCTGGGAATGGGATCTATTTTTTAAGAATTTGGTTCAAAATGGAAAATTTTCAGGCTTATGTTTTTAATTTCTTTTTGTTCAAGAATAAAAATAAAAGAAACATCAATTTACCATTCCCTAAATTTTCTTGACCTTTTAAATGGCAAGAGTCAAAACAAGAAAATAGAACAGTTTGTGAGATTTTGATTTATTCGAGAAATTTCGGGAAAATTTAATTAATTCAATTCAATTCAATTCTCTTTATTCAGCTCCAAATCTGGTCTACACAATGTGACTCCCACTCTGTCCCTGAAGGAGGGATGGGTGCTCCGACCAGGACTTCATAGGCCGTCAAGGGCCCCTAGCGTCCTATCATCCCCAGCCATTTGATCACCGCTCGCTGGCTAACCTCCGTGTGCCGTCAAACCTCCCTGTTGCCTTAACAAATCGCAGCAAGGTGTCAAGGCCATCCTTGTCCAGATCCTGGTACCGAAATGGTCCTCTGTAAACCGTGCGCCGCGCTGCCTCAAAACCTTCACATTCCTGCAAGAAATGCTCAGGGGATTCCTCGACCCCTTGAGAGCAGTGACGACAAACCGGCGAGTCGGACAGATTCAGCCTGTATAGGTGTCTGTTCAACGGACCATGGGCCGTAATCGCAAACAACAAAAGCCGAATGTCCTGTCTCTTCCAAGCCGGCAAATGCCTCGTCCTCCCTGGATCTGGACCCTTTAGCCATCTCTTTGTCAGTCTGCAGCTCCTGAGGCCAGTCCAGTACCTATGGTGCTGTTGACGTAGTCTCAGCTGCAAATGTGACTTTAGAGAGGCAAAAGTCCAGCCCAGAACAGGCTCCGGTCCCACAAAGCCAACCGCAGACCCATCTCTTGCAAGAGCGTCCGCTGCCTCGTTCCCCGGAACACCAGAATGTCCTGGAACCCATGCCAAAACCACCTGGTTGGACTGCCCCAGATCGTTAGGCTTACCAATGCATTCCCAAACTAGTTGAGACCGCACGTCAGCTGAGATCAGGGCTCCCAAGGCAGCCTGGCTGTCAGAGAAAACCACCACCCTCTGAGCTGTCACGCCCCTATCCAGCAACTGAGTGGCCACTTCAAATTTAATTACATGAAAATTAAGGAGGCACACGATAAATTATTTTATTTTCAATGAAAAAGGCTCATCAGTTATATTTTTGTTCACTGGTCTTGTTGCCCAAAGAGCTATAATTTTTAAAAGAAAAATAAACTTAAATTCAAATTCTTGTATTCTAATGAAATGTTTTGTCAGAGTTTAAAAGTCTCAGACAAAATATTAGTCAGAAGGGACGAGAATCAATGGTCAATCATTTTTGCAGAAAATGTCATTGCTAAAGGATTAAGCTTTAGACAGTTCTTTCTTTCAATTTCCTTTTTTAGGTTTGTCTTTTCTTAAAATTTGGAATAATACTTCGCTAGGGTGACTAACTCATTCAGATCAAGATTCAGACTTCAGAAACATGCTCTTTTGAAATAAAATGCACAAAAATAGCTTCAGATGTGACTGAGGCCCTAAATGTTGGGATTCTTTTTCAAAATGTTTATCAATTTATTAAAGACAATTTTTGCGTTATTGGTTCACTTTATCACTTTGCCGAAATGAAAGCATGAACAGACAACTCCAATAAGACCACACATATGTAGAATCCCCCCTTTCGTCTTCTACTCTTCAAGTGATGCTATTTTCGTATCAATGTCGTAATTTCGAAGCACATTAGCGTTAATAACTGGTAGTCAGTAACTTCTTTGTTGCATCGCCTGCAGGGGGTGGCACATGCAAATATTTTACTTCATTATACGCGTTTTATTTTGTTTTCCCTTCTCCTCCGCGCTCTCGAGTCTCGAGTCGACAGAAGCTTCGGTATTCAGCATTTCACTGCGAATTATACTACATTCATGTATGGTTACTATGTTTATTCTATTTTTGTAAGAGGGGATGATCTCTGAATGTCCCATCGTTTTGCTTCTGAGAGGCGTATAATTGCGCTCTGTGCTCATTATGGGGGGAGAACGCTGGAGGAAACGAGGCAGCCGAAAATTTCTGAGAACAATTCATTGATACTATTTTCGTACGTATATATTTTGATGAATGGTTGGATCCCATGGATGTCATGGACTGTCTTGCGTTTTGGAAACCAGGGTGCAAAGCCCAGAGCTCTTACTCCCATTCATCTGAGTGACACGATATTTGATCAGTCCTGAGATAAATATCTCAAGGTTACGTAAACAAGAACCACGCTCGTGCGAAATGGGTCGCGAGTCGCAAAACCCAATTGCATTTTGCCGATTCTTGCGCTTGAATTCCGCGAACTTCACTTATGGCACAATTTTCATCCGTCGTTTCGCGAGACAAGAGGACCCCGCACGATACCACCAATCGCCGAAATCAGTCGATAAAACAAAGTTCAATAGGTATTTGTGCGCCCATACGCGACTCCACACAGAGATAAGTCGTAATCTCAATTCATTAGGGTAGCCGATGTTATGGAAACCAACCTTGAAACTTTGATAATTTGTTTTTTGTTGAGGTTGGGCATGTACTAAACACGATTTTTTGTCACTTTCCGCCCGATTTGGTCTCGCGCTCGGAAAATCTTGACCCCTGACCAGCTTGCCGCATGAAAAACTAACCAAAATCACGGCCTACTTACACATCAAAACTTTTTATTGTTAGTTTTTTGCAGTCGTGTATAAAATCATTGAGTAAACGTCACTTGGAGTTGCTGCGAAGCTCCAAATGTACCATTTGAGCACTCTCCGTCCACTCCCGACTGCTTCTTCACTAGCCCGGCTTTATTTCACTCCGAATTGACCGAATTGCACTTAAATTAGCCCGAATTCGATAGAATTCTATGTTGTTTTTATACTCTCTTGTGTTATTTTTTATTTTGCCAAAAGGTTACGAAAGTTACTAGAGGTTACGCGTAACTTTTCCTGAGAACCGTCAATTTGAAGGCGTTTGGCCGTTGAAGAACTCAACAAAGTATTCAAACATTTTGGTCAAATCACAATCTGAGGATTAAGAATAACTTTAAGAGCTTCAAATTCTCAATATTTTATATCTAATGTATTTAAAGCAGAAGTTTAAAAGCGGGACACTCCTGGAGGCTCAAAATTTTAGTAAACACGGCGCCGCTTTACCTTTACAAATTGAATATTTTGCCGTTAGAGAAATCTTTTATCTGCAAGGTTAATAGCACGTTCAAATTAGGATTAAAATTGTGGAGTTCGTAGAAAATTTGATAGACTTTTCATTGAATAAAGATATTAAAATAATAAAGGCAAAGAAGATTAAATCGACTGTTTGAAAAATAAATGAATTTTGGAAAGGAGGATCATCAAGATTATTCTCACAAAACGCAACAAACCCATTAGAACCTCCAAAGCTTCGCAACGGGATTTTCGTGCCAAAAAAGCTGGCTGCAACTTTAAGAAAAACATTTGTGGGCTTTCAAAAATGCTCATTTGAATATTTACCATATCTCTGAGAGGAGGACCCAAAAACTTGTATTCAAAATTTATTTCGAATTTTTTCTGATTTTTTGAGTGGTCAACGAGCTCGCTGCGACCATCCTGAGAGCAACAGCACCCTCAGATAGCTCCCATATCATGGAAATTTGCGAAATTAATTTTCTGAAAAAAATCGAAGAAAAATAGAAGAAGCCCCCGGAGCTAAGGCTTTTGTTGGCAAACTTACCTTTATTATTCTTGGGCTATCTAAAAAAAATATAATATACGGGGGTCTGGAGGGAAATAGTGGAAAACCGGCATTTTGATGGGCCTCCAGGAGAACTCCCAGAACTCTGAGGCCCAGCAGAACTCAGATTCGAAATGTAGATTGGTACCGTCTAGGAAAGTTTGCGCATCTTTTAAGCCATCATTCGCTTTTCTACGTGCCCTACAAGCTAAGATCAAACGCAAAAAAGTCATCCCATAAAATTCTTGACTACTCTTGATCCTATCTGAAAAACGGGTCAGTTTCTATAATATGAAAATTTTTCCACGCCCCTGAGTCTTTAAAGTTAAGTGTGCTTAGGTGTCTCTTTCACCGAGTTTTGAAACCTTTAAAAGTTTTGACCCCACCAAGACTTACCTAATGAGTCATTCAATATTTTACACCTTGGTTTAAGTTATCTTACCTCGCACTACAAAAGAGGAAGCACACAAAATTTCTAGAAATTTTTTGAAAAGTGAGACTTCAAATATTATGGCTAAGAAGAAAACAACAAGTGTATGAAATAAGCATTAGAGACTCGCAGAAATGAGGTAGACATTGGTTTCTATTAGCTTCGTTGTCTATACCATCGCCATTTATTCCTTGTTTAGCTCTGAAACTTCGTCTTAACCTTGGACCATGGAATTTTTGGATGCAAGACGATCATGGAAACTTTTTATTTAATATATGACTTGTTTTTGAAAGAATCACGCATCTGCCATAATTTTTAAATCTGTGAAAACATTCAACATCATTTATTCCGAAGCCAGTCAAAATGTCTTTTGACTGATTCTTTACTTCCCTAAGCAAAGCTTTCATCAAGTTAGAGAATGATTCATCTATAAATTGAATTGAAGCAACCCAAACCTACATTACCCACTTCCATTAGAAGTTCAATCGTCAACTCAGTCGTTTGGAATTAGGAAGACTTCTTCATTGACGATTAGCAAAGTGGAGAAGACAAGAGGAAGAGTGAGGTTTGAAATATTCGGAATAGTTTTGCAATAACTTTATTGATGCGTAGTAGTTCAAAATAGGTAGGTATTTAACATGTAACTATCATCATACGATTATTCTGCTCTCTTTTTATATTATTTGTGTTCCAAAGACGCAAGTCAAATCCTAGAACTGGACTTTGCACTTTGTTGGCTTGTTTTTCTGGCAGGAGTTGGTCGAAATAGTCTGATTTGTCCACAAATTTTGAGATCTATGGGATTGATTGCAGTTTCACGCGATTTTACTTGGAAGCGACAAAATGTCAACAAATCACAAGTTACAACTAATACGATACAATTCATGTCTGATATAAATATTACTGATGCAACTACAATACCCAATTCTACACCTAAAATTGGAGAAGGTGCAATATTTGGTACGAATATAATACATAATGTATAAAAATAATAAAAATAAAAACAAAAAGCAATGCGTGCGCTTGGGGTAAACTTAGGTCCTACAAATACTTTTTCATCACATGCAACTGTTGTTCATTTTCGCAGGAAGGGGGATCACATCGGGCCGGGCCGTTTACAAGAGGGGCTTCTTGAGCTTCTCGATCGCGTTTGTGAGGTGGAGCATCTCCGTGTTGAGCTGGGAGATGAGGGTTTCCAGCTTTTCCACCGAGTCGAGGACCTCCACGCGCTCCGTGTGTGGGTTGAACCGAACCTCGAAGGGCCGAGACATGGTTGAGACCCAGCGGCGGAACTTTTCTTTGGCATCCTCGAAGCTCTCAGCCACGTAGTAGATGGGCTGGTACTCCTGGTCCTGGTACGGCTGGACGGCGGTCCTTGCGGGGTCGAAGGGGCGGTGCTCGGGCTTGTCGCTGATGGCGTGCAGCAGCTCTCCGTAGGCCGAGAGAAGACCAGCACCGTAGGCCTTGACTTCGCCGTGTTCTTTGCACAGTCCGAATTCTACGGTGAACCAGTAGACCTGCAATAATAATAAAAACGCACCATTAATCTCGTTTCCTGCTTCATTTGCACATCGTTAGATGGATTGCGTGCACCGAGAAGGAGCCCGAGAGTCCCCTTCCGGAGTCCGAGATGTTCGAAAACTGGTTGTCATTTCCTCGTTTTCTTCCGATTCTCGCCTTTTTCGGCCGCTCGCGACCGGGAAGTGAAATCGGGTATCGGCGCTCAACGCTCACGAAAAGAAAAAGTTCAAGGTGATAATTGTTTGCACTCTACTCTAAGCGGCTGTACGCGATATATCTCGGTGCGGTAACGCGATTGTTATTAGTGCAAAAAAATTACAAGTTCAATGGCGAGTAATTAAAATTAAATTTGCCTTCTGTAATTACTTGTACGGGCACTTGTTTTGTTCGCGGCAACCGCAAACTCGGATTAATCGTGCCCATTTGATATATCTGACAAAGTTCCTCTTTGTTCGAGGCGAATGAGGTCACTGAACTCGGAAATTCGCGTTTCTTGGGACAGGTCGGGAATGTCGACTTACCGTTGAGAGTTTCTCGATCTCCTCGTCGGAGGCCCCGAGGGAAGCCAAGCCGATTTCCTGCGAGAACTGGGCAAAGCTGGGATCTGCGAGCAGCGGCATGTGTCCGAGGAGCTCGTGGATGCAGTCGGGCTCGGGGGTGTGGAAGGGCGTCTTGATGTGACGGACGTACTGGGTGCTCTGGAACACACGGAAGGCCAGCGAGGCGAGGAAGTCGCGAGCGGTGAGCAATCCAGCTGCTGGCCGCAAGGTGAAGCCCGTGTTGCGGCGGAGGAAATCGCTCATTTCCTGCAACTGGGGGATGCGGTTGGGGACGAAGATCTCCTCGTTCTCGAGCTTCCTGAACACGGCCACGTACTCGGCGCAGGCGTGCTTCACCATGAGGTCCTTCACCATCGTGAAGACGGCCTCCCACGTCTTGTTCTCCGTCTCGGTGTACCCGATGGTTGGGATCGGGTCTCCGTACTTGTAGGCGAAGGCGATCTCGGCGATCTCCTTCCTGCGGGCGCGGTACACCTGGTCCGAGAATCCGGGGTGGTTCATGTCCAGATCGGGCTCGTACTTGGTCATCAAGTGGTTGCAGTTGTCGAGCTCGGAGGCGTGCTTGGGGAACCAGGGGGCCTTCACGCTCACGCTGTTCTCGGAGAGCAGGCTGATGGAGCCCAGAGACTGCGTCTTGCGCAGCGAGCGGATCAGCTGGAGCAGGTTTCCGCGGGTCATGTCGATCTTAACGAGGACGTCGAACTGACAGCCCTCGGTCTTGGAGGGGCGCGACTCCAGGTGGATCGTGGTTCCGTGGAACGTCTCGATGGCCTTCAGGACGCGGCCCAAGCTCACCATCTCCCGGATGCGGATCACGAGCGCAGCCCGCTGAACGGCGTTCTCCGCCTCCTTGGACTCGGAGGCGGCGTTTGCCAGGAGGATCTCCTCCTCGGTCAGTTCTGGATCTGCAATAAATAAGAGCCATATTTAGAATACTCATTATTCAGTTTGTCAGTGAGATAACTACCTTTTTCGTCTCCGTCATAAGAAAGCATTTCAGTTTCCCCGTCATGCGCATTTACTTCTGAACAAAAGAAAATAAAATCATAAGTAAAGCTCCTGGAAATCATAAAAAATTATAAACACACCTGCAACAACTGCTTCGTCATATTGTTCATGTTCCAATGAATCATATTCGCCGTCTAAATCAAAGCAAAAAGAGAACAAAACTATAAAACTCAAGAAAATGAAACTCCAAAGAATCTTGACCTTGCTCCCAAAACTGGTCTTTTATCTCCCCCTACCCTCGCTCGCGCTTCACTTCAACTGAATGTACAAAGCTTATTCTTACCATTAGCTCTTGCACGAGCATCGTCTAAAATAGTTTGCTTGGTCTGTTTAGTAACGCTTGTCTCGAAGCGAGCATCATCTACCAATGAACGGCGGCGTGATGGATATCCATTCTGCAAAAAATAGGAATATTTAATTTTATTTTTGAAAGCAAAACTCTCTATCTCCGCTACGTAGGTCCAAGAGCCCCATAAATCAAGTCAACTCAACTAGGCTAATTGTATCGTGGCTGCTTTAGCACGTGCTAATAGCTTCGATTTTCTGCAGCATAAAAAGCATCTTAGAACTAGTTTGAGCCACACCGATCTAGAAACTTGAACTTGACATTGAAAATGCATGTTCAGTGTTCAGATAAAAATAGCGAAATCGCACGAAAATGACTTGGATATTTTATTCCAGCTCAATGCAAGAACGACATGATCAAGGCAAGAATTAATGCTTGGTGACCTAAAAATTCCTCCATGCCTCCCGGAGGTCGCCCGCTTCCGCTCATTTAATATAGGAGGATGTCCCGCTATGGAAAATGTGGCTAAATGGGGCAATGCGAGTTCGCCACTAACGGACCAGAAGCACACCGAGTCACGACCTTGGACCCGCTCCAGCGGTCAAATGGGGATTTGGGCACTTTTTGCAGGATATTTACCTCAACACTGTAGGATTTCTTGATGGCGAACATTTCGCGGTTCTTCTGAGCTGCAGCTACGGCCATTTTGTCTTTTGGGGATATTTTTCACAAATTACAGGTTAAAACGAGAGCACAAATAACGGTTGAGCTAAGCACGTTCTTGATTGTTCTTAATTCTTTTAATCAGCAGCGACTTGTGTCTAATGCTTCAGTTTAAATCCAAATCACGGATTTTTTCCAAACTCTTTTGACTTTGAAGATCGCGGAGTCAAGTTTTAATCACTCTTATGATGGGGTTAAGTGAAAATCAAAGCTAGAATTACACGAGCACTACTGACTGATCTTTGCGACTTGATAGCAAGCAAACTAATGCATGATTTTCGCTAAGCGGCCTGCGTTAAATACTACTCCGACCGGTACGTCAACACGAGCCGCATGCCGATACGAGAGCGTGTCGTGTGGTAGCTCGCAGAGCTCCTTCGGAACGGGCTTCGTCGTGCTCGTGCTTGGCTCTCATGTGTACGCGACGTTCGTCACTCGTCGTCGGCCCGATGAGTGTGGAATGGGTTTTTCGGGGTTTATCCCCGGCCATGGCACATTCTCTCGTCGTCAGAAATTCTCGGTCGACGTCTTCGAGAACATAAACATGTTTTCTGTGGATTTCCAGTTTCGGAGGAAATGCATAGGGAATCGCCGATTTTGCCTTCCCTCGCTAGCGCCCTCGCCAATGTTAAGTTCAATATCGGGCTTCCGACATTGTGTCAGCCGTGGTAATTGAAGTAAATCACTGTGAATTTGCTGAAATATAATACCACCGCTGCACAAAGGAACGAAATAATATTTTATTGAATATGCATGTAGGTTTCGTGAGTTACACGCGGCGGCAATCGCGATCAGAACTGCATAAAATTGCTTACAAATCGGCAAGCGGCAACAGGTGTCAAGTCAATCGTGCAGGCTTTGTCTCGCGTTGGTGTCTGGGTCGTTTGATTAATTAATAATTAACGTAGTCCTTATCAAAGTGCTTCTTTGGCGACTTTGTGGTTTTCTTCCTCCAGACCCTCGCCAACAACAACAATAACATTAAAATATTTACCAGACAGACACCTGAGCGAGCTCTGCAGACTACATTAAGCTCGCCGTAACAATGCATATTCATCTACTTGTAATAATTATTTAGCACAGTGTTCATTACCTTCGAATTCTTAATTGAGTCGTAATCTATTTACAATCAATTACTCGCAAAGGATACCGAGTAATTAACAATTTTAATGAGTCGATTGATGTCGGAGGCAGTAAGAAATGAGAAGTGAGAACTCTAAAGTGCATTCCGAGTAGAAAGCGAGCGTCAAAAGTCAATGCGGAAAAGCTGCACTTCCCTCTGCTGACGCAGTTGCTGCGCCTCATTGGTCAATTGAGGCCAAGAGAGAAGGCACGAGATGCGTAAACAAATCAGCTGACGTATCATTTCTCCTTCGCACGCTCCGCGGTGTGACGCTATCCGAATTTATCATTTCAGCTATGTTAATTTGACCAGACCGCCAACGTCACGCGCTGCATTTTGCGTGTTTTCGTTTTCTTATACAGTCCCCTCGGTAGGTCCGCGGTCTTGGGAATACACGCGTAGAAAACCAGATCTGCTGATCGTCGTTTGAGTGTCGCAGCGAAATACCGGCCGAAAAGCACCATGCAAGCTGTCGACGTCAACGCGAATGTTGTGAAGATACGCAGCGATGGGGGCTCTAAATATTGAAGGCTTGGTTTTCTGATTACTCACTTTGTTTTGGTTTTTTGTTGGCACGTTCAGACTCAGTCGAGCACTTTCGGGCCGTTCTGTGTGGGATTCCCCTGCTGATGACCGGCCCTATTTCTGCCGAGCCTCAATTTTAGAAACCTTGAAGGGTACTTCTACATATATTCTAGTTGTCTAAAGTCTAAAGTCTAAGAGTTGTCTAAAAGCAATAAATTTTATTTTTTAATTTACATTTAGACTTGGTTCCATTTTTAAATTACAATTTAGGAACCATGCTTAAGCACAGTTAAAATTCAAGTTAAAAATACCCTCTTCTGATAACCTTGTCCATCATTTAAACAAGATAAGTGGCTATTCCGCTTAACTCCTCCGTGGTCAAACTAATAAATTTTATGAAACATTTTATAAGCTCACATGTGAAAACCTAAAAGCAGAATCTTCTATAAAAATAAGTCTAAAAAGGAAACGATAAGCATGCCAATTTTAAATACTTTTCTTTTACTTCATTGGAGACTTAAGCTGAGGTGTTATCAGAAGTTTGCCCGTTAGCAACAGAAATTTAATGCCCTTTCATGACCTTCAAAGATGTTCCATCTCTTATACGTATATTCTTGGAGTTGACTTCCCATCATCGGCGTCGTATAAAATTTTATTTTTCCCTCATTTTTAGATACATTCGTTTCTTCGTATTCTAGCTATTCTAGCTTCACATTCAGTAATTCTCAGAAAACCCAGGTTTCAATTCCTGAATGAGCTGAAAACTACCGTACCGGTGGAAAACCCGCAACAACCAGTCCCCGTCGCTAATCAGTTCTTAGCCTCTCGTCTCTGGCATTTCCGGTCTCTTTTCTGCACTTTCTTCACCATATCATGCCGCCATTAAAATTCACTAACGACGATCTGTCAAGCGACGGGGCGCAGAAATCCCCGCAATCGGTCTGAAAACAACTAATGCGTCGGCCCACATTAACCGGCCTGCACCAGAATGAACTGATTCAGCCGCATCACATGTTTGCTTAGTCCCTTTCCCATTGTAGTGTCCTTAAAATTAGCAATTGGTGTCGGGGTTGCCGATCACTCTTGTTTATGGGGCGACTTGTTGAAAACGCATGCTCTTATGCTGCTCGTGTGACGTCCGAGGCAGTCGCACCAAAATGATCTCTGACGTAATATGAGCAAACGTGATTTGGGTTTGTTTACTACAACCTGAAATATCGTATGTTCATGTAGGTAAAAATGTTTGGCCCGTAAATTCTCTAAATATTCATTTTAACATATGAAACGCCAGCTCTCAGCTCTGCCTGATACTGGGCATTCCTTCGGTTTCTAAATATAGTCACTCAACCAGTTTTGCAGAATAAAATTTTTTGCTTACGCATGTGGGCAAATCAGGCGTCGTAGAAACGCAAACCCGATTCAAAGAAACTCCGAGAGAGTGTTTACGTCGATTCACAGATGGACTTTCACGGGGGAATCTGCGCATAAGGAAGAGCTGGGTATTTAAACTTTGGGGAGGTGTAAAGCCGAGGGGCCAAATTGCCAGAGATAAGATGTTGGGTCAAAAATACAAACAGTTTTTTTATTTTTCACATTTTTAATTTGAAGACAATTTTTTAGAGTAATTTATAAAAAAAATGTTGAGCATTTTAGGCAGTTAGACGCAGAGGTGGTAAGCGTTTTTCCATTTCCGTTTTTCTCATCAGTCATCACCAGGGCTAATCATATAAATATTTAAATAAATATTATGGCCATTTTCGTTCGTTAATAAATATTATGAGCTATTGAGTTTTTTGCAAATACTTTGACCTCTTTTTGGGTTTTTCCCAAATATTTCGACCTCTTTTGAGTTTTTCCTAAATATTTTGACCTCTTTTGAGTTTTTGATAAATTTTTCGGATTTTTTTATTATTTAAAAATGAATAAAATCATTCGAGGAAAAAGCTCAACTTATGCTTCATACCTTCACTGGCTTTCTGGAAATATTCGGAAAAAGCAGTTCATGGACTTTCTTTTAGAAATTCTCCATGTTTGCTATCGGACCGATGAACATCGTATCTCTAATTTTAAAGACCCCCCCCCCCCCCCCCAAGGGCCCCTTTTTTGCAGAGAGTCTCTCGGTATATATAAAAGTTTATATGTGTGTATCAGTCTACGATCAATCTTATCAAAAGGGTGTCTAATTTTTTTCATAAAATAATTTAAGTCGGAAATCAACCACAACAAGTCTTTACTAGGAAAAATTTGTTATTTTCGTAAATATTAAACATATAAATATTAATATTTCGACGTTTGTATCGTTAATATTAAATAAATATTTGATAATCTCTGGTCATCACTTTCTGAAATATAGAAAACGAAATTAAGGAGTCTGAAATATGAGATATCAGACTCCAGAATTCATAATCTTCAAACTTTCCCGTCCATTCTTGTAGAAATTTGACCTGGAACCAACACAAAATCGCCTACCGAGGGTTGAAGGGCAAGTTATAAGAAGTTTAGCGATTCTCTGACAAATAGACATTCCAAAAGCAGTCAAAAGGTATCAACGTTTGGGTGCCAGATGACAAAAACAAATTATTGCTGGCTCGTGGTATTCATGAGCGCGTGCAGTGACATAAGATTGTGCTTTGGTCAGGTAGGCCAGTAAATCGGAAACAAGTTTTGCTAAAATCGCGGTAAACAGACACAAAATCAAGTTCAAGATTGAGACATTGCCGGTGGCGCCTTTTCATTGCTCGCAGGTGACTTAGATTCTCACTTACCGCGCCTTAGGGTTAAGTAATGAGAAAAACGCCTTACCCAATACCTCATTACATCACCTGGGCGTTAGAGGCTCTTCAGACTACACACCTGTTTGCGGCTAATCTAGCGTTTCTAGAAAACTTTTATGAATACATTAATTTTCTTTTTGTTCACCGAGGCATCGATGAATGTCAATATCTGTGTATACTGATCATGCTCTTCGTGATTGATCAAGTCTTGATCTTGTTCGGCTCCTCATTAAAACGGATACGAGACAAAAAATGTTCTCGCACAATAGCACGGCCAGGTGAGCCAGCTCGAACACACGTGTGAGCGATGGCACAAAAGATTTTTTTGTCGCAATTCATTCGTGTCAATTGAAAAAGCTTCAAAGCCTGCCCCAGCCGACACCCGACAGGTCTCTAAAGTTATTCCACGACTACCAACCCGTTCCAGATGTTAGCCGATTGCATAGTTATGACCGTCAATTAGTCATGAAGTCGGTATTGATAATCGTTCTAGCAATTTAACGAGTTGTTCAATGTAAGAGACTTGAGCGAAAACAGGTGAGGAACCCCCGAGCGCTCCACTTGTCGTCAGATGTCACCTACTCACCTGCTAGGGATTTCTAAGGCGCACGAGTGACTAACATAAGTTCTGGCTAGTCAGCTGTGGGTGCAGAAGGGAACCACATTCCGCAAAAGCCTTCCTTGTTTAGTGAACCTTGCCGTCCGCAGACCAATTGGATTGACGCGAAAGAAACAAAGTAATGCAAATGTTTTAGTAACCCTCGTGTGCGGTAACTTACCGCTTTACACTTCCGAAAAGTCCGCGTTGAACGCAGAGTAGAGGTGGGAGTCTTGTTGTCAGCTTATTAGCCTAATTGACGTCCATACTTTGTTATATGTTGTTTGATTCAATTTTATTCAAGAGGCTTCGAACGGGAGGACTAAAAAGTCAGTGATCTTTTTGATCAAAAAATTGCCAGAACTGGTAAGACTCTTACAATGCCCGATAGCCTCTAGAAAGTTCGATATCTTCGATCAACTAAAGTGGAAAAGGTATACAAGAAATTTTGAAAATCTATTTTGATCAGCAGCTATGCTAGTGATCAGATTCTAGAACGTTCCATCATGACTTTCTCGAACCTCCAAAACTGGATTTTCGGCCGTTTGTCCTCCAGCGTGACTCCGAGAGTTTGAGACACAGAGAACTATAAAGTTTATGGCTCCTAAGCAGTTCGAGCCGCTTCGATCCTTCGCTAGCCACCTTTGTTTGCCGGGCTTTGTCGAGGATCGGTTTCGAGATGGTTTCCCGCGCCGCTGACTGTTGCTAATCTCATAGAACGAGTACCAGTTTGTCATAGCTGCAGCCCTGCCTGCTCCATATTCTCGGGTCTCACATATCATTGATAACCAGTTGTTATAGTTTTCTGGAAGAACGAGTTACAAGTACACAAACGCGATCCTATTTAGCCGATTGAACGATAAAGCTGAGTAAAACTGATTTTAATAAGATCTCACATTCTACTTGGAGGTGCACCAGCTAGTTGTTATCATCATCGCAACAGTAGAACTAGAATTAAAAACATGTTTTTGCATCTGTTGTCGAGATTTTTTTTTCATTGCTAGATCTCCGCCGCAACGCCCGCTGCCCTATGCAAATGTAGCGCGAATCTGTTTGCCAGAGTTTTACACCTGCTCTGAATTTCACTGAATAATTAATATTTTATGCAAATAGGGCGACAAATGACGATTAGAGGACACCAGAGTCAAAGCTTTTCACTTAATAGCCGCTAAGTGGTCCTTTCACGTGGGGACCGAGTGGCTCCGGTAGACGAAAACGGGCCCTTCCTGTGTGAAAAAACCCCTCTGTCTGTCCGCATCGCTCGCGGAGACCTTGACGTTACATTGTAAGTACTAAATGTGAGTGAACACGCTCTGATTGATTAGTTGACACATGAAACTTTTTCTGTCTGTCTGTCGGACACTGTTTATTGAGCTCTAAACTAAGGGTTTTTCTTAGAATTATTTCAAAAGAAAAACGCTTCTAATTTGAACAAAAACCATTATTTCGGTTGAAAATCGTTATAAAGTCGAAAGATGTTAGATGTTACTCCCTCATGAGCAAATCTTAGTTAGCTATTAGAATAGCGGCTAAATATATCAATGGCTCCATGAAACATCCAGGAATCGACTCAGCGGTGGCTCTTCTTTACTATCGAGGCCCTTGCGTGAGCTTATGCTGCTGAATCATGTTAGATGAAAGTGTTGGCATTGACTCCACAGGCTCTGTGAGTCTGTACAGATGTGCTGAGACTCGCAATGAGCGGCGATAATTAAAGCTATCGTCAGACTTTTAATTGCAAAACTCTCAGCCTCATCACTCATCAGATCTCGTTTCTATTTTGTCTGGCTCTATAGAGTTGCAATTATAACATTCTCAAGTACCTACCTGTTGTCTTCTGGTTTCTTCAAAGGTTGGCTGACGATATGACCTCTACCCAGTCATAACGCCAGTCGATCATACTAGCATTGCGATATCCAGCTAAACCCGGTTAACGATCTCCAGAGTGCTCTTCAGAGGCTGCCTCTTGAGGCTCGTTATTGGTGTTTATTTGTATTTTATTCGACTGTTACGCTTGCGTCCTTGGAGCCACTTGGGTGTCAAGAACCGCACTGGCTAGCCGGAAGTCGCGCGAGCCTCCCAGCAAGCGAGCAACTATGTGTCCAGGAACTAGAGCACGCGGATGTTTGTCAGAGCAAAATGTCGTGAGGCTTCCCAGCTTCCTGCTGTTTCAGGCTCCACATGATGTTTTCTCCAATTTCCGCGACTTTCGTTTTCCGTAAGCTTTTCTTGATTCATTGGCACATTGGTTTGATTAAAGGCATCCTATAAGCTTAAAACTGAGTCCGAAAAGTCCACCCACGTTCACCTTTAAGGCCTTCTCAGCACTCCAGGACATCCTGCAGCACCTAGAGTTGAATGTGCAACAATGCAATGGGGGTGGGTCCGTTCTCTAGAGCCATTCAAAATGCAAATAACGCGGTCTTGATTGCCTCTTTGCTCACGACTCGTGATCGCGAGTGAACTGCGGCCGATCTCTTGATTCCGATAAAGGAATCAATGCATCAGCTGTGGCGCAAAAGTAGTGTCGATATGGAAGAAAACAGGTTCCCATTCAGCGTTCCCGGTGTCAACGTCGCCCCGCCGTGCCGCGCCGCTCGGAGCCGTGAAACAGGTGGCTCGCAAGTCGGACACAAATTGAGTCGTGCGATCGTAAATCAAATGTTTGAAGGCACTGAGAATTGAATTCCAAGATTCTGATTCCGAATCCTCTAGAACGCCTCAACTGGTTTCAGAATCGTGTTTCGGAGAAGGGAAGCAGTAGCAGAAACACCATTTCCGAACTAGTTCGTGGTCGGTCATAAATTCTAAATCTAGATCGCGATGAATGGCCAACCCATTGAGAATCGTGAGTGACAGGATTTTTAACGTCGCTTCCAAGGTGACAAGAATACGAGCTTTATTGTCTTGAGCAGGGCAATCTTTCATAATAATACAGGAAGAGGGGAAAGGCAAGCGCCGATTTGTACTCCGCAAGGACGAGTCACGAGCGGTTCAAGTTTGCGCCAACGACCAACTTTAGGGCGACCGTTTAGATTTAGACCGTCGGACGTGTTCGCGGGGCGTTGAAATCCCCCATCAAACGTCAGTCACAAATGACTTAATTATCCGCTTCCAAAATAAACTGAGCTGCTTATTTACCTGATTTGTCTCAGTCGCGTACTAACAGAGGCAGACGGAGCATTTTTTACACCTGTTAGACTTTGCAATGAATAAAAATCAAGACAAGTTCCGTAATTACTGATTTATATTCTGAGATCAATTAACAGAGCTTTACAACTTTAATCTGATTAAAAGTGTATCACATTCAATGTTTCGAGTGACGTCACGGACTCGCGTCTCGCAGTCACAAAGTTGATTTAATATAGAAGGATAAATTTATTGAGTTTTCGCGGCTCATCTGGGACGCATGCGAGTTGACACCGCGATAAAAGAAATTCAAAAAGTCTCCACAACCAGATTTTTTATTGAAGATAGTTCCATGTTTGACGGAAAGGAAAACGGAAGTCTTATCTATTACGTCAAAGGAACTCTAAATGCCTTATCATTCTGCCCGTTTTTGCAAGTTGGAATCTAGTTCAAGATTTTTTCGCTCAAGCTTGGAATCGAGAACTACTACCGGCTTAAATTCCGGCTTATCTTTTTACTCGGTATAGAAGGCAGACAATGAGTCAGCCGATACGAATAAATCAAGCATAATAAGTGTGCTCTCGACTCTCGATAAGTACTCAGGAGATAAAAACGAAGCCGGACACGTTCCGCTCGAGCCCAAATATTCAATTGTAGTCTTGTCAGTTCAGGACGTTTGATCAAGCGACTCATAGCTAGTGACTCAATACTCATAACGGTCAAAATTTGAATCGAGATTGTAGTGAGTTGCTTGAATTATTCTCAACCGGTTCGATTTAGCACAGACATAAACCATCTGATTATCCTGAAAAGTACATCGAAATAACAAGATTCCAATTGGAAGGGTGGTGGTTCTCCCCCGGTGGTGGTTCTGAGGATGGTTTTCGGTCAAATTCCAGCACATATCGATATAACGCGAGAATAGTTAGAATTTGCAGCCTCAAAAAAGAAATCTGATACCTTTGCTATCATCAAATTGATTGAAAGTACCTATAAGTTTGATCTTGCTGATTGCATTTAAGACAACGATCTGAAGTCTTGAGGTCTTAAGGAAAATTGTCGTCGATAAAAGAAAGAGTCGACAAGCAGAACATGCCTCTGGAAAAACATTTTTGCTTTTTCATAATCAGTGACGGATTTACAAGTAGGCACACTAGACACGTGCCTAGGGCCTTCGCCAAAAGCAAACTGAACTAAGCACGTGCCTAGGGCTTCAACCAAAGCCATAAATTTTGAAAGGGGCCCCCTCATCCTCAAAGAGGGGCCTCTGGCAGCTAGAAAACCCCTCGACTTCAAAAACTTAAAATTCATTTTTTTTCAATTTAAAGAGGGGCCTCTGGCAACTGGAAAAGAGGTCCCCTGGACATTAAAAAAAGGTGCGAAAGCCTGGTTTTTTAGGGGGCCTCCTAGAGATTTTTGGGAGTCCCCCAAACATATTGTGCCTAGGACCTCCATAGTTAAATCCGTCACTGTTTACAATGATGTTGGTGATAAAGCTGACAAATATACTAAGACTACGTAATCAGTAAGACTAAGTTAAGCTGGTTTAGAGAGCCATATCTACATATCTACTGGGTTCTTTGAGTACTGAAAAATACTACGAGTGCTTACTCCTGCAAGGCTCTATACGAGCAAGTCAGTTTTTTTCTCTTCCTTCTGAAAACGTTTTCTTTTATTATTTTTTGTATGAAACTTGAATGCGTTTGAAAGTTGTTTTTGACTTACCAAAGAAGGCTGAGTTGGATAAAGTAACAAAATTGACACCACATTTTTGGTTGTTGCATATCCAAATTAAAAATGAATGCAGAATCGTACAAAAGCATGGATTTAGGCCTGTTGATGGAAATAGTTACTGGAATACTATCGAACTTTCGCAGATATGGACACAAATGTAGTCCTGCGACCGTGGAAAATGTTCGGGAAGCAATGGAGAAGATCAAAATAATAGAAGCGTTTATGGACTTAAAGCCTAGAAATAAAAACCAATCTTAGTAAGAATCTTTCATTTGAGCTTCGGGGGTCTCAAAGAACTGGAAATTTAAAACACTCAGTAGTTCGTGTTTGTGAACTTCCTAATGCCGCTTCAAACATGTCTCCTTATACTTAATTTCAGCGATCAATGCTCATAAAAAGTTGAAAAATTTTTTCGGAGCTTTGAATCGGTTTTGATTCACACTTCTGACGTCGAACTTAGTACAAACTGTGGGTTAGAACGAGTACATAAAAGCAAGAGCCACAAGTCATTTTAAAATACTTTATTTTGTTTGAAACAATTACATGCTTTCTTCCAAAATAGGAATCATATATGTATACAATATTATAAACATTCAATATAATAATATCATACTGTCGTTAAAATCAATGATTCTTTTGTCAATTTGCTTTATTCTAGTTTTTGAAAAATTAATAGACATTATGTATGTACTTGGTACAAATACACCGACAGTAGAGTATCAAAAACTATATTTCGATAAATAAAATCGGCACTAAATCCAACGCAACAATTGATATATCTTTCTGATTCAAATTCAATATCAACTAATTTTGTTCTTCTTGCATCTCTTATGTGTTATCGATGAGGCAGAAAGAAATGTTTAATTTTATGTATCAAACTTCAAAAAGGAAGCAATTTCCAATCGACCGCACAGTTTTGTCTTTTAGTTTCTTGTTTACTCTGATCTTTCTTACAAGTGTACACGATGTGGTAAATAAGGAGAGGGCGTGGGCGCGGGCGAGGGCGCGGGCGGGCTCTTGGGTGATCGCGGTGCCCTGAAAAGGCTGGGTTAGGTCGGGCTTCGGAACCCGGATTCGCAAACGTGAGGGAGAATCGAGGGAAACGATAGGTGACGGGTGAAAGAAAGGGGAGGGGAGGGTGTGTTGTATCCCTAAAATATTTTGCTATCATTTAAGATACTTCATAATATACTCTAACTTGCATCTTTTCATATTTTCAAGTTTTTATGGCTTATATCTTCCAATTTACTCTAGAGATTTTATGTACGCGTAATAAATTTGAATTCATACTTATTTCTTCTTTTTTGTTCTATATAAAATTTGATAATATATTTTGATGCTATTTGAGTGGAAATATGGCACCAAAGAGTGTGTGTACTGACGACTGGCAATGGTGCCAAAACACTATTTTAAGTATAATTTAATATATACTTTCACTTGTGTGTTCAATATTAAATTTCAATATACCTATTTTCTGTTTGTTGCCTGTTTGTCATTGGTTTTCTTCTTTGTCACTAATTTTCGAAAATAAAGCTGTACGGGTTACAACTTTTAAATATTTGTTTCGTTTATGATTAAGTCTTTAATGATTTTTTGTTGTTGCTGTTGATGTTTCGGTTTTTCATTTATAATTCAAGAGCTGAAACTGAATTACATACATTTTGGAGGAAGAGGGTCGGCCCAAACTTGTCTACATTATGTCCTTGTTGTTGTTGTTAGTGTATAAAAGAAATTTTTTACATCATGTAGGTCACATGTGTTGTAGGGATGAGAAACCATTGGATCAGTTGTAAATGTTGTTTACAGTACAACAGGGGTGAACACGCAGGTCCCGGTGCCGAAAAACGAGATCTTCGGGTGCTAAAACTCGGGGAGTCGCGTCGCGTCGGGGCCCGGGCCCGGGCGGAGCCAGACGAGTCAGTAAAGACAACCTTTCGAGCAGCTCTCACACTGCGGGGGGAGGAAATGGCTAAAATCCACTATGTAGTTCTGGGTCCTGCGTGAGGTCCCCTAATATAAAATTCGTCAGACAAAACAACCAATATAATTTGAAATAGTAACGGTATTACTTCATTATATGATTCTGTACTCGATCTTTTGCTGTAGTCAAAAACGAGACGGCGATGGTGTGCAAAATGGCTGAGTGTTGAGTGACTTCCTATACACCTAATTAATGGTTTGAATACGTCGCTTTAATGTTTAGATCCATAGCGGTTTAACTATTAAATGTAATATAATTGACGGTTCTGAAGAGGCCCTTGCAGGGGGGCCAAATGAACGAGTACAAACGCAGGGGAATCGTGGAAATGAGGTGAAACGAGAAAAATCGTGAATAACTGGAAGATTTCTTGTCCTTTTCTCGGATTCAACTCCGTAACGCGTTAATACGAGTGTCAAATACTTGTGTTTCTTATGAGTGCATTTACATAAATTGTTCTCTTATATCCTAAATTTTCCATATAGTCTCCATTGAACTTAAAAAGTGTCGTTAGTGGCTCCCATTTCCCTTTCTTCCGTTTCGATTCGGAGAGAGACCAAACTGATTGGATCCAGACGCTCTGTAATAAAACGTGAGTTGGTGGTTGGGGAGGGGGCAGGGCGTAGTTGCGTTCGTGTATGCATGTGTCTATACGAGTGTGTACGTTGTGTAGGAATTTCTTATTCATCGAGTAATTTGGATTCAAGAGACCGCACAAGTTTTTCCGGTATTTCACTGTTGAATGTTGAAACTCATGCATTATCGTCAACACTTGAATGTCAACTTCATGTTTCTTTGAACTTATTTAAGAACGACCAGAACCTGCCGAATCTCTTGACTCCAAGGTTTGCGCGTCTTCTAACAGGATATATCAAGTCAAATGTAGTTCTTGTGTTGCATATCTTGCATTTTATGTAATAAACTGCTTTAAATCTATTTAGAATCTCAGGTATGATATATAATATATACATCCTTTCTAATTTATTCAACATTAGCTGTAATCGTACATTACACTAGTTGATTTGCTCGACTTCTTGCCATCCTTTAGCTTCAAATTTTGTATTTTGTTCGGTATTCTCCTATATTTCCAGACCCCAATGGATCAACAGAATCTTTGCAAACTTGCAAACGTCTTGTATTAGCTTGTTTTCGAATTTGGATGTACAAAATAAATTTTGAAGGAGTTGTAGCAAGCTGCTCTTTGATCCATTTTGTTTTTACACTTGTGTTTCCTGATTCGGTTTTAATAGACTTTCATTTTGATTTATCTTTAGTTCAATATTTCTACCATGCATTTGTTTGCGTTTAAAAAAGAGCCCCACGCTGGTATGGCGCTCGGGAGACGGGGTAGTCGGGGTGTTCTCACTCAAAATGTATATCGTGAATCGGGAACTGAATTCTGTCGTCTGTCGGTCTACGCGTGTCCGAGAGACTCGGGTGTATCGTAACTGAGATGAGAATGTCGTAATGAAATACAAGAGGAAATTTGGAATATATCTTGTGCCGTTATTGTGCCAAAAATGTGTGAGGAGAGTTCGTTACAAATGTTGAGTGCATGCGATTTAGGTTGAAGTGTGTGACTGTTATTGCTTGATGATTCAAACATGATCTTCTATCATTATGTTTTATTACTTTAATCATATCCTTTAATTATACAGAATTTAAGTCACGTAAGAATAGTAGAAAACCATAGACTAGAAAGTTTTTTTGTTCATTTTGCGTTTTATCTTCAAGATTAATTGTTTGTTTGTCTTGTCCTTTCACTTTAATTCTTTTTTTTTTAATAATAATAAAATTACTTTGGCAAAGTAGTTGGAAGGCTAATCCGCATAGTGCTCTCATAAGTCATTATTTTATTTCTTCTTCTTGTTTACTTTGTTGCATTTATGCAATATTGTGTAGTAATAGTTTTTACAGTTTATATTTGGGTGTTTCACTGACTAAACCTTAGAACAACTGGATGTTTAGCATTTATTCTTTATTTTAAATCCTTAGATAGTGAGCATACTAAGTTCGGTTGATTAATTTTTTTTTCTTTTGTGTGTGAACACTGTGAACCATTCAAATCAAACTCAAGAGAACAGAATTTCACGCAAGTAGATTATTGTCGAGAATAATACTTATCATCCATATTTTATGTACCGTAATAATGAGGTCAAATGAACGAAACTGAAAATCGGCGGCTGGCGACGCGCGCGGGGGCTTCCTCTCGGAGATCGATCCTCTCTCCCGGCTCAAGGTGGTCCCATAAATCACACTGTCATTGGCACCAAGCCACATATTGATATCCTGCCACGTGTAGAACTCTACGAAACCCATCAATAATCCATTTTAAGGTAACTTATCCATAATTACAATTTACTAAGTTCGATGCATCGGAAAGGTAGCTCAATATGGTTATGGGGAGCAATGACTATGATAATCGGGTAATATGATTTCGTCTTTTTATTTTTAAATTTAATCCTCTCTTTGCTGCTGTCTCTCTGGTTGCAATATATAATGGCAGAATAATTAGTTCAGTATTTTCTAATTTTATTTTAATAACATTCGCTATGCTGTAATAGTAATTATGTATGATTATATAAGAGCCTAGGTGTAATGAGCGTTTTGTAGTAAATGATGGTGTGAATATGAGAAACGACGATGCTGCGATGTAGCATGAGGGGTTTCCGGGGTGTCTGAGTTCCTCTTACTTATCTTCGCCCAGGAGCACGAGATCGTCTGCCACAACGTCACTCACGTGCAGATAAATTATCCAGTACATGAGGTTGAAGCAAACGAAACAGACGGGAAACACTATGCGGGAGTACTTGTCAATGTCGGATGGCGTAATACCCAAAAGCTTGTTAATGTCCTGTCGAATGAGAGGATTCATTAGATTTGGGCTGTAATCGGTTCTGATCGATTAACGGCTCTTTTAATTTACTTGGTCGACCTTTGAGTCTCGCTTTCGGTTGTGAAAATAAAAGTTTTCTTCGCGCCCGAAACCTCGACGGAAATAGGCTGGGAATTTCGGTCGAGTCTTCGGAGCTGAGCGAAAACAAAGGGCAAACAGAAGAGGAGCAAGCGAGCGAGCGAGCGACCGAAACCGGGACTCAAGGGTCGACTTCCCCTAATCTAACCGAGTAAATTGACATGAACGTACTTTTCCTGGGTGAATAAGATGAGTAGGAGGCGCTTCGGCGTCTGGTGGAGCTTCGGGAGGGGGCGGAGGTCCGCTTTGACCCCTCCCTCCATTGATGGTGTTCTCGAGCGTCCCTCCTTTGCTATGAGCCTTCGGGTCGTGAACTTTGAATCGCACTTCTTGGAATAAGGGACCCACGAGAGAGCATCCCCGGGACCCTACGTTTGGCTGCATGTTTCCCATTCCGCCTTGCCTATTCCCCATTCCCATTTGCTGCTTCGGGCCATGGGGATGGTGAGAATGGCTGTGCCCGTGGGTGTGAGAATGCGTATCGGCCTCACGCATGTCTGGTCGATTCATGCCGCCGGGGGGTCCACCGCCTGGACCCCCACCACCCGTTACGCTGCCAGGCCCGGGCGCCGGCTGGTTGCCCTCGGCCTGCATCTTTTTCTGCTCTGCGATCTTCTGGATCGCCATGAATCGCTGCTTCCGCATCTGGATTCGCTTCGCCATGTAACCCACTGTGGCGTATTCTGAAAGGGAACGAGGTACCGAATTAAGTCGGGGTGCGCAGTCGGGGAGGGGACTCGGGGCCGGACCCGGTCTGCGTCCGGCCCTGCAACTAAATACACATAGAGGCTCTCGAGAGGTGTCACAATTTCTTGTTTCAAGTGTTTCTTGTGACCCCCTTGCACTAAATGTCGACGGCTCTCAACATATTCACAAACAGATACAATAGCATTTGTGCATATACTTCACTAGAAAACGCTCTAATTACGTTAACGTGTCAAGTCTAATGAGTAGAAAATGATCAATGACATTTATATACGAACCTAGCAGACTCGCAAAGACCATCACGAAGCACGTTCCCAGGTACACATCGATCGATTTGACGTACGATATTTTAGGCAACGCTGCGTTAGTCGACGACATCAAAGTGGTCATGGTGAGCACAGTTGTGACCCCGAGGGCGACTCGGGCAGGCGTTGCGTTGCGGTTGAGCCAAAACGACACCCATGATATAATTACAATCAGTCCTGATGGAATGTAGATCTGGATCAAGTAGTATCCCATCGAGCGCACGAATTGGATTTCGCAGGCTAAGCGTGAGTAGTTTCCTGTGGTTGAGAGAAGAGGCGGTTAGAGAGAGCGGCAAAGGGGCTGCAGAGGGTGTCGGATATGCTTAAATACTTATATTGAATATTACGGTTTACAAAATACAAAATATCAATACACTAAGCATAACAGGATGATATTAATTTCAATTAATAAATTTGATTATTGGACACAATGGATTTGGTGTAATGTGTAAATGTGATGAAACTACTATAAATTTATGTTCTCGCATTTGAACAAACGAAAGGTACGAATAAAATGAAAATAATAGCATCGACATGGAAAAGGGCGTTCATGGATCTCAAAGTTTTGTTATTTTCTAGTAGGTATATAAATTTGCGTTCGCTAAAGTGATCATGCAAGGTAAATAGGTAACGAGTTACTCCAAAGTTTCTACTGAGTTGCCTCCGGATGAAGTTAATGATGAGTTAAGAGGGAGCAAGAGTTTTGATAACGCGTTCATGGCTTCCGGTTGGGTGGCTGCGTTTCACGACTCGTGCGAGAATTTTCCGCGATTAGTGTCTGTCTCAGCTCAAGGACCTGATTTCGCTTGAGGGGGGTAACGAAACTTATCTCTATTTTTAAGCTGTTAATTTTAATGGGTTGAAAATAGACAACAAGGCGTCGCCTTAAAACAAAGCTTCGCCTTAAGTTGACTGAAATCCAATAAGAAAGGCCAGTTTTCCTACAGAGTTTTCGCATGAACAGAAAAGTTAAGGAGATGCAATGAGCGCGCTGATGAACTTCGAGAGACACTTGAGAAGGACAATAAAACGAAGGAAAATATGATTATCTAACGCATGCAGTAGCACGTCTACTGGCATCAACTATTCCAATTTCAACGACAGACACAAAATTTCATAGTTAGCGGATAAGTTGAAAGTGTTTTGTTAAAGGAGTGTCAAGTCAAGTCAAAGTTACTTAATAAGCTAATACGGATACGCATCGCTAGGAACTGAAACGGAAGCGGAACGACCAAACATAACAAAGGTGAATATTTGCTCTATCATATAAGTAGTATATAATATATAGGAAATATATAATGTAGTAAACAAAATAAGGCAACTGTGATATTATCAAAAATGGTTGACTATCAAAAGTTATAAAACATCGGTAACCGTCTACAGGTACCTGTTGTTAAACCGATTTCCATTGCTCTTTGCCGGTGTCCCAAAACCTTAAATTGAGGCAACGATACTTCGCTAGAAACTCCAACAGAGTTTGGACCTTCATTCCACTTATATCGGATATCTCTCATTGTGTATCCGACTGTGTTTGTATTTTGATTGGAATTTCGATGATTTGAATGAAATTTTGTTTCAAAAAAAGGTTTTTAGTTACAGTTTTCTTGTTCTTTTAAATTCTTTTTATTGAGAAAGTTGGTAAGTAGTCAGGCTACATGATATATATATGATTACAATAATAAAGGCTATAAGGTAATAATTAGTAAAATCGAAAGGAACTTCCGCTTTCCACTTATCTATCAACTATTATGTAATGTATATCAATAACACATCATTACGAGAGCCGATTGCGAGCGCTTTGGCACGAGAACGAGAGAGAGAGAAAGAGAGTGAGAGGAAGAAATCAAACAGAGCGAACTGAAACAAAAGAGGAAAATGAACAGAAGAGTCAGGACAGAAAACGATTTCGTAAGTATCGTTCTGAAGTATCGAGAAGTATCGAGTTCCCGTTATGCGGAACTGTCATATACCATAAACAAACGTGAGTGTGTGCACAGTGTGTGTATGTGTGTACGTGTGTATGTGGGACGGGGGAGGATCGGGACGGGAGGAAGGAACATGTACGTTATTTAATTAAAATAAACAAATTAGTTTTCTTTTTTGAATTTTTGTGTTAGGGTACCTGTGGTTAGGTTAATTTCGGTCGCCCTCTGTCTGTGTCCCAATACTCGGAACTGTGGAAGCTCTACTTCGCTGCTCATTCCGACACTACCTGCGCCATCTCTCCAGAAGTAACGGATATCTCGCATTGTGTAACCGACTCCAGATTTACATATTACACAAATACATTAAGATTAGCTTGTTTAGCCCATATGAACTTGAAAATTCTTGCAATTGATTCCGTCGTTATGATATAGTAATTTTTGGTATATGATTGTTAGAAAAGCTCACATAAGTTGTATAACTAGTAATAATATTCATATGATATATAAATAGAGTAAATCGGGACAAAAGAAACGAACCGGGCGAATCACGTCCGCCCCTCCAAAGTCTCGAATTCAAATCAAATGATGCAAAATAGCTCATGCAGTGAACTGTTACCTTGGTTTTTCTACTATTGTATGCATTATTATTATTTATTTACAACAAACGCTTCTTCGCCAATACATATTTTCTCGACAACCTTATTAGCTGCAGCGGATTCATGGATGCAGGAAATAAGGTCGTCGCTCTAAACCAAGGTGCATGTGAGTTTCCTGTTTGACTGATGACTTTGAGAATATGCTGGTTTTACAATTTTCAATTGAAATTTTTGATTCCAAATCAAACGATAAACAATTGGCCTTTGATATATATTTATATATAATTAATGGGTAAGAGATATATGTATATAATGAAAGTAAAACAAGTACAACAGTTAGAAGAACGGAAACGGAACTGAAGAGGAAACGAGGAAAATCGAATGAAAGAACGTCGGAACTGAGAAAGAAATGCTAGAACAAGGTGTCACCCAAATCGTGCAGACACTAACATGCAAGTCAAACGTGTGGGAGGTAAAACATAGTAAAGTAGTGCAATTACCTCTACAACTATAATATAGTATGAGCTTTTCTTTGTGTCATAGTTCGAAAGTAGCTCTCGCTCGGTTTGTTCATACGAGTATCTAACGGATAGAAAGCCCGTCAGCTTTTCTGTAAGCCTTTCGTGGCGCTTGCTCCAAGTCAGTATTTATAGCGGGTTAGCTTAGCTTAAGCGGTGCTTCCACTTCATACAATCTAAATCACATGTGCTGACTGTTTTGTATCGGTTTGGCTTCTTCGTCTGAATGGGCGGTTTGTTTATATTTTTGAGAAACTTTTGAATGAATATAATCTAGAAATCGGTGTACAAATACGAGATGTCCGGAAATGTTGATGGCGTTGCAACATTCATTGTAAAAAATTAAATACTTATCCTCTCGATTGCGCTTTCGTAACAAATTTCCAAATGCGTTACCTTGCCATTACTACTGAACACACGTCATTTCGATGTCTCGTCATCGACATGTTGTTTCAATTGTTTCAAAAAGAGACGGGTAAAATGTGAACATGAACAAAAGAAAGCCAATGTATTTAATTTTTTACAATTTTGCAAACCTCTCATGTACTCGCTTTTACACGGATAAATCCAATAATTGTTATTATTGTATTGATTAATGAAAAGAATGGAGAACAGTGATGATGGTTAATGATGAGAAACAGTCACACATATTGAATCAACTCTAGCGATTGGTTATCGAGCTTTCTCAATTTTCATTGATGGTTTCGAAAAATTATTACAACAACCCACAAACGGAAGAAACATGTTGACAGAAAACTCTTAACAAAATAAATGCTTCGAAAATATATACATTGAACAACAAAATATGCTTCTACAATTCGGACAAGACGAGTTTTTGTGTGAACTCCGTCGTCCCAATGTTTGCAAGACGAGGGGCTTTTTGACATTTCCTGAGAAAAAAGATTTCGAAACATTCTCCGTTATTAAGTGGCAACCCTAAGAAAAATAATTCCTGCACAGTTGTGAATCTTAAATAATTTCCTCGTAGAAATGAAAAATATAGACCGTCTTGTCACTTCAAAACCCAATTTCCCTTTCTTTTGAGAATGTCAATAGTCTCCAACCCTACGCCTTGGAAATAATTTCCTAAATATTTTTTCCTCCCCCAAGCATTGGAAAAATCGGTTTATTAAATGTCAAAAAGCCAATCTTACAAACATTCGCGAACGCGGGTGCTGTGTCTAGTCAAGAACACACGAGATTTATTGTATTTATGGAAGGCAAAATGTTATCATAAATACGCAAAGACAAAGTTTGAAACCTGACTTAATGAAAGCATTGAAAGAGATATTTATTTAAGGCTAGAGAGATAAAACTAATGCCTGAATTGTATAAGCATGGCTATATCTTTGCTCCCATTTACGACCTTCCCGACGCCGTGCCGTGCCGAGCCGATCTTCGAGCGCTGCGTTGCTGCATTCGTAACTGAACCCGACTGTTTCGAGCAAAAGTTGGGTCTGACGTAAGCGAGAGCAAAGAGTAAACGTTTTTGAGTGCTAAGACTTCCACCATGGGTGACAATGAGCTTCAATTGTATTCATTTAATCTTTTGGCACTTAATACAGTAAAATTTCAAAGATTATATGTAACCACTTCAATATATTGAGTTTGTTCTAGTCAACCTTCTGCGGTTGCTGTAGAAGAGAAGGCGACCGAAATGTAACCAATAACTGTTATATGTAAATTAATTTTAATCTTATTAAAAAAGAAACAAAAGATGAAACAGAACAGAAAATAGTGGGGCCAGTTTTTAATTATTTTAAACTTATTGACTTTGTAGAATGCTGTTCACAGCGTTACAAACAGGAATCTTTTCACAACAATTCGGAAGATACTTTAAACTCCATTATTCTTGGTTTGTTTGCAAAGTTTCGTTCCTAATCGATTTACCAGAGTTCAATTTGATTAAAAAATAAGGTTAGCTACAAATATTTGATGAGAAGTGATGAACGAAAGATGGAAAGCACGTTTTTCTGGGCCCCAAAGACTCAGCAGCTTGGCGCCCGGGAAAACGCGTAAGAAAATAATCAAAAGAAGAGCCATCGAATAGATTCGAGATGGTTTGGCTTCAAAAAAGCGTTGAAATGAGAATAAATAGAAAATTCACGAGTCACATGTGAGTTGAAAGCAGCTTTGCTGAAGCAAGCTGTGAATTTCCTTGAATGTGGTGGAACAGAAGGTAGAAAGGAACCGAAACTCGGACAGTGAAAGAAGTAAAATGATAAAGAGAAGAAAATCATGGATGAAATGTCCCGTGGCCCTGGCCCGAAGTGAAATAAATGAGTGCGGAGATCTCAGATGGGCCGAGAGCGGGGACGAGTGGGGAGGAAATAGTAAAGTCTCAATACTTACAACTTTCGATTTCAATGTGACACAATTGACGATCCATGGGGAAGTACTGCAGGTTCATCGGACAAGAAGCGGTAATTGTTAATCTGGAAGAGCACAGAAGAGCCGTTAGGAGACATAAGTAAGGAGGTAGATGCGTGCCTGCTGCAAGACAAGAAGGAGTAATAAGATGGCTTGCTTACCGCATACTTCTTAAAATTGAGCCTGAATGACTAATTCTAATAAATTCATTGCTAGTAGTTGCAATGTGAAAATACGATTGCTTTTCGTTTACAAAAAACGTATCTGGTACCCAAATATTTTTAATAAAGTCGGAGCCAACTGATAACGTTTCCACACCTTGTCGTTTTCTAAACGCTAACCGAGGATCTGTCCAAAATTGTCGAAAGTAGAAATCCAATGTGAAGTCCTAAAGAGTGGGAACGCAAAAGACGCAAACGTTAGACTCGTGGTTTCCTCATTTTTACATCTTAAAATTTCAAATTTTGCTTTACGTTACTTTACATTTACATGAAACATTTTAAATTTAACAGTTACTGTGGCCATGAAACTTGAAACGCGCGTCTAAGGCGTGTTTTTGCGTTCTTCCATTTGTTCCTTTCGCAGGCACAAACGTCAAGTGAACTTTCAAATTTCATCAATTTAGTTTACATGCATAAAGACACAGAAAAGCATACGTGTTGTGCATGTTCACACTTACAATGATATATATCTTAATCATAATAATAATAATTGAGAGTTGGGCCCGCCACGGCGGGTGAGCTGTTCTACGGTCAAACAAAGGACAAAGATACAAACTAACCAAAAAGCCAATTCAGTGAGGAAAGTGTTTGAAGATATCATAAAAAGAACCAAAAAGAGAAGCGAATTCTAGTTCCTTGTAGTTTTTTCACGTTTATAAGTTTTCTCTTCATCTTTTCTCTTCGCAATACAACACATCCTTTCGTGGACGAGGACGAGTCCTACTGAAATGCGGATGAATCGGTGAGTCGAGTTGATCGGAAAGAAAGAAACGGAACAAAAGAACGGGAAAATCAAAAGTCATGAAATTGCAAGTACTGTGACAAGGTCGGATCGAAGAAGCGCTGTCTTGTGGCAGAAAAGAGAAATTTACAAAAATGTTGAATCAGATTTAAAATAAGTGGATGTTTAGCAATGTACAGGCAATGGGTCACGTCCTGGTGTGACGGTGCTTTCAAATAAGCTTTTCGTCGTTCGACGCCAACGGTAGGTACTTCAAGCCGTTTCGGTCAACGCTCGGCTCTTGCACTTTTCTGCGTATTTGTTCATTGATTTGGTTTTCCACTCACATTCTGACTTGAAATAAGAAAATACAGAAGGTAATAAAATACGAACCAATTTTGGTGTTTTCAATTATATACACAGTTATAGAGTTATTAATATAATCATAGAGTTTTGAGTAATTTTGTTTGGGTTGGATTTTTACACGAGTTTTTGTTTGTTTGAGTTGTGTGGCCTGAAAGTCATCTATTCTTGTTCCGCAGCCATTCTAGGGATCCCATAAAAATACATTGGGGACAAAAGGAGTATCGTGTTTCTGTCCAGGGGTGTCCCTTTTCCCTTTGACCAGCTGCTGCCCCCTTTAGAACCTACCCCTACCGCCTTTGATAAAGCAACCCAACAATGTTGTATCTGCATGAGTGACAGTTATGGCACTTGTCTCTGAGCTGAGCCCCATTGATAAAATAACAAAGTAGGCATTGACACTGCAGAACACGAAAGATTCCCACTCATGTCGTATATTTACATACATTATGCACGACGAGTATATAGAGAAAGAGGCTTAGCGCTGCGATGCGGAGGAGTTTTTGCATAAAAGTGAGTCTGTACATGACATAGATACTAATGTATACACAACATACAGTACATGATGCCATAAATTAGGTATTGTATGTTCCATAAGCGTGTGTCATTTTGGATCGGGTGTGTATGGTGTTGATATGTTAAATAGCGGAACAAAAGCTGTTTATATGCAGAGCCTGATAAATCTCGTTACTTTATTTGGTATTTATTTATAACTGTAAAAGCCGGAGAAGGGATGACTATATGATTAGATATAAATATATGTATATGTATAGTTCCACATCTGCATATCCACGTCGTAAGCGTACGAGTACATTGTTTGCGGATACAGAGATGCAAAAGAACGAGAACACTTGAGAATATCCTCCAACCAAACAAAGTCATATACATAGTATAGTATATTTATATATCAAAATGTAATAATTATGGTATATAGAGTAAATATAGGTATAACAGAAAGCAATGGGAAAAGTTTGTTTGATGTACCATTAAAACTTCGGAAACCGAACTAATACTGAGAACGTACATTGTGACGCCAACTTCCACAGGGGGACCTGCAACACATTAATATACATTCAAATCTTGTTAAAGCAGTCAGTCCGCACGATAATGGTGGTAATCGGTAATCAAGTCGCATATATCCTTTACAATATTTTCAAAGTTTCGAAAACCAAATCAACAGAATTTTGAGTCCCATCGCCTGCAATATATTCGTGTGTTCCGTGCCTGGGAGGTCAAGTCGTAAAATCCTTATCTCGAGTGCTATTTTATGTTTATTGCTCTGTTCAATTATTTCATTATCCAAATTGGTGATTGATATTCAATAAAGTAAGTAATGTGAAAGTATAAGGGAACGGAAGTGTGACCAGAATAAATGAGGGGTAAAATATACATTTCTTTTGGTTAATCTGCTAATTAGTTAACTCAATAGTACGGATAGTAAGTAATATACACTGTGACCAGAAAGTCCTCCTTGGTCTTTGAGAGTCTCTTGGTCTTTGGAAAAATGTACCAGTTGCCCAGAAACTGTTTGGTCAGACTGTATAAAATGTAATACATGTATATAAATCAATTTGTGTCACACGTACATAAAACAAATGAACGCTGTGAGATGCTGATATATTGGGATTGCATTATAGCTACTGAAAACTTGACCTCAGTTGAGTCCAGGTCAAGAGGTATAGAGTGAGTGCCAATTCACGGTAATATATATAATGATAACGATGGAAATAATGAGGAACTGAACGGAAGAGAGAAAGCAAAACAGTAATGATAATGATATTATATAAAGACATCGAACAACTATATGCTCCTTTTTAAAATGTGTATGAAACTTTAGGTGGCTCGATAGCCCTCTCCAGCAGCACTCAGTCTCGCTCAAAGGCTCAAACAGGGCTTTCAACTCTTTGTTCTCTTTTCTCTTCGCTTCGCTTATTTGCTTTCTTTGGTTCGTTCACAAGCGCAAACACTTTTCGCTAATGAGTAGTAAGTATGCTTATAGGAGTCTTGCATCGAAGTGACACATTTTGACGGTGCTTTTGAGGAGCCGGGGAGGCTATGAGGGCTTCAGATGTGCCAGCCAAAAGCCACTGCGGCAAATTGCGCCACTTTTGAGTAGAGTCGAGTTCTCAGGACAGATCAACGATCATCGCTTGGAAACCGGCAGATTGCTGTCTCTTGCATTATTATCATATTGCGCACACAATTAAGCAAATATTTTCAAAACGGCGTTGCTGCAAAACGAGGAACTGACTAAGTGCAAGACCAGACTGTGGCGTAACAAGGGAGCTTCGGTCTCAGGAAAAGGCTCTCCCTTGGTTACGTCAGTGACAAGAAATCGCAATATTGCAAAAACTAGTATGGCAGTTCAGTTACAAAACTGCCGCAGACGTGAAGGTCGTCAGGGTTTGGTGCGACATGTAGGGCTAGCTTCGAGACTCGTGACCTCTCGGTTTTGGAAAATACCGTTTTTGAATTTGGTCTGCAGACGAGAAGCATCGAAACGTATAAAAATGCTTCCCGGTGACTTCCGCAACTTGGAAGTCCTCTGATTGGTGAGCCGATGGGTTTGTGGAATAATTGGAAGGGTTCTCGGGGTCCGAAAGGTGGAAGTCTCGAAGCTTGCCTGGTCCGACCGCATCCTGACGATAAATAATAGTTCAGTTGGTTCAGCATTCTTAGCTTGTTCAACTGTTTTATAAAAAAATCTTTCGAACTTATAGAGTCAGACAAAATCAGGCTCGAATTTTAATCGAGATTATGAGATCTCACAATCTCTAATTTCGTCCATACACGCATGTCTCGTTGTCGCATTTAAATAGCCCTAGAATAAATATAGTATTTAAGTAATATAGAATTCACTAAGAGATTGTACCTACGCCTGAAATATTTATATGTAAGAATATATATTTTAAATCTATGGACAAGTGAAACAAATAGTAAATGGAAGAAAACTAGGGCTAAAGCTAATGTATTTCGAGCAGTAAGCTCAAGCAGCGACAAATCATTCTCTGCATTAGTGAACTCAATTGAAGCTTGAAAGGGACTCTGGAGGGAGTGCATTTTCCAGCTGGAAGGAAACTACGACACTTAAAAGCAGTAAGTTGTCAAAGAACTACGAGTCAAGGGCACTGGCACCGGCTGGACAAACGGACGCGTGGGCGCTTGGAAAATGCACAGAGCTGTTGGTATCGATACTTGGTTCAAAAGTTAGTCAAATAAAGAAATAAAAGTATAGTGCAAGATCGGTCATTCATTTTGCTGAAATATGGAGGTAATGTAAATATATACCATAAACTTCATAATATATACTGAAAATGCATTCATGTTATATATAATATATATGTAATATTACAAGCAAAGTTTTAACTAGATGTTATGTAGTTCTAGCGACTGTACTCTGGCAACTATCATGCAGTTCCCAATCATCAATCGACGTTAAATTAGCAACTGCAAGCTGTAATTTAACATCCTGAATTTCGTTTTTGTTCGAATATAATATGGATGGATGGAAAATTTGTCATGAAATGGGTCGGAGTTGTATATCAATATATTTTACTTTTTTTCGAAAATGTCGAATATAAGTATGTCGGAGATGCGAAGAATAAGAAGCAGCACAAATTTTGAAAATATTGCCAATTGATTGGACGGTCGGCTGTGACGTGACGGTAACGTATTGTCATCACTTGAATATGTTAGTTTCATACACATTTTTGCAAAAGAGTTGCGTGTTTACTTCAAATAATTCTTGCAAAAAAGTTGCAGTAAATATCACAAAACATTTTCGGTTATTATGTTTATCCAAAAAATATAGTATTTAAATATTATAATATAAAGGGTACTAAGTCTTTTGTGTACCATTTGAACTTCGCTTAGTGAACTGATTGACAGCACATACATGGTGACTCCCACTCCTACTGGAGGTCCTGAAATAGTACGAGGATACGATCGAATGTACAAAATGGCAAATCAGTAGTTTGCGCCAAATGACTTTTACAGAAATGTATTTATGGAAATTTCCGGGAAACTTCTCACGATCTCGAGTCGGTACTTGAGTATCAAAAATGGAAAAAAAAGCTCAATGTAAGGGTCCAGTATACTGCCATAATTCGTATACTGTGGTATGGTAGATGGTATAAAACATAAAGCACAGGATGAAAGTCACGCAAGGTTCTAGATGTGAATGGCTTCGACGCGACGGGCGCGAAAATCATTTTCTTAACTGCTGCTTCTCATTTCTCTACTCTGTTATGTTCAGATTGCAAGGGGAATTGTGTATTTTGGCGTGTCCCGAGGAACTTTCCCGCCGAAAAGCGCTCGCACTCGGGAGAGCTGTAGCGCTTTTCGGGGGAAAGTTGGAAGACACGCCGATTTATGGAAATGACTATGGATTGTAGGGTAAAATGATTGATATTGATATTATTATATATATTGTAAAATCTTAAAATTATTAACTAACAAACGTGAAAAAAGCAAACTCGTTAGCTAATTGAGTCAATTAATTTGGAAAATTTTGCCAATCTGTCGATTACAAGGATTCGCTTAGTCCGCAAATTACGTCAAAAATGGATATAAAGAAGTACGAAAAAATTATGTATGGTAATATAATAATACAAGATACGCAAGTAGTAGGAACGGAAGAAAAGTAACTGTACAGGTAGCAAAGGTGTGGAACTGGTTCGAAACAAAGTTGTGCGTGTCGCGTGTACTGACAAATAATACGGTAAATATACTTATTAGCAAGTTCTAAAATAGCTCTAAAACATGAAATATTGAGGGTAAGTAATAATAAGAAAAGAAGGTATAAAAACTTAGAGAGGCACGAAGTTCTATTTGCTTTGTACCATTTTAACTTCGCTTAGTGAACTGATCGACAGCACATACATGGTGACTCCCACTTCAACCGGAGGTCCTGAAATGCGGATATTCAGTGGCGTATAATATCAGGTATTTATCACTTAAGGATCTTAAGTAAAGCTTGTTGGATGTTAGTAAGATTTAATGCAAAAGTTAGGGATATAATTCTGTTTGTGTGTTTGTTATGCGCCATTCTATAGCCATTTCCGTCTAATTGCTAGATACGTACAATCAATTTAGCAGTTTGTAGGATGGTGGATATATACAAAAACACATACAGTTATAATATGATGTACCAAGAGTATAATATATATGTAAAAAGGTGATAAGAGGAAATGAAAGCAGGAAAGACACAGACAAAGAGGCAGAAAGAGTCGTATTTGTATGTAACTGAAGACGTTAACTTAAAGGAAAATGACTTCCAATGACTTCCGTAAACTTTCCGTTACTAGTCTCGAGCTATTTGATTTGGTTTTGACTCGCTATTGTAAATGCATAATTTCGCAAGCTCCTGTTGTCGGACGGTAATCATGTTAAAACATAAGGTGTGTGGGAAGATATGAGAGTTGGCATGATTCATGAGGAGTAAACGGAACCAAAAACGTGACGTAGAAAGAGAGCAGGTGACATCGAACTATTCTTACCTCCGTAATTAGGTCTTACTCGTTTATCATAGCTAACACTAAATGAATCTAATATCGCAGATATATTCACATCGCCTAAATAACTACCTCCTGGTCTGAAAGTACAGAAACGGGTAAGAATGTTAGTTGAAGCAGTAAGCATGATTGATGTAACCTGAAAAGCTTTTGCAATATTTTTGTCAATTAAATAGAATTAATTAATTGATGAGAGTGGCAATTGAGTCTAAAATGTCGATGAATTGAAAACATTTTTTGTCAGAAAAAACTCTTAAAATTACAGTTAAAAATAGAGATCTCAATACAAAAATTCCTATGCAAGGTTTAAATGACAGACGGACAAAAAAGCCTTTTTGCACCGAAACATCGCACGGAGAGTCTATCTAGATCCGTAATCCATGTAGTTGTGCTGCACAGTCGATAGTCAGAGAGGAACAATGAGGCGGAATCATAAAGCATATAAAAGCTTTTTACATCAACAAATTCCGCTGAGTGTCACTTAAAAGGTCGTGTTCAACAATAGCGAACACTCTTGGAAGCTAGGCACATAACTCACTGCTCATGCAAGAGTATTTTTAGTATTTGTAATTTTTTCTGTGCATAAAAATGAAGACAAAGAAGACAAGGTTGATGATAACTTTCTATTTTCATTGCAAAATGTTCACTTTTGAATCGCTCTTTGCTCTCTGGCCTCTCTCTCTTCTCCTCTTCCTCTGCAGCCTGCGCTTCAAAGCCTAGCACGAACGTCTGTTTCCATTCAGAAGTTCAGAACAAGTTGAGATTGTCCAGAGGCATCAAATAACTTTTGAAGCGCTTTTCAAACTTGGACTGCACTTTTGCGCTCTTCTGTCCGTCTGTCCATCCGAGTTTGGAAGAAGTTTCAAGGTCACAGGAGGTTGCTTGAGGTTTTTTAAAACCCCGCCGAGGATTGGCAGTCGCGAAACGAGGTATGATTGTCGGATTAGGCGCTCAATAAGTGAGCTATCAAGTGAAGAATTAATTTTGTCTGGCCACCCTTGCCAACAACATGCCAGCAACGTGCCAAAAGCGCTCCATATTTAAATGTGACGTCTCAATTTCACGAGCCCTTCTTACAATCCATGCGAGTCGGAGCCAAATAATGCTCGTAAGAGACACTCACTGTCTAATTGCTCTTCCACCTTTCCACGGTCGTAAATTCGTAACTCCGGATTCGGAATAAAAACGTTCTTTGTTCGATGCAACTGCAAGCAAGGGTGGGGTGAAGGGGGAGGGGGAGGGCTGTTAAAGGTGCAACCATCCTTGAGTAATGCTGTATGACAAGCATATTATTGATTCACATATACGTGAAAAACTAGTTCAGACCATATTGCAGCCAGAAATTGTTGTAGTTTAGCAGCGAAACAGCTTGCTTGTGAATAATGATGTTTAACATTAAAACTTTCCATGTTTTATAATTTACACACGGCGAATTTATTGCTACGTAGCGGCTCTCGATGGTTTTTCTGTGTCAGCGCGAGTATCGTCGTTACTGGGAGCAAAAAGCGTGAACTAGCAGGCTGGACCCGCAGGCAGGGGCGTTTCATTAGTACCCGGAAGAAGCGTGTGCGAGACATCAAAGGGGAAATCTGATGATTGATGGAAGTGCTAGCGCTGCTCACCTGGAAGTGGGGGCGCATGTACGTGCTGCAAATGACTCCGGATCACGAGAACCTTCATAATTGCACCTCAAATATGGGTTCCCCGGGAGTGCGGGTGTGACTAGCACGTGCCAAGAGTGTCGGCCCACGAACATGCAATTGCAAATGGCGTCCTGATTTTGGGGCGATTCGCATCATTACAGCTCATTTGGAGATAACCATCACGTTCGACCCTCGGATATGCGGGCTCTGGTGCAAAAAGGCTTGCGGAAAAGCGGAAAACGGAGAGGAGGAAAAAGGAAAAGATTTACTCACCCAGTACCAGCGGAGGCGTATGGAGGTTTATTTGATATTTGTGGTAAAAATAAAGCGAGGTTAATTACCAGCAGCAGAGTTCCCAGGGGAACCCGCGCCAGTATATCCGTACTGAACGACATCTCAGCTCGTAATTAGTTACAAGTTATGCGGCTGCAAATGAAGTGAGTCGAGTTTCTCAATTTATGCTACTTAATATCGTATTTGGATCGTGAAAAAACACACACTCTCGCACTTTTCAACCAATTTAACTTCTTTCTTTGATGTTGTTGTTGTTGTAATGCTATTTCTGCAATTTCGCGTTCGCGTCCGCGATCCCCCTTACAGTTGATGAGTTGAGAAGCTGATGGTGCTCCAGCTCGTGAAGATTCCGCACAGATTGGTTGTCATCCCAACTGAGGAAGTTTCTTTTTCATCTCACCGACGACTCCTGCGGAGCGAAAGGACGACTGGGGTGCCCGAAAAGTGCAGCTTTTTCCACATTTCGCGAATTCCGATTTTCTCTCAACCACGCGGATTCCGGCCCCAATTTTCACTTCTCCCGGGTCCTGCTCGTCCCCGAATCTCCTTTTCTCCTGGTTTCGTCTCCTCTCGCAGAAATCACAGCAATATCTAGCAAATTTTCGCTTAGACTAGCACCTTAGGTGGCACACCCAATATAAAATATACTGAAATCTGTGGAAATTTTTCAGAGTTTGCGCACACTAAAGTAGAACAACAATTAAACCTTTGTTTTTCATAAAATATTTACTGTTCACTCTGCAGCTTTTCCTCTGGCTTTCCACTCATTTTGAGAACAAGTTTTCACGATTTCAGGAATTTTCACACTAGGTCGGTTGCCCGTGGTGCACCAGCAGCTCCTGCGTGCGGCAAAGAGTGCCCAAAGTCCTCTGAAACGGTGCTGACAGAAGGGAAAAGTCCTTTGTTCGCCTTCATTTTCGCGTGTCAGTCCCCCATTTTCCCCCGAATCATCCTGGATTTTTGGTTTTCTGCACCTCTAACACAGATTTTCTTGCACCTCTCGTCGGACTCTTGCTTTTCGCACTACATTAACGCTTTTCTGGTATATTTTAATAATAAAAAAGACACACTCCACAACTAATCAATAGGGACAACTTTGGTTGAATGCTAGTGTGAATATGCAAGCACAGGCGAAAAAATTTTCAAATCTAAATTCACACGTTCGTCCGCCTTCGTAGAGACGTGTGGGTGTGTGTGAGCGTGTGAATTTGCGGCGCGGCTCGTGACGTCATAAGTTTGTTTGACAAGGATGCCACACCATGGCTGGGCGGTAGGCACGAGCGAAATGGCTGCAGCTTTGCGAAAATAGAGCGCTTGCGTTATCCCTGGGAATAGCTTCTGTAATTATTGATTTGCGTGCAGAAGTAAAACGAGTGCGGGTGTGTTGGTGAGAGGTTAAAAGCTCCTCGTAGCCACCGTGTACGAGGAGCCAAAGCTCCGAGAGTCGGAAAGTGTGTGTTGGAGGGTTTTTCGGCACTCGTGTCTGGAGGCCAAGCAACAGAGTTGTACAAGTTTTGAGATATTCGTTGGCACGAGGCGCTGCATGAATAATACAGTACATGTTCATGATGCAGGAACCACGGTTAAATTAATCACGAAAGTAGACTCCGGCCAAAAGGGTTGAACGTACTTGGGTAATCAAGTTAACGCGTTCACGAAGTACCAGTCGTCCGCGGCGATGACTTCTCTTGCGTCGAATTCAAGTCAAAGTTTGGGCAACATAATTTGGGGCCTGATAAAAAATTTATTTGAAGAAATACAGTTGATTTTGGCAAAAAAGTGCAAAATAAAAACGTCCAAAATTAAAAAAGTTTCTGGCCATCATTTAGTTTCTAGGTCTTCTTGAGATTCGAGGTTGCAGGTTGAGGTTGCAAAACCCCAATCACATTCAAGTCTAGAGTGGAAATTTCGTAATACCAATTTTCATTTTTTATTTTATTCTGGGGTTTATTTAAACCCAACAACTACATCTGTTAAAGTTAAAATTAACCTGTGGAGCTGGAGGAGAACTAAAGTCATTGATTAAATAGCTTTATTGATCTTCCTTTCTGATTTGGTTGCTCCTGAAAGATATCGGCGGACTTCGAACAGCTGACTGTCGTTTTTAGTCTCAGCAGGCACATGACGGTTAGTGGACAGCAGTCTCCGTCCCTCATGCGGATAAAGGGTGCTCCACGATCAAGGATCTCGTACTCCAAGGCTTCAGTTATGTATGTCGAAAGGATGTGTGATGATATCTATTTGTTTCCTAGAACTCACTTCAAAAGACACCAAATACTCATTATATGACTATCATGATTCTTTGGATGTACATACATACAATAGGTACAGGATGCATTAAAGGCTTCATCTCGTATTGTGAACTAACATAGAGTCAATAAAATGTAACGAGTAGATGAGGAGGAATATTTCTGATGAGAATTTGCCATGGAAACTTTAGAACTTAAACATCGTTTCAGCAGTTTGATTTATGCAACATGAAATTCTTCCTGAATATCACCCTTTTTGAATGGTGCTGGAAAAACGCTACGACAATGCATCATCAGACATTATAGCTCATAGATGGAATCTCAGGAATTGTTTTTAGCCTAAATGCGCAAATCAGTATCATCGAACACTTAATTTGGTGAGACTTCATCCTGAAATTCAGAAATCAGCGAAACATACCTACAAAAATTTACGAAACTGAAAAAATGAAACAGTCCTGATTTCTTCTTTGTGAACTGTTCTGTGAAAGTTGGTTGGTTCATACATCTATTGCTACCACAGAGAACTGGGCATGAGAGTATCACCATGGAGAAGCTTCTAAGTAGTTTTGTATTCTAAAAACCAACTAAGGGCTGGGCTGCAGAGCAACTCCAGAGTTGGGTATCGGTATCTATCAGTCACCTGATCCGTCTTCACGTTTTCTTAAACTCTCATAATTTTCAATTGTAAAGTCTAATCTTAATAATTGAGAACTTGTAGGATAGGTGTGGAAATAATGCTTCTCAATATAATTTTGAAATCGGTACTGAAGGGTAGTTACAAAATGAAGGGTCACCCTAGCATAAAATTTTATCTTTCAGAATAGAAGCAAGTTTTATAACTTTATTTCCTATTTTAGTAGTCAAAGTGATGTCAATTTTAAAAATCTCTTAATTTGCTAATAAGTATGCTTTACGTTAGGAGCAAGCCTTTTTAGCGTTTGAAATGAGCCGGATCCGATACAATGGAAATTTTCAGGCAAAGAAATCATGTGTATACATTTTTCCTCATACTATTCCTTTGCCTTATGTGGAAGCCGCATGGATATTTTCCTAGCTACTTCGATTGAATCCTGAAGTGTTAAAACTTATGGAGCAAAACTGTCCACTTGAACAACATCTAGAATTTATTGGAAATGTCATAAGAAGCCTTTGACAGGTTTGGTGGAAACTAAAAGAAGAGAAAATTCTTTGAAATATGAAAATCTAGTTATGATATTGGTAGAGTTTGAACTTGTGGTGGAAGATGCCTCTCTAGAGAGCTTTAAAGCTAACAAACGAACATAAACAAACCATTTATTTGAATTTTTTTTGCCGAGTTGTCGGAATCAAAGTCGTTTTGGAATCGGTGCCTTGGCCCCTGGAGTCGAAGCTTAAGTAGCAAAAACTTGGTTCCGGAGTCAGAGCGGAGTTTGGGTAAAAATTCTCTCATTCAAACTCATTAGAAAAACCTACCACACAAAAAATCTTATAACCTTATTTTGATTTTTATTCCATAATATTTATTTTAAGTACATTTTGGCGCGTGTGAAAATGTTCATAAATTTGATTTGACGTCAACGACATTTTGATCATTACTTTAAGTTTCTTAGCTTTGTTTGAACTTTTCATACATAACTTACTGGTAGTTCCCTCCAACGCGGTGAGAAGCCGCCTTCTGGCGCCTCCCAGTTGCGTCTCCGCCCTATAATTATAATACATCGTAACAAACTTAACTCGTAACCTACGCTAACACTGTTCTAGAATTTGATAGACCGTACATTTATGGTATATACACAATAACGAACTATAAATCATCTATTAAGTCAGCTTGTATGAAATGGTAACTTGAATCGATGTTTTAAAATTTTGTGCAGCATAACAAACAACAATTACACTTATATTTACAGAGCAAATTGAACTTGGCCTTGCCACCGCAAGTCCCCTCATCCACGTCACGTCACACCCCGTGCGGTGTTTCCGGGAAAACAGGTCAGAAGGGGTCGTTCGAGACTTAATTGGTAGGTGTCGGCGATCCTATCGTGGCCTCTTTATTGAAAAGGGACGTCAGGGTGGCTACGAGATACGAGTATCATCCGTTGGAGCCTATAATTCATTGTTGATAAAGGTGCTGGAGCCCTTGCTGTACATCCGGATGGTCTCTTGTTTGACATTCTTGGTTATCTTCTGAAACGATGCACAGGGGTTGCGTCAAAACGTGGAACCCTGTGCATGGTCGCATCAGAGCTGGGTGTGGTGCATGGGTCCAGCGTGCGACGATGGATCCAGGTCCGGCAGGGGCGTTGGGAAGTACTGCAAAACATAGGAGTCCTACGTAAAATTCGCTTAATTCTACTGCTTCATAGAGCAGGGGTGGATCAAAGAAGGGGAAATTGAAACAGAGTCAAAGCTTTTAAACATTTTCTTTCAAAGAGCGAAAAAGTTTTTCAGGTTAGTTAAGAGGAAAATCCTCTTTTTCGGGTTCTTAAAATTTTTATTACACTGGTGTTGCTCAATCAATGACTTCCTATATAAATAACTCTCTTTCCGATCGAAGTTATCAAAGAGACTTTTGTGTGCAAGCTCAATTCGCATAAATTTGTGTCTTCCAAATAATCACTTCTCACAATTACACTGGCTTGTTCCAGCCTTGAGAGACACCAGTATATATTTTGTGTACCTATATGATACCAGTGTATTTTAGAGAGTCTATTTTATTATTATAACCTTCAAATATGTAAAATCTTCAAAATTGAAATAAAATAAGGGGAAGGGTTAAGGAGAATGGCTCAATCCAAATAAGATTTGAAAAGCAAAACCGCACTTACTTAGCTATAGTCGGGGGAAAATTTTTTAATACATATAAAAGTCCATCTCACCCCAAATGACTCTTTGACCCATCCCTGCTTGAAGATACTCACCCCTAGTCTTCCGCTATCGAAGTCACAACCATGAATCGGCGGTGGGATGGTGAGATGAGCCTTCTTCGGGATCTCGTCCGACTCCGAGTGGTACTTCTTGTCCTTGTCCGCTCCTCCGTTTTTGCTATCGGCCGTCCTGCAGCAAAACTCCAAGAGAGCCACGATGAGAGCGAGCAGGAGGCCACCGAGGAGAATGTAAAAAATACCAGCCACGTTGCTAAGAGTGAGCTCGTTCCTTGTATCCTGTTTATCCTTTTCACACTCTGTCCTGTCAAACCACCACTTGTTTGTCAGCTTCGTCAGCTCGCCGTTCTCCTTGAGTGTCAAAACCGCCATATTCACTGCATCCCTGAAAGCGCAAATTGCAAATTAATTAAAACTCAGTCTTTGTACATGAACAAGCGACATTGCGATTTGCGAGGATTGGCTTACCTCAAAGGCGATCCTAGTGGTGTTGCCACTCCGAATCCTTTTGAGTCCAGGTTTTGTCCCACTTTCATTGTGTCGCAGGGCTGCTGCTCGTTGATGTACTCGTTTTTCGGGGATTCAATCATCAACGCGTATTTCCCTTTTGATTGTCTCACTCGTCGGATCCCCTCAGCGTAGCTATTGACGAACACGTGCGGTCTCGAGTTCATGTACGTCCACATGCGGGAGTAGAGCTCCAGTTTAGATCGCTGGAAACGACAAACATGAGCACATGATTTCTGAGAAGGGCTATTCAGGTACGGAGTCTGTTAAGTTGGGTAGGCAAATACTTGTTTTTGTTTTCTTTCGCAAACAACAAAAAATTATCGCAAATAACCAGAGCTTCTGCTGCCGTCGTTCACCATCATACTCGAATGAAGCAATTAAAAATGAGTTTGGCCGCCGTCATTTGAATATTGTGATTTTCTTATGAATAAATGAAAATTCCGAGATAAATAAATAAAATCGAGATGGTGTCTGGAAGAAAGTTTAGCTGAATAGCTTGCGTTTCGCATCAAAATGCGGCAGCCTTTTTAAATGAAAATTTATTGCTTCATGAGGCAAAAAGCAGCAGAAAGTTGAAATAAGATAATCAACTTTAATTAATTTTTTTCCGTTTCCGCACCACGAAGCAGAGAACGGACTCATTATAAGAGGCATAAATTCAGTACAGAAGGCGATAGCTGGAACCTGAAGTTCCGATAAAAGTGGAAAGAACTGCAGAGTAGAACTTAAAAATTAGAGTTGAGCCATACAAAATTCCCCGTCCTCATAGCCTTCCTATAATTTCGCCAAAAAAAGGTCACTCAATGCTGTTCAGTAAGTTAATGTTCGTGAGTTCAATTTTTCATTCCCCTCTAGTCTGTAATTCCCTGATAATAAAAGCTAGGAGTTAATTCAATAACGATTCTGCTGTTTCATGAAACCAGACTAAACCGACTTTTTTGTGGCTGCGCAGCCAACATGAGTCGAATGTTTCGGAGCACGCCAGAGAGCCAAAATTAAATTATTCCATGGAATCATTAAAATTTTACAAGCACAAATTTGTCAACGTGTTATATCTGAGGCACAGGTGGAAGAGCATGTCGATGTCTGTAAGAATCTGAAATGAGTACAGCGGAACTCGTGCAGCGCAAATTTGCCTTTCATTCGATGTCGTGCTTGTGCCATGCTCTCTGTGGGTAAGGCAAGGTTACCCTCTCGCCTTGACGTTTTCAGAGTGAGCCCAATCTTCGGTTTTTGCTTTCGACACCCGCTTCAAGGTTCGAAAAAGTTTGAAAACTCCGACTCCAGACGGTGGGCAAACGAACAAAAATGAAAAGCCAGTCAGAAGTTTGAACTAAAAATTAAAAGTTTCTGCAAACAACAAAACTTTTTGCCCTCCGAAATTAAATTCGTGCTTCCGCAGCTTCAGCGGAACGACACACAATTGAGGCGGAATTCAGAAGAAAAACTTGAGCCGAAGGACGCCCCGGGACAGCTGGCGTGTCACATGTGAACGTACCTTGAAGAACTCGTAAGTGGATCCGTGCAGCAGAGTGCCGTACTGGACTTCTGTTTGCGCCGCCAAGTCTTCCGCAGAGTTGATGGGAGTTACCATTCTTTCGACGGTGAGGAAAGCTGCCAAGTTTGCGGTGTACGATGAAATTAAGATGAGAGTGAAAAACCACCAAACAGAACCGACGATGCGGCCTGATAAGGAGCGAGGTGAAATGTCACACCCTTGCTGCATGAATGCCCCGAGGGAGAACCAGAATGCGTTGTAGAAACTGAAATCATTAACGGAAGTCGTTGGGTGCTGGTGTCCACTGCCACGTGTCCCATGAGAAGATGGCGAGTTGCTGCTGGCGCCGATATTCTCACCTGAAAAGACGCACGGGAAGCGTGAGTAAAGCCCAGGGAAATTTAATTTCGCGAACTTTCGAAAAACACGGAGGCGTCGCTCCTTATTTATTTAGGACAGGTTTGGAAGGTTGCGGAGTATCTCACGGGGCTAAAGGCCAGACGAGTGCCAGGATTTCTGGACAAACAGACGCGGACTAGGCAGCCGTGTAGCTCGAAAAAAAACGAGAGTTGAGGGTTCATGCGGAAAAAGGGAAATCTAATTAAGAGACTTAAAATACGTAATTCCAACGTGCTTTAGAGCCGGCCGGGGTTGAGTCGTAAAGCTCTGATCCTTCAAGGACGATATAGGACAGACAGAAGAATAGGGGGAGGAGTGCGGCAAAGTCAACTTTCCGCGCAAAAAGGGGCCCTGCGGGTTGACATAGAAAATTGACAATGATGACGCCCAAAATTGTTTGGAAATTATCTCTTGACGGGCATTGATAAGGAAGATGTCCCGCGACGCTAGCAAAGTATCGTGCTGCGAGGTACAATTATTAGTAAGTAAATGGAATAAATTTACAAATATTGAATAAATTCGTACCGTTTGCATTTATCAGGCGCCATTCATGCTGTGAGAACCGGGAAACGATGTACAATACGATGCTAACACCTGACAAAAGGAGGGCAAGTTTAATTAATTGAATTAATTTAAACAATATTTCTCCCGAACGATCGCTTTGCGCACCAAATTCAGGCCTAGAGAGCCTCGGTAGCGGCTCACACGAAAACGAAATAGCTTTGAACAATGCCGTGTTGCTTGCTACGTGTAGACTCACATATTTATGAACCGGCATTGGAATCTGGATGGAATGAAATAAATTTGAAGCAAAACGGCAGCGCCACAATATCACAGCGCCGTGGCTGTCGTTTGGCGCGCAGAGGCTCGTGCTAATTATGAACCCACTGATGAGCAAGTTTTCCTTCCAATATTTCTTCAGTTGTATTTACAATAGACATGTCTAAACTCAGGTCTCTTCTAAATAAAAATCTCATTTACACTTCTGGTTGAAAATTTGAGGTTGATAACTCGTCACTGTCTAAGGACAATCATAGGAATTCGTAAAAAAAAGTAAAAAGATATATTGCTTTATAACAAACCAGGGGCGATATTATACGTTATTTTTAGAATCAGATTCAAAAGACTGAGGGACATTTCCTGATGTCGAAGTAGAGATCAAGATTATTTGGCTCATTTTTCTTAGAATTATTCAGGACATGCTCGGACTAAGAGAGCTATGTTTACAAAGACTTCTGACAAAGAGATTGTCATATGAACTTCTGGGCGAAATTCCTGAGTAAAACCTGAACCATTTGGATTATCTGGAAAGCGTTTATTCTCGGTATACATTCAAAGAAGGGTCCTCAAGAAAGGAGCTGGACTATTCGAGTGAGGTATTTAATTTGCTACCATAGTTCCCTGCCATAAGATTGCGGTGATTGCCTTGACCCAAAGTCATTGAATAAATTTTAAGTCTGTTCTTTTTTTAAAAATCTTGGTAAAAAATTTAAGCTCCAACGGATAAACTCAATTCGCAAAAGAAAAATCGTAATTCAAAGAGACCTGTTGGATGTCGAAAGAGGATAACTCGTAGCAGCAATAACTCAATCCGGTCCTCAAACTTGCTCATCGAGGGTACGACAGTAAAGATACATATAACTCACCTATGTAGCTGAATATAACACATATCTGGGAGCATTTGAATAGAAATTACAGACATTAGTATGGCAGCTGGGGTGTAGTCGTCGTATTTAATAAATGTGTATACGCGTGTTTGGATGTGAAAAATTAAATGGGCAATCTCATCCGTCGTTAGTCTTCGCGCGTGTTGCAATGCAAATTGATGGCGCGAGCTCAGAGCCTTGAACTAGCAGGTAAGGAGCAAGGCAGAGGCAAACGACGGTTGAAAGCGAAGACAAAGACAATTTAAATGAGCGAAATTACTTCATTTCTATGCCAAGTACAAAATAATCTGGCTCTTTCAGATGAGACGCTCCATTTTCAATCTATTGCTTTATCAATTTTACGGGAGACGGAGAAGACGTAGTAATTTGAGTAACTACCAGGTTGTTTTTGATCATCAGCCCGGCAATGAGACACTCCTGGCTGGAGGTGCAAGACTGAGGTGAGCAAACTTACCCATATTTCAGCGCTAAGAGGATTCAAGAAGCTGAAAACCCCGGGCTTCTGTTTCACTGGCTTCTTTATCATGATAGACTGAAAGTAAAGCGAAGTTAAGCATAAATCCTCATTGCAAAAGGCGTTGCTGTGGAAGACAATACGCTTCCTACTACATTACTGCAAATACACCTCGAGTTATCTGCGATGATTTATTTGGATTTGAGTCAATAAACGCCTTTTATGAGCTCCTTCGTACCGCAGCTGCTTCGCACGCAGAACTCGGCCGTTTTTATCGAGATGAATTCGCTCACTCGTAAAACGATTTAAAACACACATTCAGGGTGTTTGAGTACATCAAGTGAAAAATAAGCTCTCAGGTTCGGGATATATTTAATTTCTTGAGAGATTTGTCTGTTTGTCAACGGAGACCCACCCCTTTACCCCATTAGCTAGCAAGGGGTTATGGTGATCCATCAACGTTTAAAAATTTATTCCTGGCAAAATAAAAGTAAAAGACAAGTTTTGAAAGCATTTTCAATTGATTTCATTCTTCTACTTTTCAAATTTGCTGGATTTTTTCTGCGGTTGCTTTTAGATTTTGATTTATAGAGCAGCAGAGGCAGCTAGTCGTGATATTTGGCCACCAGATTTGATTTTAAATTGTTACTTTTAAAATATCATTAAAAGTACTTAACGTGAAAATTTCAAAAAACTTTCCTTTACAATATTTAGAGTTGATTCCAAAACATTTTTTGATAAAAAAATTTAACCCATTTCTGAACCATGAGCTATTTTTATTTTACGTTTTTAGCCTGTAAAATCCCGGTAGCTATTGGGTAAAAAAAAAACTCTAGAAGATCCAAAAAGCAAGTTTAAATATACCTTTCCTACAGTACGAATTCTAAGACAGATTTCACAAATCCGATGGCTTTCTCTTATCGCCTTTCTCATGTCAGATCCAATTAACGACAGAAAAACACTCGTTTGATCTGAAGTTGGCAGACGACAAGGTATACAAATCGATTTCTTCCAAAACAACAATTATTATGCCAATAACATACGCAGTTACAAATGTACAATTGGCTTCGGAATTGCGAGCACGAATAAGAGCCAGCATCATTAATTATTTCCAAGATGGCACCACGGAGATAAAAATTGAGCGCAAAAAGAGCAAAGTTTGACCTACAAACTTTTCCTTTCCTTCCTCCTTCTGGTGGAGGGAAAATTCCGAAACGACAGGAAGCCCGCCGACAAACCAACGGGAGAAAGATTCTTTGATGAACGTTAGAGACATTGAAACATTAATCTTATTGTGGAAACTCAATTTGTATCACACTTGCAGGGACGGGAATTGAAAGTTTAATGAGGTCCCACGGGAGCTTGTTGCTGCGCCTAAGCCGGGGGATTTTCTGCGACAAAGGGGGATTTTCTCCGATAGAAAGAAGAAGCCCCAGATCCGTCCCTGGTGGCAACTGATGAAACTGAAACACGAATGAGCCTTTATTGAATGTGACATGGAGAAGAAATTGGAAGAAGAAGTGACGGTATTTGCATTAATGTAGAGCAAGATATGATACTTTGGCGAAAGTCGGGGAAGAACCAAGTACTTACTATTCCCAGCGACATAAACGGCTTGCTGAAATCAATAACCCGCTGTCTTTCACTTGTAATTGTCATTGGTGCGATGGCAATGTCTGCTTCCTAAAACGTAAGAAGGGAGAAAAAATTATCGAACGATGATTTCCAAGGAGAGAAGAAAGGCGAATATTGAATCTCTGTCGTAATATTATTCATTTATCAGATTATCTTTGCATTACTCTTTTCGATTTGCGAACGCAAGAGCGGCTCGTGAAGTCGGATAGAAAGTCGCGGTACGTCGCAGGCCAAGGGAAAATCGCGAGAGTTGCTGAAGCCTTGCCAAGCCATGTAATAAAATAATAAAATAAATATGTATGTCAAATCCCTCTGTGTTTAATGCACTAAGACGATTTTCACTTATTTCCATACATTTTCTTGATTTTCCACATTTGCCTCGCACGCTGTTCGCAGTTTGCTAGCAGAGGCGCGGCGTGGGAAAAAGCCGGAAAATCATTTATATTTTGCATTGTTACATCAGAAACGTTTCGTCTGCAGCCCACCTCCCCCATCAGGTTTATTTTTGTTACAATGGAAATACATAATGCAATTTATGATATTGGGTTATCAGTTTTTTTAAATGCAAATTTAATGCCGAAGGTGTATGAGCTTTCAGAGGGCAAGAAATATTGTCTGTCTATCATTTTACAGTGTGGTTTCACTAGTAGACTGGACTTGAGGCCGTCAAAAATAAATGTTGATTACTAAGTACAAGGGGTTCCATTTAAATCTTCTACATTGACTTTATTTCTTTTCTCAGCAAACCAGAATTTTACACTGCCTTGATCTAACTCCTACTATCTGCTTTAGAAAATATTGGCCAACTTTGCTGTTTCTATACTCAATCTACTGCTACTTCAGAGCACTCAACGAACGCCCTCAAAATCTTTTATTAGGTAGGCATCCTTTTCCCAAAATTACCACTTAAAATTCATCCAATATCTTTTTAGAATTTCTGGAAAAACCACTTCCAGTAATCTCCTCTTGCCCCACAAATTACTATTCTTAAGGATAGCCTCATAATCCAGCGAAAATTGATTTCAGCAAAGGTCCTCGCTCTGGCCTTTACACTCATAATTTTACTTTTGATTAATTTGCCCGCTCAAAAGTGCCACCATGTATGACATGTGTGTTCGCTTTCCGCTTAACAATTGCATTAATTTGCTTCCAGCTCAAAGCCGTCCGTTTTAAAAGCCAAGGGCCTTTGACAGCAATTTTTACATTTATCATGGTCTTAATTACGATGTCACTTTGGCATTGCCACATCCAACAGTGGATATGTCGCAAATTCGTTGGAGCATGCACTGAATGGGTGATTGTTCATACTGTGTGAGTGGGAGGGAAGTGGGACGGCAAGCAGGGGCGCATAGACGACCAGCAAGCTCTCGAGATCGTAATAAAATGAGATAGATAGACACGAGAGGATGAAACTTTCTCGGCTTTGTGATTGCTCGTGTTCGTATGATTAATTTGAGGAGAACTGGCACTGGCCTTATTTGCCTGAGATAATCCCCAGCACATTGTTGTGCTCACATCGCACCAACATTGTGGCACTATTGAAGTGCTTTTGATAGGATGTGACACATGAACTAAGAGGCAAATATTTACGAGCGACAGCTTTCGAGCATTTTTCAAAGTAGCGCGCATACGTAATTTGATGGATGGCAGTTTCTCTCGACAACTGAGCACACCGCATAGCCTCGGTAGGGCGCATTCGACAAAAAATAATGGATATTGATTGAGAGTTTCATTATTCCGCAACTTTGGCGAGCGCTTAGGATGTGGGGAAATTGCTTTTTTGTCGGAAAACGTCTCTGCTACGGAGAAAATCAATGAATTTTGGTAAAAAAGGCATCTGAGGGTAGCTTAGCGGAGGATTCAATTGATCTCAGGGGAGCTATTTTTTGTTTGTCTGTCTGTCAAGGAAAACAACAACTCACCAAATCAATTTGGTTGATGCGATATATCACTAGAGTTTCCAGAGAACAAAGAAAAACTGAAGAGCAAAATCAACCACTTAACCACAAGCACCTCTTGATTTTCAGCTTTAAAATGAACTGGGGGAGACCCCCTGCTCGCATGTGCTTTGCCTGCCGCTTCGCTACGCGCCACGGGTATTTAACATTTCCGAAGAAATCTTAAAGAACATATGAAATTTAACCTATAATATATAATATATTGGGAATAAATGAAATCCTTGAAAGTTGACTTAGGAAGCTTAAACTTGGCACAAATCATACTCGTTTACTCCCAAGTAAGGTTTCTATGGACATCTTAATTTTTTGGAGCACTATTGGAACTTATGTGGCCGAAAACAGATGATTTTCGGTTCTACCCCCATAACTTACCTCCCACAAAAGATATCGCAAAATCGTTTCTTAGAGGAACTCGCGGTATCAAAATACATATGTATGTCGATTGTCAGTATGTTCGGCCTCGTAGATTTTGAGTTCCGTTATCGCCAAAAAGCGAAAAAATTGCATTTTTGCAAGGAAATTTTTTTTCGCCCCCTTATAACTTTTTTACTATTAATGCTATCTACATACATAAGTGTCTTTCAAGGAGCTTTAAGGTCTTTTCAGACTCAACATTCGTGCTAACTGTCATGAAGCTACAATAAGTAGTTGTTTTACACCGAAATTCAAAGATTAAGGCCCATTTTGCATGAGAAAATTGACCTTTTGGTCAATAACTTCACCCCAGAAGACGCTAAAAATCAATCCTTTCACAGTCTCTCTCATTGTGAGTCAAAAAAGATCTGTGCAAGTTTTCAGAGCTCTACGTCAAGTAGTTTAGAAATCAGAGCCGATGAATGCGTCAGCCTCTCGAAACGCTCCTATGATTGTACAATCATTTTGAATGTATATTCCATCTATAAAGATGAATTCAGATTCCTGAAAGCTTTTAAAACTTCAGGAGATCTCGTTGCAGACAACTGCAAAAATTTTAATCTCCTAAGTCTTCTGGGCCGCTCAGCTACACAATTCTAAGGGGAATCCAGATGGTGATTATTTTAAGTTGCACTGCGAAGCATCGAAATAATCAAGAGCCTCGAGCTTCTGCGCTCAAACTCAACTTGACAATCTACCCGAAAACATTAATGACTTCCTACAGATCTGAGTTGCGGCACAGATATTGATTAAACTTAATAAACTGACATGTAATTTTCATGACAAACTAATTGAAAAAGTTAAATTGTTACTGCGTTGGAGTCATGATAACGAGGCCTGGAACCCGGATGCGATGAAAATTTAGACTCCCTTTTCTGCAATCAATTTCCGAACTTTTATATTACTTCAAAAGGTTCGTCCGCCTCGCATACACCCGTCCCGCAGTGTACGCCAAGTTCCAGTAAAAGTTTTTCCTGAGTCGTTATATTGATGTACTTTGGCTGGGAGCGACACCCTTTGATACCAAAAGTTGCTTGATTTATCTGCACGCTCGTGCTGGATACTTTGATCGTTATTAGAGTCCGTATATGGACAATTGATTGCCTCATTTTGAGTTGTAGTTTTCTTGGAATTTCGTCCTATTTGGTCTTATTTAGCTTTGGTTGCGACTATTCCGCTCTGGTTGTGCGACCGGAAATAAAACTTTGCGGAGGAATGAGGCAGCCAATGACGTAGCTCGATGAAAGCTGGCGGGGGAAAGTTTTAGCCTTTACCATTTCCAACTATTTTACTCAAGCTTTGCAATATAAACTTTTGTCAAGTATTCAAGGACTCGAGTTTTCATTCACGAACTCTCCAAGACTTCAAGGACGTCTGGATATATATCTATCACCAGATACGAGTAAAGATACATGACGAATGCAAGTAAAAAACGTTTTTCTCCATCTTGACGCAGATCAAAGTCTTTGTTGAAAAAGCCTTATTATGTGAGTCTGTAATTCTATATTCTTCCATTATTTTTTTGTCGGTCTTAAAAAATGTAAGCGAGCCCAATGTGATTTACTTTCAGAAAATTTTAAAACCTTTAACTAGGACTTTTGAGACGCCTCAAGTACTTTATGATTTTTTGAAGGCTCATTAATTTCGCAAGGTTGTGAGTGAGAATCTGAGATCCCCCACTGCTCGGACTAATGCACGGCAATGTTCGCTAGAGATACATCAAAAAGCGCAAATAAATGTTGCCTGGCTAATGGCATGGCGATAAAACATAAAAATGTCGTAATTGCGGCACTGTGACGGGTTTGGCTTGCTCGGGATATGAACAATCCATACAAAAAGCAGTGGTGTTTTTAACAGAGGCGGTGTGGGAGCACAAATATCATCGTCGTCATCGCCAGCATCAGAAAAATGGCAGCGAGCGAGCGAATTTGCGACGCTGTAAAACTTTTAACGGAAGTTGAAATTGTTGTACGGAGATGCCGACTGAACGAGCACAAATGAAGAGCGGAGATTATCACAGGGGAATCGTACTTACGCGACGTTTTAGCTCTCCAACCATTCCGTCCCACTCTCCGGGACGCTCCGGGTTTTCTGAACCGTAATTGTTGTCCTTTACAAGTCTCAATTCATCTAAAAAGTTAAAGAAGATTCGATAAAATGTACGGTTAAATTATACAATCGCTTAAGTACTTGAGGGGGGAAATCGTTTGATTGCGTTTGAATGGCCGATTAGTGTCCAACAAAACAAATTTTGGGAGACAAAGAATGGGCGTTTTTCTGGGAGACGAGTGACGACGGAGAAGGCGAAATGTTGAACCGACCGAAGTGCCAATGTACGGGAATGCCAAAAATTGCGGTTTTTCGTGATCCTTGTTTCTTTGTCACATTCGTGACTCACGCTTTTTACCACAGAGGTTCGTTTCTCTCTTGAGAATCCCAAGGTCTTGAAAACTCTCTTCTAACAATCTTTTTCTGTGAATCTATTGAAAAAAGTGTCATGTGTGAGATGTGGTTCAGGATACCTTCTAGAGAGATGCCACTTGTCTCCAATTTTCATAAAAATTTGCATTTAGGCTAACTATTACAAACAAAAAATACTGGCGCTCTTACTTTTCAGAAAATCTAATATAGCCGCCATATATGGAGAGGTCACTTTGAAAATTCATTATTTAAAAGTGGTTCGATTTAAATTTTTGCATAAACATCAAAAACAAAAATATTGAATTGTTTTCAAAGTTTTTAGCTTGAAAAATGTATTGTATGAGAAAAAAATTGACTCTTCCTTATTATAGTTTGTTGGCTCTATACCTCTCAAACTATGTGAAAGTTTCAAACTTTTTAAACTCTCTAGAAGTTATCTCTCTGGTTTGGTTGCTAGAACCGCTACTGAACATGGCTTCAAAATAAACAATCAACATTTTCGACTGGAAAGTTTCTTTTCAGTGAGTCATTTGCGATGAAAGTTAAGTTGGCCAATTAAGGGAGGAGAAAGTGGGATAAATTATGCAAATAACTACTCGACAAACGGACAAACACCGCTTTTCCGGACACTTTGCCGACCCCAAAGTTGTGAAAAGTTTTGACAAGAGCCAAACGACCGTCGCTAATTGGCTTACATTTGGCTCATGGGCATCTGAAATAAATCGGAAAATGTTTAATTGGGTATCAAATGTCACTTGCAATTAATTCCGAGTTTCTCCGCAATCAAGTCCGCCAAATCCTTGCAGTAGCCCTCAAACCGATCGTTACCCTCGAGCAGTTTAATGTCTTGCTTCAGCATAATGTATGGCTCCTCAATTATCGTCGTTACGATGTATGTATGATTCTTTTCGAACTCATTAACTTTTTTCTGCTCATTAATTTGTTCCTGCTTAATTGGTGTTAATCCCTTATCGTCAGTCCAATCAGCAATTTTCACCATGGCTCGATTCACATTCATTTCCACCACGTGTAGTGTGTAATTGATGCGCTTGCCGAATTCATTGAAGCGTATTTCCCCAGTCAGCCCTTCCATTTCGACCTGCAACAACAACAAAAAACATGAGAAGACCAGAAACCACAGCGTGCGAGAGAAAGGGTGGGTTTGTGTGTGGGGAAAAGGGAAATAAAAAAAGATAGCACCGCTACTGATGATGTAAACAAAATGAGCGGCTGAATTACGAATGACTGGTGGAAAATTGGAGCCTTGGGGAGAGCAGCAAGCAGTAATCAGTTTGATTGGCGATTGGTGAATGAGAGAATGTTTAAAGTTCATTTGTTTATCATTGAATAGTTTTAATGTTTTGATTGAAAGCCAGGAGAAGCACTCGTACTCCAAACGTGACATTTTCTTCATCATAAAATAGTTAAATTTTAAGGCTCACGCGTCATGATGGAGGGGATTTGAAGACGTGACTACCTCCAATGGGTACTGCACTGAGATTGTAGAGTTTGACATGCATTTGATTAGCTTAAAACTGCTCTCGACGAGAGATTACAAACATGTTTCCGTGTGTTTCAAGTTTGCTTAGTGCTTCTCAAAGATCAAAGCATCCAAACTACTGACCATGGCCATTAGAGATCCTATGGGTTATTATGGTTTCTGCTGTGCTGATTTATTTTCTATAGTTGACTCAGGAACCAATAATTTCGTCCTGAGGCCAAATTTTCTCAATTTTTTCTCCAAAACTCTTCTGGGACTTGAGAGCAAGGGAAATTTGAACTGAACTGTTTGAGAAAAACCAAAATTGCAAGTTTGATCAAGCACAATTTAAAGCTTAAATTTCAGATAGAATTCGCTCCACTCGTTGTCTCTTTTCTAAAAACCGGTGGTTTCCTAATCTCACACAAGCTCAATGGAGAAACATGTGTCTCCTCCTGAGTGCCACCTCCTAAGCTCCAAAGCTCCGGAGCTAAAATCAGACTATTTTCGGCTCCAGGTAAAGTCGAATAAGCCGCCTCATCTCCTCAATGCTTCCCATTCAAATGCTGATGAAAAGTGGCATATGCTAATAAAGCCATTTTTGCTGTTCATTTTGACCACAAACCTCCCCCAAAAATATGTATATCAGTTATTCATTGTGTGCGAGCTCTCATAGACTTAGTGCCGGGAGAGAAGGCGAGGAAGATTGAACAACCCTTATTTTATGGGATATTTGTCTCCATAAAGCATATCACGTTCCATCTTCACCTCGTCCCACCTCACACCAGCTCAGTAGCTTTTTCGGGCAAGTCATGGCACGGTATAACAAACCCATCAGGTAAAGCAGGCTTTGCAAAGTTACTAAAAGGGGATTATTGTCATTCCGTCCACCCACCGCCACAGCCACGGTTACTTAATCTGAATCTAAATCTCGTCTTTAAATCGAAAGAAAAATACGTGAAAAGTTTTTTTGGTTTTACGTCCTGGTGTTTTTTCCGTCTTTCGCAGAGCGATAAAGAAATCACACTCAAACTTTGTCCATCAGTCTGACTTCTGTGAAACCTTGAGGTTTTTCAATCTGATTGTACCTCCTCAGAAAGTGGGAAGACTTCCACTTCTGCCCCTCGTGTGTGGTTGACTGACCTTGGCTTTAATAAATAACCTTTAATTCTATCCTTAAAATGGTTTTACCAAGAGTCAATAGAAAACTAGGTAGCGTTTTATTTGACAATCGATCGTAATCATAATTTTGTTAAGAAAAACACAAAACCCTCTTACTCCTATCCCTTAAGCTAATGCTGTAGAGCTCTTTAGTGAACGGCTCTCAAGAGCAACTTCCCAAAAATGTGTGGGTGGAAAGAATCAAAAGGCCTCAGAGTTACTTAGGAAGTTACTTTCACGCGTGGGCGGATGATGAATGGGCATGCTGGTTCCCCAAATTCGCGATTAAGCCACGTGCAGGCATTTTTTTGGCCACCTTTGTTGACGGCCTATTGTCTTGTTTTACGAGTACGCCGACTCTTCAATTTAATGCGACGTCAATCATCAAAAAGTAGCAGCCACGTGATGCGGCACGGCAGCACAGCGGCAACACATAAAATGTAAGAGCGAAGTCGGTCTCCTCCACCTTAAACACCCTAATATTCCGAAAAGGCAGCATCACATGCAAACTTCTTACCTTGCGAATATATTTAGATATTTTATCACCGTGCTCCCATGGAGTGATTTGAGCAGATGGATTACAATCAAGTATTCTGCCCGTGTTTGACGGTGATAAAGTTTGCGATGTTCTCCGCATCGTGTAATTCCTAAACTGATCGGATTTTTTCTTTAAAATTTTGTTCAGAGCCTCGCTCAGCACAAACAGGGAATCGTATATCATTGCAGCTTGAGCCTGAAAGTACAGAAATGCGTACATCTATAATAAAATGGAATGAAAAAGGGAGGAGAGAGCAAAAAAAGAATGGAATGAAATTAAAGTAGAGCGAGTGGAGGACAGAGCCGAGAAGCATTTGGTGGAATTTGGGTCAACATGATAAATATTTTCCTTCTTTCATGTCATTTTGAAGCCGAAGCTTGGGCCCAAGTGCGAAGAGCCAGACGCTTGACTTCGTGACGCAGCCTGGGTGTATGCTAATGCAGTATTAGAAATTAATTTTGTAATGGCACATTGAGCACAAACGCGATCCGGGGTGAAAGCCGAGGGAGGCCATTTCGTGAATTTTTTCTAAGCCATTGGGTGATTTCGGCTCCCTCGATTGGCCCAGTAAGCGGCGGAAGTGAAAGTTTTGATTAAAGTGGGCTTATTTACTGGAGCTTGACGACTTGTTATCTATGAAGTATGAGTAAATTTGTGCAGAATTTTGTCCAAGTTTCTGTAAAATTGTTTTTGGTTTCCAACTGTATTTTTTAATAAATCTAATTGAGCATGGCTGAATTCTTTTAACTTCCTTTCTTAATAAAAAATATCTTGAGGTGGGAATAAATAGGGTGTACACAAAAAACAATTTTAGGTACTGCACTAATGACTTACAAAACTCAGAAGTGGTGTCAAAAAATCAAAGCAGAACTCTGACGGACGGACAACTTTCTGAGGAACTTTCTGTGACACGGAGACCCAAGCACGAGTTTGCGATATTACCGATACAATTTAATAATAAACCAGCAGCATATTGCGTAGAAAGCCACATTTTGGCTTTTTTGCATTACGGCTCATTTTATCCCGCTTCTTCACTCAATTTATCAGCAGCTGAACACGTGTAAACTGGCAGGAGGTGAAGACATGTAAATGGATCGTTTTCCCACACCCCAAGTTGCGGCATCCTTCCACCCACATCTTTTCCCAACTGTCTCGGATAGCGTGTGATGTCCTGAGCACGAGCTTCATTAAGGCCAGAGATGGAATTCAACTTCTGCAAGATTTTTTCGCCGCTTCGGGATTCCCATCTCTGCCCACGAGGCGCTACCCCATTAAAAACACCTTATGCCAGACATTATGGAGGGAATAAGGAAACTTTAACGCGTTTTCAAAGACCTTCACCTTGGCCCGAATCACAATGGAGGAAGAAGGAGCGTTTAAAGTGGCAACTAATTCGGCCTGTGGACGGACAGATGGCCCAAGTAAATAAGTAAGTGGGCATTCTTCTTTCTCGACCTAGATTAATGGAATTTGTTCGGGAATCTTTTGATGAATCGTTTTACTTGTTAAACAAACCGCATTTAACTGAATTGGCTTATTCATCGCGAGACGCGCTGCGTTTCGTTTCTCCCATTTTTCACTTTTCCTCAGTCCGTCGCTCTTTGCCTAATGAAAAAATGCGAACGCGTATAGAAAGCTAATAAATCATTATATTTTGAATCTGCTGCCAGAGCTTTGCTTCGATTTCACTGCCTCAAATTTCAATTACTTTTGTTTTCCACTGCGAACTTGTTTTCGGCGTATCCTTCTTGTTTTTGTGGCTTTGTATTTATCAGGCTCGGCAATATTCATAATGATCGTGTTTCTGCCGAATACCTACGAGCCGCAACATCTTTGCGAGAGATAAAAGAAACATTTTTAATTGGGATTCTTCTGCTTTTGGAGCCACAAACATGGAAGGACTCGGCAGTGGGGAGAAGTCGTTTGCCTCCAAACAAACATTGTTTCACTCTCTCTCCTTTACGGCAAAGTTGGGCTAACCAGAAACCATTATTTAGAGTATATCTTCCTAATTTCTTGTTTTATAGGCCTTTTCAGTTTGAAGAAAGTTCAACTTCCTAATCTCTTCTCTATTTTATTCTCTTTGGAAAAAATAATACCATCTCATTTTGGGAAAACTTAGGACATTTGGGTTTCACAAATCAAGAGTCAATTTTAAGTTACTTTTCACATAAAAAGACAAACAGACACGAACTTTGATAAAAATTCTGCCTGTATAAGGTTGCAGCCTCTTTGATCTGCTTTTTCCAGTTCGAGGAAAGAAATTCAGCAAATTAGGTTGCGAGTAACAGACCGCCAGAAAACATGCCAACTGCACGAACATCGCAATCATCAAGAGTTTAGAGCCTACTAATTTAATTAAAACAAGGTTTTCATCATCGTTTAGTAGTAAAACTTCGAAATACACATAACTCTCGAGCAAAAAGCAAAAGTAGGCTCCACACGGATTTTAATAAAGGCCCGGAAAAATTTATGTGCCGACAGGTGCGAGAATTCATTTATTTCCGTTTTCGCCTCTTCTCGAACACTCGAACCTAATTGAATGAGAATTTGAAGCCCGTCCTAGAAAACTTTCGCGCAACTTGTGTATGTGTTACGACTGCGAGAAAGGCTTACAAAGTGCTCAGGAGGTAATATAATTGCAAGTGTGCTGGTTATGTTGCACGACTGAACAAGATTGTGGAAATGCAGACAATGACAGCTTTTCAAGGGGTGAAAATGCTCTTCATTTTACAACGTGTAAGACGTGTAGTAGTTGTCTACTTGTATCTCTGTTCCGTTCTTGAAAGAGGAAGAAGTCAAAGCAGCCAAGGAGCCCATTGAAATGCAAATGACATTTCTCGGGTGAAACTGCTCACAGAAGAAGCAAAAATAAGCACAAAAGCATTTACCGATATAGAGTCTCTTCCTGCTCCAATCATCGACGTTGAATCCAATTTTCCCCATCCGTCCAGGAATTCTTTGACGTATTTGCGCTTCGAGTCTATGATGCGGAATCCGGTGATGTTCACGGCACTGTACTCTATTACCTCGCTCTCCCATCTGTCGTCCATTACCTGCGAAAAGAGGAAGCTCGCGCTAAATTAGGTTGCAACTTTGGTCTTACATAAATAGATTCTGCGTTCAAAACTATTAGCTTTCGAGTTTTATTTATAAACTGCACTGCGACCCCGGAGATGGGGAAAAGTTTTATGAAAATACTGTGATTTATTTCATGCGACTTATAAAAATAAGTGTTACTCTAGAACAAGTCAGACTTGTTGTCCGTGAAGTAACGTGATAGTGACAATGTTTTGTTGTTGTTAATGCTGAAGATTGGAGTGGAGTGGAGTGTCGTCATTTGTCAACAGTTGGCGAGAATCAGTCATATAATTTGGCTGACGCTTATCAGTATCGTGTTTTGATTTTCAAAATCGCCAACGCACAGAACTCTACAAATTATTTATTTATCGTCGTATGACAATTATTTTCCAAAAATCCTTTGCCAAGGTGTTGTGGCGTGGTCCATAATAAGCAGCACTTCTTGGATGTCGTTCGAGGCTAGTGTTGCTAGCCATATCGAATCCTTTTAGAAGTCTTCCAAAATGGCCTTCCAAATGATTTGGGATCCAACTGGAATGTTATCCTAAAAATACCGTGTTACGGTGTCAAATTGACACTGTCAGTTGTCAACTAATGAGCTTTAGAGCTTGAACAGGCCCGTAAGGGCGGTTGACTTCTGTTTTGGGAGAAATATTTTTTCTCGACTATTCTTGACAGTAAACGCAGTGTAAGGAAAGCCTTTTTCCTATTGGAAAGGCTTATTTCTAAAATCTTTCCAGGATAACCATGCTGGATTACCAGGATTTCCAGGAGAATTACCATGCGAGGAAAGTTTACATATAGCTTAAAATGAAAATTCTTACTTACTCCTACTTTATCAGAACCTGCTTCCAAATATCACTACAAGTAAATACAGGGTGCGGAAAAATTATCCGTGAGAAAGACACATCAACTTGGTTTTTAGTGCATTTTCATCAATTTTGAAAAAAATGCACTTATGTGTCCGATATGTCCGTCCGTCCGTCCGTCCGTCCGAGTCGCAAAGGCTCCGAAACTACAAAAGCTAGAGACCTGCGGTTTTTTGCATGTTGTCATGTATAATCTGGAGGGTGGGCGAACCGATTTGGTTTTTCCGAAAAACTGCCTGGGGGGTAATTATGGGGGTTTTCCCGTTGTATGAAAGTTCTACATACTTCGTCCGATTGAGCTGAACTTTGGATATGTTATACATCACGTCAAATCTAGCAAATCATAGAACACATGTTTGCCCTTATTACTTAAGGGAGTGGGGTGAGAGGCCTCCGAAGGGGGAAAAATTTAGTTGCTTCGATTGAGCTGAAATTCAGAATGGTCATGTAAAATCACAAAATAAGCAACTTTTGTTTCGGATCATGGTCTCAAAAATGTAAAATTACGGACTCTGGGGGTCAATAAGTGGCCACCCAAGACTTCCTCTGGCGAACAGTAGGGCAAAATTTCAAATTCAACCGATCGAGCTAAAACTTTGGCAACTGTTAGATGGCATTAAATCCAGCAAAAAAAGTTCTACAGTAAGTCTCTATGACCTAAGAGTGAGGAGCTGTGAGCTCCCAAAGTTTGTATGAGGCAAAAATTTTGTAACTCTAATCGAACTGAAACTTGGGCAAATGTTAAATGACACTAAATTTAGTAAAATATCCTTCTACATTAGGGCTCTATGGCCTGTGGGATCAAAGTCAGGGGTCCAATAAGTTTCTGCTGTGACGGAATTCTCGACAACATATTTTCACTTGGACTCAAATTTTGCAACAAAGCGAATTGAAAATGCACTCAAATGCGTTCGTCCCCGACTAAGCTTTAAACATGTTTTATTCATTGGCTTTCTTTTTTATACCTTTGATGTTCAAAATGTCTACCATTTGCGTCTATGCACTTTTGTAAACGTTTTGGAAAATTTAGCTCCAGTTTGGTTCCCAACTGCGTTCAAACTCGCTTTCAAGCTTTGTAACTAGTTTTTGTAGTTTTGTACAAACCCCTTGCCTCAAATTTGGACCCTTGGTTCCATTAGACCATTTCAATGATCATTATGAACCCAATCAAAATTACAAAATTGAAAAATTGAGCAAAATTAATTATACAAAATTTATTATCGCCAC